>JAPXFY010000017.1:18828764-18851264 GCA_030674185.1 Monoplex corrugatus | reverse complement strand
TCATAGGATCATCTCCAAGTTTGAGCCTAGTGAAGTCACAGTATCTGAGTTGCTCTATGCAAAGTTTCGATGTTGGTTGTTTTTTTGTTGTTGTTTTTTGTGTGTTTTTTTGACACACAGTTAGTTACGACATAGTTTCAATGATGTCACACAATTTTTTTTAAAAACTAGGCATGATGTCACTATTAATTTTGTGTATATCAATAGCACAAAGGCTGTATTTTATCTCAAGTTAGAATTATTTAACTTTTTACTATAGACAGTTCAGAAATGGCAGCCTTACTAACAAGATTTTTGGATCAGCCATTGAATATGAGTGCGTGCGTGCGTTAGTGAGTATGTTATATATATATATATATGTATATATATATATATATATATATATATATATATATATATATATTATATATATATATATGTATGTATGTATATATATAAGAAGAGAGAGAGAAGACAGACAGACAGACAGACAGACAGACAGACAGAGATACGTACATACATGTGTTACTTCCTTGTACCGTTAGGTTTCTATTTTGTCAGTTTTGTTTTGTTTTGTTTTGTTTGGGTTTGGTTGGGCTTGCCTTAGCTTGGCTTGGCTTGGCTTGGCTTGGCTTGGCTTTGGTGTGCGTGCTTTGCTTTGCTTTGCTTTGCTTTGTTTTAAATGAGGTGTTGCACGGTTTATCATTCTATCCAAGCTATTAGCACCCACACTACCATTCAACGTTTGGTGTGGGGGCAGAAAAGTCAGCTGATGGGAATGGAAAGCAACAGGTATGGTTAAAACGAGAAAATGTCTATAGGGAAAATTATTTGCAACGTTAAAACAATAGCAATAATGATAATAACAATAGTAACAATGATGATGATGATGATGGTGATGAATGATGATGATGATGATGATGATGATGATGATGTAATAATGATGATAATAATGATTACTGATACATTCACTTCATATATCAGTTGGTTAAAAAAAAAAAAAAAACAAGAAAAAAGAAAGAAAGCTATAATCCTACCTACAATGTTAGCCGTCATTTTCTCCTGGTCAACGAAACATCAGAAGTCTTGCTGTGTTTTTGTTGTGTTGTTGTTGTTTGTGTGTCTGTTTGTTTGTTTGTTTGTTTGTTTTCAGTAAGCTTCGAGTACTGAGTCCCTGTTCTCTTTTGTGTACGTTAACAAAGGCCAGTTTGCTGGAAATTTGCATATGTGTCTTGTTTTGTGCATGAATTACGTGTTCTGATTGTTTTCTTTTCCTTCCTGGTGACAACCCATACAGTTGTGTGTATACACAATGACGTAATCCATTTGCTATTTTATCAAAAGTCGTAAACCATTTATGAGCAATCATATTTAGGTCGACAAGTTTCCATAAATGGTCACATTTTTATACACCAGTCATTTTCATATCACTAGTCATCGCGTAAACGTTGTCACAGGATGCTGACTTTAAAAAGAAAAGGACATCACTATTGAATCATAAACACTTTGTGGAAGACAAGCTAAGATGGAAAGAAACAAGGCGTTTGACGAACAAGGATGATTAACACAGCAGAAGGAAGTGGTCACCTCGTTAACATAAGCATGAAGAGACCACCCACGAAAAAATAAAAAATCCGGAGATAAGTACAGCAATCACGACGGCCCTACACTACTGTGTAGTGACATGGAGTTCTATACACGTACATCAAGATCCATGTGTTTTGTACTGACAGAAAGAAGGTGTACTCGATCAACCCTTTCACTCTCTCACCCTACTCACCAGCTTTCTGCAGTAAGCTGGTGGATAGGGTGAGGGAGAGAAAGGGTTAGGTTTTGCCTTCCTGTCATGGTTGACAATGCAGGATGCTGGCGAATAGGGTGCGGGAGGCAAAAAGTTGAAAACAAAAAGCTCGCCTATGGAAACATGAAAATACTAAGTATACACGTCTGACAGCTTAAGCAGTCTGTGTCCCACAACAAACCTGATTATGCGTGATGCAGTGTGTCCAAGTGTCGCAAAACGATATCTAACACTGCTAGTAACAATAACAATGATAAACGAATAGTCTTTCGCTTGCGGATTCAAAAGGCATGCCTACAAGTCTGATTAGATCTCTCTCTCTCTCTCTCTCTCTCTCTCTCTCTCTCTCTCTCTCTCTCTCTCTCTCTCTCTCTCCTCACACACACACACACACACACACACACACACACACACACACACACACACACACACACACACACCCGACAGAAGAGAGAGAGAGAAAGAGAGAGGTAACGTGTCTTCATCATTATGTATCTGTGTGTGTGTGTGTGTATGTGTGTGTGTTGTGTTGTGTTGTGTTGTGTTGTGTTGTGTTGTGCTGAGTTTTTGTGTGTGTGTGTGTGTGTGTGTGTGTGTGTGTGTGTGTGTGTGTGTGTGTGTGTGTGTGTGTGTGTGTGTGTGTGTGTGTGTGTGAGTATGTGTGTGTATGTGTATGAGTGTATGCGTACGAGATCATGTGTGAGTGCGCGTAGTTGTTGTTGTTAATGGTGATGGGATGTGTGTGTGTGTGTGTGTGTGTGCGCGCGCGAGTGCGCGTGCGCGTGCGTGTGTGTGAATGTGCGCGTGCGCGCGCGTGTGTTTATGTGCACGCGAGCATCAGCACAAGCGGTGAGCGTGCGCGTGGGCACCAGTTCAGCACATAATCATTCACGTCAAAGTGAAGGGAAATCCTCTACAGTTTTCAAGGAAACACACCAAGCAAGTATCCTCAAAGGTAACGGTAACAAACATCACTGATTGCTTTATATACATGTATCAGTACTGTCACTCACTAGGGAGGACATACAAAGAAAAAAAAATCATCGGCAGCTGTTCTGATTGTTTTGTAAACCAGGATAATTATACAAGCATTCTCAGTTGTGTTATTACCACCACTTGTCCGTGACCAGAGACTGTCATTGTATTTCAGCTAAACGCGGATGTGTTCTTTCCCTTACATAACAGTGGTTGATTGTCATTGAATATTCAAATGTTTCTAGTGTCACTGGCCGCCGTGATGTAGCGCTTAGCGCCACGAACTATCGCCTTGAAGGCTGTGGGTTCGAACTCATCATCATCATCATGTGCCCTGCCGCATGGCGTTGGGGATCATGGCCTTCCATATGCACCTATCTATCCCTTGTCGCCGCAAGCACATCTTCCACCCTCCCTGTCCTCAGCCTCCCTGCAAGTCCGTCCAATATTTTCTCCCTGGGTCTACCTAGTTCTGTCAAAATTATTGCGGAATTTTTCGGCCCAAACCTGCTTTTACCCAGCGCTAAGCGTGCTATGGACTTAGTGGGAAGTCTGAGACCACAGAGTTTGAGTCTCATCCACTTTATGGATGCGTCATTGAGGATGTTGCTCAAATCTCCTGAACAACATCGCAGGTATCTGTATCTCCTGTCCCTGAATGGCGCCAGGATAATTACATCGTGGTAGTTAGCGTAGAGTACTGCTCTGTCACACAGTGTCAAATTTGAATGGAACTCGTTGGTATCGTGACTACCCTCCTCCTCATCATCATAATAACATCATTGTAAATATGAATTGTTCCCGCTTCAATGGCCATTAAAGTGGCGTGCAAAATGGTACAAAAAAAACTGTTTCTCAGACCACTGGTCAAAATGAGATCCTGCGAACAAACTCCCGCACCCTGTCCACCACCATTCTAGCAAAACAAAAACTTAACCCTCTGACACACACACACACACACACACACACACACACACACACACACACACACACACACACACACACACACACACACACACATACTGGAGTGAGTGGAGGGTGGGTGTTTGAGTGGGTGGATGAGGGTGTGAGAGAAGCGTGCAGTAGTGGATTGTGTATGTTTTGCGTATAAGGTGTGCACGGACAGTGTTAGTGTGTACTAACGTGCGCTCGCGCGCGCGTGTGTGGTTAAATATAGTGGTGTTTGTGTGTGTGTGTGTGTGTGTGTGTGTGTGTGTGTGTGTGTGTGTGTGTGTGTGTGTTTTGTGTGTGTGTGTGCGTGCTCGCACCCGCGCGTGTGTGTGTATGTGTGTGTGTGTGTGTGTGTGTGTGTGTGTGTGTGTGTGTGTGTGTGTGTGTGTGTGTAGGTGCATGCGTGCTTGTGTGTGTTGTGTGTGTGTTTGTGTGCGTTAGAGTGTGTGTGTGTTTGTGTTGTATGTATAGTGTGTGTGTGTTTGTGCGTGCGCGCGCACGTCATGTGTATATGTCTGTGTGTGTGTGTGTGTGTGTGTGTGTGTGTGTGTGTGTGTGTGTGTGTGTGTGTGTGTGTGTGTGTGTGTGTGTGTGGAGTCCACTGAAATCTAAAGCAGTGTAGTGTAATGTAGCGTAGTGTAACGTAGCGTAGCGTAGTGTAGTGTAGTGTAGTGTAGTGTGTGTAGTGTAGTGTAGTGTAGTGCAATAGAGTGTGGTGTAGTGTAATGGAGTGTTGTGCAATGCAGTGTACTTAAGTGTATATGTGTGTATATTCGTGTATGCTTATGTGTATACGTGCATATGCGTGTGTGTTCATGTGTGTGTACGTGTACGTGTGTTTTGTGTATGTGTGTATGTGTGTTTGTACATGTGTGTATATTTATTTCGTGTGTGTATGTGTTTGTGTATTTGTGTGTGTGTGTGTGTGTGTGTCTGTGTGTGTGTTGTGTGTGTGTGTGTGTGTATGTGTGTGTGTGTGTGTGTGTGTGTGTGTGTGTGTGTGTGTGTTGTGTGTGTGTGTGTGTGTGCGTGCGTGTGTGTGTGTGTTTAGTGTGTGTGAGACCCACTATTAAATGTACTAGTTCATTTGAAGTGCTGAGACGTGAAGCGGGCAGGAAGCATTATCAAACGGAAAAGCGACGGCTAAAGAAAAAAAAGAAGAAAACGATATTAACACTCTCCCATGTAGTGTGCATTTAACACGAATCATATAATTTTGTTGTTGTTGTTGTTGTTGTTGTTGCTGTTGTTGTCGTTGTGCTGTTGTTCTTTATTTCATAGGACTTAGTTTTCTAGAGGTTACAGAAGACCTTTTTTTCTTTTTTTCCAGTGTCCCTTTTAAAAATTGGGAGATCACTTCATTAGTTCATATATACCGGAACGTCGTAACAAAAAATTCAAATCCTCCTCCAAACAGCCAAAATATTGATTATTAAGTATAATGTTTCGTATTAATTTTTGGACACTACCAATCCAAATAGTTGGGATCCCTTCGTGGTTCACAATTTAAATCCTGGTTTGTATAAATATAATCCATACAGAAACACCTCATACGTTTTTGTTCACACAAACACAGTCCACACGAAATCAAACTGACGTGAACTGTAGAGATTTTGTCCCCACTTAGTACAAATACAACCAGTACCGGTCTGGGTCTCATGTTCCTATTTAGTTTCTTATGACAAATGCACACACACACACACAACACACACACACACACACAACACACACACACACACACACACACACCACACACACACACACACACACACACACACACACACACACACACACACACACACACACACACACACACACATACACACACACACACACACACTACTTAGTTTCTCATGACAAATGCACAATTCTTCTAAGTCTGTGTGACACACACACAAAACCCCACACACACACACACAACACACACACACACACACACACACACACACACACCACACACACTACACACACACACACATACACACACACCACACCCCTACTTAGTTTCTCATGACAAATGCACAATTTTCTGAGTCTGTGTCACACACACTACGCACACACACACACACCACACACACACACACACACCCACACACACACATACACACAAATACTCACTCTCACATCCACGTGCGCGGCGTATACACACACCGAACACACATCACAACAACGCGCACGCAACATGCACATACATTCTGTGTCTGGCGGTATTAATGATGCTCTTTGTTTGAACAAATGGATTTTCGAAAAAGAGAGAGAGAGAGAGAGAAGAGAAGAGAAAAGTACAGAAAGAAAGACACACAGGCTTTATACACGCCCACAACAACCCGAACATTTACGTGCACAGTTTATCGCAACCTCGTTCTTACTCTCTCTCTCTCTCTCTCTCTCTCCTCTCTCTCTCTCTCTTCTCTCTCTCCTCTCAAATGTTTTCTTTTTATTTACTTAGCGTTCTCTTTTGTTTTTGGTGTGGTTTGTGTGCGTGTGTGTGTGTGTGTGCGTGCGTGCGTGTGTGTGTGTGTGTGTGTGTGTGTGTGTGTGTGTGTGTGTGTGTGTGTGTGTGTGTGTGTGTGTGTGTGTGTGTGTGTGTGTGTGTGTTTCGTTGGTTGGTTGGTTAGTTACTTGGTTGGCTGGTTGGTGGGTTGGTTGGTGGGTTGGTTGTTTTTGGGTGGTTGCATGCGCGCGTGCGTGTGTATGTATTGTATGTGATAGTGAGAAAGAGAGAGACAGAAACAGAGAGGTGGGGGGTGGAGTGCGTGCGTGCGTGCGTACGTGCGTGTGTGTGTATGTATGTATGCGCGCGCGCGTGCCTGTACATGAGAAGAAAAAACAAGAAAATGCAAGAAAGAGAATGAAAGAGGTATTTAGTCTTTATAATATACACATTCGTATGTACATGGAGACAGACTGAGTTTTTGTGTGTGTGTGTGTGTGTGTGTGTGTGTGTGTGTGTGTGTGTGTGTGTGTGTGTGTTGTGTGTTGTTGTGTTTGTGTGTTTGTGTGTGTGTTGTGTGTGTGTGTGTGTGTGTGTGTGTGTGTGTGTGTGTGTGCGTTTGTGTATCCTTCCAACCCCAGCCACGATATTTACATCTTCGCTGAGCGGGTGTGTGTTTGTCTATTTGGCTGATTTGTCTGTTTCTGACTTTTTTCTCCATTATCATCATCACCATAATCACCATCATTAGACTTTTCCCCACTCTAATCATAAGTTTTCGAAATATTGCATTTGAAAAGAAAAGAAAATGTTATACTGCACAGCCAAAGCGATAATTAACACGCAAATGAGCAAACTTTCATACTGCAGTCTATACGTTTTATATAGGCTAAATCTATACCAAAGAGTAAAGTAACACTGATCATACCATCTTATTTCTTGATGAACATTAACAATTGCAACACCATCTACTTCCTTGTTGAAAATTCAGTTCTAAGACTGACTAGCAATCTTTTCAAGTTCTTTCCAAATAAAATAAAATTTACGATTAAAAAACAAAAACCGCATTGAACTGTACTGATGATATAGAATTTGAAAGCACTGCGTACATGGTACTGTTTATCAAATTGATCGCCACAATTCCTGCGGCAGACATGTCTGTATTTGCTTACGTTATAATCCCAAACACAAGTACTTTGAGTTACTGAACATTCTACTTTGAACTTTTTTCCTCAAATGAGCGAAGGCCTCAGTTCTGGAGAGAAAAAGATTTCGAGGCTGAATATTCAGAGTCATGTTTTGGACAAACCTAGTCCTAGGTTAAGATAGGCAGGCCTACAGTTGAGAAATCGTGATGTGACAGGGTATCTTACTAGTCACAACGCTTCAGACCTACTACACGGTAATTTGATCTGACACGCACTGTGTTCCGTATCACAGGCTTTCACTGATTTACCTAGCCTATCTACCCAACTTCAACTCACCTGTATAAGAAGTAACACCCACAGGTGCACACAAACACCCGGGCTGGTCATGACGGTTGTCCTTTCTCCAACACCACTATCGAACTGAATTGACGACAGACACAACTAGTTGTGGGCACAACCCGGTAGTCAAATCCAAACGAAATCTGCACCGCGAAGGTAGTTTGTATCGAGCAAAGCGGACAACACCCAAACTGCAGCTTGTGACACACGCACGCACACAAAACAGTCAGTTGGCCTGATCTGTAGTGTTGGAGATAAAAAGTAGTTCCTGGTTAAAAACACTGTCTTTTGTTTCACCTTCAGTGATAAATCGTTTGAGTCGTGAACCACAACACAGCCGACAAACACACACGCGCGCACACACATACACACCCACACACACAGAATGACACACAGCACTTCAGTTACGATTATTCATACAATGCTTGGGCTGAGACAATGTGACAGCGTCAATCAAACTGTGACACACGACCTTCCTACACCTCTTCGAATGTTTATGAGGGACTGGTGAACCCATAGATCTATCTACTTTTGATGCTGAAGAAACTATATGAAAGCGACAAATTTATGTGGAGGTCAACTAAGTAGACACTCACACTGTGAGAGAAAGAACTAAAGACAATACGAAAGCATTGTGTACTAATTTATAGTTTGGAGTTTGATCAGGAAGAATTCATCGCTCTCGGACAGTTCCATACGCGCTTAATCCAAATCTACCAGCAATTGTCTGGCAGATTCCTTGAGCTGTTAGGGTTTTCAAATGGGGAGAGGAAGGTTAACAGGGATGTTTTTTTTAAACAAGCTGATGATATCAAAATAATGGAAACATTAGGCTACAATGGGCAGCGAACAGGTCAGTGTTTAAATGTTGTGGACTGGGATCAACATTGTGTGAAAGCGTGAGAACTACGTTTGACGTACAGCAAAGTGTGTACAGATCTGCAGCAGTTCTGTACGTGAAAGGATTGTTGGAGTCTACAGGACAAAAACCGCCTAAACTAAAGAGATCAAATCAAGGAGTCCCCCGATAAGTTTAAGACCACCATCCACGCTACAAATTGTAGGAACATGACATGGCTACCACTTTTCAATGAAAGTAACAGTGACTAGATCTAGTGGCTACCTAACTGTCATCGAAATCTGATAACCATGTAACTCATCACAAAACGTAACATGACACAAAGTTCGAAAAGTTACTTCTGTCACATTTTTTAAACACCTTCGCTGACAAGCGCACACTGTGACATTACACTTTATCAGTCGTCTCTTCTTGACCTGTACTCGCCTCTGTCGGGGACAGACTTATCATGTCGAAATGGAAAAGGTGTTGATCAAACAGAACAGTAGGTTACACCACCACTCCTACCGGCGCCCCCCTACCCTCCATGTCCTTGTGAAAGGAGGAACTTCCTTGTTGGTACAGCCATGTGTCCTCCTAAACACTAGTCTTGTCGATACGTATGGCTGGCCATGTGCAAAAGTTGTCGTCTGCTCCAGCTATTGTCTGTCCAGCTTATCGCCCCTTCCCTTGTTGCCCTGTGAAATAATGCGTACTATTTTGGAAACAAGAATACATCATGGCGCAGTAAAACTCGGTAATAGCGTATGAATTATTAGATAAGAAACGAAGACGGAAATTACTCATATTAAAAATGTAACATGGTGATTCGGCCATCTCAGTTTTCTTCATTTACAACAATATTGTTTTTACCGATTTTTTCTTCCTTCTTCTTCCTTTTTTTTTTCTTGCCCGGGGATTATTTTTCCGTGTGTGAGTCAGTGTGTGTGTGTGTGTGTTTGGGTGGGGTGGGTGGGTGTTTGGACTCTTTTTTTTTCTTTGTACTTGTGTGTTTTTGTTGCTATTAATGTTCTTGTTCGCGCTGGCAGTAGTGGTGGTATGCAGCGTGTGTGCGGACTATTTTTTTCAGCAGTGTGTGTGTGTCTGTGTGTGCGTGCGTGCGTGCGCTCGTGTGTGTGTGTGTGTGTGTGTTGTGTGTTTGGGTGGGTGTTTGGACTTTTTTTCTTTGTACTTGTGTGTGTTGTTGTTAATGTTCTTGTTCGCGCTGGCAGTAGTGGTGGTAGTGGTGGTATACAGCGTGTGTGTGGACTATTTTTTTCAGTAATGTGTGTGTGTGTGTGTGTGCACCCGCGCGCGCGTTTCTTTCCCTTTATTTTTTCCTCAATGCTTGTATGTGTTTTGTATATATATATATATATATAGGTAGAAAGAAACTCTAGGGAGAGCTAGACAACAGAAGGTCTTCAGAGAAGTAACCCCCTTTAGACAAGTGTTTCGGCCCTGAATTCCTTACACTCTCGGGGGGCCGGGCCACATCCAGGTCATGACTCCTGGATGCCCTTCTGCTGTTGTCTTTTTTTTTTTTTTCCCACGCCGGGGAGCGAACCTGGGCGATTCTGCGCTTCAGAACTGCGGTACGCGGTTTTACCAATGTGCTAACGGGGCACACATCATCTGTTGGGAATTTAATCCTTATGAAGTTCACTTTTTTCGTTCCTCCTTGCCCAGATCCAGCTTGAGCTCCTTTCTGCTGCCTCTGCCATCGCTTTAAGGGCTCTAGTCCTCTTCTTCCCAGAAATGGCGAGTTGTTTCATGAGATCATAAGCGGAGGTGCCCACAAACCCTCTTGCCCCGACCTCTATGGCGAAGATTTTGACCCGCAGACCTGCTTTCTTCAGGGTGCTGGCAAGACTGGCGTATTTTTCGGTCTTGTAGATATGTGCTTCTTCCATTCTGCTTTCGTATGGCACAGTGAGTTCTATCAGAATCACTTGTTTCGAGGAGTCAGAGTGGAGAGCGATGTCTGGTCTCATGCCTGTCTTGCTGATGACATCTGGGTAATTTCTCCACTCTGGGAGGTCTGCTGTACACTCCCAGTCAACTGCTCCATCCAGAAGACCCTTTGGCAATGTGCTGGTTGTCATAGCACTTTCGGGCCAGACCTGTTTCCCTCCTGCTTTGTAGAACGTTGTCATAGCAATTGGTGCGTTTGGGGTCATGGTTTTTTCGCTAACCACATCTGTGATCACTTTCAGAACTTGGTTGTGCCTCCATGTATACCTTCCTTGGGCTAGCGCTACTTTGCAAGAGCTTAGGACATGTTCCACTGTTTGTTTCTTCTGACAGAGCGGACATGCTGGGTCGTCTGCTTTCCCCCATTTCACTAAGTTTGCATTCGAGGGGAGCAGGTCATATACAGATCTGAGGAGGAAGCTTATCCTTAGAGGAGCCATGTGCCACATATCGTTCCAGCTGAGACTTCTTTGGAGTGCACTGTCCCATGTTGTCCATTGCCCCTGTTGACCTTGCTGGACTGCCTTCTGCACTCTTTTGACATCTTCTTCTTCCTTCAACTCCTGTATGATCATGTCTCTTTTTTCCTTCCCTTTGGCTTTGGACCACCACTGCATTTTTGTTGCTCCCAGTCCCTGTCTGTTGGTTTGCGTGTGTCCAATTATTTCTTTGATGCTGAGGTTTCTCTTGGCATTGTTTACAGCCTCTTGGACTTTCCACTTTCTGCCAGTTCTCAGCTTTGGATGAACTGATCTCACGATATTGTCTTCCGATTCCTCCAGCATGCTCAACAGTCTTGCTTTTCCAACTTTGTATTCCTCCACTATGGATTTGAGAGGTAGCTTCAGCATTGCTTCACGACAGTAGAATGCAACATCAGTGAGACCAGGTGGGACACCGAGCCATTTTCTTGTGTATTTGTTGATTTTGGCTTCCATTGCTTCGACTGTGCTGGTGCAAATGTCATAGATTAGCAGTGGCCACAGCAGCTTTGGTATCAGCATGAACTGTAGACACCAGACTTTGTATTTGCCTAGCAGTCCGCAGTTATCTATTTTCTTCAGGCCTTCTTCTGCTGTTTGCTTGGTTTCACATCCCCTTTGTGTGTCTTTCAGGGAGTCATCATACCATCTTCCGAGACTTTTTACTGGCTCTTCTGTGACAGTGGGGATGGCTTGGTTGGCTACCATGAATTTGACTGAATCTGCCACTTTTCCTTTTCGCAGTGAGAGACTTCGGGATTTCTTAGGTTTGAACCTCATTCTTGAAGAGGCCACCAGCTCATCCAGCTGCTTTAAGATTTGGTGTGTCTCTTCCTCATCCGTGGACAAGACTGTTGTGTCATCCATGAAAGCTTTCAGAGGAGGCATCTGGTATCCATCTCCCAGATTCACTGGACCTGAACTCTTCATTGCAGCTTTCAAGATGACTTCCATTGCCAACACGAACAGTATGGGAGAGATTGCACAGCCCATTGCAATGCCCACCTCTAGGTCTATCCAGTCCGTGGTGTATTCTTTGGTAGAGAACCGCATTGAGAACCCTTGGAAATACTTCCTCAGCATTGTTCGGATGTTTTCTGGGATGTGATACATTTCAAGAGCCAGCTGGATCATATCGTGTGGAACTGATCCATATGCATTCGCCAGATCAAGCCAAACTACGTCAATGTCTCTCTTCTCTGTTCTTGCTTTTTGGATGGCATCCCAAATCAACGTGGCATGTTCCAAGCATCCAGGCATTCCTGGTATGCCTCCCTTTTGGACTGACATATCCAGATACTTGTTTTCAGTCAGGTATTTTGTCAATCTTGCTGCCATAACAGAGAAGAAGATTTTCCCCTCGATGTTCAGAAGTGATATTGGCCTGAACTGATTGATGCTGCTGGAGTTCTGCTCCTTCGGAATGTACACTCCTTCAGCTCTCATCCATTGGTCGCTGATCTTCTGGTTCCTCCATGCTGATCGAATCATCTTGTGGAGCCACTCGAGCACTTTTGGGCATTTCTTGTAGAGCAGGTATGGTATTCCGTTTGGTCCAGGTGCTGACTTGGCTCTGGCTTTCTTTACTACGTTCTTCACTTCATCCAGTGTTGGTGGTTTGTTATTGAATTTTCCTTCTGGCGCTGCAGGCCAAACCAGATTCTGGATTTCAAGTGGTGCCTCGCGCTGAGAATCGGAATATGTTTCCCTGAGATGCTGCTCTAGGGTTTCCTTGCCCACTGTGAGAGTCCCTGATTTGGGTTGTTCAAACAGCTTTCTTGCAAAGTCAAAGGGATCTTTGAAGAAACGATCTTGAGTCTTCTTCTTTTTGCTCTTTCTTCGCCTTGCTGATTCCACTTTGCTGAGAGCATTGTGTTTGGCCTTCAGATCTTTCCAGAGTTCCAGGAGCCCTTGCTTCTCGAATTCTGAGGCAGTTTTCATTCGCTTTTTAAGCTTCCTTTTCTCCCTCCGGATGCTCTCCATCTGTTGCTGTCTTCTGGATTTCTGGGGAGGCGTTTTTGTCTTTGGCTGCTTCACTCCATAAGTGTCCCTGCAGATAGAGTATATGATGTCTCCGTATGTGTCAAGTTTGTGTTCCAGCGTACTGTTCCCTATTAGCGCATTCAGCTTAAGGACAAGTTCCTCATCTAATTTCTCCCATTGTTCTTTTGCACCGGCAGGCGGCAAATTGAGTTTTCCACGTTTGGCGTTAAGAGCTTGTGCAAATCCGCATCAGAACCGTCAGCGTGGATGTCCTTGGCACTATGGTTTAATTCCTGGCCTTGGTCATCCAACGTCTCACCTGCTATCGCAGTGCGCTGCTGCTGGTTCGTATGTGTCTTCAAACAGCCCATTTTTGTCCTGTGGATCTTCATGCCGCGTTTGGTGGTGAATCTCCTTCCACACGCACACGGAAATTCCAACTGGTCATTAATCATGGTCCGTTGTGCGTTTCCAGTCGTGATGGAGTCAGTGCCGATGGATTCATCATTCTCTCCCCCTTTCGGTGAACCTGGGAGCATCTTTCATTTAAAGAACTCGTGGCATGTTATCAAAGGCAAGGTGGGAAGCCAACCCACAAAGCCCGCAGATCTAGTCTTTCCCAGTGTCCTTCGGTCTTTCCCGAATGTCCTCCGAACTATTCCCGGAAGTCAATGGACTGACCATGTGCAGGTAGAAAGAAACTCTAGGGAGAGCTAGACAACAGAAGGTCTTCAGAGAAGTAACCCCCTTTAGACAAGTGTTTCGGCCCTGAATTCCTTACACTCTCGGGGGGCCGAGAGTGTATGTGTGGATATATATATATCTTCTTTTTTTTTTTGCGTTCCAATTTTTCCCAGATGCTTGTGTGCTCGTTGTGTGCTCGTTGTTTTGCCCACACAATGCACGCGGTATCTTGCTGTTAGCATGCATAATCCGCCTTCGGTGGGTGTGCATGGTGGGTGTTTTCATGTTTCCGCAAGCCACAAGACATTGACATGACTTACAAGATCTCTAACGTGCACACTCTTGATGTTTTGCAAAAGGGATCTAGACACTAACAGGTCTGCACATATGGTGGTCTGGGAGATTGGGGAAAAAATATTATATTAATGTCCACGCTTTAACCATCAGGCGGGGGGGTACATTGGCATGATCAAATCCCAGACTGGAAGTCTGATGTCTTACCCACTGGGCTGCCAGTCCGACGATGTGTGTGTGTGTGGAGGTGGGGGTGGGGGGGAAGGGTACATGCTTGCGTGTGTCTGTCTGCGTATGTGTGTGTATGTGTGTATGTGTGTGTGTGTGTGCGCGCGCACGCGTGTGTGTGTGCGTGCGTGCGTGCAGTGCAGTGCGTACGTGTGTGTGTGTGTGTGTGTGCGTGCGTGCATGCAGTGCGTACGTGTATGTGTGAGTATGCGTTTGTATGCGTGCAGTACGTGCGTGTGTGTGTGTGTGTGCAGTGCGTGCGTGCAGTGCGGTGCGTACGTGTATGTGTGTGTTCGTATGTGTGCGTGTGTTTGTGTGTGTGTGTGTGTGTGTGTGTGTGTGTGTGTGTGTGTGTGTGTGTGTGTGTGTGTGTGCGTGCAGTGCTGTGAGTGCGTGCGTGCATAGTATGTGTGTGTGTGTGTGTGTGTGTGTGTGTGTGTGTGTGTTGTTTGAATTTCTTTGTCGATTTTTCTTGCTTGCATATATTACTCCAAACCAAGGCATAATGTTGTCAGTAATGGCTCATTCATCATGTTACATGTTGATGATAAAATAATAATTCTATTTGCATACCGCAAACGGCCCGTGTCAAAACAAGCTGGTTGCACTGCGCATAGAGAAAAAAAAATGGGGCGGAGGAGGAGGAGGGGATGGGTGGTTTCCTTGTCAATACATTATAAATTCTTTACCTCGTTCGCGCAGACAGACCCCACTTCCCCACTTCCCTGGGATGGTTATCCCCGTCGGCCATATCACCTGAGGTGGGTGCCGACGTAAAACTTGAACCAAATCAATCAATCAGCGTAGACAGAGAGGCGGGCCCCAGTAGCTCAGTTGGTTTGAGCGTCGGATTCACGTGTTAATGGGTTGTGGGTTCGAATCCCGGGGTGCGGTGCGTTAAATCTGGCCTTCTCACTGTCCCATCTTAACATCGTTGTTGTTTTGGTGGAGTCAGTATAGGATTATATTGGTCCCTCCCCCCCCCCCCCCCCCACTTCCCTGCGGTGGGTGCCGACGTAAAAACTGAACAAAGTCAAGCGTAGACAGACAGCTCTTCTTCAGCAGGTTGGCTGGCTCTTGCAATTGAATAGTGGACTCCAGATCTTGTCATTTCTTTTGTTTAACCCTTTGACTCCAGCACCCTATCCACCAACTGCAAAAACTGAACCCTTTGACTCGCTCACCCTATCCACCAGCTTCCTGCTGGAAGCCGGTGGATAGGGTGAAGGAATCAAAGGGTTAAGTTTTCGCTTCGCTAGCATGGTTGACAAATGCAGGATGCTGGTGGACAGGGTGCGGGAGTCAAAGGGTTATAAAGTCAAGTCGACTGCATACAGCCATGTCGGGGCCCAGCCGACTGCGTAGACCCATATCAGGACCCAGCCGACTGCGTAGACCCATATCAGGGCCCAGCCGATTAGGTAGACCCATGTCAGGGCTACAACCGTTTCAAAACATACACAATACTTCAACAGGGGTGGGGGGTGGAGGATTGGGGTGGGGGGTGGGCAGGAAAGGAAAAGAAAATTAATTACACATATCAATGCATTGGCGCACGTAATGTAAGGAGATGCTCCAGGTGTTGACCACTCTGTCCAATTTATCACACAAAGGATTCAAAAAAACATACCTGAATACTAATTTAGATATAACTAAGGACACTAAAATTTATATAAGAACAGGCTTAAATTACCCAAAATTGCTTCAGCATCTCTCATTTTCCTAAAGTCAAACATGCACGTAGTACATGTACCCAGTTATAAGTCCTAAGAGAAAGTACGTAAGACGTTTATCAAACACATACAGGTGAATGGACCCGCAAGGCAGTAAATTACAGGAAGAAATGACAGAAAGAAAAGGGAACCAGCCACAAATAAAGAGAGTGACAGAAAAGAGGAAATTTCTAGCACAGAATTTTTGGAAGGTGGGGATACAATTTATACTGAAAGAGCCCCCGGCATCCCCACGGGAGGAGACTCCGGATCTGATGTCTCGAGTTCAGTTTCAGCCCACGACGTAAGAGATGGCCTGTACGCTGCTCATCCTAAACACTTCAATCATTATGGTGGTGTCAGCGTAATGTTTCATAGAATTTTTTGGTCCTCCCTTCTCCCTCCACTTAACTCAACCACCTCTCTTCCCAAATTTTGTTCCATGACTTTATCAGCGCTTGGGGTTTTGCGTAGGCTAAAAACAAAAAAAAAAGGACCTAGCTCGTTCCTCAGTATCGGTATCATCTTCCTGTGTTCCGGTCGTCTTGGCGGTTCATTTGATGGAGCCATAGACACAAGATCTGATATCTCCAGCGTAAACCCCACCCCGCAACATGAAAAAGCGGCCTGCTCACTGCCCGACTTAGTGTTTTATCGTTCTGGTGGTGTCAGCTAAGTGCTCCATGGTAATAGTAATAATAATGATGATGGTGACGATGATCCTCCCCCTTCTTCTCCTTCTCTCCTATTCCTAGTCCTCTTCTTCATCATCGTCGTCGTCGTCGTCCTCCTCCTCCTCTTCCTCCTCCTCCTCCTCCTAAACATAACGATGATGATAATGCTTATGACGACGACGACGATGACGATGATGATGATGACGACGACGATGATGATGATAACAATGATAATAATAAAACTGAACAGCGGTTTAACATGATAAATCTCGAAAGCAGTTTGGAAGTAACTAAAACGGCACGTTGAAGACAATTCACCGATCGGTAGGCCTATATGTTATTAATTATCATATTGTATAATGTTGCACTGATCGTTGAAGACGGCGCTGTTATGCCGTTAATTAACTAGGGCGCTGCGCGCACACAACTAAGGAGAAATCCTCGCGGTGTGAAGCGCGAGCGAGGTGGTATTTTGCGTACCGTACTTGAGGGAATAAACTCATCTGATGAAAAACGCGCGTTGTTCTTACTTCTTCCTTATCCTCCAGTGTCAAACATGGCATGTATGGAGGACCAAGGCTCTCCGGCTTTCTCTGTCGGCTGTCGTCTGTTCTGCTGCTTTCAGACTGCAGTGTTCTTTTGAGGTTGTTTTACGTCTTCTTTTTCTTCTTTGCCCCTTTGGCTTCCAAACCGGCGCTGCCGTTGGTAGTCTTTTATTGTCCATTTCTCAAAACATGGCTGTAATATATCCATATGTTCTTTCTGGTGACGTTTGATATGTATGGTTGTTGAGCAATTTCTCTTACTTCTTGGCTGGTTTTAAAACTCACCCCGCCTAATGCCTAGGATCTTCCTAAAGCACGTGTGTCATTCTTGCTACAGCAAGAATCATTGGATGCGTGCTAAATTCATTCTGTAGGAATAGGCACTTGTTGCTGTTACATACTAGAATATGTTGATCTTACCAAAACGCAAGTGGAAGTTGTTCTGTAACGAGTTCCAGTCACTGTCATTGATAATCGGCAGTGGCTATTTTCCCTCAGCTTCCCTGGTTCCCTATTAAAGGGGCGGGGCTTAGCGCTTCACGGTGGTCTATCGTTCCTGAAAAAGAGGGAGCGTGTGTGTGTGTGTGTGTGTGTGTGTGTGTGTGTGTGTGTGTGTGTGTGTGTGTGTGTGTGTGTGTGTGTGTGTGTGTGTGTTGTGTGTGTGGTGTGTGTGTCTATGTGTCTGTGTGTCTGTGTGTGCGTGTTTGAATTTCATTGTCGTTTTTTGTTTGTTTGCCTTGCACATTACTCCAAATGTTTTTTTGTTGTTGTTTGTTTGTTTTGGGGTTTTTTGGGGTTTTTTTTGTGTGTGTGTGTGTGTTGTTTTTGTTGTTGTTGTTTTTTGTAAACTGTTACCTGTGTCTGCCTGTGTCTGTGTGTCTGCGTCTGTGTGTGCGTGTATTTGAAATGCATTGTCATGTTTGTTTGTTTGTTTGTTTGTTTGTTTGTTTGTTTGCCTTGCACATTACTGCAAACGTTCTTTTTTTTTTTAAACTGTTAACTGTTTCTGCCTGTTTTGTCGCGTTTACATCGATTTTGATGTAGTAGATAAAGATGTGCCAGTAACATCGAAATTAAGTCTTAATCACTCTGACATCATATTGGCTCAGTTAAACGTTTTGTTCCCGCTAGTGACGGTGGTTCCCCGTTAATGACACAACACCGCATCCTTCAACCTTCATCCTTCATCCAGATCAGCGGACTGACCATTTGTGCTGTGATCATGCTCGAACGCAAAGTAGACAAATACACACAGACACATAGACACAGACATAGACACACACACACACACACACACACACACACACACATACCAGACACACACACACACACGTACATACACACACGCACACGCACACAGAAACACACACACGCATACACACATTACCACACACACATATATATATATACACACACACGCGCGCGCACACACACACGCACATACACACACACAAACACACATTCACTAACACACACACATACACACACATACACACACACACACACACACAAACACATACAAACACACACACACAAACACACACACACACACACAAACACACACATACACACACAAACAAACAAACACACAAGCACATACACACACAAACAAACACACACAAACACACTTACACACACACACACACACACACACACTGACACACACACACACACACTGACACACACACACACACACACACACACACACACACACAACCACGACAAAGAAACAGACTGGAACTCGTGCAATCAGAATGGAAGGACGGAGCTGTACCTCCAAACCAGTCAGGCCATAAATGTGTCGATAGCGTGTTTACAAGAGACTGCAAGGTCACACAACCTGTAAAGACGGGGGGTGAGGTGAAAGGGAAAGCACACTGACACGGACATTGACACTGTTTTTAGTGGTCTGAACGCCTCTGGCCAACACGCAAACGTGCAAGAGGGGAGGGCATAGGGCGGGGTAAGGCTGGAGGAGGACGGATGGGGTGAGGATGTGGGAAGAGCAGGGGATAAGGGGGGGGGGGGGGTTCGGACATTTCTGTGCTAACAGTTTTGTTTTTCGGGTCAGGGGTTGTTGTCCTTTGCTGCTCGTAACCATGTAAACCAGTACTGTCTGCTGCATGTGGGGGAGTGAACCCAACAAACAAAACAAAACGAAACGAAAAAAATAAAAAAGAACACTGATCTGAAGAGGGATGGGCTATACAAAGTTCGATTTGCCCAAGACACATCGCATGAAAGATAACTATACAGAAACCATACCGGATCGGTCAAAGCACGGTTCACCAAGGACAGCGCCATCCATCCACTTCCAAACCATTTGCATCGACCCAGGCTTTGGCACATAACCGACATAGCTGGAGGAGTCTAGTGAACAGTCGTTTAGTATGGCGCCCCATGACCGTTCACAGAGTTAAGGATGAGAATGTCAGACTTCAGATTTCGGAACACTATATTATTCAGAGGAAGAAGAAGATGGAGAAGAAGCAGAAGCAGAAGAAAGAGAAGACGACGACGACGACGACGAAGAAGAAGAAGAAGAAGAAATGCAAATACCGTAACTTTCCATAACATACGACTGTCAGTTCATGAACTTGGTTCTGTGTTAGAATGTTCACTTTATACAAATTTTTCCAATACCCAAAGCCTGATACCTAACTGCCCCAGACAGCTAGCGTCCTTGATATACAAACTAAGGCTTAACTCTTGGAAAACAAAATATACACAGAATGTATGTATTTGTTCAAAAGAATTATCTGTCCACCATCTGCCCTTTGAATGTCCTGTTTTACTTACGACATATAGAAATAACAATCTCGATTTTTCATGTACTGATTCTAGAGATATCCTTTACAACAAAAATAATTATATCTTTTCGGTAGTCCAGCTGATTCTCAGATCCCCTGTTGGCAGATTGTTATGAAGAGTTAATTAATTGTTGTCTGTTATTGATTGACACTGTTAACTTAATGTTCTGAATTCTTAATTGTTATTGTTCCCCTTCTTACATTCAAACTATCACTACCCCTTCCCCTACCCGTCCCCCACCTTTTTTTTTCTCCCTATATATATATATGTGTGTGTGTGTGTGTGTGTGTGTGTGTGTGTGTGTGTGTGTGTGTGGTGTGTGTGTGTGTGTGTGTGTGTGTGTGTGTGTGTGTGTATGTGTGTGTGTGTGTGTCTAAAATCACTATTGTGAACAGACATTAAATAAAGATTCCATTCCAAGAAGAAGAGAAGAAGAAAAGAAAAAAAGAAGAAAAGAAGAAAGAAAAAGAAAAAAGAAAAGAAGAAGAAAAAGAAGAAGAAAAAGAGAAGAAAAGAGAGAAAAGAAAAGAAGAAGAAGAAGAAGAAGAAGAAAAGAAAAAGAAAAAAGAAGAAGAAAAAGAAGAAGAAAAAGAAAAAGAAAAAGAAGAAGAAGAAAAGAAGAAAAAGAAAGAAGAAAGAAGAAGAAGAAAAGAAAAGAAGAGAAAAAGAGAAGAAAAGAAAAGAAGGAGATATATCAGACTTCAGACTTCGGAACACTTTATTACTCAGAGGAGAGAAGAAAGAGAGATTAGACAGCAACAACTCAGAAGAAGAGAAGAAGAAGCAAGAAGAAGACGAAAAAGAAACAAGAACAAGAACAAGAAGAAAAAGAAGAGTTTCGTAGGTTTGCAGTATTATCGGAAACTATACACGAATATAAGCATCGTGTTTAACACATACAACATCTAATAGGCTTACTAGTCGCAAGACGCAAAAAAAAAAAAAAAAAATAAAATAAAATCTGCGGAGAGCTGGACAGTAGGCGTCGTCAGAGGGGAAAAAAAAAAAAAAAAAAAAAAGCTTCAGCAAGTGTTCCAGCCGGCCCTGAACTCCTTATACTCGAAGGGGGCTGGGCCACATCCAGGTCATACTCCTCTGCTGTCGCTTAGTTTTTTTTCTAAGTCGGAAGAAATAAAGCTTGATCATTGTTATTTCTTTGTTCTGTGTTAGGATCTTCAAACAAGACATTCACAGTCAGATCAGTACCATGCAGTATGTAATTAGATCTGTATATAATGGTGATACTGATGATAATAGTAATAATAATAATAACAACAACCATAGTAATAATAATAATAGTGATAATAATAATAATAATAATAATAATAATGATAATAATAATAATAATAATGATAATAATAATAATAATAATAATAATAACAATTCCATTTATATAATGAAACCATAAGGGCAGAGCATGCTCATCGCACTTTACAAACAGCACAAACGTTGCGATATTAATACAGTAATGCGGTACAGCAATTAGATACATACACTAATACATCAATGCAGCACTAACATTACTACATGCTAATACATTACAATGCAGTACAAAGATATGTGATACATGTATACACCTTATATCAGTGCAACATAAACATGGTTTCCAAAATGTAACAAGAAATGTTTTGTTTTAATTTCAATTTATCTGGTAATCACCCGCATGAAAATACACACACATAAGCGCGCATACACATATGCACTCACGCATACACTTCGTGTGCATATAAACATACACGCATACACACACGTACGCACGTACACACATACATACACACACAGACACACTAACACTCACACGAGACAAATTGCAACAACACTGGATTTAGAAGAGTCACAAGCATTAATTTATGATTTTTTGGAGATTGTTTTGGAAGAGATGTATGTTGAGGTATTTTTTAAAAAGTAAGCAGACAACTACTTTGTCTTAAAGATAATGGAAGGGAGATCCATATTTTGGGCCAAAAACAGAGAAAGATTTTTTTTTATTGTATGTTGTTTGTGAGAACTGCGATACAGTTATGAGGGAAGCTTCTTGAGACCTGAGAGCTCTGGGAGGTTTGTATGGCAAGAGGAGTTCTGATATATGTGTTGGCATTGTCTTGACTGAAGCAGAGTGTGGCAATTTTATTGTCGATTCTTGCTTTGACTGGTAGCCAGTATGGTT
Organism: Monoplex corrugatus; assembly: GCA_030674185.1. NCBI lineage: Eukaryota > Metazoa > Mollusca > Gastropoda > Littorinimorpha > Ranellidae > Monoplex > Monoplex corrugatus. The sequence continues at coordinate 18,829,245 of JAPXFY010000017.1, read as the reverse complement.
TTCGCAAGAGTGTTTTTGCAACGTTCCGTTTGCTGTCCCGTTGAACTGTATAGTTTTGGATTCGTTAGAGTTTGGATAGCTTATCGTCAGAAAGTGCAGTTGAGACAGTTACAGTAGTCTAGTCTGGATAGAATGAAAGATACGTACAGCTTATTTGTGGCATTAGCAGAGAGAAATTTTTCTTCTTTTTTTTTTCTCTCCTTATTCCTCCTAGCTGAAGATACAGGGTTTTGCTCAGGTAGTTAACATGAGCTTCCATGGATAGGGATTCATCAAGAAAAAACACCAAGATTCCCTGCAGATTTACTGAAGGCTATAGTACAGTCTGAGATGATCCTAGTCTTTTGAGGTCATTTTCTTTAGGTCTGAGTTTGTGCCAATGTACATTAATTCTATTTTTCTTTCTTTTCTTTTTATTTTATTTTATTTTTTTCATTTTTAGTCTGTTTACTTTCATCCAGGAAGGTATGGTTTCAACAGT
>JAPXFY010000017.1:18788764-18813764 GCA_030674185.1 Monoplex corrugatus | reverse complement strand
CACACACACCAACACATCATACACACATTCAACCACTACCACGCACCACACACACACATCAATTCACATACACACACAGCACCACCACCACACACAACACACCACACACACACACGCACACATCACGCATAGTACACTCACACCACACACACACACATGTTTCCAGTAAGGGGCTGTTGGCCTTATATAATAAATTTCGTGTTCGTGTTTGTTTGTGTTCTTCTCTCTGTCTCTGTCTCTCTCTCTCTCTGTTCTCTCTCTCTCTGCTCTCTGTCTCTCTCTCTCTGTCGTCTGTCGGTCTCTGTCTGTCTTGCTCTCTCTCTCTATTTCTCTCTCGTCTCTGTCTTCTCTCTCCTCTGTCTGCTCTGTCTTCTCTCGTCTTTCTCCTTCTCTGTCCATCCTGCTTCTGCTCTCGTCTTTCTCTCTGTCTCTCTCTCCTGCTCTCTGCTCTGTCCGTGTCTGTCTGCTCTCTCTCTCTCTGTCGCTGTCTGCTGTCTGTCTGTCTGTCTGTCTGTCTCTCTCTCTCTCTGTCGGTCTGTCTTTCTCCGCCTGTCTGTCTCCGTCTGTCTGTCTGTCTTTTCTCTCTCTTCTCTCTCTCTCTCTCTCTCTCTCTCTCTCTCTGTCGGTCTTTCTCTCTCTCTCTCTCTCTCTCTCTCTCTCTCTCTCTCTCTCTCTCTCTCTCTTTCTGTCCCTCTTTCTCGTGCTGGCATAAATTCAACATTAATAAATGAATCTATACATGTGTATTGTACTAGGTATCAAGAACCCGGACAGCTTTGACGGGATGCATTGTGCTTGTTTTCGCTTATGATGCATTGAGTGGCTTTTTCCGCTATGGTACGTTGTCGTTATGAAACAGGTTGTGTCTCTTCATGAAAAGGGCCGTGAAAGGCCTTTGTTAATAAACCTCTAAGTATCAAACTCTCTCTGTCTCTCTGTCTTTCTCTGTCTCTCTGTATCTCTCTCCCTCCCTCCCCCCTCTCTCTTTTCTTTCACACTCTGTCTCTATCTCTCTCTGTTTCTCTGTCTGTGTGTGTGTCTCTCTCTCTCTTTTCTTTCTCTCTCTGTCTCTCACTCTCCCTCTCTCGGTCTCTGTCTGTCTCTCTCAGTCTGTCTCTCTCTGTCTCTGTCTCTCTGTCTGTCAATCTGTCAATCTGTCTGTCTGTCTGTCTCTCTATCTCCCTCTCCCTCTCTCCCTCTCTCTTTTCTTCCCCCCCCCTCTCTCTCTCTCTCCTTCTGTCTCTCTTGATCTCTCTGTCTGTCTGTCTGTCTCTGTCTCATGTTTCTGTCTCTGCCTGTCTGTCTGCCCCTGTCTGTCTGTCTTTCTCCCTCCCTCCCTCTCTGTCTCTGTCTCTCTCTCTATTTCTCTCTCTCTCTCTCCTTCTCTTTCCCTCTCCCTCTCTCTCTCTTTCGCTCTCTCTCTCTCCCTTTCTTTTTCTCACGCACACACTTGTACGTACCCACACAGACACACTTACACTATTGATATTTATGTTACTTACTTTGCGATCTATCTGTCTGTCTGTCTGTCTGTCACTCTCTCTCTCTCTCCCTCTCTCTCTCTCCCTCTCTCTCCTTCCCTCTCTCTCCCTTTCTTTTTCTCACGCACACACTTGTACGCGCTCACACAGACATACTTACACTATTGATTTATGTTACTTACTTTGCGTGCGCACGCGCATGTGTGTGCATGTATGTGTGCGTGTGTGCGTAACCTTACTTCCTTCTTGCTAAATGGGTTGTGATTAGTCCTTTACAATTATTGATCCATAACGCACTGTACAGCATTGGGCTTTTAGAGTGTGTGCATGTATACATACATATAGATATATATATATATAATGTGTGTGTGTGTCTATGTGTGTGTGTGTGTGTGTGTGTGTGTGTGTGTGTGTGTGTGTGTGCGTGTGTGTGGGTGTGGGTGTATGGGTGCGTATGTGTGTATGCACGTGTGTGTATGCGTGTGCGTGTGTGTGTGCATATGTATGTGTGTGTGTGTGTGTGAGTGTGTGTGTGTGTGCGTGTGTGTATGTGTGTGTGTGTGTGTGTGCATGCAGTTGTACAGAGAGAGTATGGGCGAGAGGGAGAGTATGGGAGAGAGAGAGAGAATGGGAAAGAGAGAGAGAGAGAGTATAGGAGAGAGAGAAAAAGTATGGCGGAGAGGGAAAGACAGACAGAGATAGAGACAGGCAGAGAGACAGAAACAGAGACAGACAGAAACAGAGAGACAGAAACAGAGAGACAGACAGACAGACAGACAGACAGACAGACAGAGACACAGACAGCGGTGTGGCCGGATTGGTGCGGCCTGACAAACATAAAAAGTAAGCAATCGGAGTTCGTCCTGAATTGAAAACTGCGTCGTAGGAAATTAGCTGATTTCATTATTGTAACTCCTGTTTGTGTTATGTCCCACAGCATGGCAAAATACTTGTATCACACCTCGGTAACTTCCTTGTTGTCGTTTTTGCTTTACATATTAGACAAAACGAAATAAAAAAAAAGGAAAAAAAAAAGAAAAAAGAAACACGACCATTCAGACAAACACACGTAAACGCACACATACAAATTCACACGCATGTGCTTGCACGCGCGCACACTCATACACGCACACAGACACATGCCTAAATTTATGATAGACAAGCGTATGTACACACGCATGCAAGAACGTAGACGTGTCACGGTACTCACACACACATACGCGCGCGCGGGCATACTTATACACTTACATACAAACCCGTGCACAAACACACACTCTCACACAAATACACACACGCAACTTATACACACACACACACACACACACACACACACACACACACACACACACACAACACACACACCACACATACACACCCTCTCTCTCTCTCTCTCTCTCTCTCTCTCTCTCTCTCTCGGCTTTTGGAAAACATATGATCATGGAATAAGAGAGTGAGCTGATACGATGAAAAGCTTTTCTCGCGAAATCCAGGGTACACCATCATGGAAGACTTTGGTGCCAATTCTTGAGTTAGTACAGGCGTTCGACACAGTCGTTAGTGCAGACAGCGAGTAAGTACAGGCTTGATACAGATATCCAGTAAACATAGACACTTAAAAACAAATCTTTAGTAAAGAGTAAAATGTCTCAACCGGACTTTCTTCGCTATCAGGACAATGTAATGCAGTTCATTGACTGGCGGTTTTCCCAAGTGTAGCACGAACTGCAGGTTCATCCTAATGGGATCACAAACGTTATAGGTGAAAAGTTTAATATTACAGAAATTCTGGACAAAACAAATGAACTGAAACTTTTGTTGATCGGCACAATGACGACATTGGAATTCTTAAAGAGGACAATTCGATTATCTTTGAGAGACTTGACAAACTTGAAAAAAACCTAGACTACATAGAAGAGGATGTCAAAGTGACAAATTTGAAATTTATGAACATTGAGGAGAGTTAAATGGAGGACAGAGCTACGACAGCTCAGATCATCATTAATATTTTAAACTATCATGATCCGAACCCCAGGTGGCAACCACAAGATGTTGTGAGAGCGTTCCGCTTAGGGAAACCACGACGCCCCGGAAATAACCCGCGGCCTATCATCGCACAATTCTGCCGTTGGTCGGGCAAAATGGACATTTTGAGAGACAGACAGCTAAGACAGAACCTGAGACAAAGCGGCAAAGTGTCTGTTGACCTCACCACTAAGCAGAAGGGAATGCTGGATTTATGTAGGGGCCAAGGAAAAATTGCCTATTTCTACAACGAAAAGCTACAAGTGAGAGACAAGGAGCACTCCTTGTCACCTTTGTATGAAAACAACCATGGCCAACAATACAGCTGGGAAAATGAAGACTGGCCGTACGTCCAACACAATAGACGGAAAGACCATGACAAAAACTGGTACCGCAGTCACAATCAACAGCCCAAAGATAATTATAGAAGCCAGCACCGCCAATTCACCAGGACCTCCCTTACTGACAACGAACACCAATATCAACGTCCCAGGGACGTGTCAGAGAGGAGAGGACATTCCCATACAAACCCTACCTATAACAGAGACATCGAAAGTCACAGAAGTTGGAAGAGCCCTTTTCATTACGGTTCCAACCAGGATACCGCCACACCTGTTGTTCCTGGAGACTTTTCTTATAGTGAAGTGACACAGAAGGGATATCAGCGAGAACCGGTCATTACAGGACACAGGAGAGTGGTGTTCCTTAAAGACAGTGACAACAGACGGCTCACTATTAATACAGGCAGACACCGACAAAATGATACCAACAGTTACCGCCAAGAAGGCACTGCCGTCACCCATGAAAATAATTCACGACGAGCACGAGTCAATACCCAAATGATCCACAATAAAGATGTTGGCAGAAAAATAACCAGAGAGGACTGCGCACATGATCATACTGATAGAGACAGTGATGACAGTAACGGTAGTGTTTCGTACACTGACGATGATCATGGCGAGAAAGACGAAAATAAAATCGATGTGACATGATGACTTAACAGTTGTCACAGACGAGGTTCAGAGACAGAAGATAATAGAAAAAGACAATACTGAAATTGAAGCACCAAATGGTATTACAGATGTGAGAGACAATGTTATTGTCTCACAATATGATGAGCAAAACGATAGTGACCTAGTCGAGGTTAGTCGTGAAGACACTGACAAAACAATGACACAAATCAGTACAGCACTTCGGGCTGACACAGACAGAGAGTCAGATGGATACCTAAATCTATGTCAGTTTATTTCTGGGGCCCCAATTCGAAATAGTGAGAGTGCTGTTCTGTAATTGATCATTTGAAAACAACAACAACAACAACAACAACAAGGCAAGAAATTGTGGTCTCACGAATGAGGAAATCATACAACGGCTCGACCTTGATAACAGCTGTCCTGGCGGTGGTGAACATAAAGTTTTGAAGAAGAAAGTGATTTAGAAGAAGACGATACAGATGTAGCAGTGCCTTTAACAAGTGCTAGTGTTCAGTATGATAACTGGTTAGGAAAAATAAATTACCCAAAAAGCCAAATGACCACTTATAACACAAAAATACTTAATATACAGATTTTCTTTAGATAGATGCAAATCCCCCAAACATTTTGCCATAAGTACGCAAAAATTTGTTGTAATTCTCTCAATGAAATAAGAGATGCTATTTAAAGGTCATAGCGAGTACCCATACGCCTTAAAAATTTTTAAGGCAGCCTCAGGCCGACATAGCAACAGCCCTGCGGCAAGCCCAGTTACAACAGAGTTAAGGCTTGTGCCCTGATCATTTCAGATCTTCTCCATCACATGGCACTAGTGGCATCAATGCATATGGAATTCATTCCGAGTGCGGAGACGTCATCTTCAGAAACTGAAACTGAAACGGTAGTCTTATCGCAAAGCATTTGTCGAGTCTTTTATGCGGTGTGGATCATCACCACCACTGTGCTCATATAACAACAATGATAAAAGACTATATCGCCCAACGTCCCGGGAAGCAGGCTTCTACGCGCTTTGTATTGTGCGGAAAATGTCTTCACAAAGATGTAAAATCATCGATACATCAATGACACAAGAATAATATGACAAAGAAGAGGAAAAGCAAAACAGCAGTATTATACAGATATGACCTGAGGAAAAAAATCTTCTTACATGAACAAATATGTATACACCAACACACAGACATACACAGATAGACAGATACACATGTACTTAAGGACAGACGAAAACAGATTAGGATCTACAGAAGGACTAATGTTGACGATCGTGAACACACTGACGCAGGCTTAGTACTAAATGGATAGATATAGCATTATCTCACACAACCAGGTCATACGCGTAGGCTACAATATGGGTTATAGGACTAATACTAGTAACAGAGATACGCTTTCAGAGCTCTCTCAAAAGAGAACAAAGATTTCGATTGACGACTATTTGAGGTGAGCGCGTTCCACAACTGTGGTACTTGACGCCTTCTTATACCAACTAAAACCAAAAATGTTACGACTTCAAATTCTGTCAGCCTTATAATGTATTTTCTTTCTTCTTTCCTTTTTTTTTTCCTTTCTGAACCATTTTAAAATGCATTTTACACTTGAAAGGATACTAGCAAGCTTAGTTTTTAACCATTGCTTTTTATAATTAAACTTGGGGTTGTTTATAAAGTGGTGCTGGCTCTGTATATGGTTCTACGTGTAGGGGTGGGTTGGGTTAAAAGCAAAATGAACTTCCTCTTTTTTTTTCTTTCTTCCTTTTTTCTCTTTCTTTTATGCACAGCACTCCAAAGTCTGATACTATGAGGTATTCTGACATTTTCAGTGAATGAACATCATCGTCGTCGTTGTCGTCATCATCATTATCATCACCACCGCCACCACCACGATCACTATCATCGTCATCATCATGGTTTAGATTTAGAAAAGTATGTAAGCAAACAGCATGAAAAAAAAACCCGTTCTGTATGCTTCTTGTGCAAAACAGCTTACACATATAGTGATACTGATACAAACGTATCGGGTGCGATACAGTGTGTACACTCTCAAACGCGAGTCAGCACTGCATTACATATAAAAAGAGACAACGGTCTACTTCCGGGTAGCTTGTTCGTCACAACGTATGAGCGCTGTGCACAGCGAGGATAAGACAACATGTCTCTCCATGTTTGCAAAAATCCGGACGGTCATAGATCGAAGTGGCTGGTAGTGGTGCTGACTCAGGTAAGGTTTACATGAACAGAAACAGATGAACGAAGGAAAAAAAAAAAACAGGTGATAAATTGCCTTTTTGTTTCAGTTCACGCTTTCTGTCTCTTGGTCAATCTGTCTCTGTTTATTTGTCTGTCTGTCTGTCCTGTCTGTCTGTCTGTCTGTCTGTCTGTCTGTCTGCCTGTGTATGTGTAGAATTGCTTGGATGAACTGTAAGACAAATACAATGAGACTTAATACTACTATTCCTGACTATTGAAGTGATTTCAAGTTTGGATACGCTCTCTCTCTCTCTCTGTCTTGTGTGTGTGTGTCTCTCTCTCTCTCTGTGTCTCTGTCTGTCTGTCTGTCTGTCTCTCTCTCTCTCTCTCCGCTCGTATATGTATATATATATATATATATATATATATATATATATATATATACATGTACATATATATGTATATACATATATGTATACATATATATATATATATATGTATGTATATATCTCACTCTCTCATTCTCTCTCTCTCACTCTCTTTTTCTCTCTCACCCAGTCTCTGTCTGTCTGTCTGTCTGTGTCCTCCGTCCGTCCGTCTCTCTCTCTCTCTATTTCTTTCTCTATCTCTTTGTCTGTCTGTCTCTCTTTCTCTTTCACTGTCACTCTCTGTCTGTCTTTGCCTTTAAGCTTTCTGTCTCTGTTTGCCTTTCGCTCTCTGTACCTCTCCCTCTCCCCTTCCCGCCCTCTCTCCCTCTCTCTCTCGCTAGCTGGCTCGCTCGCTCTTTCTGTAGGGGACAAGGACAACAGTTTCAAAAGAGGAAGTCGTACCAAGCGTGTTATGTCTTACCATTGCGCAATTTCGGATTTTCCTTTTTTTTTCTCTGATTTTTCTCGGATTCGTGTTTGTGCGTTGTTGCCTACACTATGCAGGCGATATGAATCTGCATAGTCTGCATACTTTACTTTTGGTGGGTGTGCACACTGGGCGTTTTCATGTGTCTGTATGCCATCAGTATGGATCGGTAACGTGCGTATTTGATGTTCTGCGTGCGAATAAACGCAATAAGGGTTTAGACATTAGCAGATGTGCACATAAGGTGACTTGAGGGATGGGGAATATTGTCCATCCTTTACCCATGATGCAGGGGTACCCATGCAAAACTTGACAGATACATAAATAGGACTAAAATGTTAACAAATATGAAGAAAATAAAAGAGACTAAACTCCTGTGATTTCTATCAGACTAACACAACGCGTTTTAGCAACAAATGTTGTTTTGAAGGAAATAGGCGTTACAGCTGATAAGGCCCATTCTTGCTTCGTTGCTGCGAATCAAACATGAGAGTTTGCAACATATATTTTTGGGAAGGTAGAAAGGTGCAAACCTGGCAACAGCTTGGCAGAATCAAGTTTGCTATGAATCAAGTTTGCCAGAATGTTACCTCTTTAAAATTTACTGAAACAATTGTTTTGTTTGGACGTAGCACAAATTTTTGATGACAGAACAATTTCGATTTGATAATGCTCCGTGCAGAATTCTTTTTGAATGAAAATACAAAGAAGATGTACCACAGATAACTTTATTCAGAAAGTATTTGAAAGACGTTTTGATACAAAAGCATGATCATGAACATCGTACTTTAAATGCACATTTCCTGCAAATATGTAGTTTGCATTGTATATGAATGTACACAATACAGTTTGTGTTGTACATTAATACATACATACACACACACACACACACACACACACACACACACACACACACACACACACATACACATATATATATATATATATATAACAAGCAGATATGTGTGTACATGTTATTTTTAATCATCTGTTTGTGTTATCTACTCTGTGACATATAATGCAGTCGAATACATAGGTCACGTTTGTGAGCGTCAGATGAGTAGTTATTTGGAGTTTGTTGTAGTTGTTATTGTTGTTGTTGTTGTTATTTGTTTGCTTGTTTTGTTTTGTTTTGTTGCGTTTTGCCTTGCTATCCTTTGCGTTTCTTTGTTTGTTCTGTTTGGATTGGTTGGAAATTATTGTTTGATTTTATTTCATAAAATGCAAAAATTACAAGAAAAATGAAATAAAATATAAAAAAAGAAAAGAAAAGAAAAGAAGTAAAATAAAGTAAATGAAATCAAACAAAATGAAATAAAATGAAATAAAACAAAATTAAATGAAAAATGAAATAAAATAAATCACACAAAAAATTTCCTTTTATTCCAGTTTTTCAACGAAATATTGGGCATAAAAATATTCGTGAAATAAAATCACAGGCTTGTTTCAAAACCCACCTTTAAAAGCAACATATAATTAATTATCATTTCGAAACTGTTTCTGTGCGGCTGGGAATAAAAAAAAATCATGTGTTCAAAAAGAAGCCTTTTTTTATTTTGATAAGGTGTATGTGCATCCAACTGAAGGCTTTCGAGTGTGAAAGGAAGACAGGCGCCTGAAATGATGTGTGATCGTGATGTTGTAATGTTTGATGCAAAGATTGATATAATGCGGTTTATTGACGTGCGTTTTGCTCAAATCCAACAGGAACTATTTTCGTATACGAAATATGGCATCGATAATATCAAATATAACATCGATCAAGAATCTAAGTCTCTCAAAGACGATATCATGCACTTTTTCACTGAGGGAGAGGGGATGGACGCTGCCTTCATGGTGCTGGTCTCCGGGAAAAATTGAGGTCTCTGCCACTTCATTCCCCTTCGACCCAAGGGTTATGGAACTATCTAGGTAGGACCTCAGGACCTGGCCAGCTCATGGGTTTATGTGCAGGCTTAAGGCTTGTGCGTGATCATTCTGGATTTTCTCCATCACATGACACCTGTGACGACAGTGCATATGGAATTCATTCCGAGCGCGTAGACATCATCTTGAGAAACTGAAACTGAAACTGAAACGGAAACTGCATCTTCACGGAGGTCAATAACTTAAAAAAGCACATTACTTGTAAGAAGGAGCTGAATGTAGACAAGCAGACAAAGCAAATAAGAGTGAACTAACTGGAGGAGAGCCTTTTGAATCCACAGAGCAAGACGCAAAAGGTTTGCAGTCTCAGATTTACGAAGATCAAAGATTCCGATCAGAGAACGATCACAGACTTCTTCAAAACGTTGTACATGTCCTCAGCTTCCATCCCCGACCCCAGCTGACAGTCTGAAGGCATCACAGAACTTGCTGCCTAGGGAGACCACAACAACACGGCTGTGCAAAATGACCAGAAAGAGCATCTTTAGTTGCTCGAGAGGCGTGGCTCCTAACCTGGCCCTCGACCCCTCTGATCACACGCTGTGATAGACATTCCAGTGTCAGCAAGCAACTGACGCGGGTCTTTCTCTTCTTTACGTCTGTTAAAAAGTGGCGATTTTTCACTCTGTTTGAAAGCGACCTACAAATAAGTCGAGGTTTTGTCGGCATCCACGTTTTGTCAAGTAAACGTTCTCTCTCTTGACTCTGTCTAGACGAAAATTGAAAAATTCCGCCTCAATTGTTTGTGATTTATTTGCCCTTAGTTTGAAGATACCGTCAGCACTGCTCAGTGAGATTAACGTGAAGTAGACGATGTTGAGAGTGGGGCGCATAGAGTAATGGAGTGAAGTGGAATTAAGTAAGCTATTGTTTGGCTATGACTGTCGAAATGACGGTGTTCTCTCTCTCTCTCTCTCCTCTCTCTCTCTCTCTCTCTCTCTCTCCTTCATACTGAGGAAGCGGAAAATCACAAAAGCTACACACAAAGGACACTTATTCACTGTGTTGGTAACAGGAACTTATCAACAGGAAACAGGCTTTTCTATTATATTGTGTTTATTCCTGTACCAAACAAGAGATGTGTTACGCTATGAACTTGTAATGTCATTGTTTCCAGCATCTGATATGTCATATAGTGATACACTTTCCGACAGTTCCGTAACCTGTATCAGTGGCCTGCGAAAATCTTTCTTTCTTTCGCCTTTCGGCCTGCAGCTGGGATGCCAGCCATGCTAACGGAAAATCCATCCACGTCTGATCGGTTACCCTGGAGACATCTGTTTATTCCAGTATCGGATTATCCTTTACTAGACTGTGGTACTGTTTACAAAAGGAAGCAGCATTGTCCAAGATAGGACCCTGCTCTGTTAATGAAGCGGCACAGTCTCAGATCAAGCCATAGATAATGCTGAGGAATGAAACATCTGCTTGACATCTTGTGAGTCATTACAAGCCATTACAAACTCCAGGAAAGTATACACACTTGTGAAGAGAGAAAGAGAGAGAGGGAGAGAAAGAGAGAGAGGGAGAAAAGAGAGAGAGAGAGAGAAGTATTATGGGACAAAATGCCACACTCATGTCAACTTTATGATCCCCTAACATTGACTCGGCGAAACATCATGTGTAATATAGTGTACAGACTCGTGTGTATCGTTTCCTTTAACCAGAACAAGAATACATTTGCAAATATTTTACAGTGACAACACATTTGTCGTTCTTATCTCCCTTTATTTTCAAATACTGTAATGCTTACCGGGATCAATCGAGTGTAGTGACTTGCGAGAATGATGACAACACATTCTGTGACATGGAATACGTTTGAATGACATCTCTTTGTTAGTACAGACATATAGGCACAGCTTGGACGTTGTCGTATATGTATGTAAATCTTTGCTTTCTAAAATGTGTGAATTAACCTTTCTTACATCTGTTTGTCACCAGTATTCTCACAGGCTGGGCCCAAATTGCCAACATAGTATTCTGCATTCACCGACAAACACGACGGAACACAAGACATACTGTCAATTATATTTGGCACAGTGAAACATCTTGAACAAAATGAAAGATCTACTATTTTGAGTGATAAACCTGTTGTTTCTGTTCGTCAATACTGATTAACCTTATTAGAAAGGCACTGAAGGTGAACAGAACCGATTGTGTCCGAGTGCCCCACTCTGATGTACATGTATTGAGCGACTCAAGCAGACAAAAAAAAAAAATGACAAAAAGAAAAAAAAACCCACTTCCAGTGATGAACGTGTTTAGTGTGCCCTTGCCAAGTTAGACAAGTCTAGTGGCCAACTTCGTGAAGGTGGGGTACTTAACTTGCGTCGCTGTCCTCACTTGAATTAAGCCGGAAACCATCTGCTGGGATGTGATAAGTAATCGTCAATACGTATGACGATGTCTTGAAGATTGTAGCATCTCTCTGTCGAACACAAGAAAAGAGAATGGAAACGGTCTGTACAAGGTGAAACATCGTGTCGGTTAAGCCGTCACTCTACAGTGGGGTAATTACATCGCGTCTCTCTCCTTCCCTGCCGACGTGGAATTTTTTTTAATAAGTGAAGACGCTTTCTGAAGTGTTGAAGTTTGTGTGACATAGTTCTAATACTGTGTGAATACCTCAGAAGCTTAGCTAAAGGGTTGAAAATTACTGGGAAAAACCCCCCTGAGATTTGACAAAATCGCTGTACTCCGTGAAATTAAGCCAGTTTTGTACAGGATGCAGTAGCGTAGTCTGTTAGATTAGTCATGTTTGGTATCACTTTAATGCTACTTGTATCGGCAACACGGTCATTTACATATCGGACAGACTGTTAAAAGGCGCTGTAAAACGTAAGACTATTTAGCAACTAACTCTCATTTTTTTCCCTTCCACTGCACAACCGCTATCAGCAGGCGTAATGTGCATGGTCTGCCCTCTCCAGCTGAAATAAGGTCAGGTCACAGCTAGGGGCTTCTACAACTAAAGAGTCGGATTGGAACAGCCCTGTGATCCACACACCCTCCTCCCCCTCCGCCCCCGGGTACAGTGTGGTTGGGTCGTCTGAAAAGGTAGAGGTGATCGGGGACAAAAAACTCCCAGACAACTTGAAAAGTCATGGAACAGAGTTCTCTGATCTGACCTAGCACTAAAAGGGAACCAGTGGAATTCTGTCTGGGTTAGGGAAAATCTGCAAACATCTACAACGAGACCCAGATCATTCCCACTTTGAACCTTACCACAGAGACTCAGTCCCAGCATTTGGCCCCTCCCCATGATGAAGAAACTGTCCAGATATAGAAGACCGTGAATGAAGGGAATACGACTGACATTTTGACCCTTAGCAAATTAACACACGGCAGCCCAGAAAGATCCCTGGAAAGTAGTACAGTAAGTGGAGACATAACCATTATGATGGCTCTGAAGGGAAGACCAGAACAGCAGAAACTATGCATGGTCTTACAACAAACTTGCAAAGGGAAACACAGAGCGACACGTTATCAGTGCACACAATACCGACGACAACACGGAGTGATAAAGAGGAACAGACGGCAATCAAAACTCAGCCGATACAATATCTGAACGAAGGATAATGGAAGCTGGGTGACCTACCTGAACTCCAAAGCAAATGATGACAGACCCATCCTCACTGGCATGTTTTCTTACAGTAAAGTGGTAGAACAGACTTCAGACTTCAAAACACTCAGTGATGGTAGAAATAGGTACCATTAGGATTGTAGGGGAAAACAGTCACAGGAAAACAGTAACGGAAATACATGTACAGTCACATAAAAAAGTCCAAAAAATTGCAAACTCTAGGTAAAAGATCACAGTGTTTTCACATATCTCTGTTCAGCGTGATATTCCAGACTACACCACGCAGGACATCCTTCACGCCATGCTAAACAGAGTTTTCTCATCTGTTCCTGCATCCGAACATAGCGTCTCCTGCCACGCTTGTTTTGGCAGGTTTCCTACAGCATCCTTACTGGAGGTGAACACTGACAGTGGCTTCCTCTTTTTTGACGCAGTCAGTGGTTCCCCAGACTGACGGATAGTAATGTCCCAGTCAGGTAGAGAAACATGTTGTTCCAACTCTCTCGTGGGCGCTGGTTTTATCGTTCACTGTTGATTCATGAACATTCCATACGTCTGGAGGAAACATAAGCGATACATGGCGCTTCCTAACAGGCTGAACTGCATCATGGTCTCTAGCAGCTTGGTGCTGGATCTGGTGGGAGACTGATGTAAATCTATTTGAGCTGTCCAGTAAGTCTTCAGCTTCAGGTGGGTTCTGTGGTAGGCTGGCTCTAACAAACAGCATCCCCTCTTGACTATCCCCTCTTCCCATCGGGTCTGTCTTACAGCTAGTCTTTGCCAATCTACACACAAAATGTGAGCATAAAAATGAACCGTAACACGTTATGTCAGATAAGTGATAAAATGAATTGTGATGATATGTCGACATTTACGTATTCGCCAATGGCTCATGCGCTTTACAAAAGCATGGCACAGGTTGACATGTTACTAAATACATGTCAACCCTTAATAATAACAACGAGAATAACAACAATAGTATAACAATATTGTTAGTTGTTGTATTAATATTCTGTAAAAAAAAAAAAAAAAAAAAAAGAGTAAACGTCAGACATACAGTGAAAGGAACCGAAGAAAATGAAGGAAGTGTTACAAACAACCAAGAGAAGGACGGAGACAGCACACGTCAACTAACGCCATGATGAACATTGATTAAGACTAACGTATGTCACGTCAAAGAAGTAAAGAAGGGAAGGGACAGCACACGTCAACTAACGCCACGATGAAAATAGATTAAGACTAACGTATGTCACGTCATAGAAGTAAAGAAATAATAAAAACAAAAATCTAATAACGTATCAGTTTTTATATACATGTGTCAGTCGATCAAGTTCATTACAAGAGCAGGAGATAAAGGCAGATACACATAAAGCAATACACGTCAGTCCCTGACAACAACAGTGTACATTATCAATGACTAACACAGCATTCGAGAAGAAGAAAGAAAAAAATAGCACCGAAGGACAAACAACGCGGGGAGTGAGTGAGTCGGTGGGGGAGGGGGGGAGGGGAAGGAAGATAACATATTAACTATAACGCTATGATGTAAATAGGCGGCGAGTCCCAACTCCTACCATAGTCAAACAAATTATAAATGCAAAATACTATCAAATCAAATCAATAGGAGATAAAGAGAAGAGTGATTTAGTATTTCTGACTCAGAAAGATGAAAGTGTGACAAAAAGTTAGCACAGAGTATGCAGATCTTGAGAAGGGGATTTTAATTAAAATGACTATTTACGATGTTTCAAGAACATAGTCAAACTGTTTAGTGGTGTGCATGGCTTGATGTTGGTGGGAAGTACAAGCAGAACCAATAACACAAGAGAACACAGAAGACTTGTGTTCGCAAAATACAATGTCAGCTGAATGGACAGGACTACCGCCGGTAGGAACAGAAATGATGGCAGGCATCTCAGCAACCACCAGGAGGTCTGTGTGCAGGCAAGGACATCGGGCTTGGATACCAGTCTCTGTTAGCAGGCTGGGTATAACAAGAGTGCGAAAAACAATCAGTTAGCTGCGACAATTCAAGACAGCGGAACATAGCACATAGGCAATACAGACTGATTGGTGACTATATTTTTTGCTGTAGTGGACAACAAAACTAATGGACCCAGCTTTGAATGAGGGGGAAATGATTAATAAAGATATGGTTACCAGAAAAACACGAAAAATCAAGAATCAGAACGCGTATTTAACACAACAAGACAAGACAGGCGCAAACCTTCGGCCAACCGGCCCCTGTCAAGCGCAAACTTAAGATCACAAACAAACACCAAACACAAAATCAGGTGAAAAAGACTTAAACTTCCCTGCCGCCTCGTCCAGCCTTGTTTTGGATAAAGACATGGTTACTGACAGTGAAGGTGGCTGTACAAACACAAGCAGAAACTGTGAAAGTATGTGCTAACGTGATGAGTGTACAGTGGTACAGGTATGTCTGATGACGCTTTCGGTCAAACGGACCATTCGAAGCAAAACGAAACTGATTCCAACATTCATGCTCAGCATCCTTATTGTTGTTCTCATACAAATCTCTTTGGCTGAAAATTCATAAAACTTTGAAACTTTGAAACTTTGAAGTATTGAATCTTTATTCACTTGTTTTGTTCCTTTATTTCTTTGTTTGTTTCTTTCTTTCTCTTTTTGTTTTCACCGAGCGTGCTGAATACATTCTATGCCATTTATACGCATTCAGTTGTTATACGTGGTCCTAACTTTGTAGTTGAAGCATCATCTAAAATAACGCTTTATTGTTAGTTGTGTTTAAATGGTGTTGGACGATTTCATGGAACGAGTCATTTTTCTGTTTTATCTGCAGATCTTGCTGTTGGTCATCCCTGCAGTTTCAGGTATGTAAGATGTGAGTCTAGTGTAGTGGGAACGGTACAAGAGGGGAGAGAGAGAGAGAGAGAGAGAGAGAGAGAGAGAGAGAGACAGACAGACAGACAGACAGACAGACAGACATGTCTGTGTGTCTGTCTCTCCCTCTCTCTTTCTCTATCTCTGACTCTGTCTATCTCTGCTTCTCTGTCTGTTTCTGTCTGTCTGTCTTGCTCTCTCTCTCTCGCTGTCTGTCCCTTTCTTCTCTCTCTCTTTCTGTCTGTCTGTCTGTCTGCCATAAATCACAAAGCGATAAGACCAGTAATTGCCTCAATACTGATAACCCCTTGATTACAAGAAACACCCGACAGTGCCAGATGGGATCCAGAGCAACAATGCTATGCCACTGACAAGACATCACCTCACAGCCCCGGCACAACACGGTAGCCAATTCGCTGAACAAGGGAAGGCTGTCCATTCGGACCCAGTCTTCAGTTACCTTGTTCACAATATTGATGACCCCTAGTTTTCCTTGTTGTTAAACGTCATTCCCCAATAAAAGAGGATATTGTTTCAACAAATTGTAACCTTGGTCACCTAAGGATTTTTCCTCACCTTTGTTGAACATAATGACAATTGTAGTTTTATGTTGCCGAACGAATATTCTAGTTTTTATTTTTTTCATCCCTATTGCTAAACGAAGGGTTGACTGTTGTTTTTGCATCCCTGCTATAGTAATCACTGATGGTGTGAATTTTGTAATGTGCTCTTTGTACGTCGGTAATATTTCAATTACTCGTTACTTATTGGGGGAAGAAAAGATGGAAGGGAGCAGGGATGGGAAGGAAGGACAAGGGAAAACAAAGTTTAAGAAGAGAGCAGAAAGTTAGCTGTGAATAAACTGTTTATGGGATAAACAGATTTAGTGGAATGTGATTCATACGAACTACATTTATGTGCTTGTGTACTATAAGGCTTAAAAATGTGAAATTTAGAGTTTACAGTTGAACAGTTTGGAGGCGTCTAAAATCAGATCAGTGTATTCTTTTAATTGATAGAAATTATAAGTTCAAGGGTATATTTGGTGACAGTACCTGTCTATTGTCTATTATCTGTTTCTGTCTCTTGTCTTGCTCTCTTACTGTTTTGATCGAACACCTTGACCCGGGTGGTGCTTCATGGATGCTAAAACTTTCCCCAGACGCTGTAGTTATGTAGTGTGTGTTGTGTGTGTGTGTGTGTGTGTGTGTGTGTGTGTGTGTGTGTGTGTGTGTGTGTGTGTGTGAGTGTGTATGTGTGTGTGTGTATGTGTGTGTGTGCGTGTGTGTGTGTGTACGTGTGTGTGTGTGTACGTGCGTGTGTGTGTGTGTGTGTGTGCGCGCGCGCCTTCGTGTGTGTGTGTGTGTCGCGCACGCGCGCTCGTGTGTGTGTATGTGCGTATGTGCGTGCGTGCATGCGTGCGTCGCGTGTGTGTGTGTGTGTGTGTGTGTGTGTGTGTGTGTTGTTGTGTGTGTGTTGTGTGTGAGTGTAACCACATATTTACAGTCCAGAGCACTATAGAGCCTGTTTTGTAAGGAAGGACGTCCCCACTCTGACGATTGCGATTTTTGTTCGCGTTTGTTTTTGACTTTAGCTTGAGTGATGCTTACACTTACCCTACTTATGTGTGTTTTGGAGCACTACTTTGCTTACATTTCTGCTGTTTTTGTGTGTTTCTTAGCACGTATTGATTTCAAATGTTGCTGGATTCTGATTTGTTGATTACTTTGTATTCTAAAGGGTTGTCCAGTATACCTCAATGTCAGACTGCAATCCCTTTTGACCTATGTAGGCTTCAGTTGTTATACGCACGTATTCACTTTGAGTGTTCTGTCACAGAAACAGAAACAGATTTCTTTTTAAATCACCAAACCCGTGTTCAGATAGGGCAATGGTATATACCATGTGAGATACCCAGTTATGATGAAAACATAATCACTAATATCGAGGGGTCCCTGCTAGAAGGTACTATCGTTCTGGCAGTAAGTTGTGAGAAAATGGCATTTGAAAGTTAGGTACCTAAAGAAGAAATATTTTAACTAAGTTGCACGAAATTGATACCATGAGTATGTGTTTACTTTCCATTTATCTAATTGAAAAAAAAATGAAATGAAGTCCAGGGCTGTTGCTGTTTTTATGCAAAAAAACACATTATTTTATGTTGGTGTTAGCTGGCACTATCTGGCACTCATTCACAACCCTTCTTTTCTGCCCTCAGTCGCCTGATGGAAAGTACTATTACTCAACAGAACCAATAAGCAGGCGGGGCTAGTGGTGTCCATCGCGCCTGCAAGATGCTGATTAGGGTTAGGCGCGCTTAGTACCCTGTGGCAGGAAGGGAGGGTGGGTGACAAGTAAACAAAATGTCTGCTGTGAGATGCTAGTGTGTGGTAAGCACTGTGTAGTGGGAGAGGATAGGAAAAGCAGAGAGGCGCAGGTGGTATCCGTTTATGTCATAAGTTCTTAGTACTCTCTGGCTGCTAACATTCTGAGGAATGTAACTGAATGGAAAAGTGTTAATGATCAGGAAGTAAGTTGTGGCAGATAATTACTTGTACATCACACCTTTTTAAGCTCACAACAAATGCGCTACAGGCCAGCACTTTTGAGATATTGTTAAACGGAAAGGCGTTGCCAAGGTTGTATGTTCACAACCTTTTTTCGTAATGCGCAAAATAATGCATTGTGTATCTGCAGCATATCATTCTGTCTGTCTGTCTGTCTGTCTGTCTGTCTGTCTGTCCGTCTGTCCATCTCTCTCTCTCTCTCTCTCTCTCTCTCTCTCTCTCTCTCGCTCACACACACACATAATGTGCATCAGATCACGTGCACATGTAGATGTGGGGGGTGGGGGTGTTTGAGGTGAGAGAGAGAGAGAGAGAGACAGAGACAGAGAGACAGACAGAGAGAGAGACAGAGAGAGAGAGAGAGAGAGAGAGACAGAGAGAGAGACAGAGACAGAGAGAGACAGAGACAGAGAGAGATATATAAAATGGAATGCAATGCAATGCAATGAAATGAAATGAAAATGAACTGAATCTTCATTTTCCAACGGTACAGATATTAGCACACAGGCCATATTGAATAGATCTAATTGTCGTTGCCATTCTACATTACATAAACACAAACGAATACAAGGAAATAAAATACTGCAAAAGAATTTTAAAATTCAAAGAAAAAAACGAAAACAATACCACTAGAGATAAACAGTGACGTAGAAACTTTCACCATTACTGCATTTAAGTGAACATACATGTATAATTAAATGTGTGCGTGCGTGTGTTTGTGTGTTTGCGTGTATGTGTGCACGCGTATGTGTGCATGCATGTGAATGAAACAGAAAAAAAAACAAAAACAAAATGGACTTAAATAGCATGACAGTAATGTGATTTCAATTTAGTCACTTCACATATGAAATTTCGTATCTTATGTATGCTATGATCATATCAAAATGGACACATTAACCATGCATTAGGCCATTTTATTTACGAAATTACAAATATTACTAACATATGTTAATATAATCATACCAAACTGGATAGTTTAATGATACATATATTCAAATACATATTCATGTTAAAGTTATTAAATAACAGTGTCTACAGCAACCCACTTAACAGATGTGTATACATTTGTAAGCATAAATGGGATAAGTAAAATAAAGCACAGATGATATACATAACACATATATCATGGACATTAGCATGCAAGTAATGAGTTACTTAAGTCTAAACGTTTCGACTGATAGCGGACCTTTCAGGCTGTTTGCCAAATCATTTCAATATATTGTCTCTTTGCTATCAGGCCTGGCAATATGTCATTTGCTGATGAAGATACTGGAAGGACATGGTGGAAGTTATGATAGGCTTTTGGGATGACACCAGGTGCACACAGTGACAAGAGATTCCGCTTCTTGGCCTCCAGTACTGGGAGTTTGTCCTTATAATATTATAGTCTTGGCAGTGCCTTGGGAAGCTCTTGACATTCCCTTCTTGATGAGCCCATCAGTCGGAGCACTCTCAATCAATCATCATCTAGGTTGTTTTTTAAGAGCATGATGCCATCATTGCCCTTGGACACCTGGTTTGAAGCGAATTGTAGCCAGCAGACCCTGTGTTTGTTCGTGTCTATTTTTGTTTTTCGTATGTATGAAATGGCCAGCATCTTGAAATCGTTAAACGAGTCATGGTCAATTGGCACAGCAGTAAAACGATTTGGCCGCCGGGCCAACCTGAACACGATGTCCCATTCACATGGAAGTACATGTAAATGGGAGTGTTCTTCTTCGCAGAGGAGATGGCAGAGTGCATTGAATCACATTCCATCTGAGTGTGACCAGCTTCCAGAAATTTCTGTGTGATGGTTTTGATGTTTGGCAGAGTATTCACAGCAAATAGCAGTGCTGCTGTCAAGTATTGGTTTTGGTTTTGTTCACCGCAACAGTCAGAATATATGATGACGTGCTGGACATGGGCTGGAAGGGATGAATATACTCTGACAGAGAGTACACAGCAAAGTTATAGTCACAAAGTTTTCTCTTATAATACATTTGACTTACATGGCCGCAAGGAGATTGTAAAACTGCCTGCATGTCAACTGTTATTACTTGTAATGATGGGCCTTTCTTGGAAGCCTCCTTGTCAGCTGCTTTTTGCTGTCTGGAAGTCTGTATTCTTGCAAGGTGTTCTTTATGAGATGCTTCTTCAGCAGTGGACAGCGTGTTCTGCTTTCTCTTGATAGCAGCTGCAGTGCGCATTGCACACTGGTACTTTTTGGGGACATAAAAAGAGAGATTGTAGACTTTGTTGAATGTTTTCCTGTACGTTTTGGATGATACTGTAGGGATCTGGCTCAGCTGGAGGGCAATCCATGATAATCAGTTCTGTGATCTGCAGTAATCCCAAAATCAGGCAATACAATACAATGCAATATAATACAATTCAAACAATATAATACACACAGTTCAACACAATGCAATAAACTGCACATATTGTACAGTTGCATTTTCGCTGATCTTAAGCTAATCTCTGATGTTATGAGTCAGTCATATGTGCATGCGTGAAAGTAAATCTTGTGTATAGCGTAATGCTTATTTATTTTGCTCTGATTACATCATTTCAACAGTTTGCGCGCACAGGCACCCGCACACAAATGGGTCTATAACTGTCAATATGAGCAGATATTATTATAGTCCATGCAATGACAGATTTTTTTTCTACGTATCCCCAGAACAGAACTAAAACAGAAGCTGCTGGTCTTACTGTGCAAAATTAATTGCATTCTGACTTCATAGAAACACGTGCCAAAAATTAACGGCACCTGGACTTTATCATGTCCTGCGACATCTACTGACACGGAAAATTAATTCTAAAGATACCGCCTTTAACTATACAAGAAGGAGCTTTTGTTGCATGTATGCAACCTTCCATTTCAACAATCAATCGTAATCAAAAGATTTTATCAACACTGTGATTGACCATTGCACTAAAATTATCAGAAACGGTCATTTTCACATGATCATTTAGCTGAAACATTAATGAACAATTGGAAGGAAATTTTGACAAAACTTGACGTAAATCAAAGGTAATAAGATGTTGGTTTCTAACATAATTATCAGTCAAAGTAAATACAAAGCAAAATAAAACCTTACCGTTGCTGGTGCACAGTTGATGATTTCCAAGTTGAGTCAGTCTGGATGTCTCAGAAGGTGGTAAGAAGGTGCTGTGCTTTAGATTTTCGCGGCACATAGGACACATTTGGCAAAGAAAGAAAACAATTCTCACGCTTCACCGACTGTGCTTTAATTAAGTACTAAAGTCTACGGAAACACATCCTTGAATGGATCTGCTTGCTGACTCACAGCGGAAATTAACCTAAGAAAACTAGGGGACTTTAAGAAAAAGAGATTTAAGTCAGTTCTGGATATAGAGACATTCAGGATTGGGGATGGAAGGTTTCAAACTTAAATACTGTCCTGACACTTCCGCGTCTCACATGCCGCTTTAATCCTGCAAACCCTAGGTACACACACACACGCGCGCGACATGATAATTAGGATATGAACAAAGTTGTACACAACTCGGCTCATTTATCCACCCTCTGCAAATTGTTTTGGAACAGTGCAAGAGCACCAGACCACGGCACACCATCATTCGTGTATTGCTGAATGGGAAGTTGTTTTTCTGCCCTCTGTGCTTTTGTTGTTGTTGTTTTTGACATTTATTTTGTGTGATATTGTTATTTTGGTGATATGAATATAAAAGTCACAACTAATTGCTGGGTGAGGAAGATGTTTGACTCATGCGTGTGTCCTGCTTGTCCGTTTTATTGGCCATCTTTGTTCTAATACGTGTACTCCAACATCCGTATTCTTTTGCGTATTTTTTATTCATATTTTTTAAAATGAAATTGAGATTTGAGTATAAATATGCATCTGAGATATTTCTATGTTTCTTTCTCTGTCTGTTTTCAAGAACGAGAGAGAATGTGTGTGTGTGTGTGTGTGTGTGTGTGTGTGTGTGTGTGTGTGTGTGTGTGTGTGTGTGTGTGTGTGTGTGTGTGTGTGTGTGTGTGAGGGAGGGAGGGAGAGAGAGAGAGGAAGAGAGAGAGAGAGTTCGTATTACTGAATGGCACATACTAATCAAATATACTATTAACCATTTGCTATTAGTACAAATATTTCATGTTTGCATTTGTTTTGTTACAATATTTCCTTGTTTCTGGTAGTGATGGTACATGTTTTTATGTCTGGCAGAAATGAATGCATAGTTTTGAATATTGGTCGATATTTCTTAAAACGGATGCATGTATCAATGTGGGCGATAATCTTACATACTTTTTTAAATACAATATTTTCAAGTCAGTATGACACACTTTGAAATGTTTTGTTTCTAGCAATGGATCATGTTGCATAGTTACAGAAGGAAACCTATATAGAAATTTATTCTTTGTGTTTGTTATTTGTTGAATTATGTAACATGCCCATCTTTTTGAAGAATGCAGTTATTTGTTCATGGCAGACAACTGAAATGTCTTCTGATATTTTCAAATGTGCTATTGTTGTTTTTGTTTTTGCTGCTTATGATTTGTTTTAATTACCCTGTTTTTATCCTTCCTGTAAAATGGCTTAACCCTAAAATGTGTCAGAAAATATTCATCTTAAGAAACACCAAGGTGATATAAAATCTTTTTCAGAACAACGAGTCGTCACAACAGTTTCTAGACAATAAGAAATAACAAATTCTTCTGGTAACGGTTGCTTTTGAATATAAACGTTTTTCATATTCTGTTTAAGTAATTTTATGTTGTCCGGAGCCAGAAATCTGGGTGCCGTGGAGAGAGCAGCTTCCACTTTCCAGTGGACTGCATAACTTTTACCTGATTAGACAAAGGTGTGTTCGCGCTGCTTCCAGATAACCCAAGTGCGAGTGTATGTCTTGCCGTAGTCAACAGTGGGGAAACATTTAGCAAAGGAGATATAATAATAATAATAATTACAATATTTATATAGCGCAAAATCTCGACAAAATCAAATCTAAGCGCTGATATCGGACTCACTGACAGAAAGGTGACTGGAGAATGGTGAGGTCTCTGCCACCACACTCCACAGTGACGTAAACAATGCTTATGGACAATTTGAAATATTTTGAGAACGTTAGAATTTTAAGTTCAGTGAGAGTCAGTGTTATTGGATGTGTGTATAAGATGACGCAGACAACGGTAGCGATTAAAAATTGAAACCCGTCTAGAGTGATAAAAATATCGCTCTCAACTCAAGAGCAGACTGGTGTACTCACTGGTCATCCCCACAGTACAGTGCGCCATCGAGATACAATTTTCAACAGCTGATCTTGAGAACAGGATATAGGTCATAGGGATAATTTACTTCAAAAAGGTTTTCTGCATTCCTTACAAAGAACACTTATTAATGTCAGGGGTTAAGGGCTGAAACAGTCAGTCGACGAGGGTTTCCCCTCTGAGGACCTTTTACTGTCCGGTTCTTCCCAGAGATTCTCGATACTGAGAAGGATGTGTGGAACAGAATGAGGCAAGCCACGGGATAATACGAAGACCGTTTTCAAAATCTGAAGAGACATTGGCAAATCTTAAAATTATCAGTTCTTGCCAAACTGATCCTGGAACTATGCAAGCCACGGTCAGAGGAAGAAGGAGATACAAACAAAAGAAGACAGGGGGAGACAACATCTAAGAGTTGACAGGTTTTGACAGTCGGCGATTCTTTGTTGAAAAAAAATCTCGCATGGTGAGAGAAAGAATTTGTAAAATTAGTAACAGAGCCCTCACAGTCAACCAGACCATGCGGAATAAGTAAAAATGTAAAGATAATTAGAGGAAGAATCATTGCCTATCCACCAGTTTGCTCTGTTTCATTTCGTTTAATTTGATGGTAAGTTTGTTTTTGTTTCCATGTTTTGTTGTTTCTTTGTTGGTGTTGCGTCTTTACATTGTCCGCTTGAATTTTGCGACGATTTTGACATTTCTGTGGGTGGGTGTGCCGAACGGCTATGCGTGCATGCAAATGTATGTGTGAGAGTGTGATTTTTGCGTGCCTCGTGTGGTTGCGTGTATGCGTGCGTGGTAGATGGGTGGGTCAGACTTTTTGATTTACTTACATTGATTTAGAACATTAATTTGTGTTATCTCCGCAACACATGTACGCTCGTGTTTGTGTTTTTTTTTCTTTGTGTGCATGTGTGTGTGCGTGTGTGTGTGTGTGTTTGTGTGTGTGTGTGTGTGTGTGTGTGTGTTGTGTGTGTGTGTGTGTGTGTGTATGTGTGTTGTGTGTGTGTTGTGTGTGTGTGTGTGTGTGTGTGTGTGTGTGTGTGTGTGTGTGTGTGTGTGTGTGTGTGTGTGTGTGTGTGTGTGTGTGTGTTGTGTGTGTGTGTTATGATATGACAATGACTTGTCTTCACACTAAGTTTCCTTGCTGAGTCTTGCATCTTATTTATATTGCGCACATTAATTTTCTTTTGTTCGCTGTGAAAAAGTCAATTTAGAGGCCAGACTGATCTATACTGGTGTCAGAAAGATTTTTTTGAGGTTTTGGTGTCAAATTGTGAAACACGGTAAATT
>JAPXFY010000017.1:18776960-18788664 GCA_030674185.1 Monoplex corrugatus | reverse complement strand
ACTCGAGGTTCCAGGGTTTGCTACCCATAGAGGCCTCGACTTTTCTCCTCAGTTTGACTGGAAAATCGAACCGAACTTGTAGTCTTTCGTAAGGGGACGAAAAACAGTCGGACCCGTGTGCCTTCTGGCTGCGCACGCTAAAGATCCCACGGTAGATGCAAATCGTGAAGAGCAGGGCATTGCCCAGGTGCCTTGGTGCAAAACATTGGAGAGTTGCATTGATTTCCCAGGGCCCTCATCTTGAAGACCAATTAAACTTCTTGCCTTTTTGAAGTCTTGGTTTTCACAAAATGTGAATATGGATACGAATTTGAAGCGAAGGAGAGGGGATAGACGCTACCCTCGTGGTGCTGGCCCCGAGAAAAGTTGAGGTCTCTGCCACCTCACTCCCCTACGATCCCAGGGTTATGGAACTATCTAGGTATGACCTCAGGACCTGGCCAGCTCGTGGATTTATGTGCAGGCTTAAGGCTTGTGCCGTGATCATTCTGGATCTTCTCCATCACATGACACCTGTGTCATTAGTGCATATGGAATTCATTCCGAGCATGGAGACGTCATCTTGAGAAATTGAAACTGAAACTGAAACGGAAAGGAGATGAGAACAACCCTTGCCCCGATAGAGGATCGACCCTGAGACTGCCTCGTAGTCTGATCAGTGCTTTAACCATTACACCACCGCTTCTCAAACATGTGTAATATAGAACACAATGGTGAGGTTTACTTAAATGTTACAGGTGTCCGCAGTGACAGAGGGAGGATTAAATGGACAGAAAACGAACGCAACTATCAACGTGAAGGCCAGACGTGAGTAACGGTCATAAGTTGTCATTCTTTGTAACAGCTGGTTTTCTTGCTTTTTGAAATTATGTTTAACCAGTGGTTTTACGTTCAGATGCTATATTAGTTCAAAATTGTCTTCTGGCATCGCTTTGAAACTGTTCTTGAATGATCACATGAATCGAAATTGATTTCATTTTCTTCTTTTTTTTTTCCCTTAACACTGTGAAGAGTCATTGGGGCTCTGTACTAATGAACAGTTCACTAGATTCCTCCAGCTCTGTCTGTCGTGTGCCGAAGCTTGGATCTTCAGATGTTTTCTCTGTCTATCCAGCAACATTGTCTGCCCGTCGTTTTTTCTTTCTGTATTCCCCTCCGTCTCCCTCCCTCAGCGGTTCCCTGGATTGGATCTTGTGATTTGGCCATACCAACGTAGTTTTCTTTTCTTAACTGAAGTTAGACCTTATATTG
Source organism: Monoplex corrugatus (assembly GCA_030674185.1). Taxonomy (NCBI): domain Eukaryota; kingdom Metazoa; phylum Mollusca; class Gastropoda; order Littorinimorpha; family Ranellidae; genus Monoplex; species Monoplex corrugatus. The sequence goes on along the minus strand of JAPXFY010000017.1, from coordinate 18,787,413 downwards.
CTTGATGGTTTGGCATACTTGTTTATTGTCCAGTGGTGATATGATCAGTACATCTGATATTTAGTATCTAGCAAAAACACTTCATCCATCCAATTTCTCAGTATCATTTAACGTTCTCAAACAGTTCTGGAGTGACTGTTCATAAAAATCATTTTATACAATACCGTTCTTTACAAGTGTGTGGACTTATTTGAATCAAGTTAAGTGACTCGTTTGGTGCTGTCCCATCTTCTGCACTGCTTCAGTGGCACCCTTACCCCTCGTTTTAGCTCTTCATCACACTGCCAGTCCTAACTCTTTCTTCTTCTTCTTTTTCTTTTTTGCTGTCACATTTGGAGTTCAGTCTCGAGGATGAAATACATGGTCTTGTGTTGTACATTAGCGGGCCCGTACAGTTTCTCCCGCAGGTTCAGTACAGTTGTCGGCCAGATCTCCTCCATCAGCGACCGGTAGCTCTGTCTGTGCTGGATGATGTGTTCCTTATCTGGTCAGCTTCTCCACAGAGGCACTGGAGGGTTGGTACAAGTCGGAAAGGACAAATGGTGATAACTATCTTAAAGCTGGGGTGCTTTGAACTCTTTCAGTCGGAATACCAGCAACTAATCTCAGTTTCACTTTCAGTTTCTCAAGATGACGTCTCCGTGCTTGGAATGAATTCCATAATGCACTCACGTCATAGGTGCCATGTGATGAAGAAGATCCAGAATGATCATGGCCCAAGCCTTAAGCCTGCACAGAAATCCATGAGCTGACCAGGTCCTGACCTAGCGTATGGGTCTTGTCTTTGTATCAGTCTGTTGTTGGAATAATCTTGGCTACATTTTAATGACGTGTATCTGCGAATCTCATCTCTAAAAAAAGAAGAGAAGAGAAAAAAACAAAAGAAAAGAAAAGAAAAGAAAAGAAAAAAGAAAGAAAAGAAAATGATTGAATGAAAACACAGCCGGCTACTAAACCTATCTTACATCACAAATCAGTATTACACATAGCTTCCATTGTCTACCAACATGATGAAAATAATGTCTCCTTTATCATAATCTTCTTCTTCTCTTTGTCGTCACATTTGGAGTTCGGTCTGGAGGATAAAATAGGTGGTCTTCTGTTGCGCATCGGTTGATTGCGTGACCCACTGAATGAATTGGTTTATCCATACACTCATCCATCTGTCATTTTATGTATGTAGTTATGTATGTATTTAGAGCCCATTGGCGTTCAGATAGAGCTCCGAACTTTCAGTCAGATCCAAGAGTTCGGCCGTCTGTGCGCTTGGCCTCCAGTCCATCCGGTTGTGACTTGTTACCTGACCCTGTTAGAGTTTGGAAATTTTGGAAGCAAAAGAGAGGAGGTGGGCGACGCCCTTACAGTGTGGTCACGAAAAAAGCTGAGGCCTACCCCACCACCTCTTTCCCTTACGAGCTCAGAGTCATGGGACAACTCCATTTATCTTTTATTCATTTGTTTACTTACGTGTTTATGCACCAACTCTCTTATTTTGTTGTTGTTTTGTTTCTTTATTTTTCTGTCCACATTGTCTGTCCATGTTTGTTTGTTTGTGTATCTGCTCTTTTCTATCCATATATTCATGTTTGTTTGTGTATCTGCTCTTTTCTATCCATATATCCATGTTTGTTTGCTTGTGTATCTGCTCTTTTCTATCCATATATTCATGTTTGTTTGTTTGTGTATCTGCTCTTTTCTATCCATATATCCATGTTTTGTTTGTTGTATCTGCTCTTTTCTATCCATATATTCATGTTTGTTTGTGTATCTGCTCTTTTCTATCCATATATTCATGTTTGTTTGTGTATCTGCTCTTTTCTATCCATATATTCATGTTTGTTTGTGTATCTGCTCTTTTCTATCCATATATTCATGTTTGTTTGTGTATCTGCTCTTTTCTATCCATATATTCATGTTTGTTTGTGTATCTGCTCTTTTCTATCCATATATTCATGTTTGTTTGTGTATCTGCTCTTTTCTATCCATATATTCATGTTTGTTTGTGTATCTGCTCTTTTCTATCCATATATTCATGTTTGTTTGTGTATCTGCTCTTTTCTATCCATATATTCATGTTTGTTTGTGTATCTGCTCTTTTCTATCCATTATATCATGTTTGTTTGTTTGTGTATCTGCTCTTTTCTATCCATATATCCATGTTTGTTTGTTTGTGTATCTGCTCTTTTCTATCCATATATTCATGTTTGTTTGTGTATCTGCTCTTTTCTATCCATATATTGATGTTTTTTGTTTGTGTATCTGCTCTTTTCTATCCATATATTCATGTTTGTTTGTGTATCTGCTCTTTTCTATCCATATATTCATGTTTGTTTGTTTGTGTATCTGCTCTTTTCTATCCATATATTCATGTTTGTTTGTTTGTGTATCTGCTCTTTTCTATCCATATATTCATGTTTGTTTGTTTGTGTATCTGCTCTTTTCTATCCATATATCCATGTTTGTTTGTTTGTGTATCTGCTCTTTTCTATCCATATATCATGTTTGTTTGTTTGTGTATCTGCTCTTTTCTATCCATATATCCATGTTTGTTTGTTTGTGTATCTGCTCTTTTCTATCCATATATCCATGTTTGTTTGTTTGTGTATCTGCTCTTTTCTATCCATATATCCATGTTTGTTTGTTTGTGTATCTGCTCTTTTCTATCCATATATTCATGTTTGTTTGTTTGTGTATCTGCTCTTTTCTATCCATATATCCATGTTTGTTTGTTTGTGTATCTGCTCTTTTCTATCCATATATCCATGTTTGTTTGTTTGTGTATCTGCTCTTTTCTATCCATATATCCATGTTTGTTTGTTTGTGTATCTGCTCTTTTCTATCCATATATTCATGTTTGTTTGTGTATCTGCTCTTTTCTATCCATATATTCATGTTTGTTTGTGTATCTGCTCTTTTCTATCCATATATTCATGTTTGTTTGTTTGTGTATCTGCTCTTTTCTATCCATATATTCATGTTTGTTTGTTTGTGTATCTGCTCTTTTCTATCCATATATTCATGTTTGTTTGTTTGTGTATCTGCTCTTTTCTATCCATATATTCATGTTTGTTTGTGTATCTGCTCTTTTCTATCCATATATTGATGTTTGTTTGTTTGTGTATCTGCTCTTTTCTATCCATATATCCATGTTTGTTTGTGTATCTGCTCTTTTCTATCCATATATTGATGTTTGTTTGTTTTGTGTATCTGCTCTTTTCTATCCATATATTCATGTTTGTTTGTTTGTGTATCTGCTCTTTTCTATCCATATATCCATGTTTGTTTGTTTGTGTATCTGCTCTTTTCTATCCATATATCCATGTTTGTTTGTGTATCTGCTCTTTTCTATCCATATATTGATGTTTGTTTGTTTGTGTATCTGCTCTTTTCTATCCATATATTCATGTTTGTTTGTTTGTGTATCTGCTCTTTTCTATCCATATATCCATGTTTGTTTGTTTGTGTATCTGCTCTTTTCTATCCATATATTCATGTTTGTTTGTGTATCTGCTCTTTTCTATCCATATATTGATGTTTTTTGTTTGTGTATCTGCTCTTTTCTATCCATATATTCATGTTTGTTTGTGTATCTGCTCTTTTCTATCCATATATTCATGTTTGTTTGTTTGTGTATCTGCTCTTTTCTATCCATATATCCATGTTTGTTTGTTTGTGTATCTGCTCTTTTCTATCCATATATCCATGTTTGTTTGTTTGTGTATCTGCTCTTTTCTATCCATATATCCATGTTTGTTTGTTTGTGTATCTGCTCTTTTCTATCCATATATCATGTTTGTTTGTTTGTGTATCTGCTCTTTTCTATCCATATATCCATGTTTGTTTGTTTGTGTATCTGCTCTTTTCTATCCATATATCCATGTTTGTTTGTTTGTGTATCTGCTCTTTTTCTATCCATATATCCATGTTTGTTTGTTTGTGTATCTGCTCTTTTCTATCCATATATTCATGTTTGTTTGTGTATCTGCTCTTTTCTATCCATATATTCATGTTTGTTTGTGTATCTGCTCTTTTCTATCCATATATTCATGTTTGTTTGTTTGTGTATCTGCTCTTTTCTATCCATATATTCATGTTTGTTTGTTTGTGTATCTGCTCTTTTCTATCCATATATTCATGTTTGTTTGTTTGTGTATCTGCTCTTTTCTATCCATATATTCATGTTTGTTTGTGTATCTGCTCTTTTCTATCCATATATTGATGTTTGTTTGTTTGTGTATCTGCTCTTTTCTATCCATATATCCATGTTTGTTTGTGTGATCTGCTCTTTTCTATCCATATATTGATGTTTGTTTGTTTGTGTATCTGCTCTTTTCTATCCATATATTCATGTTTGTTTGTTTGTGTATCTGCTCTTTTCTATCCATATATCCATGTTTGTTTGTTTGTGTATCTGCTCTTTTCTATCCATATATCCATGTTTGTTTGTGTATCTGCTCTTTTCTATCCATATATTGATGTTTGTTTGTTTGTGTATCTGCTCTTTTCTATCCATATATTCATGTTTGTTTGTTTGTGTATCTGCTCTTTTCTATCCATATATCCATGTTTGTTTGTTTGTGTATCTGCTCTTTTCTATCCATATATTCATGTTTGTTTGTGTATCTGCTCTTTTCTATCCATATATTGATGTTTCTTTGTTTGTGTATCTGCTCTTTTCTATCCATATATTCATGTTTGTTTGTGTATCTGCTCTTTTCTATCCATATATTGATGTTTGTTTGTTTGTGTATCTGCTCTTTTCTATCCATATATTCATGTTTGTTTGTTTGTGTATCTGCTCTTTTCTATCCATATATTCATGTTTGTTTGTTTGTGTATCTGCTCTTTTCTATCCATATATTCATGTTTGTTTGTTTGTGTATCTGCTCTTTTCTATCCATATATTCATGTTTGTTTGTTTGTGTATCTGCTCTTTTCTATCCATATATTCATGTTTGTTTGTTTGTGTATCTGCTCTTTTCTATCCATATATTCATGTTTGTTTGTTTGTGTATCTGCTCTTTTCTATCCATATATCCATGTTTGTTTGTGTATCTGCTCTTTTCTATCCATATATCCATGTTTGTTTGTTTGTGTATCTGCTCTTTTCTATCCATATATCCATGTTTGTTTGTTTGTGTATCTGCTCTTTTCTATCCATATATCCATGTTTGTTTGTTTGTGTATCTGCTCTTTTCTATCCATATATTCATGTTTGTTTGTTTGTGTATCTGCTCTTTTCTATCCATATATCCATGTTTGTTTGTTTGTGTATCTGCTCTTTTCTATCCATATATCCATGTTTGTTTGTTTGTGTATCTGCTCTTTTCTATCCATATATTCATGTTTGTTTGTTTGTGTATCTGCTCTTTTCTATCCATATATCCATGTTTGTTTGTTTGTGTATCTGCTCTTTTCTATCCATATATCCATGTTTGTTTGTTTGTGTATCTGCTCTTTTCTATCCATATATTCATGTTTGTTTGTGTATCTGCTCTTTTCTATCCATATATTCATGTTTGTTTGTTTGTGTATCTGCTCTTTTCTATCCATATATTCATGTTTGTTTGTTTGTGTATCTGCTCTTTTCTATCCACATATCCATGTTTGTTTGTTTGTGTATCTGCTCTTTTCTATCCATATATTCATGTTTGTTTGTTTGTGTATCTGCTCTTTTCTATCCATATATCCATGTTTGTTTGTTTGTGTATCTGCTCTTTTCTATCCATATATCCATGTTTGTTTGTTTGTGTATCTGCTCTTTTCTATCCATATATTCATGTTTGTTTGTGTATCTGCTCTTTTCTATCCATATATCCATGTTTGTTTGTTTGTGTATCTGCTCTTTTTTATCCATATATCCATGTTTGTTTGTTTGTGTATCTGCTCTTTTCTATCCATATATTCATGTTTGTTTGTGTATCTGCTCTTTTCTATCCATATATCCATGTTTGTTTGTTTGTGTATCTGCTCTTTTCTATCCATATATTCATGTTTGTTTGTTTGTGTATCTGCTCTTTTCTATCCATATATTCATGTTTGTTTGTGTATCTGCTCTTTTCTATCCATATATTCATGTTTGTTTGTGTATCTGCTCTTTTCTATCCATATATTCATGTTTGTTTGTGTATCTGCTCTTTTCTATCCATATATTCATGTTTGTTTGTTTGTGTATCTGCTCTTTTCTATCCATATATTCATGTTTGTTTGTTTGTGTATCTGCTCTTTTCTATCCATATATTCATGTTTGTTTGTTTGTGTATCTGCTCTTTTCTATCCATATATCCATGTTTGTTTGTTTGTGTATCTGCTCTTTTCTATCCATATATTCATGTTTGTTTGCTTGCTTGTCTCTCCAGATTCATCCCTCTATCTATGCTCGTTTGTTTGTTTATTCATTGTTTCCATCCATATGTTTTAATGATTTGTTTATTTGTTTGCCTACGCACATCCGTTGTCTATTCATGTTTTTTTACATCTATTCATCTGTCTGTTTGTTTGTGTATCCACTTCTATTCACGTATCCATATTTGTGTTTATCGATCTAGTTTCCGTCCATCTATCAATGTTTGTTTTTGTGTGTACACGTCCGTTGTTTGTTCGTTCGTTTGTTTGTTTGCTTGTCTATCCACGTCCGTCTATCAATCCATGTTTGTTAGTTTGTTTATCCATCCAAGCCAATACGTCTTTCCATGTTTGTTTGTCTCTCCACATCAGTCTGGCGTTCTTGTTTGTGTGTCTATCCACTTCCGTGCATCAATCCATTTTTGATTTGTTTCTTTGTTTGTCCACATCTATCCATCTATCCATGTTTGCTTGTTTATCCATCGACGTCCCCTTGTCTGTCCACACATGTTTATGCATCCGTGTCCATCAGTCTGTCCATGTTTGTTTGTTTGTTTGCTTTTATCCATCCATGTTTGCCAATCTATCTGTCCATAATTTATTAATTCGTCTATTTGTTTAGTTGTATGTTATTCATTGTCTCCAGCCCCATTGGCGCTAAAAATGCCAGCATTTGTTTGTTTGTTTGTTTGTTTTTATCCATGCACTTCTGCCAATCTGTCTGTCCATAATCTATTTATTCGTCGATCTATTTATCTGTATGTTATTCATTGTCTCCAGCCCCGTTGACGCTAAAAGAGCCAGCCTCCAAGCTGATGTCGGTGGTTGAGGCAAAGGAGACGGAGAGCAGTGTGGCTTTGACCATAGATAGAGACATTTTTTCGAACAATCAGGGACGAGTGCAAGTTGCTGGCCTCATCGTCTGCCCTGTCAGGAGTACAAAGGGCTGTGTTCGAGGTTTGAATCTGTCACATTGGTTACAGCGTAATAAGTCCGAAGATTTGTGTAAGGATGAAGGAACATCACGCCAGAGTAATGTAATGTATGGCGCACGGTATATCACGTCACATGTAAATGCCCGTCAGTTCAGTTAGCTAGAGCGCCATGGTCATAACTCAGGGTTGTGGGTTCAAACCTTGGGCGGGCCACAGCATTGCGCGAGCTGGCTTGCCTCTTTTCTTATGATACAACTGTAAACATTCTTACCAACAAATGCCTATCAATTCACATCAGGAAGAAAGTTCTTGAATGTTATATACAACCGACAATGTTATACGGTTGTGAGGCGTGGACAGTCAACACGCAAAGCCAGAACAAGATTGAGGCAACCGAGATGTGGTTTCTAAGAAGAATGTTGATAGTTCCATGGACAGCGAAGAAAACAAACGAGACAGTCTTGATGGAGGCAGTCACAAGAAGATAATTCATAAGGAAGATTAGGAAAAGACAGGCAACGTTTATAGGCCATTTTAGGAGGAAAGACGAATTGCAGCACCTGGTCACAACAGGAAAGCTGGAAGGAAAGAAAGTACCAGGTAGACCCAGGGAGAAAATATTGGACGGACTTACAGAGTGGCTGAAGACAGAGAAGGTGGAAGGTGTGCGTGCAGCAACAAGGGACAGATGCATACGGAGGGCCATGATCGCCGACGCCATGTGGCGGGGCACTTGATGATGATGATGAGAACTGCAAATAGACTCAAAATCTCACGTCCAGTCCAGTCTTATCCCGCAACACGCAGCATGGAAGTTGGCTTAATCGCTGCTTATCATGCAATAAGCTCGAATCGTTCTGGTGTTGTTTCATAGGTCTTGTTCCTCCCCCTCCCCCCCCCCCAGGTGCTAGGACAGAAGGATATGTGCAGGCTCAAGGGGTCTGCCAGGTAAGCACCGCTGGCAGATTTGGGGAGGCGCATATGGAATAGTCCGAGTGCCATGAATCCCTCTTGGACAAACCCGATATTGTAAATGTAAATCTTTTGTGACAAAAAAAATCCCACAAGATGATAATGATAATGATAATAATGACAAAATTAGTAATAATAATGATAATTATAATCAAATAATAGTATCAGTATCAGTAATGATGGTAATAATAAGAATAAGAATAATAACAGTAATAATGATGATGATGATGATGATGATGATGATGATGAGATGATTGATGAACGACGACAACAACAATGATAATGATATAAGAAGAAGAAGAAAAGAAAAGAAAAGAAAAGAAGAAGAAGAGGAACATCAACAACAACAACAACAACAACAACAAAAACAATTATAATACAATAACATTACAATGATACCTACTACTACTATACTACTATTACTACTACTACCAGCAGTAGTAATAGTAGTAGTAGTAGCACTGCTACTACTACCAATAATAATAATAATAACAATAAATGATGATTATGATGATGATGTGGTGTGTGGTGGTGGTGGTGTGATGATGATGATGATGATGATGATGATGAGATGGTGGTGGTGGTGGTGGTGGTGGTGGTGTGTGTGTGGTGGTTGTGGTGGTGGTAGTGGTGTGATGATGATGATGATGATGATGATGATGATGATGATGATGATGATGATATAATAGTCACGATAATGATAATGAATAGTAATAATAGGTAAACTAAAAATGAAATGAAGTACCAAAAAAAGCGAAATACATGTAAAGTACTGCATTGCAAATGAATCAAGTTTGATTCTTGTTTGCATGTTAACAGTAATGACGATGTACGTTTCTGTTTATATTCCATGCTTCACTTGAAAACCACATGCATTATTTGTTGACTTTAACAATGTAAGAATTGACAGTTGTTTTGTGTTTTGCCCTTTTTATCTGTTTATTTATTTATTGATTTTTGGTATTTCTTTTTTTTTTCCACAGAATTTGATTCTTCTTTTAGACAACAAGTGTATCTGATCTTATATAAAAATGACACTGACGCTGTGCATTATATAACACAACATAAAACTAAGTTCAAGAAAACATCTTAAGTTGTTAGGCTTTTATTTATGAGTGATAGGAAAAACAAAGGTAGTGTGGATAGGATACTTGGATTTTTTTTAATATCCGTTTTCTAATTCGACTGTTCAGTTCATTTAGAGTTTGCCTGAAGTGTACTTCAGCCGATGGGTTCAGATAAACATATCTGTTATGTATTTCAGATATGAAATATGTATTTCAGATATCAGGTTTAGTTACAACATGCTTGTAGATCGCTCTCTTGGGTTTAGTTAATCTGTAACGTATTTCACGTTTTGGGTATCGTTGTACAGTGTTTGTACAGTGTTTACTTCCACCGTGTGTTCTGGTAGAGTTACAAAGTGTATGTTACGTATTTAAATCGTTTGGCTTGGACATACCAGTTCTTATGTGTTGTCAGCGTGCGTAGTCAATAGAGACGAGCGCGGAAGTCAAGTGGGTAAACATCAAACTTCCGATCGTTAGGTCTGGGTTTGATCCTGCCAGGGTACCTCCTGCGCGCTGGGCTAAGAATGGACAATTTGTCCAATTTACACAAAAGATTTCTGAGAGTCATGTTACTGTCCGGTAATTTACGGAAACATGAAACCCCACCATGCGTGCAGACCAAAGGCAGAGTGTACAGGTTGCGCAGCGACATCTTGCTGCACAGTGTGGGCAAAACAATGTGCTTACCGCATCTAAGAAAATCGGAACACTATCAAAAAAAAAACAACAAACAAACAAACAAACAAAAAACACCCTGTATTTTAATGACTATTAGTATATTCTTTTGAAGTCTTTTTATTAAAAAAATGAAAGGTGGAAGAAAAATGTGGGAAGAAATAGGAGGTTGGAGGCTCTACACAAAAGAAAAGGAAAGGAAAAAAAGTGGAGAAAATACGTTTGATGAAAAAAAAAAAAAAAAAAAAAGCCCAAGCTATAAAGCGCTTTGTGCTTAATAAAAGGCGCAGTATACATGTCCACTTCTTCTTCTTCTTGTACTTTTTCCTTCTTCTTCTTCTTTTTGTGTCTTTTTCTTCTTATTATTGTGATCACTATCTGTTGTCTTTTATTGTTTAGGTTGCTTTAGCTGTTTTACTCAGTTTGAAGATGTCTCTTGTGTACGTTTGCTTATGC
>JAPXFY010000017.1:18761960-18769460 GCA_030674185.1 Monoplex corrugatus | reverse complement strand
GTAGAACTAAGACCTGCTGCTATCTATTAGCAACAAACGTATCGTCTAACAGAAGCTGCAGGAAATGGCATCCGATATAGAGATGTTGAGGCAGTGTCAAATGTCTTCAGTGAAGTTATCTACAGCACTGTCGCTGTGACCCAGGGTTTTGTCAAACGTAAATACACACTGGTTCATCTTCTCCTTGCATACAGGCTCTATATGATCAGTCACACCTGGCGATGGATGTGGCCGTTTTTGCTAGTTCCTGACGGCTGATATGTATCTTGGTGGTCAAATGAGCTGTGGTCGGCTACATCTCCTGTCGTTCCACTTGATAAAGGTGACCTCATTGCTGTACATGTTAAGCTGTCTGGTCCTCTTGACAGCAGCAGCAGATTCATGAAGGCGTCAGTTTGAACCTGTGGTTCTGCCGGTGCAGAGTATCATAAGGATCACTTGCTGCTCTCGGGTTTGATGAATGTAATGAAGAAAACAAGCTAACAGATAAACTTCACACTACTCAAAAGCAACACGTTTACAAGACCCATGAGAGAGACATAAACACATTAACAAGAAAGTAGCTTCTCCAACAAAAACTGCCGCAGACGAACCAATAGTGGAAGACATACTGCAGAACTCCAGCCACCGACGAATGCCTATGACATGAATTCATTCCATGATGACATCCACACTGCGTACAGACCAAAAGCTTCTGGCCCAAACCGCTCCATGTTACTGACATTGAGTCGACAATATCTGACTACCTTATTCTAGCATTTCCCTCTTCTTCTTCACTGCCTACTCAGAAGTTTATCTCTATGCTTCCTTCTACAATGGTCAGCGGAATTCTGACATGAGTTTATGAGAATGAGGAGGCATTCGAATCATCCCCAGTGCTAATGGAGTGAATTTCACAAACGTTCTACTGATCACACTCTTCTTTCCATTGTTTTTTGTAGCAATGGTAACTAATGAAAAAGACAGAGAAAGCAGGTGGGGGGGGGGGGGGGGGAGGTATGTCCATTTCCGCTTACATGGAAAAACTCTTCAACATGGAGAGGCTCTAAATCAGGGCCAGAGGTGCTCAAAACTGTCCTGTGGAAATATTTTCATGCGTGTCTGGTTTCTGGTGAATACGTGCAGGATTCTCCAGCCTTGTGGCGGGAGTAGTGGGAGGCGTGGTTGGAGTGATCGTTCTTGTTGTGGCTGTCCTTAGCATCACGTGTTTCTTCCTTCGACGGTACGTGTTTACGTACAGTATTGTCTCTTTTGATTGGTTTTAAGCTCAAAGAAGCGCACTCTGGTACATACAACACAATACACACACATACACACACACACACACACACACACACACACACACACACACACACACACACACACACACACACACACACACACACACACACACACAAACATATATATATTTATATATATATATATATATATATATATAATATATACATGCACGCACGCGCGCACACACACACACTCACATACACTCTCACGTGCGCATTCACACACACACACACACACACACGCACACACACACATACATATACACACACACACATACACACACATACACACACACACATGTATGTATATATATATTATTATATATATATGTATAAATATATACATAAATATGTGCATATATATACACACATACACACACATACGTACACGCACACACGCACACAAGCATACACACACATACAAGCATACACACACGCGCGCGCGGACGCATGCATGGATGCACGAATGAACATGCAAACACATACAGACATGCTAAAGCACGCGCGCGCTGCACACATACATACACTCTCATGTATGTACACACATATGCATATACACTCTCATGCACACATATGTATTGGTGCACACACACACACACACACACACACACACACACACACACACACACACACACACACACACACACACACACACACACACACACACACACACACACACTCACATGTAAGAATACGCACACATGTGTAGGCTATTTGCGTGTGTGTGTATGTGTGTGTGTTTGCATGTGTGTGTTTGTTTGTGTATGTGCGTGTATGCGTATATGTGTGCGCTGGCGTGTGTTTGTGTAGTGTCATTTACACATAACTAATTTATATCTGTTATGACATCCTTACTAGCTTAAGAGATAAACCAAAAGAAGAAGTGCATTTTCACAAAACCCTGTTCATTTCAATTGATAGAACTCTCACATGGAATGATCAAATCAATAACCTTACCAAAATGTATTTTCAATAGGCTATATCAAGTGATATGTATACATCATCATTGTACAACTGTCTTTGCCTTCTCCTTACAGTAGATCCCACAAGTCACATGGAGTGAACGATAATACAGTTGGTCTGGAGGATCTACCGTCTCGCCGGTAAACTAGATTGCTTTCGTTTTCCTTGTGTTTAATCTTTTCTCCTCTAAATTACATATTACTTTCCGTGTGGATACTTCTGTCTCTTTTTGTGTTTCTGTCTCCTACTCTTCCCACCTTCTAAACAGCCCGGTCATTATCAGATAGAAAGCATTCTCTTCTTTCCTTGCGTAAAGACTAAGACTTTGGGACGATATTCGTTTCGTCTGTGAGCCACAGAAGTGGAACGCGCTTCCCTGGGATATTACCCATTTGCAAACATTTTATTTTTAATCTCATGTTTTTTATAACTTTTCCCGAATACCCTTCTTCCAGGGAATGTTTGTTTCTAGCTTTTTAAACCTTTTAGAACATGACTTTGAACGAGTATTATCTTCTGTTTGAATATCGTCATATAGCACTGATCATTGCAGTATACGGTGAATTGCTTTTACATCCATTATAAAAACAGAAAATGTCCATTTACACCGTACATATTATCAAAATCTTCATGAGTCAAGAGAGAGCCATTATTAATCAGGTAATGCCAGATTCAGTGAACTCCTTTTCCAGTCCAAGTCATCTCTTTAACCCTTTCACTCCTGCATCCTATCCACCAACTGTAAAAACATAACCTTTTGACTCACTCACCCAATCCACCAGCTTCCTGCAAGAAGCTGGTGGATAGAGTGAGGGAGTCAAAAGGTTAAGTTTTTGCTTTGCTAGCTTGGTTGATAATGCAGCATGCTAGTGGACAGTGTGCGGGAGTCAAAAGGTTAATCATATTACTCCCAACATATTTTTTTTTCATTTTCAAACGTCGTCTACTTCTAAGACAGGTCTAAAAACTTTTCTCTTCAAACGATATTATAACCTGTCTTTGTTGTGTTCGTATGATTGGTTGTCTGAATTAATGCTATTTGTGTATGTTTCTTCATTTTCTTTGTAACCTACGTCAGTGTATGTGCTTTCGCCAGCATGAGTACTTATGTTGGTGTGTGTCTCTGTCTCTGTCTCTGTCTCTGTGTCTCTCTGTCCCTCTGTCTGTCTCTCTCTCTCTCTCTCTCTCTCTCTCTCCTCTCTCTCTCTCTCTATTTCTCTATCTATCTACAGTATCTATCTATCTATCTATCTGTCTGACTGTCTATCTATCTATCTATTTATCTATCTATCTATCTATCTATCTCTATCTATCTGCCTGTCTATCTGTCTCTTTCTGTCTCTCTGTCCTTCTGTCTCTGTCTCTCTTTTCCTGTCTTTCTTTCTGTCTCTGTCTCTCTCTTTGCCTCTCTCTAACATTCTCTGTCTCTCTCTCTGTCTCTCTCTTTCTGTCTCTGTCTCTCTCTGTCTCTCTTTTTCTAGCTCTGTCTCTTTCTCTGTCTCTCTCTGTCTGTCTTTCTCTGTTTCTCTCTCTCTGTCTGTCTCTCTTTCTCTGTCTCTTCTGTCTCTCTCTCTCTCTCTCTCTCTCTCTCTCTCTCTCTCTCTCTCTCTCTCTCTCTCTCTTTCTCTCCCTCTCTCCCTCCCTCTCTCTCTCTGTCTCTCGGTTTATCTATCTCTCTCTCTGCCCACGTGTCACTAGTTGTCATGTCATGATGGTGAGACGGAATTTGTGTTCTTGAATTTTGTTTCAGCGAGTTACCGCGAGTACGTGATGAAACTGAACATCTTGAAGACACTTTGTATGAGCAGTAAGTGTTTGAGCAGGCGTGTGTGTGTGTGTGTGTTCGTTCGTTCTTTAATTTAACGTCTTTTCACTATAAGTGATATTAGACGGTGTGTGTGTGTGTGTGTGTGTGCGTGTGTGTGTGCGTGCTTGCGTGCGTGCGTGTGTGTGTGTGTGTGCGCGCGCGCGCACGAGCGCGCACGTGCGCTTGCGAGCACACGCGTGTTTGTATATATATTTGATTGTGTTCTGTTTGTTTCTGTGTACTTGTATGTGTGTATGTGCGTGTGCGTATGTTTGTATATGTGCGTATTCATGTGTGCCCATGTGCGCGCGTGTAACTTCTTGCCTGAGCATGACATTGCTTCGTTGACTCAGTTTGTTCATATCCAAATGTGCAAAAGCTAAGCGTTTTTCATATACATTGATAACGCCTAATATTTCTTCTTTCTGTTATTTTCTTAACTTTCTGGCCGCAATCAGTTCAACTATTGCTTGGTTTTTATTTGAATCTTGATTCTAAAATGGAACGATGCCGTCTTTGTGGTAATATTTGTATTGAAGAAATGTAAATGTTCGTCACTGTGACACCAACAGTCTTTCCACAAAATGGTGGCTACGGTAGTCAAGTGGATGTATGTCAGAGTTCCAGTCGGGTGGTCCGTGGTTCATTCCGCCTAGACACCTCTGTCTGACGGGTAAAGGGTGGAGATTTTTGTAGAACTCCCAGTCCAAAAGCCAAAACAACATTCAAGAAGATGAAAGGCATTCTTAGCAACAAATGCCTGTCAATTAACATCACGAAGAGATTTCTTGAATGTTATTTAGAACCGATACTGTTTTACGGTTGTGAGGCGATGACAGTCAACACGCAAAGCCAGCCGAAATGTGGTTTCTAAGAAGAATGTTGAGAGTTCCATGGACAGCAAAGAAAACTACCGAGACAGTCTTGATGGAGGCAGACACAAGAAGATCATTCATAAGGAAGATTAGGAAAAGATTAACAACATTTACAGGCTATTTTGTGAGGAAAGTGGAATTAGAGTACCTGGTCACAACAGGAAAGCTGGAGGGAAAGAGAACACCAGGTAGACCTAGGGAAAAAATATTGGACGGAATTGCAGGGTGGCTGAGGACAGAAAGGGTGGAAAATGTGCTTGCGGCGACAAGGGATAGATACATATGGAGGGCCATGATCGCCAACGCCATGCGACAGGGCACATGATGATGATGATGATCCCAGGTCAACATGTGTGCAGACTTGCCATGCTTAAACCCTCTTCTTGTGTGTTCCCATGCAGAATATCAAGTATACATGCTAAACATTCTGTAAGTCATGTCAGTGGCTGGCTTATGGAAACACGAAAACCCCTAGCATAGTTGTACACACCCACCAAAATGCAGTGCACACTGCAACACATGTGGTCAGTTCGCCTAACGTCTCGAGTTCTTCGTGCTCCTCTAAAATGTCTGAATTTATGTAATGAGCTGTAACTCCAAATGCGTTTGGAGAACAACGCTATATAAGAACGATTTATTTATAATGTAAAACTGTGAGTAATTGGAGTTATAACTTTGTTCCACAGAAAGTCAGTCAGCATGATACAGTTTCCAGTCCGCGTAGAACTTATGCACAGGAACTCAGACCTGTACTTTCTGCAAGAATACGAGGTTAGTAGAAATGAAATATCTGGGGGTGCAAATGGTGGGGGGGGGGAGGGAGGGGGGAGGCTGACGAAGAGGAATAAGGTTTTTCGTTCTTTCTTACTTTCTTTGTTGTTTTGTTTTGTTTTGTTTGTTTTGTTTTGTTTTGTCTTGTTTTGGTTTGTTTGTTTTGTTTTGTTTGTTTTGTTTGTTTTGTTTTGTTTTGTTTCTTGTTTGGCTGGTTGGTGGGTTGGTGAATGGATTGGTTGGTTGGTTGGTTGGTTGGTTGGTTGGTTGGTTGGTCGGTTGGTCGGTTGGTTGGTTGGTGGGCTGGGATGGGATGGGCTGGGTTGGGTTGGGTCAGGTTGGTTGGTTGGTTGGTTGGTTGGTTGGTTGGTTGGTTGGTTGGTTGGTTGGTTGGTTGGTTGGTTGGTTCAGTAAGCTTTTTTTCTGTTTCAATTTATGCGCTGCAACATTGTCGTCGATCCCATGCCGTTTATTCCGGCTACACAGCACATCTCCAACTCATTCAGTGGAAGGCCCATGTTTCAGGAAGCCCGCAGGAGCCGAAAGATGTCAAGCCACCATAGAACCACCCACCAGAGAAGATCCCGCATTGTCGCTAATTTATTTCGTTTCTGATCCAACTTATTAAGAACACAGCCTACTAAGACCCCTACTGACGACAGTAATGGTACAGACTATGATTCTCCAAGTACGCTAACTTGCAAAAGTTTTAAACGAATGAATAAAGAAGTGATATAAACTGTATAATGGAGAGGATATGTATAAACATTTAACCGCTTTGCAGAGATCCCGCTGAGAACATTTAATCTTCTTTCGATCCAAAGATAACTTTCGTTCCTTACAGTAAAAAAAAAAAAAAGAATCAGGTAATGATAATCACATTTTTTTCCCAAATTCATAATGCAGTTAAAAGAACACAGAAGCGTCGTGCTCTGCATGCCGATTTTGAATGGGTTCATCAAAGTTAAGAGAACATTTTTAAAGCGTTTCCACTCTGGCGTATGTGTGTATGGACGCTGTTTTGCCCACACTGTACAGGCGGTATGTTGCTTCATAGTCCACGGTGAGCATGCATGCTCGGTGTTTTCATGTTTCCATAGGTCACCGAATACTGACGTGACTCACAGGATTTTTGATGTGCGTACTTGATGGTCTGTTTAGTCTGTCCCCTCATGTAAAATAAAAGCAAACGGCGCAACCTTGAGACAGGTTGATAAGCTTAACTATCTGGGAACGATCATCTCACCAGACGACAGATGCACATCGGAAATAGCCAGCAGAATCGGTCAAGCCAAAACAGCATTCAATTAGATGAAAAGCCAACAAATGCCTATCAGTTGGCATCAGGAAGAGAGTTCTTGAATGTTGTATAGAACCGATAATGTTATACAGTTGTGAGGTGTGGACACTCAACAAGCAAAGCGAGAACAAGATTGAGGCAGCCGTGATGTGGTTTCTAAGAAGAATGCTGTGAGTTCCATGGACAGCAAAGAAAACAAACGAGACAGTCTTGATGGAGACAGACACAAGAAGATCATTGACAAAGAAGATTAGGAAAAGATAAGCAACATTTATCGGCCATTTTATGAGGAAAGGGGAATTAGAGCACCTGGTCACAATAGGAAAGCTGGAGGGAAAGAGAGCACCAGGTAGACCCAGGGGAAAAAATATTGGACGGACTAGCAGAGTGGCTGAGGACAGAGAGGGTGGAAGACGTGCTTGCGGCAACAAGGGATAGATGCATCTGGAGGGCCATGATCGCCAACGCCATGTTGCAGGGCACTTAATGATGATGTTGACCTGA
>JAPXFY010000017.1:18756960-18759460 GCA_030674185.1 Monoplex corrugatus | reverse complement strand
TAACATTCAAGGACTCTCTTTCTGATGTTAATTGATAGTCATTTGTTGGCAAGAATGCTTGTCATCTTCCTGAATGCTGTTTTGGCACTCTGAGGGTCCAAAATCTTGCATTCATACAGGAAGATGGAATATACCAATGCACGTAAATGCTTGATCTTGCGTTCCATGGAGAGATGTCATTGTCGTTTCTGTCATGTGTTACAAAGTGTATTGTATTAACTTTTGAATAAGATTTCAAACATTGATGCTGTACCTGATGAGTAGGCAACAGACTTAATTTTTACTCCTTTACAAAGATGCATGCGTCAAACCAGACAGCGATAATCATAGACGAATAACTCTTCTACGTTGTCTTTGAAAACTATTTACAACTATTTTGAATAGAAGGTTAATAAACTTTCCTAACATTCGTTCCTTACTTTCCGAAAAAAAAACAGGCAGGAATTTTGACCTTATTCATCGTTCGTTGGGTCGTGTATCTGTCCTCAAGTCTATGCTTAATTTGTTTGGTATGCAAAGTAGACAGTTTCATTGTAATTTAGTCGACAATAAGAAAGTCTTTGAGTCTACTTGGAGAGAAGGGCTATTAAAAAAAGGAGTCTCTGGAAAGACTCTTAAAGTCATCAAGAATATATATATAGTAAAATTAAGTCATGCGTCCTTGTCAATGGGGAAAATTCTGGTTTTATTTTTGGTTTTGATTTTTTTGTCTTGTTTTGTTTTGTTTATGTTAGTTACATAGGGATGCGACAAGGTGAAAATCTGTTACCTGTTTTATTTGCTGTATTTTGTGAATGATCTTGACCACTACTTAGTAAATCTCAACTACACACCTCTCAATATTGTAATAAGTATCCCTAGTATTGATTCCGTTAATAGTTTTAAACAGACAATTTTACTGCACGCAGATGGTACAACCTTATTCTCTGACTTGAGGAAAGGCTGGCCAAAATATTAAATATTCTACAGAAATATTTTGATTTCTGGAAAGTTTGTCAGATGAGGATAGGTAGTTCGGTGGACACAAAGCATCCAAGGGACACATTTCGTTATAGTCATGAACAGCTGGCAGTTACGTTTAGATATTCAGTATTGACTTTTAAAAAACTGGGTATTTTTTTCAGGGCGAAGAAAGTTAATTGTGACAGAAGTCAGAGAGCTATGTTTTATTCATTGCAGACTGTGAGAAATCAAGAAGTGCCCATGAATATTGTGTTGCATCTTTACTAAAGTGTTTCATCCATTTTACTCTACCGGCTGTGAAGAAGAAGATGTGCATGTTTCGTTCCTGTATTGTCAGTACTGTGATTTGCATTTTATAATTCCATTATAATTTAAAATTTTTGCCTCATTGTGTATTTGTATATGCAGCATATCTGTTCTTTTTTTTCTTGTGTGTGTGTGTGTGTGTGTGTGTGTGTGTGTGTGTGTGTGTGTGTGTGTGTGTGTGTGTGTGTGTGTGTGTGTCTGTGTGTGTGTGTGTGTGTGTCTCTGTCTGTGTCTGTCTCTGTGTGTGTCTGTGTGTGTGTCTGTGTGTGTGTGTCTGTGTGTGTGTGTGTGTCTGTGTCTGTGTCTATGTGTGTGTGTGTCTGTGTGTGTGTCTGTGTGTGTGTGTCTGTGTGTGTGTGTGTCTGTGTGTGTGTGTGTCTGTGTCTGTGTCTGTGTGTGTGTGTGTCTGTGTCTGTGTCTATGTGTGTGTGTGTCGGTGTGTGTGTCTGTGTGTGTGTCTGTGTGTGTGTGTGTCTGTGTGTGTGTGTCTGTGTCTGTGTCTGTGTGTGTGTGTGTCTGTGTGTGTGTCTGTGTGTGTGTGTGTCTGTGTGTGTGTGTGTCTGTGTCTGTGTGTGTGTCTGTGTGTGTGTGTGTCTGTGTGTGTGTCTGTGTGTGTGTGTGTCTGTGTGTGTGTCTGTGTCTGTGTCTGTGTGTGTGTGTGTGTCTGTGTCTGTGTCTATGTGTGTGTGTGTCGGTGTGTGTGTCTGTGTGTGTGTCTGTGTGTGTGTGTGTGTCTGTGTGTGTGTGTGTCTGTGTCTGTGTCTGTGTGTGTGTGTGTGTGTGTGTGTGTGTGTGTGTGTGTGTGTGTGTGTGTGTGTGTGTGTGTGTGTGTGTGTGCAGGCGACTATACACGCGTTAAGCTGTTTGCAAGGGATCACGATTCTCAGGACTACATCAATGCCAACTATATTGTGGTATGGAATGTTGAAAATGGAATGATAGAGGATTTTTTTTTGAAGGATTCTCGCACCTATGAAGTTTCATTTGTACCCATCTGTATTCTGGCCCGCTTTACCTGCCACTTTCATGGCCTTGGAAGCTGGCACAATTTCATGATGCTATGAACCTCGGGCATGAATTACCTGTAAATCAACAATCATCCTTAGCAATAAAGATTTATCATATCGCTCTACACAGTGTCACCTCTCTCTCTCTCTCTCTCTCTCTCTCTCTCTCTCTCTCTCTCTCTCTCTCTCTTCTCTCTCTCTCTCTCTCTCTCTCTCTCTCGGCA
>JAPXFY010000017.1:18736960-18746960 GCA_030674185.1 Monoplex corrugatus | reverse complement strand
CCATGGACTTCCAACCATCTCTATCTCTCGTTGCCCCCAGCATCTCCCCCACCCTCTTCATCCTCAGCCACCTTGCAAGTCCGTCCAGCATTCTCTCCCTGGGTCAACCCGGTGCTCTCTTTCCCTCCAGCTTTCCCATTGTGACCAGGTGCTCCAAATCCCCTTTCCTCATAAAATGGCCTATAAATGTTGCTTGTCTTTTCGTAATCTTCCTTATCAGTGATCGACTTGTGTCTGCTTCCATCAAGACTGTTTCGTTTGTTTTCTTTGCTGTCCATGGTACTCTCAACATTCTTCTGAGAAACCACATCTCGGCTGCCTCAATCCTGCTCTGGCTTTGCTTGCTGACTGTCCACGCCTCGCATCCGTACAACAGTATTGGTTCTATATAACATTCAAGGACTCTCTTTCTGATGTTAATTGATAGGCATTTGTTGGTAAGAATGCTTGTCATCTTCTTGAATGCTGTTTTGGCTTGGCCAGAGCTACAAACTATAAAACCATCAACCTAAACACAAAAAGACCATCAACCTGATTGATAACGCCAACAGTCATGCTGAGAGTAGTTTTCAACAACTTGACAACCATCGCTAAGGAATTGCTGTCTGAAACACAGGAGCACAGCTGAGCAGATTTTAATCATTGTATCACCGACAACATCATGACGATCTCTGTCACAAGTAGTTTGATGTCAGGAAAGCAAGTTGACAGTTGGCACTATGGTCTTTAAGCCATATTAGGCTTCAACACAAAATATATGTTATCCAAGCTCGGTGGATCCACAGATAGCATGACTAGAAACTGTACAACGACACAAACATGCTTGGTATGGAAACATCACCCGCCCTGACACACTGTGCAAGGCCATATCATTGGGCATACTGGTATTCTTCAGAGGCCACTGCCAAGGTCGACTTGGAAAGAACTGAGTTGCAAGTACCAAAGGCTTGATTATCAACATGCCTGACGTACTTGCTGGTGTACCCGAGAAACAGAGATAAGGGATCCTAAATTCTGCTACTGTCACCTTCAGTTCTCCTTAAAGACCACACTGGTTACGGGGATTAGGTGATTTTTTATTTTTCATTTGTTCGTTTATTTATTTATTTACTTATTCACTTATTTATTTGTTTGTTTATTTATTTTTATTCAGTTAGTTAGTTTTTGGTACCTGTTCAACTTCTGTGCCTCCTCGGTGGTGTTGATCCCATGCCGCTCATATCGGCTCCAAAAACACACCACTAAGTCCCATTGTCAGTAAGCCTACGGGAGCCAGGCATATCAAGCTACCATGGGCACCCACCAGAGGAGATCCTGCACTGCTGCTGGCTCACTATTCCAACTTCTGCGCGTCCTCTGTGTCGTTGATACCACGCCTCTCATATCGGCTCCAAAAACACACCACCAGCACCAAGGTCTATTGCCAGGAAGTCCACGAGAGCCAGAGCTATCAAGCTACCATGGGGTCACTTACAAGAGAAGACCCTGCACTGTTGCTGGGTCATTTCGGTGAGTTCAAAAGTGCCTGTTCCGATCCAACATACCAAGGACACTGCTGCCTAAGAAGCGCCCCTACTTAAGATGGGAACCTATTATTCGTGGAGCCAGACCAAGTGACATACCCCCTTCCACCACCACCATCTCTGCATCCTTCTTGCAGCGACATCCCCCATTGACATCCAAGACCCCCTACTTGAATTCTCCTCAGACATAGAAGAAGTAGAGGAAACGAAACTGACGTCACCACGAGGTCAAGGCCTAAAAGGGCCACAGAATCTGGGACAGTTTCTTTCAGATAAAAAGTGATAATGACGGGTGATTTTTTGGGAATTATACGACACATGACGTAGACACCACGTGTGTCCATATTCATGTTTCAGAAGCAGTACATGTTCGTTCACGAGGTGGCCCGAGTGATGGTGGAGAAGAAGGTGCGGGGCAACAGTAGGAGGGAATACGAGAATACAGGAGACAGGTCCAGTTCAGTCTACGACGGCGTCTACGTTAGCGGTAAGTGACGTGGCATTTTCTCGTGATTGGGTCTGTGTTGTGTGGAATGCTGGCCTAAGGTGGTTCATCTACCTGCCCAGAAAGCAAGATATCCCAGAGTTGGTTCCCTCAGCAGACAGGAAATTTCTGTTTCCTTCCATCAGACCGTGAGTTGTGGTCTGGTGTCAGCCTTTCGGATGAAACGGTTAACCGAGGTCCTGCGCGCAATATGTATTAAGTGCACGTAAAAGATACTATGAACAAAATGAATAGAATAAATAAATAAATAAACATATAAATAAATTAGATAAGTAAACAAACAAACATTATTTGTTTGTTTGTTTTTTCGTTTATTCACTCATTTATTTATTTAATTATTTATTATTTATTTATTTATTTATCTATCTATTTATTTATTCATTCATTTATAATTGTTATCACCGCCGAAATTCTTTGTTGATTGATTGATTGATTGATTGATTGATTGATTGATTGATTGATTGAATGATTATATCACCGCTGAAATTCTTTGATAAAAACTTGTACACTTTCATAGATAAAGAAAAAATACACACCCACACCGAAAAAACATGGTGGCACCGTACTATGGCAATGTGCTTTTCCCCGGGAAAAGCAACTTCCTTTTCAAGTAGAAAATTTACGTTGCGACAAAATGATAACAGTAATAACGATGACAAAAATAATAATAACAATTATGATGACAACAATGATGATAATTATGAAGATGGTATTAATAATAATAATAATGATAATAATGATAATAATAATAATGATGATGATAATGTTGATGCTTTTTCTTTTCGTTCCCTTCAACTTTTTCTGTCGCAACTTGTTATCTTTTGTTCCAACAGTTGACGATGAAAACCATTACGAAACTCTTCATGATACCCAGGAAAGAATGAAGGGGATCTGAGAGGAGACAACAGTGGACTGTCTTTTCTCTGTCAACCGTTCATGTCAACGATTCCCCCGACTCCTGTACTCCTACACGATGACAGTGCGTCCAACCACATTTCTGTATCGTTTCATCCAGTGATTTTTCTTTCGTATTGTACACTAAGTCACAAGTATGATTAAGTGGATGATCATGATTATAGACGCTTGATTGTGAAGGATATCAATATTCTGCAAGGGAGTATTAGACTTTTTCAGGGGACAAAAGCACGGTTAGCTTTCGAGATTATACAGCTAAGTCTGTGTTTGAATAAAAAAAAAGTTGATAAACTTATCAATACCTACTCCTAAGCATCACTCGCATTATGTGATAGATGTCCACAAACCCTACTTCTGGAAATCAGAAATCCCATCAGAAGGTCCACAGGTCACTGACTCCATCTGGAGGTCATAATGCCACTTTAGGGCAGCAACGAAGGTGCTCCACTCCCGTTTTAGGCCCGTATAGAAGAATGGTTGGAGTTAAACAGCAAGAAGGCTGAAGTCATGGTAATCAGTAAAAAAAAACACAAGAAATCCCCCCATGCAAAATAACAGCAAACGGCACAACCTTGAGACAGGTTGATAAGTTTAAATTCTGGGAACGATCATCTCACCAGACGGCAGATACACATCAGAAATGGCCAGCAGAATCGGCCAAACCAAAACAGCATTCAAGAAGATGAAAAGCATTCTTACCAACAAATGCCTATCAATTAACATCAGGAAGAGTTCTTGAATGTTATATAGAACCGATGATGGTACACGGTTGTGAGGTGTGGACAGTCAACAAGCAAAGCCAGAACAATATTGAGGCAGCCGAGATGTGGTTTCGAAGAACAATGTTGAGAGTTTCATGGGCAGCAAAGAAAAACGAGACAGTCTTGGTGGAGGCAGACACAAGTAGATCATTGATAAGGAAGATTAGGAAAAGACAGGCAACATTTATAGGCCATTTTATGAGGAAAGGGGAATTAGAGCACCTGGTCACAATAGGAAAACTGGAGGGAAAGAGAGCACCAGGTAGACCCAATGAGAAAATATTGAACGGACTTGCAGAGTGGCTGAGGACAGAAAAGATGGAAGATGTGCTTGCGGCAACAAGGGATAGATAAATATGGAGGTCCATGATCGCCAACGCCATGCCACAGGGCACTTAATAATGATGATGATAGCACCCCAAGTTTATTTCAGGTCTTTAAATCCCCTTCTATTGTGTACTGACCTGTTCGCTGTTATCTTATTGTTTCCATGATCCTGGTAATGTCAGCTAAGTGTTTCTCCTGTTCCCCTCCCCCACCTCGTTTCAAGACCTTGCCGGGGCATAGAGCTTGTGCGAACTCAGGGAGACTGCCAGCTGGCAGATTTGGGTAGTGCGCATATGGAATTGTCTGAGTGAGATGAATCGCTATCGAACAAACTATGAACTCCGAACTCCTATTATGTTTCGCCAGGGGTTCTCGGGTCTTTCTCTCTTATCGGCACCCTGGGATAGGTTAAATATGAAAAGCTTGTGGTTGACAAAAATAGAAGGATGATAGAAATAAACTGAAAACTCAGTGGACTTTTGCGTGATAGATTGTTTGATCACACGAGAAGATTTTCTCTCCTTGCCGTCTGTCAGTATTGAGGGGTGATGATGGCTGTAATGTAGACAATGTTATTACTCAACATCTTCTAAAGGCACTGGCTTTCTACTGACCCATGTGTTGTCTAGCAGTTATTGCGTACTTGCCAGACAGAGACATCACATTATTGTTACCATCATCGTCATCGTCTTCAGCATCGTCGTCGCTATCCTAATTTCAGTTGTTCTACAGTGACAGGTACTGCTGCTGCTGCTATCACTACATTATTATTATTATTATTATTGTGTTTACTTTGTTTGTAAAAAGAGAATGACTGCCAGGTATCGCATCGCCGAGTGAAGTAAATGAGGGTACGTTGTTAAGGCCCGGAAAGAAGGTAAGTAGGATTGTCTCTCTTGAAATGGTACAAACAAACAAAAAGACAAAAACAAGCATACAGGATAGAGCTTTTGTGGGTTTCAGTTACCCTTGGTATCGGTGGCCAGTGAGAAGAGTGGCAGAATGATTCAGACGTTCGCCTGCCAATAACTAAACTCGAGGTTCCCGGGTTCGTTCCCCATAGAGGCCTCAACTTTTCTCCTCAGTTTGACCGGAAAATCAAACTGAACGTCCAGTCCTTCGGATGGGGACGAAAAACGAATCGGACCCGTGTGCCTTCTGGCTGCGCACGTTAAAGATCCCACGGCAGTTGAAAATCGTAAAGAGCAGGGCATTGCCTGGCTGCTTTGTTATATAAACATTGGAGAGACAGGTTGATTTCCCAGGTTCTACCCTTGAAGACCAGTTAGCCTTCTTGCCTTTCTGAAGTCTTGGTTGAAAAAAAAACACACACAAAAACACGTGAATATGAATATGAATTTGAAGCGAGGGAGAGGGAATGTGCGCCACCCTCGTAGTGCAGGCCCCAGGGAAAGTTGAGGTCTCTGCCACCTCACTCCCCTACGACCCCAGAGTTATGGAGCTATCTAGGTAGGACTTCAGGACCTGGCCAGCTCATGGATTTATGTGCAGGCTTAAGGCGCGTGCCGTGATCATTCTAGATCTTCTCCATCACATGGCAACTGTGACGTTAGTGCATATGGAATTCATTCCGAGCGCGGAGACGTCATCTTGAGAAATTGAAATTGAAATTGAACTTGAAAAAAATTTAAAGGTGGCTTCCTCTACAGATGTGTGAATGCCCCCCTTTTCTCGCCATCACAGGCAGCAGGTCCGACGATTTCTACTGTGATAGAACGAAACACATCACCTGCTTTGAGATTATGAGGACCTTTATATCGAAGGACATAAATACTGTATTAAGATAGTGCTCTAGGTGAGTCACCTTGGCTGCTCCCCAACCCCCCACAATTGTCTTCCTTCATTTTTGTTTAACTCTTTTCCCGCCACGGTCGCAATCAAGCAACTTCCCGTACGACCGCCATAGTTGCATTTGTGCGACATGGAGGGGTCATGCTAAACGATAACTTTTCACGCGGGTACAAAGCTTCTGTCAGCTCCACTGGTGAATGCAGGCGACTGTGCTATTTTCAAATTTTACCCAGCGACCTACTTTTTCAGCAGTATGGCCGAAGTGTGGCTTTGTTAACTGTCGGAATTTACGTCACATTTTCTCTGAAATGTTTTCTCCAAAATGGCTGGAAATCGACACGCATTGTCTACCACTCCGAGTAGAATAAGCAGACAGCTGACTTTGTGTGTAGATTTTCCATTGCCTTTCCTCATTTTTTGTAATGATATCTGGCGCACAACTCACGAAATAAGGTCAGTAGTACAACTAATAAACTGTATGAAAAAAACATTGTTTGTTTTTCTTTATAATAAGATTATCTGTGGAATAATCAATCAAACACATAAACATAAGCAAGCATTCATATGTAAATACAACATTTGCCCTTTACACAGCAAGAAAAAAAAAGTAAGTGAAATTCTTTAATAGTCTTTGATAAGCTTTTAAAAATGCATACTGCGCTGCAAAATTGGCTGCCCAAAATAAACTTGGCACTGAGGAGTGCTGTTTCTGGGGAGTGCAGGATTCTGCAGAGAAAGAACAGGACAGTGGTTCATGTTCACCGAAACAGCAGCGGCCAAAACGTACTGCCCCTCCTAAAAAGAGAAGCAGACAGATGCGCAGTACAACAGACAGGTCAGGCAGTCAGACCAGTATTCTGGACTCTATGAAAAGAACAGCTGCTGATAGCTCAAAAGGCGATAAAAGTATGCAATGTAAGTCCAAAGCTAGCTCTAGTGGTGCCTCGGGCACTGATAAATAGGACATCGGCCGGGCCACTACAGCAAATAGCAAAAACAAAAGAATAAGTTCTTTACCAGGATCCCAAAATGTGGACGGATCCCAAATGAGATCGTGTCCATCAGTGGTGAATTTACATGTTCATAATGTTAATAATCCACAGATTAAATTTCTCACTATAATGTGAATGGATTATTACTGAAACTGGATGATGAGGATTTCATTAATTTGATTTCGCAGCATGATTTCATTTGTCTCACTGAGACCTTTATAGCGAATGATTTTGATTCATATTTGTTTCAAGAGTTTTTGTATTTACACTAAAAGCAAAGAAACTATCTCATCAAGGAAGGTATTCCGGTGGAATAATAGTTATGGTAAGAAAGACTTTAAAATCGTTTGTTAAACGAATTGAGGTTGGAAGCGAAAATGCTATTATTGTTGAAATCAACAAAGATTTGTTTTCAACAAATAAACCTATAATGTTTGTATGTACATATATTCCCCCTCATGATTCCACATACTGGAATAATCAGCATGATGGGTTTGGTATGGAAGTGTTGGAACAATGTTTGTTAGATTTACAAGTTTCGCACGACGACTTTTATGTTTTGCTGACTGGTGATTTAAATGCAAGAACAGCTGATGGTAACTACTGTTCATTTGGATATGACAGTGGCAGTGTTTTAACTGATCTTTCGGTATACAGTGATTTTTTGAGACAGTCTCATGATTGCCGCACGAATGTTTTTGGAAACCAACTGCTCGAGCTATGCAGTATGTTTGACTGTATCATTTTAAATGGTCTGTGTAAACTGGACTTTGATGGTAGTTATACATACATTGGAGTTTCAGGGTCGAGTGTAGTTGACTATTTCATCGTATCATGTGATCTGTTTTCATCAGTTAAAATTGCTGCATTAGATGTTGACAGTCTCACAGAATCAGATCATTTACCGGTTATAATGAAAGTGGAGCGAAAGCTTGAAACAGAATAAAAGCGGAGGGAAAAGTATCAAAAAATAACATCACACAAAAGTTCATATGGCAAGAAAATAAGAAAGACGATTATACAAACAAATTACAAAGTAATCACATTCAGAGAAGACTTACATTGGCTTCGGATACTCTAGACACTAATGTGGATAAGGCTTTAACCATATTTGTTGAATGTCTCAAAGAAGCTGGTGCTTGTATGTACCGTAAGAAATGTACAGAGAAGAGAAAAAGATCTGATTGGTTTGATGGTGAATGTGAGAAAGCAAAAGCAGAAAGCAGAAAAACTCTCAAACAGTACAGAAAAACAAAAGATGAGGATGATAGAGTTGTGTATTGTGAAGCACGGAAGAAGTATAAAAAATTATTAAAGAATAAAAAACAGCAGTTTAATAAACAAAAAGCAGAATGCTTAGCCAGAAATATTTCAAATTCATCGCAGTTTTGGACTGAGTTAAGAAATATAGGGTATGGTACCAAAAACAAACTTACTAACAATATAAGTATTAATGAATGGTTCAGTCATTTTAAAAACGTATTTCAAGATAACAGATCAACAAATGATGAGCGCTGCATTGTCGAAGTAGATTTAAATGAATCAACAGAACACCCATTAAATTTTAAGATAACTATAGAAGTCAGAGAATCCATCAAAAATTGAGGATAGGTAAAGCCAGTGGAATAGACGGTGTTACAGCCGAGATGTTAAAAAATGGTAACACAAATATCCATAATTTTCTTTTGAAGCTGTTTAACACTTTATTCGACCGAGGAATTTATCCTCAAGATTGGTCAAAAGCTATTATCATACCAATATTTAAGAAAGGAGATCCTGATAAAGTGGACAATTACAGGGGTGTGTCGTTATTAAGCATTGTTTCAAAATGTTACACATCAATACTGAATACTAGATTGTATGCTTGGTTAGAAAACAATAATTTAATATCAGAAAGTCAGGCAGGTTTTAGGAAAAAATATTCTACAGTGGATCAAATTTTCAGTCTGTACGCTATGGTTCAGAAAACTATGTGCAAGAAAGGTAGAAAACTATATGTTGCTTTTGTAGACTTTAAGAAAGCCTTTGATTCGGTTCAGCATGATAAACTCTTAAAGTGTATTCAAAATCAAGGAGTAAAAGGGAAGTTTTTGGTTTCGCTAAAAGCAATGTATGAATCATTATGCTCATGTATTCGGGCAAACCGGGAATTATCTGAAATATTCGATAACCCCATAGGCGTGAGACAAGAATGTGTCTTAAGCCCTACTTTATTTTCGGTATTAATAAATCAATTAGCCAATTGTATGGATGAAAAGGGGCGACATGGCATCCAGTTGATGTCAGGTTTAATGGAAATATTCATTCTTCTTTTTGCAGATGATGTAGCCCTTCTGTCAACAACACCAAATGGTTTGCAAAACCAGTTAAGAGTCTTGCAGACATACTGTGCCAGCATGAAACTGGAAGTTAATCTTGAAAAAACTAAGGTCATGGTTTTCAGAAGAGGGGGCTTCTTAGGACGACATGAACAATGGTTTTACAAAGGGACAAAATTGGAAGTAGTTAGTAAATATTGTTATCTGGGGTTCAGTTTCACGACAATGATTAGCACCAAGGCCGGCACAGAACATTTGGTGACAAAAGATAAAAAAGCAACTTTGCTATTAAACAGGACTTTTCAAAAATATAAAGACATGACTATAGAAACTTTCTTCAAGTTGTTTGATGCAAAAAATTCAACCTATTTTGTTGTATTCTTCTGAGATATGGGGACTTAACAGACTCGAGCATATAGAGAAAGTACATTTGGTATCGTGCAAAAGACTGTTGGGTGTTCCAGTCAGAACACCTAACAAGATGGTATATGGGGATTTGGGAAGATATCCTCTTTATGTCAACTCCTCAACTACCTGTCTTAGATATTGGTTTAAATTACTGGAAATGAATCCAAATAGGTTACCTTATAAGGCTTACCAAATGTTAGTGGAACTTGACAGGGCTGGGAAAGAATGCTGGGCTTCAAAAATAAGGGAAATTTTGTGTGAAACGGGATTTAATATCGTGTGGCTGCAACAAAGTGTTGGTGATGTAAAAGCCTTTTTGCGTGTATTTAAACAGAGACTTGTAGACTTATATATTCAAGAATGGTCTGGGTCACTCAGAGACAGAGATAGATATGAAAGCTACAGATCATTTAAGACTATCTTTGAAAAAGAGAAGTAC
>JAPXFY010000017.1:18716960-18729460 GCA_030674185.1 Monoplex corrugatus | reverse complement strand
TATTTATTTATTATTTATTTATCTATTTATTTATTTATTGTGAACTGGCTGAGAAGAAAGATTAACGCGCTTGCCAAAACGACCTGGACAAGCCAGTTCAAAATGGTTATGTGATGGTTATGGTAATGATGGTAGTGGTGATGGTGGTGTGGATATCGAGCTGTCACTGAAAGTGGGGTTCCTGGATCAGAAAATCCCTATCTCCACCCCACCCCCACCCCCCACCCCCACCCCCTTCACCGTCCTTCCTTTTCTGTCTTTGATGAACGTGAAAGAGAATTTTGGTCAGGCGACAACTCTTGACGTGAAGTCAGGCACTGCTGACCTGAGGGCAGCTGTCTATAATACGTGGTAGATAGTACAGGCATCTGTTCGGGGAAAATCAATGGGGAAATATTGAACTGGTATGCATAAATTGAGTAGCAGGCACTCACGCGATTTCCCGCGCACGCAACACACACACACACACACACACACACACACACACACACACACACACACACACACACACACACACACACACACACAACACATTGATACACAGACAGAAACACATACACAAGCACTCACGCGCGTACGCACACACACACACATACACACACACACAAATGCGTGCGCGCATGCACACTCACACATACACACACGAACACACACATGCGTGCGCGCAAGAACACACATACACACAGGCATGCACGCATTCATACACACACGCACACACACACACGCACATACACACACACACACAAACTTACCCTATCATCATCACCATCATCATCATCATCATCATCGTAAACCATTTATTGTCAGGTTATCGTAAAAGTTCTAACAACATATGAAAAATACACGAATCAACTTGAAAACACTTCAAAGAGACATATTATAAATGAAACTCTACAACTATATGTAAAGTTGTTAAATTCAACAACAATAACAACATGAGCGCGCGCGTGCAATACACAAGTTCTTGCGAAAATGCATTACATGATTCATGTGGCAGTGACCGACACTTGTGGAAAGACTACAGGTAATAGAGTTCATGAACTGTGATCTACTTATAAACAATCACTCTGTGCAAAAACTAGCATAGAAGTACAATATCTAGCATTCCAAAGACAGAGACCATTCTCACTTACCTCTTTTTCACTGTGTAGATTAAAACTGGCAGACTTGAGATCTGAAAGTACTCCTAAACAAACCACAGACACTGACGGCAATTCTTTATCCCTAAACCATCCCACCCACAAAACAAAACAACAACAAAAAACAGACGGTAACGTGGACCATTTATATCAGTAAAATAGTACACATCGTCATTACAAATATCAAAGCAGTGGGCATGAAATGGCTTGTCGGCACTTTTGTATAATGTATTCACACATATACACTCAGTACACAAAATGTTGACAAAATACATGTGGTAGTGGGGGGTGGGGGGGGGGTACTTACGAAGAAATTTACAAGGACCTGAGTTCACGAAACTATAAAATATTTGAAGACAAGCATTCTATGTGAAAATATAGGAGGCAACGGCTATCATCCCCAATGAGAAATGCCATCGTTTGTTTGTATCTTTTCGAGGTTCAGATTAAAACTGTTACACACGAAAATCTTAAAATACTCGCCCTCCACCCACCCCCACCCCCACCCCCCAAAAATCTCATTGACATTTATCCCAAAACCATTTTATCTACAAAATGAAAACCGCCAATAAATCAGACCTTTCAGTCGAGAAATAGACTTGCACATCACACATCAACAGTGCACGCGCTGTCATAGATAGTGATGTAACTTTTGCGATGTAGTTTTTCAGTCATTCACCGACAAGGATAGAGGAAAACTGAAAATCTTCGACAGTTAGCAGGAACACATAAAAGTTTGACAGTTGTTTGTTTGTTTGTTTGTTTGTTTTGTGTTTGTTTTGTGTTTGTTTTGTGTTTGTTTGTTTGTTTTTCGTTGGTTTGTTTGTGGTTTGTTTTTGTTTGTTTGTCTGTTGTGTGATCGTTTGTTAATTTCTAATTTTATCTCGTTTGTTTGTTTGTTTGTTTGTTTGTTTGATTGCATTGTGAAGTGGCTCAGAAGATAAATTAAGGCTTGTTGCCGAAACTGACCCAGACACGCTAGTTAATAAAAAGATGGTGAGGATGATCGTGCTGGTGGTGGGTTTGATGTCAATCTGACACGGAAAGTGAAATTTCTAGATCAGAAAGCTTCCATCCCCTTCCTCCCTTTTATCTCTCTCCCCTTCTGCCCTTGCTCAAAATAAATGAGATGATGTGTCAGGTAATAATGGCTCTTGACGGGAAGTCAGAATTATTGACCTGAAGGATGTACGTGGTACAAAAGAACTTATTTGTGGAGAATCAACAGAAAATATTGACGTGTGTGCATAAATTGGGTTGTGATCACGCAAGCGTATGTACAAGCACACATACACAGAGACAGACACACATGCATGCAAGCACACACATACACACACACACACACACACACACACACACACACACACACACACACACACACACACACACACACACACACTAACCAACATCATCTCATCATTATCATAATCATCATTATCGTCCGACATTGTCGTCTTCGTCGTCATCATCGTCATGATCAACCAGTTATTGTCAAGTTGTCATAGAAGTCGTACCAACATGTTAAAAACATACCTTATTCAAATGGAAAACAATCAAAGAAGCACATAATAACGAAATTCTATAAATGTGTGTAAATATGTTAAATTTAACATACGCAAACGCATGTTTTTTATTTATTATTAAATTTTATTATTTATTTATTTATTATATTTATATAAGACTGTTCACGAAATTTAAATACTCGCTCCACCCCCCCCCACCCACCCACCCAAAAATTCATTGATTCATTACATGGTTCATTTGGCTTATGATGGACTCTTGTGAAGATGTTATAGGGAAAAGAACAGAGTTCATGACTTATAACAAACTCAAAAAAATCAGTGTGTTCGAAAACACAAAACACAGTGCCTATTACCCCTTCCTTGTCTCTTTGCCCTTTTTTTCAAAGTTTAGATGGAAACTGGCGCACAGGAAAATCTCAAAACACTCTAACAACGAACCATAAAATCTCATTGCTGTTATTTACCCCCAAACCATCTCAGCCACAAAACCACAATGGACACCACAGTAGACTATTCAGTCGAGAAATCATACATCATGCGTGCACGCGCTATCACATGTACAGATGTAGCTTTCGTGATCAACATTTTCAGTGAATGACCAACACAGCGAGAAGACAATTGAAAAATCTCCCTCGTGGGGATGCCAGGGGCTCTTTCAGTATAAATAATATCCTCAACTTCTGGAAATTCTGTGCTGGAAATTTCCTCTTCTCTGTCACTTTCTTTGTTTCTGCCTTGTTCTTTTGCTTTCTGTCATGTCTTCCTATCATTTTCTGCCTTGCTGGTCAATTCACCTGTATGTGTTCGATAAAGTCTTACGTACTTTCTCTTAGGATTGATAATTGGGTACGTGTATTAAGAGCAGTTTTGGCTCTAGGGAAATGAGATATGCAGAAGCAATTTTAGGTAATTTATGCCCGTTTTTATATATGTTACATTCTCTTAAGTTCTGTTTAAATTTGTATTCAGGTACGTTTTGTAAATCCCCTGTGTGATAAATTGGACGGAATGGTCAACGCCAGTGTCATCTCCTTAGATTGAGTGCGCTTACACAAACAAACATACCATCATGTACAACAATATACCAATATATAACTGCAGCATATGACAAATAAAAGCGTGAAAACAAAAAAATAGCACATGAACACACACACACACACACACACACACACACACACACACACACACACACACACACACACACACACACACACACACACACAAACACACACACACACACACACACACACACACACACACTTACGGGCACATGCACATGTACACACACTCACACACACACACACCAAACACACACACACACACACACACACACACACACACACACACACACACACACACTCTCGAACACACACACACACACACAATAAGGTGGATGGAAAAAGACTGGGCTCTTCATACGGTTTTCAGGTGGCCACGAGAAAGATCCATACCATCGAGGACTGTAAGATTGCAATTGAAAAATCAAAAGAAGAGCTGACACCTGAACCTGACTGTGTAGTTTTACATGTGGGGATCACAGATTTAAAAACAAAGGAGCCCACTGAATGTAGCACAACTCTTGACACCTGTGTGAAAACTATCAACACCCAATTTCCAAAAGCCAGGGTAGTTTTAAGTCAGGTAGCTCCTGTGAGGGACAAACACCTAAACGCTAAAAGAGAGCTCCTAAATGCCCTAACAAAAGTGCGACTTCTTAAAGCAGCGAGTGTCGAATACGTCAACAATGACAATCTTCAAACTATCAGTCACACTCAAGTCAGCCAGGACGACGTCCATCCAACCATCAGAGGGGCGAGCGTTCTGGCCAGAAACTTAGGGAGGCAAATCCATCAGCTTTTCTGGGAAAAACCGAGGAGGAGATCAAACCGACAACGACATCAACAAAGACCCGGCTTTCAATCTCCGTTTTTCTTCTCTCCTTGGTCATTTTAGATTCAGCCCAGATTCAGTTTCTCTTCGTTCAGTTCTCAGCTATATTGTTTTACTTAATTATTTTCTTGTTCACATACTTCATTTTTATCCTATTTGTACCTTTTAATTCAAAGTTAAATGAAATCTTTATAAACTTACCATAATGTTCTAAAGTTATTCAACCGTTCCTCATGAAGACGTGTGTAGTAAGTGATATCAACATTTTTCAGTGGAACGCACGTTCCATTGTTAAAAACATCTCATATTTGAGTAACTATCTCTCTTCTAAAAACGTCCATGTCATGCTCCTACAATCGCTGAATACCATCAAAACCAAATTACCTAAAATATCCGGTTTTTATTATCCACCAATATGTGACTCTGTAAATGACGGTGGCCGTATACAAACAGCTATATACATTCGTGAAGGACTGAACTATTGTGAACGATCATCGCCAGTACCTAAATCTACCGCATTTATTTCATCATGTGCAATCATTATAAAATTTTCCTCATCGTTAGTTGTGAATATGGCCTCTGTATACTTACCAAGAGGCCCAGACTCTGTGAACACTGAATGGTTAAAACACTTTCAAGATCAGGACGACAAGTGGATAATTGGAGGTGATTTTAATGCACATGCCCCATTTTGGGAAAAGTATTGTACAAACATAACAAGCAACAGGTTGATTGAAAATATTGTAGATTCCAATTTATATTTACTTAACAACGGACACGTTACCCGGATCCCCGATATACCAACCCACAGACCCACAGCTATCGACCTTACTTTAATCTCACCATCCCTAGCCCCAAACGCCACATGGCAAACAGAGGATGACTTGTTGGGATCAGATCACATCCCCATACGTCTTACCCTAAACCATACTACAGAAATAGACGCCATACCACAAGATAGTTTACCCAAGTTTAATTATAAAAACGCTGACTGGATCAGTTTTAAGGCAATCCTTGAAAAGACAAGAACAGATCTATCTGAAGCAATGAACATAAACGAAACGTACGAAGTTTTCTGTAACTCACTCTTAAGGGCTGCTAACATTTCAATTCCAAAACTTGCAGTGTCAAAAATAGGAAAACATCATGGAAATGTCTGGTGGAATGAGGACTGTCAAAAGGCAGTGAACGAAAAGAAAGAAAAATACAAAATTTATTTAGCAAACAAGTCACCTGAAAATCATACAGCGATGAAAAGTGCCAACATTAAGTGTAACAGAATCATAGAGCAAGCCAAAGAACAACACTGGACATCTTTTTGTAAATGTGAAGTAAATAACCACAAAGACACGATAAAGATTTGGGAAAAACTAAAATTAATGAAAAACGGGATTAAGTTGCCATCAATTCCAGTAAAGCTAGAAAATAACCCTATTCCTAGCTCATTGGAAAAAGCAGAAGCTTTTGCAGACGTGTTTGCTGAGGCCTGTCGTGTAGAAGGACTCCCTGTCTCTGATAGAAATTATAGGGAACGAGATGAAAAGAAAGATGTATATAAGGACCCTGCCTCTGACAATACTCACTACATAAATGCATCACTCACACTTCAAGAATTAAAAGATGCCATTCAGTCCCTTCCAAGTAAAAAAAACGTCAGTTGGACTAGATGCAATTTCCAATGAGATGCTGAAAAATTTACCAGAAAATTTTATAATCTTGCTACATGACATATTTCAAAAATGCTGGAATAGTGGGATAATGCCTAACAACTGGAAAGAAACAATAGTGGTTCCTGTATTAAAACCAGGTAAATGTAATACCGATTTGAAAAACTACAGGCCAATTGCATTAACATCACATGTATGTAAACTAATGGAGAAAATAATCTTAAAGAGACTGATGCACTATTGTGAAAAGAATAAAATAATACCAGTAAATCAGGCAGGATTTCGAAAAGGCAGGTCACCAGTAGAGATCCTAACAAAGCTAACTACTAATATAAAACAACAATTTGCAAGACGTCAATGTGTTTTAGCTACATTTTTTGATATAACGAAAGCATACGATCAAGTGTGGCACTCCCGATTGTTATTCAAATTTAAAAGTATTGGGCTGACAGGTCACATTTTTGGCTATGTTAAGTGTTTCTTAGAAAACAGAGTATTTCAAACGAGGATTGAAAATGTATATTCCACGAAACGAATTCTTCAAATGGGTATCCCTCAGGGATCCGTTATAGCTCCCCTTCTTTTCATGATATTAATGCATGACTTACCCAGTAAAGTATCTAAGCATGTAGTTTTAGCTCAATATGCTGACGATTTATGCATGTGGATGCAGGTAAATATGAAAAAGAAAACTCCTTTGCGCTGTATCAATTATACACGCAAATGCTACCAATTAGAACTTGATAAAATAGCGCGATACATGGTAGAAAATGGGTTACATCTATCCCTGGAAAAAACAAAAATAGTTTTATTTAATAATGGAGCTAACCCAGTAAATATTCCCACTTTCAAACTGGGAGATACTCTTCTTCAGTTTAACGAGTCGATTAAATTCTTAGGAGTTTTCCTTACAGCAAAATTATCTTGGAATCAGCATATTGAATACTTATTAACCAAAGCTCAAAAAAGTTTAAATTTCATAAAAATAGTTCGCAAACAGACATGGGGTCAAGATTCATCAACACTTGTTCATCTTTGTAAATCGCTTGTTAGATCTAAATTAACCTATGCTCAAGAAATCTTCTTCAGTGCACCGAAACACTTACTAAAAAAACTGCAGAGCATAGATTGTAAAGGTTTCAAACTTGCACTGGGTCTTCCAATGCATGCTTCCTGTCTTCGGACATATAATGAAATCAAACTGTTGCCACTTGATGAGCAAAGGAAAGTCGCTTCTACTAAATTTTTGTTAAGAAACACTACCGTAGAAAACATCTCAGAAACAGAAATTAAACTGAGATCAGATACCGACTTTCCAAAACGAGCTAAATCAATATCTTCACAGGTCACACTTGCAACATACACATCTGACGTCATGAAAGGCTCAGGAATTGATCTAGACGTAGATCCTGTATCTATACGACCTTCCTTTTCGCCAGTACCCAGTTGGGAACTCCAAAGAGCACGATTTGACGTACACCACACTAATTTAAAAAAAGGAGACAATATAAACTTACTGGCAAGTCAGGTTAAATGTCATATAAACGACGTATATTCTGATCATTTGAAAATTTACACTGATGGGTCAGTAATTGAAAGAAAAGCAGGCTCAGCGTTTTTAATACCTGCTCTCAAAATTGAAAAATCTTTCTACATAGGACTTGATAAATCTATCTTTACAGCTGAACTCTTTGCAATATTAATGGCTTTAAACTTTCTGATAAGTCTTCCTAGGACAATTTTTCAGATACTTCTTTGCGTTGATTCAAAATCAGTACTTCAGGCTCTTGAATTATCAAAATTACAAACAAGATCAGAAATGATTCTGGAAATAAGTCACTTGATTCATAATTTATCTTTAAGAGGCACTGATATTACTTTCTGCTGGATACCTTCTCATAGTTCTTTTAGTTATAATAATAAAGTTGACAGGGCTGCCAAACGGGGAGCTAATAACTCACCAGATTCAAACAATATCCAGCTTTCTCTCTCGTTGCACGAGAATTACACTTTAGTGGACAACTACGTCTGGAAGCAGTTCCAATTAAAACAGAAAAAGTATGATAAATGTCACATGAACTTTGAAGTTAGCAAAATACTTAAGCAGCTTCATGCCAGCAGAACTATACAGTCCCTTATGTACAGATGGAAACTTGATGCATTCAAAACAAAATATACCAATAACATAGTGTGTCTGTGTGGAAAGAAGATAACACATAGTCATATTCTTTCTTGCGTTAGGGTAAAACGACATATTCCAACACTATCTGTGAGTACAGTTTCTGACATATTTGCCTCATCATCATTACTGTATGAATTTTTTGTTAGCCTGTCAAAAAGTCCTATAGCGAATTACCTTTAAAATGTTATTTGACTTGTTCATTGTTGTGGTTAGTCAATTATTAGTTTTACTTTTTATTCATTTCTTCCGGATATTTACTAATTTTGTTTGTCAGTTTGTTTGTTTAAATCGATAATTATGGTAACATTATTTGTTAGTTTTACCTTCCCCTCTTCAAAACAGTTGTTTTCTGGATCATCTTTTCTCAAATTCAAAATTGACAATTTTCAAATATCTTCTTCACTTCTCCTCTATCACTCCCCCCTCCCCCCCCCCCCCCCTTTTTTTTTTTTTTTTTTTTTTTTTTTTTTTGTCTAAAATCACTTTAGTGAATAGACATTAAATCAAAGACCACCACCACACACACACACACACACACACACACACACACACTCGAACACACACACACACACACACACACACACACACACACACACACACACACACACTCGTGTACCAGAGTAAACACGACAACACAGTACGCTCGTACTTGATCGGTTTGCCAAACTGCCTGAAAATACAAGGGAAATTATGGGGATCAGACTTGAAAACTTATAGGATTTTTAAAGAAAATTATAGAGGGTGAAATAACTTGAGGGGAAGTATTATCACAATGTACCAGACAGGAAGAACTATCTAAAGAAACAATAAGATGAAATCACTGTGAACACATTATTGAAGGAAAGAAAAGGAGAAAGACACAGAGAGAGAGAGAGAGAGAGAGACGCCGGAGAGGGAGACCAAGAGAGAGAGAGACAGAGAGACAGAGACAGAGACAGACAGACAGACAGACAGCGACAGAGAGAATGATGTATATCACATCTGTCCGTCTAATTTCTTATAATAGCAAATATTCCCAACACCAACACCTCTGTTGAAAATGATCGAAACTCTAATCTCCACCAGCCTGCCCCCACCTAGAAAAAAAAACGAGTGGAAATTCCCACCAGCTCTTACAACAAAAATATTTGACTCATTCTCTTTGACGTCAAAACCACATTGACATTAGCACACAGAAAATGTCAGAGCATATAGGCAACATGAACTTATTTACCACCAAACCATCTCACCCATGGAATTGAAGCTGAAAACATAAACTCGAACAATTCAGTCGAGAAATACCACACATCAAGCGTGCACACACTATCATGGACAATGATGCACTTTAGAGACGAAATGTTTTCAGTGAACGACGAACAGGCGAAGAAGAAAATTGAAAAATCATTAACAGTTACCCAGTGACCAGAAAGTTTGACAGATGTTTCCTAACTCATCGAGGAGAGCTAGAGATGTTACTAAGGGATAATATGGTGGTGGTGGTTTAGAAGTGTTTTGCAGTAAAGTTTTCAAACACTTCTCCCCTTCCACCCCCATCCCCCACCAATTTATTTGTCAACTTTCCCAAGACACAGTGCAATTGTACAGAGCCTCTCATTTTTCGTTACTTATTTATCACTGGTTGATGCATTCCGAGGCTTGGGCAGGGATTATACATCCAAATCCACTGTATGGAAATGTCTTTAACCCTTTAACTCCCGCATCCTGTCCACCAGCATCCTGCACTGTCAACCATGCTAGCAGAGCTAAAACTTAACCCTTTTGACTCCCTCACCCTACTCACAGGAAGCTGGTGGACTGGGTGATGGAGTCAAAGGGTTAACCTGCTAAGACTCGAAGCCAATACTACAGCACTCAAAGCCATACTGGAGGAATTTCTCTCTCAAGCTAACCGCATTCTTGCCACACCTTTACACAAGGACATGCGATACATCATTCACCAATTTGCTACAATTTTTACCTCTCAACTTTACAATTAGCCTTTGGAAGACGGAGACTATAATTCAACCAAAAGCATCAGGAGATCAAGAAGTAGATAAATTCCACTACTTAGACAGCACAGTGAGCAGCAACGGTTCTCTAGATGCAGAAATATGACGCTGTGCACCTCAAAGGAAGCTCTACCTCTGAAGGGTTGCCCAAGAGGTTTTGGAAATACTTTGCCATTAAGCAAGCCACAATAATTGTTGTATATGGAGCAGTAGTGCTGAATGCCTCGCTGTGTTACCCTGAGATTATCATGGTCTAGACAGAGTGTTACCCTGAGACTATTGAGGTCCAGACTGTGTTACCCTGCGACTATCATGGTCCAGACAGAGTATTACCCTGAGACTACCGTGATCCAGACAGTGTTACCCTGAGACTACCGTGATCCAGACAGTGTTACCCTGAGACTACCATGGTCCAGACAGAGTGTTACCCCGAGACTACTGTGATCCAGACAGAGTGTTACCCTGAGACTACATGGTCCAGACAGTGTGTTACCCTGAGACTCCGATCCGACAGTGTTACCTGAGACTACCATGTCAACAGAATGTTACCCGAGACTACTGTGATCCAGACAGTGTTACCCTGAGACTACCGTGGTCCAGAGTGTTACCCCAAGACTACTGGATCCAGACAGTGTTACCCTGAGACTACCATGTGTCCTGACAGAGTGTTACCCGAGACTACTGGACCCAGACAGTGTTACCCTGAGACTACCGTGTCCAGACAGAGTGTTATCCCCACAGAGACTGACCGTAATCCAGACAGTGTTGCCCTGAGACTACTATGATCCAACAGAGAGTTACCCTAGACTACCGTGGTCAACAGTGTTACCTGAGACTACCGGGGTCCGACGTGTTACCCTGAGACTACTGTGATCCAGACAGATGTTACCCTGAGACTACCGTGGTCTAACAGTGTTACCTGAGACTGCCGTATCCAGACGTGTTACCCTGAGACTACTTGATCCAACAGAGTGTTACCCTGAGACTACCGTGGTCTAAACAGTGTTACCTTGAGACTACCGTGATCCAGACTGTGTTACCCTGAGACTACTGTGATCCAGACAGAGTGTTACCCTGAGACTACCGTGGTCTAAACAGTATTACCTTGAGACTGCCGTGATCCAGACTGTGTTACCCTGAGACTACTATGATCCAAACATAGAGTTACCCTGAGACTACCGTAGTCTAAACAGTGTTACCTTGAGACTGCCGTGATCCAGACTGTGTTACCCTGAGACTACTGTGATCCAGACAGAGTGTTACCCTGAGACTACCGTGGTCTAAACAGTGTTACCTTGAGACTGCCGTGATCCAGACTTTGTTACCCTGAGACTACCATGATCCAGACAGTGTTACCCTGAGATTCCATCACCAGATAGAGTGTAACCTGAGACTACTGCGATCCAGACATAGTGTTACCCTTAGACTACCGTGGTCCGGACAGTGTTACCCCGAGACTACTGTGATCCAGACAATGTTACCCTGAGACTACCATGGTCCAGACAGAGTGTTACCCTGAGACTACCGTGATCCAGGCAGTGTTACCATGAGACTACCGTGATCCAGGCAGTGTTACCCTGAGACTACCATGGTCCAGACAAAGTGTTACCCTGAGACTACCATGATCCAGGCAGTGTTACCCTGAGACTACTGCACCGTGGTCCAGAGAGAATGTTACCCTGAGATTACCGTGATCCAGACATGGTTTTACCCTGAGACTGCCGTCACCAGAGTGTTAGCCCTGAGACCACCATGGTCCAGTGGAATGGAAAGATGATCCTTTCCACAATGTCTGCCTTTCTTCACGCTTCATCACCACCACTCAGACACAGCTACCGGAGTGGAGGAGAAAGACGGTCTTCCTATGTATGTTGAAACGTGACAGGGTAAGCTTGATTTTTGAAGCGGCGTCTGTTTGTTTGTCTGCTTTGAGAATGACGATGAGTTTTAAGGGGAATACTTTATGTCTGGTAATAACATCGCACACTCAAAATCACACGCATGACTGCAAGCACAGTTCGCGATGGCGCGCGCACCTACACTCATTCGCACACGCGCGCGTGCGCGCCAGCTCGCACATACAGACACACACGTGCGTGCGTGCACCCGTT
>JAPXFY010000017.1:18704460-18714460 GCA_030674185.1 Monoplex corrugatus | reverse complement strand
ACGTATTGACGTAAGAGACAAAACTGTTTAACGGCCATGTCAAAATCCCAAATGTAGCTTCTAGTCTCTTCGATGAAATGGAATAATCAAGCGTATCAAATGCTGCACTGAGATCAAACAGAGAACAAAAGAGTCTTACCTATTTGAGTAAGCAGACCAAATTGTTAGTGTAGACTCCCAGTGGGCGAGGACTGGATGCAAAAAAGTACAATTTTTATTCATTACCCTCCAAAATACAAAGGTGCTCTCCCTCTCTCTCTCTCTCTTTCTTTCCCTCTCTGTGTATCTCTGTCTCTCTCTCTTTCTCTGTGTGTGTGTGTGTCTCTCTCTCTTTCTTTCCCTCTCTGTGTATCTCTGTCTCTCTCTCTGTCTCTGTCTGTCTGTGTGTGTCTCTCTCGTTCTCTCCCTCCCTCCCTCTCTCTCCCTCCCCCCTCTCTCACTCTTCACGTAAAACTTTTGATCTTTTAACCCTAAGGGCGACCACATTGGCACTCCTCCTAATATTGTTGCCATGGCTACGCGTTTTCGTGACTACTTATTTGCTGACGGTTTTCAGTTTCTGAACAGTCACCTTGGCAACCGAATGGACACGTGAAGGCTGTTGATCGGTGGCACCGTGTGCTGTTTTCTTCTTTGTTCTGAAAATTGTGTTCTAAAATTGATGATGGGGTGGGCTTGGTCTGGACAGACTGACATAGCCATTTTCTGCTTTGGCCAGGATCACATTTTAAAGCTAATAATTATGAACCGTCTTGTTGCAGCCATTCGAATGTCTCAGATTTTTACAACTTTTTTTGTGTGTATCTTCCGCTTCTTGTTTTCCAACCATTCTTTTCAGAAAATATGATTGAAAGGCCAGAGGTGTGTGTGTGTGTGTGTGTGTGTGTGTGTGTGTGTGTGTGTGTGTGTGTGTGTGTGTGTGTGTGTGTGTGTGTGTGTGTGTGTGTCTGTGTCTGTGTGTGTGTGTGTTTGTTTGCTTGTTTGTGTGTGTGTGTTTACGTGTGTGTGTGTGTTTGTGTGTGTAGGTGGGTGTGTGTGTGTGTGTGTGTGTGTGTGTGTGTGTGTGTTTGTGTGTGTGTGTGTCTGTCGTCTCTGTCTCTGTCCTTCTCTCTCTCTCTCTCTCTCTCTCTCTCTCTCCTCCCTGTGTGTGTGTGTGTGTGTGTGTGTGTTGTGTGTGTGTGTGTGTGTGTGTGTCTGTGTGTGTCTGTGTGTGTCTGTGTGTGTCTGTGTGTGTCTGTGTGTGTTTGTGTCTTTCTATGCAGAACTTTCTGACCTAGACCAGCTAGCTAATCGTGCGATCAGATTCGGCACATTGGTTACATTCGAAGATATCTTTCAACTGAGGCTGCATCCATTCATATTCACATTCATATTCATGTTCATTTTGTTTGTCACATTGGATTTACAAGCCTGTAACATATCTCCCTCTCTGTCTCTCTGTCTCTCTCTCTCTCTCTGTCTCTCTGTGTCTCTCTCTGTCTCTCTCTCTCTCTGTCTCTCTGTCTCTCTGTGTCTGTCTTTCTCTTTTTTTCTTTTTCCTTGATTACTGCAACGCTCTCCTTTCTGGATTAACAGCTTCTTCTCTCCTGTGTCTTCAACGCAAACAAAACACACACAGCCGCTCGTCTTGTCCTCAGA
Organism: Monoplex corrugatus; assembly: GCA_030674185.1. Classification (NCBI taxonomy): domain Eukaryota; kingdom Metazoa; phylum Mollusca; class Gastropoda; order Littorinimorpha; family Ranellidae; genus Monoplex; species Monoplex corrugatus. The sequence continues at coordinate 18,712,822 of JAPXFY010000017.1, read as the reverse complement.
AAGGAACAGTTTGATCATACCAGTCCTCTCCTGCGCTCTCTGTACTGGCTGCGTGTTTCAAACAGAATTTAATATAAGCTGGATGGTTTACCTTGCGTTAAAATTCTATTCACCAGTCTGCTCCATCGACCACGACCGAATGAAGCCTAATACCATAATTTGCAAAAGGATGGGGGCACAACTTGCCTGCTTGTTTGATTACACGTTAGACTTTTTCTCTCTGTCTCGCTCTGTCTCTGTCTGTCTGTCTCTTTCTCTCTCTCTCCCTCTCTTCTCCCTACCCCCACCTCTCTCTCTCTCTAACTTCCCTTGTCGTGCGTGCGCAATAGTTTGGCCCGCAAGATGTCTTACTTTCAATTAATTTCTGCGTTCGATCCTAGTTGGATACTTCTCGTCTGGTGGGTAAAAGTTCGGAGAAGTTTCCAGTACCCTATGTCAAAAATCCTGTACGTGTCCAGTGTCCGGTATCTTACGGCAATATGGATACACCTAGCAAGCATGCCTACTGAAGACACAGTATGCAGATTGTGCACCAACATACTGCCTACACAGTATGAGCTAAAAAAAACGTGCATAAACGCTCCGAGAAAAATCAGAATGCAATAAATAGATAAACACATAAGTAAATAAATAAATGAATGAACAAATAAATAAATTAATAAATAAATAAATGAACAAATAAATAAATAATAAATAAATAAATAAATAAATAAATAAATAAATAAATGAATAAGTAAATAAATGAATAGATAAACAAACAAACAAACAACAATTTTCATTTAAAAAGGGAGACAGTTTCCATCAACCGATTAAAGGTGTGTGTAATAAATAAACAAATAGATAAATAAATAGATAAATAAATAAATAAATAAATAAATAAATAAATAAATAAATAATAATTTTCATTTAAAAAGGGAGACAGTTTCCATTGGGCGAATAAAAATGTGTCCTTCTGTCTGCTTATGTATCCGTGTGAATGTAACCAAATAGTGATAGATTTTAGATTTGGTCTTTTTTTTCTTCTCGTTAGATCTTTATGTTATAAATTTGTGTCAAGAATTTATATCTTACAATCGTGAAAGCATAAGTTTGGAGGACAAAGTGCCAAGGTCAAGGTCACACGAGCAAAAAAAGTGACTCAAATAACTTTTTGAGGTAGGTGTCTTTCTCCAGAGATTCTACAATATTTAAAATCTGTTTTCACTGTTGCAACAGTCTGCCATTGTCCTTGCTTCACGCCAAGTTTTGTTTCAACTGAAGCTTCTTCAAGGTCATCGTGACCTTGATAAGTACAAAATCTGGAGATTGCACTATAATGTTTGTACGAAAACAGAGATTGTGAGAATAGCTTGACAATCTTAATTCTTTTTTCTCATCCACGCCGGTGGCTTCCAGTGTCTGTTAGCACGAAAACCAAAGTATTTTTTCATCAGCTTTTCTGCACAGTTTTACAAAATTGCGTGCGCTACTCATGTCAACGGACTTACCTGTCTCCATGATTACAGGTGTCTCTGTCTGTCTGTCTGTCTGTCTGTCTCCTCTGTCTGTCTGCCTGTCTGTCTCTCTCTCCCTCCCTCCCTCTCTCTCTCTCTCTCTCTCTCTTTCTCTCATCAGGCGACTAACGAATGGCGAAGGAGTCTTTCAGCTGCTGTACCCTTTAATTGTTTGCAGTTTTGTGCTTTACTGATGAGCCCGTCTGTCTCTATGTGTGTGTGTGTTTGTTTGTTTTGTTTGTGTTTGCATGTGTATGTTTGTGTGTGTGTATGTTTGTTTGTGTGCGTGCTTGCGTGCGTATATATATGTGTGTGTGTGTTTGTGTGTCTGTCTATCTGTCTGTGTGTGCTTGTGTACGCGGGCGCGAACGATAGCGTGAACATTTTGTATCCTTTTCTTCCAGTGTACTTGTATCTGCTCTACTCTTTCCTGTAGACTACATGTTTATTATCTGTGTGACTTCCTTGTCACTGGTTCTGTACACTATGGAAATGCTATAGCTTACACCAACCGGAAACACACAAAACCAGAATTAGAAACACGTATTTGATATAACAAAGCAAGTCAGGCACAAATTTTCGGCAGCTTTGTCAAGTGTATTAAAAAAGACAACAAAGACTAACTGCACAACACTTAACACACAAAAAATATACAGCAGAGAACTTCTCAAACTTAGTATCCCCGCAGGAGAAAAATGGCTCATGTGTCAGATCTTATAGTCTGTAATAGAAGTGATATTCCGTTACAGCGGATTTGAAAAGACGAATCCAAGACGTGGAGATAAGATGTTATCGCAAGATGCTGAATATCAGATACACTGATCGCATCACCAATGAACAAGAGCACCAAACCATCAGGCAGCACACTGGACCATATGAAGATCTGCTGACTTCAGTTAAGCTTAGATTTGATTTTATCAAGATTTTGTGCTATATAAATATTGTAATTATTATTATTATTATTAAGAAAACAATAAAGACGTTGGTACTGCTATGTGTCAAGATCCAATGGCCTTACTAAACCAATCCTCCCGACAACTGTTGAGAATGGGAGGAGGGAAAAACAGGGGAAAAAAACAACTGTGGATTGGGAACATTGCGGAATGACCAGAGAAACCGTTCGCAGGGACCCAGGCTTTGACACACAACTAACAGAGCTGGAGGAATCCGATGGACAGTTTTTTTGTGTGTTTTTTTTTTAGTGCGGCGCACCAATGACTCTTTACGGAGTTATGGAAGAAGAAGAAGAAGAAAAAAGGAAGTATTGGTATTGTGGTCCCTATGAATTGTTTCAGTACAGAAATAACTGCACACATTTCCTTATACTATTTGTGTTGTGCTCGCTGCAATATATTCACATCATCTAATCAAACCACTTCTCTGGATCTTGCCATCTCTTTGGGCTTATGTGCAGGCTTAGAGAGCTTGTGCTGTGATCATGTTGCATCTTCTCTATCACGTGGCACCAGTGGTGTCAGTGCATATGGAATCCACTCTGAACGCGAAGACGTTATCTTGAAAAACTGAAACTGAAACTGAAACCTCTGCAATAATTATAATGCCTTCGCTGCCTGTTAGCCCATCTGTCTCGCGAACAAGCCAACGTGGAACTGAACTCGAAACATTAGGCCTTGAGTCCACAGTCCTTTCAAAATTCTTTGAGTCCATAGCCCTATCAAAATGTCTTGAGTCCATAGCCCTATCAAAATGTCTTGAGTCCATAGCCCTATCAAAATGTCTTGAGTCCATAGCCCTATCAAAATGTCTTGGTCCATAGCCCTATCAAAATGTCTTGGTCCATAGTTCATCTTGATATGTAAAAAGGTATTGAGTCCATAGCCTTCTCAAAAGGTACTGAATCCATAGCCCTCTCAAAATATCTCGAGTCCGTAGCCCTTCCAAAACAGCCAGCCAGCCCTGCCATGAGAGAGAGAAAGGGTACACAAAATCTTGGACCTTGTAACGTAATAAAGTTTTAAGACTGAATCGTATGCATACTTCATTGCTTCTGTTTTAATCACACGTTGAATATGATTTAGATCTGAAAAAGGCGCATCATGCAGAAATTTAGGCACATCGCACCTTCAGAACCAGTCACTTGAGAGCACACCGAAAAACCTGTCTAAAACCATGTAGCCTCGTTTCGTGACATGACACAGGAAGCTGCATGTGCGAAGCTGTGCGCAGGCGCACTGACGGATAGATGCAGACGACACCGTTTCCAAATCAACAGCACGCAGCTTGCGGTTTGATTTTTGAACAGCACCAGAGGTCATAAGTGAATGAGAATTGCTCGATTCAGTTTACCAGTAAATGCAAGAGTCGTCTCTGGGGCCGTCGGGCCGCCAGCAAGGTTGGGGAGATCGATCAGAAGAGCAGATTCGCTCTGCAAGCGGTAGTCAGTGAGTCAGTGAGTCAGTGGCGGTTGTTCAACACTAGTTAGTTGCAAGCTGTACGTGCAGTGGAGCACCGCTGTGTGTTCTACACAGTCATAGAGCACTATGCCGTGTCGTGGTGATGGTACTGTTCCGCAATTGTCTTGCATAGTCAGTACTATGCTGTCAGGGATCTGACACTGACGTCAAATGAAGGTGAGTGTTAGTAGGGCTTTTCAGTGATGTTCTTGTTGTTTGGCTGCCATGTTAATTGTTAGGCACCAGTGGCATTGAGATTGATGATTTTTGATAGTCATTGTCACTCAGTGTTTACCATAACCATGGTCAGTGGGAGTCGCTTTGACAGCTGCAAAACATCGCAGGTTACAAAATCGATAGTCATTTTGTGTTTGAGTTTAAGTAAGAATTACTGTGCAGTGAGACTGACTGACAAAGACACAAGACACGGGTGGGTGTGGAAATAGATCAAATGGAACGCAAAGTTGATGTGTTGATCTAGTCTATAGTTACATGTACTGATTGATTATTCTTTGTGCTAGGTCGAAATAATCTTTTGAGTGTGACTGTGAGAAAAATCAGTGTGAAATGTTCATTGAAATATTGATAACCTAAATAATCATTGAAGTGTTGAGTATCAAAACAATCACCACTGTGTTCACTGAGGGATTGATGGCAGTTTATTTTCATTCAGTACGTTTTCTTTTTCTTTTAAGGAGATGCTTTTACTTTTGTCCACATCTATCTCTTACACTGTTGTTAAGCGATGAGTGGGCTGGTCGGTTCTTTTGATATAGCGGTGGACTTGGAATCTGATGATTGATCTCTCGAGTTCTGTCCCGGCCCGCAACATGAAAAGCTGGCTTGTTTGTTGCCCGTTTCAATGTTTCCATCATTCTTGTGGTGTCAGCGTAGTGTTTTATAGGTTCCTTCTGCTCCTTCCCATTTCAAGATCTTGCCGACGCATAGGGTTTTGCGCAGCTTCTGATAGTGTGCCGGCCCAGATAATTGCTGCCGGGTTTGGGTAGAGTGCATATAGAATCATCCGTGAGTGCGAGGAATCCCTCTTGAAAAAATTCCAGAGTTAGCTCCTAGATATTTAGTGAGATGAGGGATTGTACAAAACGCCATTTCTTTCTTTCGTTCTTTCTTACTTAACGTTTGTTTTATGGCATGTTGTTCATAGCCAAGCTGGCCGTAGGCCATTATCAGAATAAAGCAGAATTAATCACTAATCATGCCGGTGATTACTGCCGCCAGTTTCTTATAGTGTTGTCTAACATAATCTGACATAATACTGTTCATACGTTTGGTAGTCAAATTAACTGTTAATTGTCGAATTAACCAGTGACGTGCTGATTGTCATGTAATTATTACGAGTTGTCATAGCGTTCTTTGAAGACTTTGGTTCGACTGGAAAGAGAGACGCGGCAGTTCAGTAAAGTGTCACTGATCACATATAAGTGAATGCTCATGTAAATACAAGTGAATGCTCATGTAAATACAAAGTTGACATTTCATATTTAATATCTGCAAATATTGCTGTCAGAACTGCTCACATTTCATCGTAAATGCTGGACCGTCTACGAACAAGCAGAGGTATGGATAGATATGAGAGGAAGAACAATTTCAGGGACACTACACGTATTGATCTCCCTTAACATGTTGGTTGATATTTCCTCTTGAACTGATCTCATTAAATTTGTCAGCAGTTATTTTCCCGAGTCCTTATAACACGTGAGTAAACTTTGATTGAAATCGGCCAATGAATATACATTTATTTAATATTTTTGGGATTTTTAATTATAGAGATCGAAATGTAGACCACGTGTAGTTGGGATTTTAGGCAACGAGCTTTTTGTAACGAGTTAAACATAATGGTCTACATTTAGCTCGAGCCTGTCGATAAACGTTCCAGGTCCACATGTTTCATAACGTTATGGTGACGGTAATGACAATGGGGATGATTATCATGATGCTGTGAAGTTTCATTCTGTATTGAGACTGCGTGACAAAGACATACAATACGCTTCCTTTCATACATATGTCCTGGTATCAACATCCCCAAGAGAAGACTTTGGTGTTGGTCAGAAACTTCGAGCAATACGCTCAGTGACGCATCTGTGAAGTGGACGAAACTCGACTGTGCGGTCCCAGGTCTTCCCATTGAGCCTATAGCACACTCCATTCTGGGTAGGAGCCTCCTGGAGCAGAAGAATCCCAGTTAGGACATGACTGATGGGATGGTAACCCACATAGTTGGTAGTCCGTTATCTGACCACTGCACCACGGTGACTGTTGTTGCTGGTTTTTTTTTTTTTTTTTTTTTTTTTTAGTCATTTAAAACAGTTAAATTTGTCCTGAGGCAGCTGAAATATCGTCAAATAAATATTTTCACTTTTTCAAATTTGGCCGTTTCAGGCTATCCATCCATTTGCAGCTTCTTAGTGGAAGTACATCGTTTTTGTTGAAAAGCCATCATTAAACAGCTGAGAAAACTTTAATCTCACACACACGCACTCGCGCGCGCGCACACACACACACACACACACACACACACACACACACACACACACACACACACACACACACACACACACACTCTCTCTCTCTCTCTCTCTCTCTCTCTCTCTTACACACACGCGCGCGCGCACACTCACACACACACACACACACACACACACACACACACACACACACACACACCCCACACACACACACACACGCACACACACACACACACACACTTTCACACACTGACAAGTGTGTGTATGTGTCTGTGTCTGTGTCCTTGTGTCAGTACAAAAAGGATATAAAACAACGACAACAACACTTTATTTTTCGTATCAAGCGAAAAGAGAATAAAAAGAAAAAAGTATGTATGAACGAGTGCTCTGACATGAAATAATTGATCAATCTCAAAAAGGCCGTCTGGTTCTGTTGAACAGATAGATATGGGAAATGTGACAGAGACGAGGAGAGAGAGAGAGAGAGAGAGAGAGAGAGAGAGAAGAGAGAGAGAGAGAGAGAGAGAGAGAGGTGATACTGTGTTGTGCGATATGATAAATCTTTATTGCCAAGGATGATTGACTTACAAGGGTAATTCATACCCGAGGCTCGTAGTAATCAACCCCGTATTCCTTAGAAATGAACTGTTGAACAATTGAAAGAGAGAGAGAGAGAGAGAGAGAGAGGAGAGAGAGAGAGAGAGAGAGAGAGAGGAGAGAAGAGAGAGAGAGAGAGAGAGAGAGATAGATTTCGATCAACTTGCACAGTTGCAGCAAAACCGAGAGGAAGATTACATGTATGCTCGTAACAACAGTGAAACTGAAGGCCAAACACATGAAAATGGGTAGCGCATTGTGTGCTGCACAGGCAGATTAATGTTTACGGGATGTGTGTGTGTGTGTGTGTGTGTGTGTGTGTGTGTGTGTGTGTGTGTGTGTGTGTGTGTGTTTGTAGTGTGTATGTGTGTGTATGTCCGTGGTATATATATGTGTGTGTGTGTGTGTGTGTATCTGTGGTGTGTGTGTGTGTGTGTGTGTCCCTGTGGTGTGTGTGTGTGTGTGTGTGTGTGTGTGTGTGTGTGTGTGTGTGTGTGAGTAAAAGGGAGAGAGAGAGAGTGTGTGTGTGTGTGTGTGGTGGCAGGTGGGTGGGAGTTCCCGCTCGTGTGCGTCCGTTATTTATCAGTGACAATATAGTTTTCATGAATGCAGACTGATCCCCTGCATATTTGGTTATCAATACACACGTAACACATACCCCTAACAACGAATCTGCAGTGTTACTCTGCTCTCTAAAACAAAATATGTGCGATTACACAGTCCTTGAAAGACTGATCTGGCGGGCATTGTGTTCAACAGACAGTCGTGAGAGTGCAGTTACCGTATTAACATGATGATAATTATTTTCAACACAACAAATCACAGATATTCAAGCCTGAAGGTTAATCACGGTCTTTTCTGCTTGCCTGATATATGTGACCCGTTCTGACTAAAGGTACAATAAGTCGGGCGAGGCCTTCTGCTGCATTGGGCTGAAAAGTCCGAACAGAGACAATTTTGTCAATTTTGAGTTTTCTGCATTTTCATACACTATAACCATTTTTACACCATGTCCTAACACAATAAAGTCAAATTTAATCGATAAGTATCATTTTAGTGTGTTTTAATGTGTGGTAAGTGCTACTATCTGGCCGCTGAAAGCTGCCCGATCGCCCCATTTTGGTGATTAAAGTACGCTTTTCTTAAATTCATTTTTCTTTTTGTTGTTTTGGATGGATGGACAATTAAGTAAACAAGGGAAGTATGGAATTTCAGCTGATTTGGTTGATATTTAATGCTTATTGCTAAGGAGTTTCTGACCATACCCTTTCAATTCAGACCTATTCTCTTCGACACTGTTTTTCTCAAAATGGCTGACGTGACCCCTCTCATCTTTGAAAACCCATAACTTTTGTTTTTGTAGCCTGAAACT
>JAPXFY010000017.1:18686960-18701960 GCA_030674185.1 Monoplex corrugatus | reverse complement strand
CGGCAGGGCACTTGACGATGATGATACACAACCATACACAAGAAGACATAAGTGAACATTTACACATATGCACGGCAATGAAAATGGATGTGTATATTTTATATATATATACACATAACATACATAACATACATACATACATACATATACATACATACATACAAAAAATACATACATACATATATGAACCATACAAAAATAGAGACGACAAGGAGCATGAAAAGCAGGCAAGAAACTTATATATAATTCTTTATTGTTTGTTCTAATCGCACGATTACTGAAACACATGGAAACAGCTTGTCGTTTTAACATGTATTTTAAGGTGATGTTAATTCGTCACCAGAGAAGTTCTCCTACACCTTCGCCAATACTATCCACTGAAACGAACGTATGTGAGCTTAATCATCCTAATTGGATATTAGCTGTGGCTACCCCGAGATGGGGTTTGCGATCAGCTTAGGCTGTAGACAAAATGAGTTGACTAATTTTGAATTTTTAGAAGAGGTACCTTTTTCAATTTTGTGGGAAATAATTTTGTCAGTTTTGTAATAATTAATAATAATAAGAAGTAATGATAGTAATAATAATAATGAAAATAACAGTAGTTATATAAAAAACAACAATAATAATAGTAATGTTAACTATTTCTTTTGTGCTCACCTTTTTTTCTTTTCATCGCATTTTCTACGCCACCCTAATGATCACAGAAAAACTTGTACAATTTTTATAATGCAAAGATGATGAAGATGATAGTCTTGACACTAGAGTTCCGTCAAGGATTGACATTGCGGACAGGGCTGTACTCTACGCTTGTTTTCATAATATATCCTGGTGTCAAGCAGGCCCGAGAGATACAGACTCCTGTGATGTTGGTCAGAAGATTTGAGAAACATCCTCGCTGACGCATCCATGAAGTGGATGATGAGACTCGACAGTGTGGTCCCAGTCTTTCTACTGAGCCCATAGCACGCTCAACTCGGGGTAGGACCTGGTTGAAACCTAAAAATCCCACAGTCATTTTTTTGAACTGCTGACGGGGATTCGAATCCCCCCCCCCCCCCCCCCCAATTGGTAGTCCGTCGCGCTGACCGCTACACCACGGTGACTGGTGGCCATTTTAAACTTAGATTTTAACTTGCAACATCGGTGTTCAAACTTTTGATTACTGCTATATTTGGTTCAACACGTGCTTGCTTAATTTGGGGAAAGTCTTCTCTTCCCCCATCCCTCATAAAATCCTAGCGATGAGATCAGATTTTTGTTTGAGTTAAGTTTAGGGTTTTGTAGAAGTCCATCGAAGTATTGTTTTCTGTGTAATCTTTAGAGAGCAGGAATTGTTTTGGAGATACTGGTTGACGAGTATCACGGATAATAGAGACACAAAATATTCTAACATTCTAGAGAATTGCAAATTAATGATATTGAAAATAATGGGAAAGTGGAAAAAAAGTTCAATTGTGTCATATTTGTGTTCAGATTGATGCAATCACGAAAACGACAAGATCGGCGACAGCGACACCATAGACGTCATAGCCTGCCTTTTAACACAGCGGGTTAGGCGACCACCACGGCTCTCGGCACTTAGTTGGTCACCAACCGCCGGCGTCCTCACCTCCACCAGCAACAACGACCGGCGTCCTCACCTCCACCAGCAACAACGACAACAGCAAGTGACGGTGAGCACCGCAAGGGCGGCAAGCGGAGGAAGGGCAGAGGAGATGGCGCCAGACTCCACGGTTCTCGTTCTCTGTCTCCCCGCTATCGATTGGGGTAATGCAGCGCTGAGGCCGCGTGAGCGGTGTCTCTGGAGAGATTTCGTCTTGTCTGTCCGTCAGTCATTTAGTTGCATTTACACACCCGCGGCAGAACGGAGGGCGTTAGGAACCGCTGCCTGATCATCTCCCCGTTTACAGGAAAGTACTGGTGTCTCTGGCCTTTGCTTTATGGATTGGAACCGGGCTGACCCACCTCGTTAACCTGCACTGGTTTAGTAGACGCTGTCTTGAAACATCAACATCATCACCATGATCGGCCATTAGGCGTTGCAAACTTTCAGCGATCCTGACGTTTTATAAATAACGTTTTATAAAGATATATTGCAATCGCTTAAGAGATTTTACTTTTTCTGTGATTATCGTGTCTGGTGAGGATGGTTTATCCACTAACCGAACGCAGAAGTTGAACAGAAACAGAATCTGATATTCAGCCATTTTGCATTGCAAAGTTTTCAACATTTAACTTTTTAGCTTATTTTGTTTCTCATCAAGACGGCTGGGCAATCGAGTTAAAAAGTTTTACAGTCCTACAGAATACGAGATGAGGCCACAGTTTAGATGTATGTCACGTTTTTAACAAAACTTTACAATGTGAGTTAATGGAAACTTGGTGTTTTCTCCTTCGTTCTGAGAAGCAGCTGGGATCGTGATCTCAAGAAAAGTGAGTGGAATGATTTTTTTTTCAATTTCTGTGAAATAAAACAAAATACTGGACAGTTTACTTATACTTGCTGAAAGGAATTGGAATAGTTTTCTTTCCTTTTTTGTCTTTTCAGAATATTAACAACCTAATTTGGGTGATTTCTGTCAGTCTGTCTTTCAAAAGCATTTTCTCCATCCCTTCGAAAAGAAAAAAGAACAAATACACACAATAAAACATCCCGTAGGAATCTGTGTATTAGTTGTTTTTATAGAAAAAGACATTGAAAATGGTGTGACCGCAAATATCAGGTAGTCATTGATTTCATCAGATCTTTAAAAATTTCAAACCAAGTGAAGTTAATTGAATCCCAACGATAATGATTCCCCACTGAAGGCAGGAGACCATGTGATACCCAAGATGAGGTCAGTTTAAGCTGTGACTTGAACAGAACACCACGAGAACAACGACAGTGGATCAAGATGCACGTGCATTTTGAACAGAACAACTACACGCGGACAGACTGCAACTTCCACTCCCTGTCATGGATGGGCAAAGTGCCGGACAGCCTGCCTGATGAAGGAGGGGGGTGGAAGCTGAACCGTGCCCAGTACTACATGGAGGGCTGGCTTGCCAGTGGCAATGGGAAGGGGGTGGTGGGTATCACCTTCACCACCAGCCACTGCCAGAAGTACGAGGCCCCGCCACGATCCAATTTCAACCTGAGGGGACACCGGAGTGAGGTGGGTACTTGAACTCGGTGGCGTACTGAAATTACAGACTCCTACAGTGTCCTCGGACATCTTTTTTTTTCCTAATAATGTTTACTTGTTGTGTTTTTGTGTCTGGTTTTGTTCATCTTGTCTTTTCTGTCTTTTTCTTTCGTTCTCTCTGTCTCTATCTGTCAGTTTGTCAGTCAGTTTGCTTGTCTGCCTACCTGTCTGTCTGTCTGCTTGCCTACCTGCCTGCCTGCCTGTCTATCTGTCTGTCTCTCTCTCTCTCTCTCTCTCTCTCTCTCTCTCGTTGCTCTCTCTGTCTTTTTATCGCTCGCTTTATATCCGGTCTATTCGTTTATCTTTGTTCCCTAGACCTCTCCACAATCTCAAAGCCAGTATTTGCTAATGTATATGTATTGCAGTGACAGTTCTACTTTCTTAGTCCACAATAAGTCTTCTCCTTCTTCTTCCTCTTCTTCTTCCTCTTCTCCTTCTACTTCTTCTTCTTCTTCTCTTTCTTCTTCTTCTTCTTCTTCTTCTTTCTTCTCTTCTCTTCTTCTTTCTCTTCTTCTTCTTCTTCTTCTCTTCTTCTTCTTGTGTTTCTTCTTCTTGTTGTGTTTCTTCTTCTTGTTGTGTTTCTTCTTCTCCTTGTGTTTCTTCTTCTTCTTCTCTTTTTTTTTTCTTCGTCTTCTTCTTTCTTTCTTTCTTTCTTCTGCTTCTTTTCTTTTCTTCTTTTCCTTCTGTATTTCTTTTGCCGTCTTTATGGTCATGGACAGCAGGTGGAAGGTCAAAACATGACTATGTATATGTCAGCTTATTTAGCTGTTTTTATGTTGCTGGTCATCGGTATTTTCAGTTAATGTATTTTATGATTTCTTTTTCTTCTTTCTTATTTATCTGCTGCTTTTTATTCTTCTCTCTATTCTCCTTTTATAATTTCTTCGTTTTTTTTCGTGGATTTCTTTTATTAGTATGTTTCAGTAAATGGTGAGACGCTAGGGGCATCTGCCGAGTTTATTCAGCTTTAGGAGAGTGGTTACTTGTTATTTTCTTTACGGCATGATTTCTTTTTAAAGCGAGGATAGATGGTCCAACGTTTCACTTGGATGTGATGGTGGTCTTTTAAGTTGCACTTTGATGTGAATCTGGTTTGAAATATACAGAGAAAATTGCATCCAACGAAAACGAAAGCAAAATGGCAGTTGGAGATATTTTGGCTGTTTTGTTGTCGTTTTGTTTTGTTTTGTTTTGTCTTCTTCGTTCTCTGCGTTCTCACAGAATTTTGATTACGTTTGCTTTTGAAACTTCGTACATGACTAATATTCTAAAGTAAGTTGTATTCTATTTCTCTCTTCCCATGCATCTGTCATTTTCTGAGTGATCTCTTTGTCCCTCTCCGTTCCCTTACCCCCACCCGAGACCTGGTCGTTTTCTGTCAAGAAGTATAATCTTGATTACTTATAAAAGTGAAAATAAGAAGCTTCTCATACATGCACGCACGCCCATAATGTACACAGTACATATAGTTTGTGCAATAATTTTCACATTTTTCCTTTGTCTTTACAGTGTGGTAAAAACAAGAGCTTTCAAAACTGAGAATTCAATTTGCCTTTCTAAATAATTAATGGACAGTGAGTTCTCTTATAAGAGCTGAAAAGTATTGATTTTTTTGCATTTTCCTTGATTTCAGAAATGATAAAGACGATAAAAAATTAACTTGTTAAAACCAGAACCTGAACCAATCTTTACAAATTTTATGATAACCATGTCATCAAAACATACTTTACGATAATAACGATAATCACTGGTGTTTATAAAAATGTTTCATTGAGATTATAATCAGTAATGTTTACAAAACAATTTCATATAGGGTTTTGTGGTATAGCGCTACATATGAACGAAACTGATGCCGATGTGTTGTATGTTGAAAGTCGCTAGTATTCCTTTTAAAGCGGTCACGGAAGTTTATCATCGGAAACTTTGAGTGGGTGAAATCATCTGCGCAATCTAAGTAGTACGTGTGTGTAGCTTTTAAATATGGGATCGGTACGGTGTAAACGTTATGAAGATATTCACTACATATGAGATATATGTAAGCGTAATTAAGATATTCATTACATATGGGATCTGTGTAAACGTAATTAAGATATTCACTACATATGAAATATGTGTAAGCGTAATTAAGATATTCATTACATATGAGATATGTGTAAACGTAATTAAGATATTCACTACATATGAGATTTGTGTAAGCGTAATTAAGATATTCATACATATGGGATCTGTGTAAACGTAATTAAGATATTCACTACATGTACACATTTGAAACAGTCTCACTGTATTTGAAAAAGCTTCCTGAAGGAGAGCTGAATCAAGGACACCACGACCGGAGAAGGCCACTAAAGCGATGTAAGGATACTCTGAAAGCCACCACGACCCAAGGTCACTAAAGCAATATAAGCCAGCCTCTGAAAATCAGCCTCTGGAAGTCAGCCTCTGAAAACTAGCCTCTGAAAGTCAGCCTCTGAGAGCCAGCCTTTGAAAGCCTGCATCTGAATTCCAGTCTCTGAAAGTCAGCCTGAGAAAACCAGCCTCTGAAAGCGAGTCTTTGAAAGTCATCCTCTGAAAGTCAGCCCCCGAAAACCAGCCTCAGAAATTCAGCCTCAGAAAACCAGCCTCTGAAAGTGAGCCTCTGAAAATCAGTGTCTGAAAGTGAGCCTCTGATGGTCAACTTCTGAAGACCAACCTTTGAAGACCACCTTCTGAAAGCCAGCCTCATGCCCTGAGGCATCAACGCCACCAACTGGGAAGATAATGTCTGCAACAGAGCAAGCTGGGCAGGCAGGGCACAGTCATATTTGAAGAGCACAGAACAACCGCTATTCAAAGTAAGTGAAAACGACTTAGCAAAACCCAGTGCTGTTAACTCTTTGACATGCAGTGCCAGTGGAGGAATGTGTGCCTTCAGGGTTTGTCTGCTATTCCACATGACCCACAACAGGCGCTGAAGATCAGTACGCATGCTCATCATCCAGATCGACGGTAGAGTCCAATATCGCTGTACTTTAAATGAGTCTTTGGTAGTTATTTCTTTTTATAAGCTTATTTTAGGATAGACAGTACTTTCTGTTTTATTAAATTGAAAAGCGTAAATTACTCTAACAGAAATAGCAGTGCTCGGGTTATGGCTTCAAGGGTACAGGAACAGATAAACCGTCTTTTCTCATCCAAAACAAGTGTGACTGCCCGCGTTCAAGCAAACAGAAACCAGAAAAAAACATAAAAGAACAATAAGAACGCGTATTTAATACAACAAGACAAGACAGGCGCAAATTTTCGGCCAACTGGCCTTTGTCAAGCGTTAGATTTCGTAAAAACAAACAAGCACTAGATACAAAAATTAGGAGAAAAAGGCTGAAACTTCCCTGCTGCTGGGTCCAGTGTATTCCTTTTCTCACACTGGACCCAGCAGCAGGGAAGTTTCAGTCTTTTTCTCCTAATTTTTGTATCCGGTGTTTGTTTGTTTGCAATCGTACGCTTGACAAAGGCCAGTTGGCCGAAAATTTGCACCTGTCTTGTCTCGTTGTATTAAATACGCGTTCATATTCTTCTTACGTGCTTTTTTTTCTGGTTCCTTTTCGTCTTTTCTCATGTTTCAGTTAGTGTACTGCTTGTTGTCAGGCGTAACCTAGATCATCATCATTGGAATCAGAACTGCCAGTGCCTGAATCATCTTTGTATACACTTGCACCTTTGTATGTGCATGTGTGTACACGTCAGGTATCCTGTAGTGTATGACAGTGTCCTGTTTCATATGGAAAGATGAAAACAGTTAGTATTCATGCTTACCGATACAGAGATTAAAGTAGAACTCATAAGCTAGGTAAGACTTCAAGACCTTGCCAGAGCATAGGTCTTACGCGCAGGCTTATGGCTTATGCCATGATTGGAACCAGAAAAAACACGATAGAAGAATATGAACGCGTATTTAATACAACAAAACAAGCCCTGATTATTTTGGATCTTCTGCATCTCACGACATCAGTGTTATCAGTACATATGGAATTTATTATTAACCGCAGATACGCTGTCTTGAGAAACTGACTCTGAATATTGTATTTTTATTGCCAGTTGTTTTCGAACTTTAAATCAAAGATGTAAATATTGACAATTACATGAGCGTTGTCTTCGAGATGAGTATTCTTGTGAAATCATTGCACTTTTATTTCGCTCATGAAATGACCGCTGACTGTATTGAAATGATCCCCCTCCATATGTCCTCATATTTACATTTGGGACGGAGAGTGTATTTGTCAAACTCTAATCGACGAATTTTAATGAGTTTAGAAAGATATACAGTAGTTCGGAGTTTCTTCAACAGGTATTCATCGTATCCGACACAGAGCTGCCAGCAGTTATCTGGAAGACTCCTTTAGCCTGCACAAAATCATTTTGGTTAGGAAGAACTTGGAAATTGATATGGGGAGGCAAACGGAATCGTTGAAAAACTGACACCACAAGAATACCTGGAGCGATAAGATGGGCAGCGATAATTGGAGCAATAAAATGGGCAGCGATAATTGGAGCAGTAAAATATGATGGGCAGTGATAATTGGAGCAGTAAGATGGGCAGTGATAACTGTAGCAATGAAATGGGCAGTGATAATTGGAGCAGTAAAATGGGCAGTGAAAAGGTCAGCTTTCATTTTGCATGGCGAGATTGAACTCAAGACTTGAGATTTTGAGTCCACGGTTCTGACAAAAGAAATAGCCGGCTAGAGTAAATAATAATGAATAAAGAATACACACACACACACACACACACACACACACACACACACACACACACACACACACACACACACACACACACACACACACACACACACACACACACACACACACACACACACACACACACACACACACACACACCTACAACACACACACACACACACACACACACACACACACACTACACACACACACTACACACACACACACAACACACACACACACACACACACAACACACTACCACATCACCACAACATACATTCATACACACCACAAACACACAACGCACACAACAAACACACCACACAACACCCAACCTGCACACTACACACACACACACACACACACACACACACACACACACACACACACACACACACACACACAACACCCACACACACAGCACACACACATAACACACGCACATAACATACGCAAAACACACAACGCACACACACACAACACACACACATACACTCACACATACACCCAAGCCTGCCGGACAGGCTATACACACAACACAACACAACACAACACAACACACACACACACACACACACACACACACACAACAC
Organism: Monoplex corrugatus; assembly: GCA_030674185.1. Classification (NCBI taxonomy): domain Eukaryota; kingdom Metazoa; phylum Mollusca; class Gastropoda; order Littorinimorpha; family Ranellidae; genus Monoplex; species Monoplex corrugatus. Next base: position 18,693,458 of record JAPXFY010000017.1, on the reverse strand, counting down.
ACACACACATACACACACTACACCGACCAGCACAGCTACACACAGCACAACACAACACACAAACACCACACACAACCAACACACCAACCACACAACACACACAAAACACACACGAGCAGCCACACACACACACACACACACACACATACACACACACAACACTACTAGTAGGCCATCGTAAAGGCGAACGCGCTGCGCCTGTGGTATGGGTAATGTACCGATTGCCACTTCCTATTTCACCATACGCCAAAAATATCACAGTTATCGGTTGAGTAAGCACAGTTGATGTCTAATGTCAGTTTTCGCTATCCGTCAGTGCCATTTCGTCATTTATCATTTCAAGGACTTCGTTAACTTCATAATAGTTCCCAGGACCCTGCATGCATGTAAGGCTTATGCATGCGCTATGATTATTTTCTTGTCATATAAAGTAGTGTGTGTGTGTGTGCGTGAGTGCGTGTTTGTGTGTGTGTGTGTACACATACGACGTGTATGAGTGCGTCTGTGCGTGCATGCGTGTGTGTGCATGCTCGAGCGCGCGCGGGCGTGTGTGCGTGTGTTTCTTTTATTAAGTTTCTGCAATGAAAATAAATATAGTCTTTCAAAGAATATACTCTGATGTGGGTTATGTGGCGAAATGGGACATCAGTAAAAAGCATATCTCGATATGGCAAAATGAGAAGTGGGAAAATGGGAAATGGCAAATGGAAATGCCCCCACATCACCAGCGTGGTGCTTTAACAAAATGAGCTACATGACCTATAAAATTAAGATACAAACCATCTCTAAACTCAACACAAAACGAGAGGCGTATAAGTTTAAATGTATTCTACAAACTTCGGGAATTAAAGGTATTTTATTAGTGTTGCCTTATTATTAGTCTTTGCGCCTGTATACAAATAACATAAGCATGGAAAAAAAATGAAATCCATTACTTAAGAAGTAAGCAAATAGAATAAAAATGTATTGTAAAAACACGAATTGTAGACGTACCATACCCGCGTTGGGTTGCCGGGGGCTCTTTCAGTATAAATAGTATCCCCACCTTATGGAAATTCTGTGCTAGAAATGTCCTCTTTTCTGTCACTCTCTTTGTTTCTGCCTTGTTGCCTTGCTTTCTGTCATTTCTACTTATTTTCTGCCTTAATGGTCCTTCACTTGTATTTTTTCGATAAAGTCTTACGTGCATTTTCTTCGGATTGATAATTGGGCACATATATTAAGTGCATTTTTGGCTCTAAGGAGGTGAGGTATGCGGAAGCAATTTTAAGTATTTTCTGCCTGTTTTTATATGTTTTGGTGTCCTTATGTATGCTTGTATTTGTATTTAGGTGTGTTTTCTAAATCTTCCCTGTGCGATAAATTGGACCGGAATGGTCCTACGCCGGGGCTGTCCTTAGATTATGTGCGCGATTGCATTGATATGTGTACTTAATTTTCTTTTTCTTTTTTTCCTTTGAAGTTTTGTGTGTTTTGAAGCAGTTATAGCCCTGATATGGCTCTGCGCAGTCGGTTTGGCTTTAAATAACAATAAAAGAAGAAAGAATAGACATAGAACGTACCATGAAAGAAGAAGAAGAAGAAAATACAGGAAAAACAATGCAAAAAACTACATGAAAAAGAAGAAGAACATAGGAAACATGACAAACGAACATAGGAAAGAGGAGGGGATAAGTGGCAGTCGATGACAAAATGTCTTGACACAAAATTATGCACAGGAACAGGCTTGCACATCAGGCTGCAATAAAGTAGATATGCATGTATTTGAGTGCATTAGGCTGAAAAGGTGAAAAGTATGGTTCATGGAATGGGAGTAGTCATTTGGTTAGAGAGGGGAGGAGGGGAGTTGGATGAATAGAGAGAGCGAGAAGGAGAGAGACAGAGAAGAGACAAGACAGACAGAAGAGAGAGAGAGAGAGAGAGCAGACCAATGCAACAGGCAGAGAACAGGAGTATGTGAGTTTATTTTCCACATATAACAAAAAACACTGCGGCAACGTTCTCTTCATTCGGCTAGTTTTTGACAAGATTTTTCTTTTTCTTTTGTTTTGTTTTTAATTTGTGTGTGTGTGTGGTCTTGGCAGAGGGCTGTGTGGGGGAGGGGAAGCTATACTAACAAGCAGGGAATGACGTCATGTAATTTTGAAAAATATGAATTTTGTTAGCAATCGTGCAAAAAGGTGTGTGTGTGGTGTATTCATCCGGTGGTGGTGGTGGTGGTGGTGGTGGTGGTGGTGGTGTGTGTGTGTTTGTGTGAGTGTGTGTGTGTGTGTGTGTGTGTGTGTGTGTGTGTGTGTGTGTGTGTGTGTGTGTGTGTGTGTGTGTTGTGTGTGTTTGAACAGAAAGCCTCGGCAATATTTTCTCAGCTGTTCATGAATAAATGAACACCAAGACGGGCCTGTGTGGAAAATAAACCACGGGCGCTTTATGACGTTGAATTATATATATATATATATATATATATCAATTTATAATATACTACACACCACACACACACACACACACACACACACACACACACACACACACACACACATGCACGCGCACGCATACACACACACAACACACACACACATACATACACACACACACACACACACACACACACACACACACACAACACACAACACACACACCACACACACACACACACACACACACACAACACAAACAACAGCGCAGAAATACACGCACGCATACACGTGATTTGGCACGATTGCTACCAAATTATATTTTTTTCAAAATTACATTGTTATTATTATCATTAGTATTAGTAGTGTGTTGTAGTTTGTTTGTTGTTGTTGTTGTTGTTGTGTTGATGTATGATGATGATGATGATGACAATTGTCCCATGACTTCACAAAGTAGTTGTATCACACTGACATAAGTTACTTTGCGTGTGTTGGAAAAAAAAAACAAGGAATGTCAGTTTGTATAATATACCTGTGCTATGTGCGTGGGTGTGTCTACGTAGCATTGTGTAGGAGAGATTTTTTTTTTAAATTGAATTTTGAGTACATATGGCATTATAATTCTTTTATTGCTTCCATAACAATAATCATATGATAATTGATAGCATTAATTGTATTATACTGTTCATCTCTTTTCTCCCATTGCAGGAATTGACATTATTTTGTTTTCCGTGTTTCAGCCTCATTTTCTCAAGCTTTGTGAAGCGATTAGGGCTCTTGCGAGATGAAGCACTGTACAGATTGTCATTATTATTATCATTATTATTTGTTGTTTGTTGTTGTTATTATTATTGTTGTTGTTTTATTATTATTATGACTGTTATTATTACTACTACTTATTATTGTTGTTGTTGTTAATGTTTTCATTATCATCATCATCATATTATTATTAAGTAATAAACGTTCTTAATGAGTCGTCACTGTAAGACGAAGAATGAAGACCAATCTTTCTCTTTATCATACTTGACGTTTTTGTTGTGTGGTGGTGGTGGTGGTGGTGGTGGTGGGGGTGTATGTGTGTGTGTGTGTGTGGTTGTGTGTGTGGTGTGGTGTGTGTGTGTGTGTGTGTGTGTGTGTGTGTGTGTGTGTGTGTGTGTTTATCTTTTGCGGAATCTCTCTTTCATTTGTCGTAATATAAGTAGATTACCAACGGCACATATGTTAGCTGACCTGTGTGCTAGTATGTACAGCATTGGAAAACGAAGATTTATTTTATTTTATTTTTCTCCTCCCTTGTACTCCGTCGCTTCTCCCTCTGTCTCTCTTTTCACTCTCTCCTCTCTCTTTCATTCTCTCTCTCTCTCTCTCTCCCTCTTCTCTCTCTCTCTCTCTCTCTCTCTCTCTCTTTCACTTTCTCTCTCTCCCACTCTCTCTCTCTTTGTCTGTTTGTGTGTCTCTGCTTTCTGCCTCTGTTTGTGTGCTTCTCTGTCCTTCGGTCTCTGTCTCTGTCTGTTTGTCAGTCTGTCTCTCTCTCTCTCTCTCTCTTACTTTCTCTCTATCTCTCTGTCACTGTCTCGCTTTATCTCTCTTTCTGTCCGCCCCTTTGTCTCTGTCCCTGTCTGTCCTTCTGCCCTCTTCTTCTTCCTTTTCTCTCTCTCTCTGTCTTCTGTTGCGTTCTTTCTCTCTTCTGCCTGTCTTGTTTCTGTCTGTCTGTGTCTCTTTCTGTCTTGCTCTCTGTCTGTTGTTTCTCTCTGTCTCTGTCTGTTTGTCTGTCTCTTTCTTGTCTCGCTCTGTCTCTTCTCTTTGTCTCTGTCCCTGTCTGTCTGTCTCTGTCTTTTGCTCCTGTATGTGTCTCTGTCTGTCTGTGTATGTGTGTGTGTCTTTGTCTGTCCGCTGTCTGTCAGTTTGTCTGCCCTCTCTCTCTCTCTCCCTCCTCCCTCCCTCCCTCTCTCTGCCTCTCCCGCTCTCACCCCCCCCCCCCTCTCTCTCTCTCTCTCTCTTGACGTGACTTCCTGTAATTAGCTTCGTTTGTGGCCAAGTAATTTTTGGTGTGTTTACTTTGGTATTGATCTTGACATGGATGTATGTCTAACTTGCTTCATTTATCAGCGGGTAATCCCCCTACAATCTTGCGGCTGGGGTCACTCAGTACCCTGCCAACGGACAGGGTACATCGTGGGTTACAGTGATCCTTGATTCCTATTCTTGATTGGTTTTGTTGTTGTTTTGGTGTACTTTACAGTAGTAGGGGTCATGATACAGGTGTTTTTATGGTTGGGGTGGAGGTAGTGGTAGTGGGTGGTGGTGATGGAGTTTGGAGTTTGTTCAAGAGGGATTTACTGTAGTCGAAAAACTCCATATGCGCTCCGCCCAAATCTGCCAGCAATTACCTGACAGACTTTCCAAGCCTGCGGAAAACCCTATGCGTTGGCAAGGTCTTGAAATGGGAGGGAAGAGGGACCTATGACTCATTAAACTGACACCACCAGAATGATGGCAACATTAAGATGGGCAGAGAACAGGCCAGTTTTTGATGTTGCGGGCTGGGATTGAACTCACGACATCCGGGCCTGAGTCCATGACTGCAACTAGCCCGCATCGGGTGGTGATGGTAGTAGTTGTAGTGTTAGCAGCAGTAATTGTCCAAGACGCTCATAGGTAAATTTCACAGAGTGTGTACAACCCGTGTGCTTTCTGGCCTGCGCACAGTTGCATACTGGGATTGAGCTCGAGAATCTAGGATTTTCATTCACAACCAGATTGTTGACGACTTTGTTATTTCACGCGTGTGACAGCAAAACAAAACGTCATACCAAGAAAGGCTGCATGTAGTGTTATACTGGGCTAAGAAGAAAGGCAGACTCTAAGGAACTGGTATGAGTACATAACTGTATCAAAGAAGGACAGGAATAAAAGGTAGACTAACGAACTAACATTAACGCACAATCGTATCAAAGAAGACAGAAAGATGGAAAGGAAATGAAAAGGACTTGGGCAAAAAATTGGGAGGAAATAAGATTGAGCTAGAAATGAGAGAGGGAGAGAGAGAGAGAGAGAGAGAGAGAGAAGAGAGAGAGAGAGAGATTCAGTGGAAAATAATGGGGGATGGGGAGATTGGGTTAGGAAGAGAGAACAGGAAGTAGGGATGGGAAGAATCATGAATGGATCGACATTATCACATGTATACAAATGTATTTAGGGCAAGAGATAGAAATGGATGTACACATGAAATGCAGAGGAAATGAGAAGAAAGGAAAGGGAATGACAATGACAATGACACTTCATTTTATGAAGGTATCAATGATTTGCTAAAAGCCATTTCTCAAACTTGCCATTGCTAATCTACATATCTGCAGAGAAATTAAAAAAATATCGCAAAAGTAATACATCAGTTAATCATTAGCATAAAACACAGCACATCAGGAAATCAGACTAACAGCATTTAGTGTCATTTGAGGGAGTGAGATGGAGAGAGGGGGAGGGGATGCAAAACAGTAATTAATATGTGTGTGTATGCGCGCGCACGCGCGCGTGTGTGTTGTGTATGCGTATGTATGTGTGTGTGTGAGAGAGAGAGAGAGAAAAAAAAAAGATTACTAAAATGAATAGATAAATAAATAAATGAATAAAAAAAAAAATAAATTAAAAAATAAATGAATAATAAATAAAATTAAAATAAAGGAGAAATTACCAACAGACTGGTTCCATCACATCTGTGTTCAGCAACATTATTGACACACACAATAAAAGAAAATAAAATAATGAAAATGAGGTTGGGAGAGATAATGATAATGATAGTGATGTTTCATTTTCCACGGATAAAAAGTCATTAAATAAAAACCTTGTTTTTTCGCACTTGCCTTGCGTACATGCTGGGTGAATGTATGTTTCCATGATCCCTCCTCTGACGTGACTTTCAGGATCTTTTACGTGCATATTTCTTATTTTGTAAGCATGTACACACGAAGATGGTTTGGACACTGTCAAGTGTGCACACATTAGAGAGAGGGACGGGAGAGAGAGAAAGGGGGGGGGGAGGGGACGGAGGGAGGGAGAGGAGAGAGAGAGAGAGAGAGAGGAGGCATTT
>JAPXFY010000017.1:18664460-18681960 GCA_030674185.1 Monoplex corrugatus | reverse complement strand
AAATTGCGCAAATCGTTCCCGTTGAATAATCATTTCATCTGTTTCTTCGGACTTTATTTTTGCATGTTTTCTCCTAACATGAGTGTTGATTTCAAATTAAAGGTTATATCCCTTCATACCTGTCCAACATCTACTACATATGTGAAGCATTTATATGGAAGTGGATCTTGAATTGAAAATACATCATGTCGGTAATACTAATCACGGAGTATTCTGTCAACAGCAGAAGTACAGGCCAAATCACAAGCATCCCAGAAAATATTGCTTTGTGTGCTAAAGAAAAAAAAAATATGTCAATAGTCAGGCGCACAGAAAAGGGAAAATTGAGTGGTCCATTTCAAAATGTTCACCTCTTACATTTGTATAGAGATTTGTCTTGTGAACAGTCGTTACTTTCGTGATTTGGGATAAAATGCAATTTTTTTAATCGTTGCTACTTTTCTGACGGAGGCAGAATAAATAACTTTATTTTAAAATTGTATTCTTCGTTCATCACATTGTGTCTGTGATGGCAAGTGAATGACTTTCCCCTGTCAGGTCACGTTAATCTTTTGTTACAGACAACACACAGAAAACTCTCGATCCTCTGAAGCCTCTACGATTTCTTGCTGTTCTTTTTTTTTTTTTTTATTAGGTTTTGCTCTTTCTACTCTGGTCTGTTAACTTGCCCTTGGGGCCCACAAATTCGATTTGCAGTGAGCACACAGAAGGAAGAGTGAGAGTAAGGTTTCCAGAGAAAGACAATGTGCCTGTATCTGTGTGAATTCTGGTTTGTGGTATATTCATGGAGACATTTTCTTTATTCAGATATGCTTACAGCTGTTATGATTACATAATTTCTCATATCAGATTAAAGGACGTTTTTGTATCTGATAAACACTATTCAGTGCTTTGTCTATGAAGGCATTTTCATTTTTTTCATTTTCATTTTCTCAAGACGACATCTCCGCGCTCGGAACGAATTCCATATGCACTAATATCACATGTGCCATGTGTATGGTGATCATGGTACACGCCTTAAGCCTGCACATAAACCCATGAGCTGGCCAGTCGTGAGGCCCTACCTAGCCTATGTTTACCTAGTCTATATTTTATACTGGTATTGTATCAGCCTATCACTGGAATCATCATGGTTACATGTAAATGATATGTGTATCTGTGTATCTTATTTTCAAACAGAGGAACATACGTATAAAGTACATAAATAAATAAACAAAGGTCTGAATCATAACACAACTAGCTATTCTGTATCATCAACTCGTCTCACATGACAGAATGATTCCCCCCCCCTCCGGTCAATGCACAAAGCCTCAGTTGCCTATCAATTAGGTGAAGACAATATTGGCTCAAGTGTAAGGACTATAAATACATCAGATGTCTGTTTTGGGCTACAGCACTACAAGGATATCGTATGTGTTACTCTAAATGTTCGTAGACTGACTGCTTTCGCTGATCATTTTACTAAATGTCATCAGAGTGACTCACCAACGATGTAATGAAAAGTCTTATCCGTGATGACTTAATAATGATAACTCCTGTATTTGCTCTTGGTCTTAGATTAAGACGAAATAGATGTGGATTGCTTGGTTGGTTGGGTGTTTGATGTTGGGTAGCTGAATTGAGCAGTGTGAGTGTAATGTTATGAAGCGATGTGGAAGATGAGGGAAAAATAATCAGTCATACTTCATAGCAACAGTGAATGCATTCCATGACCACTGTGTCAGGGGGAATAATGTCTGCTAAGTTTCTATGCAACGTACAGAGTTTTGTTCTCCAGTTATTTGAATACATTTGCGGAAATTTCAAACATCATGACTATACGATTAGGAATGAAGCTTCTCCCTGATCGCATACATTTTGTTATTTTCTCTGGATTGCCTACATTTTGTTATTTTCTCTGCCTGATATGTGTATTATCAGCTTGCAGTAGTTTGTTTAGCTTCCTTGGTAGAAAAAAGGAATACGTTTTTTATCTTAAAGCCAGGTTTTTATTCCTGAATACAGAAGTAGAACCAGATGCAGAGGGCCGATACTGTATTATGTTAGTGGTAAAAAAACACAAAAGGAACAAAACAGTAACTACAAACAAGAACTTTCATTCCTACGCTTATGCCAAGATTCATTTTGTAGATACATTTATCACTGGGAACGATCCACACTTTGTGGAATCTTTGTCACTTCCATTATGGTGACAAATTAAAATCTACTTTAAAACATCAATGCATTCCTTTTGCTTCTTTTGCTGATATACATGAATGTCTTTTATCAGTCAGTTCGTGTTAGTATTTTGCTGTAGATATCACACAGTCAGAGAACTTTGTCGATCTCTTGAGGACTGATTTTTTTTGCTCTTCTTCTTTAGACTTGGATTTATCTGTCTGTCTGTCTGTGTCTGTCTGTCTGTCTGTCTGTCGATCGACACTGGTCTATAAACTTGCCCTACCCTTTGGGCCAACAAATTCGATTTGCAATGAACACACAGGACAGAGAGTTGGAAGAAAGGAAGGAAGGAATCTTTTATTTAATGTGTATTCTCAGTTGTGATTTTAGACCAAAAAAAGAAAGTAAAGCATGGGGGAGTTCGAAGGGAAGAACGGGGACAATTGAAGGGAAGAAAGAGAACAATTAGATCAGATAACAATCTATAACAATTAAATACCAATCTCAGATATCAACATACAACAATTAAAATAGCAGTTCATGGCAATCTGCCAACAGGGGATATGAAAATTAGCTCGGCAATTTGAATAATGCCATTGTTTTTATTGTAAAGGTTCACGCTTGTGTCAGAACACGCTGAAAATCGAAATTGCTATTTTATACATTGTAAATAGAATAGGATATTCAAAGAACAGATGGTAAACTGATAGTGCCTGTGTATAAATACATACATTTTGTGTATATTTTGTCTCCTAGAAGTTCGGCCTCAGTTTGTATACTAAGGACCAAAATTGTCTAGAACATTGTTCGGCCTCAATTTGTATATTAAGGACGAAAGTTGTCTGGAACATTGTTGGGCCTCAATTTGTGTATTAATGAGTAGGAGCCATAAAGACAGGGGGTGTTATATTTACATCGGAGTTAACACCGTATCATATATTTTTACAACAAAAACAATGGGAGAGCTATACGAAACACTTCACAAAAAGGGAAAGAAAACAAAAAGATCAAGCGTGGAGACAGCATCAAATCAGACAAGAGCTAATTAGATTTGATGACAGCGCTCTGAACCTTTCATCAACAGGAGCAGGGGATACAGGCAGGACACTGGGCTGTTGCAACAGACGATCAATCTCCATCCTCCATCCTTCCAAACACAAAAACTCCGCCTTTCCAGATCTCGCCTTCATTCGTTCTTTCCTGTCTATGGTGGGAACATTGTGGTTTTGTTCTGCTGAATTCCTTTTTTTCCCTTTCTTTTTTTTAAAGATGATACATAGATACATATATCAATACTTTGTAGTTAAAATTGTTTCAATGAAAGATGGATAAAAGTATACAAAAACCCACATCCTAGATAGGGCCTTAGAACCTTGCCAGCTTATGGGGCTTATGTGTGTAGTTTAATTTAAGGCTTGGCCCTAGTCATTTTGGATCTCTTCCATCACGTGGCATCTCTAGCGTCAGTGCAGATAGAATTCATTCCGAGGGCAGAGACGTCATGTTGAGAAACTGAAACTCTGTTTATTACATTGATTTCTTCCTCTTTTCATCCCGTATCATCGTTAGGGGAACTGGTGAGACGCAGTAGCCCACGGAAATCCCCGTCTCCGCCTCAGAAACACAGCAGCAAGCAGGTCAAGTATGTTGAGACTGGCCCACTCTTCGGTAATTTATTGCCTCGCTGTTTTTTCTCACTGTTGCTGTCAGCGACAGCCTCCTTTCATGTTACCCAGAGCAGAAGATGCAAGGTTGTATTTTACATCATTTCACAGTTACTAGTAATAAACGGTTCCTGTGTGCACTTCAAAGCTGTTCTGTACATATTTGTTGGTTTTGTGTTGAAGGTAGGAGGTACGCACTGAAGGTCAAAGGCGTGGATTCCGTTCTCAGAATCACTAAGCACTGTTCAAGTTTCCTGTACGGAAGATGGAGGTGACGGGTCTGTACTTTGTGGTGCCGCTGGTACCGCTGCTTCTTTAGATCCTATTTAGTCTGGTCATGACTGTCATTGCTGCCATTTCTGCTGCAATCATGACGCTTATTTCTGCTGTACGGACATTTTCTTTTATCAAGTTTTTTCCCCCAGATACTTGAAACTGACAATCTCTTCCAGTGAACTCTACCTTCATTACTTAAGACGTTGGATTTGTTTGCTTGTTTGTTTGTTTGTTGTTGTTTGTTTGTTTGTTTTTGATGTGGTATTTATGGTCGAAACATTCTATCTATACCTGAAAATATCAGAAAACAAAAAACAAAAAAGCCTCAAAGTGAAAAATATACACAAGAACTGGTCGTATAAAGAGGCATGTTGTGTTATGAAAGAGAAAGAGAGATGCTTGATGAACACTCCAGATGAAGGAGGGGGGAGGGCGGGGGGGGGGGGGGGGAACAAGAGACGAGAGAGCGTCAAATCAGACAAGAGCTAATTGGATTTGATGACAGCGCGCTAAACCTCTTATCATCAACAGACGCTGAGGATACGGGCAGGACACGGAGCTACCGTAGCAGAAAATCAATCCCCCTCCTTCATCTTCCCTCTCCCTAACACCGGCCGAGCTGGCCCAAGACAGTTTCAGATCTTGGTTTCACTCATGCAGTGGGCATCTTCTTTGGCTTCGCTAGCTTTCTGTGGCGGCGGCATTGTGGATTTGGTTTTTTCTGCTCTCTGCAGTGGGTTCAAAATTTGATCATTGGGAAATATTTTGGTTTGGCTTGGCTTTCAATTCCCCCCCCCCCCCCCCCCCCCCTTACTGTTTGCAGCAGGCTCTAACAAGTTTAATTCTTTGGACACTTTGACTTGGCTTTGCTTTCTTTGAGATCAGAACGTTCTGTTTCTGTAAGACACGCTACGTTTTCTGCAGACAAAGAGAAGTCAAGTTTGCACATACTTGTAGATGGTTCCTGTGACAGGAGGTATGGTTAGAGAAATCTTTGTAAGCGCTATGGTTCCGCTGAAAAATTGATGGGATGATAAAGATGGGCGATTGTTCTACCCAGTACTATCCACTTTAGGTGGACTGTACAATTTATTTGTTTGTATCTATGTTTGTTATTTATTAATTTGTTTGCTTGTTTGTTTCATTTTGTTGTTGTTTTAATGTGGAATCCAGAATTTCAAAGGTGTAACGAATGGCTGCATTTACTGTGGCCTTCTGAGGTGGTATATTGATCTTCATATAAACTAAGGAATTTACATAAGTATTTGAAACGCAGTGCCAAACGGGTTATTGTTCTCCTGCTATCTGCTGTTAGAATCCACATTTAGCACATAGGCAGAGAAAGACTAAAAAAGAGTGTTTTATTTTAATCATGTGTTCAACCACTGTTCCTTTTCATTGCCTACACGGAGAAAGGAACCCAGGTAGCAAGCCTTGATTCCAAAGCTTTCAATGTAATTTGGCTGTTAAAAAATTACAACTTATAAACAACAGCTTTGAAAGCTATGCCATGAAAACCCGCACCAGCAAGACAGAGGTTATATCAGTAGGACGAATACGTGACTAACTGGACTTAAGAATCAAGAGGCCAAAGCTTCACCAAGCTTGAGAAATGCAGTACTTGCTGGACTTGCTTACAGAAAACAGAAAAATGAAGAGAGACTGAAATCATAGTTCAAAATACAAGTGTTCTAAGGTACCAACTGTCGCTCGCTCTGAAGTATATTAACTCTTTGACTCCCACATTCTGTCCTCCAACTGCAAGAACTTAACCCTTTTACTCCCTCACCCTGTCCACCAGCTTTCTGCAGGAAGCTGGTGGATAAGGTGGGAGAGTCAAAGGGTTAAGTTTTTGCTTTGCTAGCATGGTTAACAATGCAGGACGCTGGTAGACAGGTGCGGGAGTCAAAGGGTTTATTGCTGTGGAGATAAAAGCCATGCTTATCAGTAGTAGCTTTACGCCAGCATCGACTTACCAGTGCCAAACCTGGACTTCAAACAAGATCACTGTGAGAAAGGTCACGCATCACCATGCAAGACGAGACTTCTCAGAGGGGAGCAGGCCAGACCAGAAGAGGTTTTATTAGAACCGAAGAGGTTCGAGAGTTGGTTTGCCATGCAAGTTAACCACATCAGAACACTGCATCGAGTATCTGGCTGCCTCACCAGGATGGCATTTTCAGTCAAGCCAGTCAGTCCCGAAATGAACGGGTATCGTGTAGTTTGGGAGATGATTTCTGTGATGTACATGTAGTTTGTACCGGACATTGATGAGGTCAGTTGACACTATAGGACTGGTTGTGGTGTTATCCATTTCGAGTTTTTTGTTTTGTTTTGTTCTGTGTTTACGCTACAGATTGAGATATACATTTTACTACAAGATAACCGTGATAGTTCCAGTGACAGACTGATACGAAGATAAGATTTATAAACCCGAAGACCTTGACAGTGCATATGGCTTATGTGCAGGCTTAAGGCTGATGGCATTATCATATTGGATCTTCTCCGTCACATGGCATCAGAGGCATCAGTGCTTATGGAATTAATTCCAAGCACGGAAATGTTATCTTGAGAAACTGGAAGGGAAACAGACCCATTACATCGTCTGAGCGTGGGGAGAGAGAGAAGAGAGAGAGAGAGAGAGAGAGAGAGAGAGAGAGAGAGAGGAGAGAGAGAGTGTGTGTATGTGTGCACATATTTTACTGCGAACTGAGTCTGGTACACACTTTGTAATACAGACTCACTATAAAACAGCAAGGACAGCTGTATATACACGCCGTTCGGCTCGCTGGAAACATGAAAGCCCCTCATTTACAGGACTGACTATACGTATTAGCTGACTGGTGATAGTGAAATTTCGTTTACATGACTGGAAGACAGATTCTGATTCAGATTCGCAATCAGAATACTTGCTGTTACCTCTCAAATAAAAAAAGACATCAACCTTACAACTCCCTCAGGTGCGTACTAGGTCTCTCTAGAATTTTGTGAATGGATGCAATATAAACTATCTAGTCCCATTACTAACCTGAGACCCAAACCCTCACCCTCAGGATCGGTTTTCTCTGTGAACAGATTAACAATCGTAAAGATGAAGGTTAAGGGTAGGGCGAAGATTAGTATTATAGTCAGATTAACACTGGAAGTAGTTCAGTTCAGCCGTGTATTAAACCCTGAAACCTGCAGTAGCGTGGGTAAAGTGAATACAGAGAGTACAGATTGGGCAATGTCGTGCGTCATTTAGCACAGACTTCCATTACACGTCAGATAGGTTTGTCACTCCTAGTCCACCCCGACTGCCTGGCCTCCATTAAAAAGCAGGTCTGTCTTTGCGTGCGTGTCTTGACGTCCTTGCCTGTCTGCCTTTCCATCAGTCTTCACCACAACAGGAACTAACGTCAGGTTGACGTCATTGGTCACCAAGGCAACCTACAGGCAGAGTACAGTACGCAGACAAAAAAGAGCATATTAACATTCACATGGACATACATGTATTCGGTGTTGTGTATAATTACATATTGGCTCTTTCCCCAAACTATGGTTGCTTTGATTACGTTTGCGCTTGTGCACGTGCACATGGCCATTCGTGCGTGTTTACACTCCGAATCTTGTAACGCAGATATGCACGCACTCACGTACACACACACACACACACACACACACACACACACACACACACACACACACACACACACACACACACACACACAGAGAGAGAGAGAGAGTGAGAGAGAACGTGTGTGTGTGTCTGTGTGTGTCTCTGTGTGTGTGTGCATCCACTTACTGTAAACGCAAACTGAGGAAACGCTTTGTAAAAGACTCATTATAAAACAGCAAAGGACTGAGTATAAGTGTTGGCTTGAATGGTGATAGTGGAATTCTGCTGACGGAACTGGAAGACATATTCAGATTCAGATTCATAATCAGAATACTTGCTGTTACCTCCCAAATAAAAAAGACATCAATCTTTTGATTCCCCCAATGGCGGATCGACTGAGGGATGGTAAAAGTGCGTACTGGGTCTCTCTTGGATTTTACGAATGCGTGCGATATAAACTGTCTAGTCCTATCACTAACCTGAGCACCAAACTGTGACACTCAGGATCGGTTTTCTCCATGAACAGAATAACAATCGTAAAGATGAGGGTTAAGTGTAGGGCGAAGATTAGTATTATAGTCAGGTTATCATTGCAAGTAGTTCAGTTCAGCCGTGCATTAAACCCCGAAACCTGCAGTAGCGTGGGTAAAGTGAATACAGAGAGTACAGATTGGGCAATGTCGTGCGTCATTTAGCACAGACTTCCATTACACGTCAGATAGGTTTGTCACTCCTAGTCCACCCCGACTGCCTGGCCTCCATTAAAAAGCAGGTCTGTCTTTGCGTGCGTGTCTTGACGTCCTTGCCTGTCTGCCTTCCCATCAGTCTTCACCACAACAGGAACTAACGTCAGGTTGACGTCATTGGTCACCAAGGCAACCTACAGGCAGAGTACAGTACGCAGACAAAAAAGAGCATATTAACATTCACATGGACATACATGTATTCGGTGTTGTGTATAATTACATATTGGCTCTTTCCCCAAACTATGGTTGCTTTGATTACGTTTGCGCTTGTGCACATGCACATGGCCATTCGTGCGCGTTTGCACTCAGAATCCGGTTATGCAAACATGCGCGAGCTCTCGGAGAGAGAGAGAGAGAGAAAGAGAGAGAGAGAGAGAGTTATGCTGAAAATAGAGTATCGGTATGTACACACACGAGTATTCCATTAGACTGTGGGCTTAGTGTAGAGCTCCAGCCTAGCTACAGATTATTAAACAGTCAAGACAGCTATTTCCGTACCCGCAGAGTATGGTTGGTAAAGGCATAAATCTCCCGGCATTCTCTCATTCATTTGGTCGGGACTCGCTATTAAGTCGATGTTGACAGTCAACCAGTTGCTGTGGTGTTGTGGTTAGCACAACAGTCAGAAGATTGATTTTTTTTACAATGCTGACTATCTCCTACCGAAACGAAAATGGTCTTTGAGTTCAGTTTAGAGTTGAGAAGATCAGGATCATATAGTCAAGTGTCATTCATTTCTCAGATATTCTTTTGAGGATGTTTGTATCTCCCAAGACTTGGTTGAATCTAGGATGTACGTAGATCTCTATCTGCCTCACGAGACAATTGAATGCGAGTACTGCTGTTCAGTTCCGTGGAACTTGAACATCCTCTGCGATGGTAGAACAGTCCAGACTTTGTGCATCAGTTTCTGCTGCAGACTTCAGATTGGTAGGCTGATGGCACTAGATCAGCAGAAACTGTTGTCAGTAACTTTCTCCGCCACCCTTTCTATACAGTATGTGTGATTCAAACTTCCAAGACTCCCTTGATCCTCATTTTCACATCTGCCTCCAGTGACTGTTCTTGACCATGTGTTTCACTCCTACTTATTAATAGCTCTGGGCAAATGAGGCCCGTGGAATGCAATTCCTTATAGAAGAAGGTAAACTGTGATTTCGAACTTCCTCTGCCTTATGGACATTCTCATCCATGGGATAGCGTCGGGATTTTAACCTTGGGTAAAAATCTGGAATCAGATCCTGAAGATAGGCTGACGCTGATTTTTGCGCCTTTCTTGCAACTCCTGTGACGTCGCTAGCGCCAAACTGTATTGGTTTTTGTCCTTGATTTTCTTTTTTTTTGTTTTTTTGTTTTTTTTGTTTTGTTTTTTGTTGTTGTTTTTGTTATCCGTCATTCGCGTTGAGAGGGGAGCTTGTGGTTTGGGCAGCAGCTCGTTCTCCATATCACCTGCGTAGACTTGCGCCAAAGCAGGCATCTTCCATGAGGTCGACCCCGATCGAAGGAGGCATACTATATTTAAAGCAAGAGAGACTTAATTTGTGATGCATATGTCTCTGTACCATAAGCAATAACGCCCTGCTGGTGTAGACCCAGTTCAGCTACTTGTCTTGTCCGTAAAAGGTCATCCTCATGTCACGGGGCATAGCGGAATGCTGGGCATGCATGTCTGTCAGACAGTGTAGTTTTTTCTCTGAGATTGTTCTGCCAGAAATTCTTATGCTTCCCCATACAACAAGAATTTAGAGTCTGAAATTTGTTCAAGAGGGATTTATCGCACTAGGACAATTCCATGTGTGCTCCACCCAAATCTGCCAGCAGATTCCTTGAGCCTTGGCAAAACAATGTCTTCAGATAGAGAGAGCGGAATGGGAGGGAGGGCCAGTAACAGGAACGTATGAAATACACTTACACCAACAGAATGATTGCAGCATTAATATGGGCAGCTAAGAAACAAGTTTTTAAAGTTGCATGCTTGGTTTGACCTCGACACATCTAATCTGGAATCCATGTCTCTATCAAAAGGATCAATCAGTCCGCTTGTGGTGGGCTCAAGCTCTGCTATCTCGAGTTCAATCCCAGCTGACAACATAAAAGACTAGCTGTCGGCTGCCTATCTCAAAATTTGCATTATTCTGGTGGTGTCAGCGTAGTATTTCATATGCCTTGTGCTCACTTCACATCCCCCCCCCCCCTCCTTCCCTGTTTCAAGATCTTGCCAGTGGTTAGGGGTTTGTGCAGGTTCAGGGAGTCTGCCAGATAACTGCTGTCTTATTTGGATGGAGCGCCTATGGAATTGCTGAGTGCTATGAATCATTCTTGAAAAAAACTCTAAATTCCCATAGTAGTAACAGTCATCCCGATTCTGACGGTCCTCTCAACAGCAAAAGACACACTGCAGTGGATGATGGAGCTCTACTATTTACAGCAGTCAACAATCTCAAGTGTGGAGCCGTTGATGGAGATAGTGAGCGACGTATTGACTTTTCGATCCATGCCCTTCGTTCTTGGACGAGGTAATTACTGGCCTTAGACAGTCAGCCCATCAGTTTCGAAGGCCTTCCTGCTGGAGAGGAACGAGAAAAGGATAAGAAAATGTAGTCATGCCGTCTGAAATCTAAACAGAACTCCGTAGCATTATTTTAATTACTATCATCCTTTCGACAGTGTCGTGAAAACATACGAGTCTTTGGTTCCCCCCCCCCCCCCTACCTCTATGCTCTGGTGACCTCACTTTCGTTTCTTGTGTTGCGTTGGTACATCGAGTGAATCTTACTCCAGATGTATTTGGGTCAGTAGTTTGAGGGGGTTGTCATTAAAGGGGCGTTGTGGCAATGCCCATATCAGAAGGAGAGATGGGGACTGCTAAGTCTGTCACTATTTGTAAGCGATTAGTCTTCAGTAAGAGGCATAGAAGGTGTTTGGCGTTTGGAGATTGGAGTTTGTTCAAGAGAGATTCATCGTATCGGGACAATTCCATATGCGCTTCATTGAAATCTGTCAGTAATGATCTGACAGAATTTCTGAGCCTACTCAAAACCCTATGCGCTGGCAAGATCTTGGAAACGATGAAGTTGGGGGGTTGATGGAGAAGAGTGGCCTATGGAACACAAAGCTGCAACCACTAGAATGACGGAAACATTAAGATGGGCAGCGAACAGGCCAGAATTGTATGTTGCTGGCTGGGATGGAACTGGAAATATTAGATCTTGAGTCCATGACTCTATCAAAAGAACTCTAAAGAATAGTATTTATGGTTATATTGATTGCTGTACTACTACACCTATCAGTAAAACACTGAAAGACAACAGAGCCGCTTACTTGTGTTTTCTTCCAGTGCACATGTAGTCATACTGCAGGCACTGAAATTGCCGATGACCCAAGCATCACTACAGAACTATCCAGTCCATGTGAAAAGCTATGCCCCGTCTGAGGGTTGAACCCACGACACCTGCGTTATCAGCATGGCGCTTTAATCCTTTGACTCCCACACTGTAGACCACCTGCAAAAACTTAATCTTTTGACTTCCTTACCCTGTCTACCAGCTTCCTGCAGGAAGCTGGTGGATAGGGTGAGGAAGTCAAAGGGTTAAAAAAATTTTACTTTGCTATCTTTGCTGATGATGCAGGATGCCAGTGGACAGGGTGAGGGAATCAGAGGGTTAACCGACTGAGCTAACCAGATCTTAATAGTGTCTCCAACACATTGAATCAGAAAAGGATTACTGAATGCCACTGAATTAACGTGGCAGCAGTACATGTGCAGACGCTTGGCCTGCAGATGGCTTCATGACAGCTTAATGCAGATCTGACTTGTTGGATTTCCTTGCACACAAACTGTGTCGGAATAAACCATGGTTTGCTCATGTGTTGGATAGATAAAACACAAATCCAGTGACAGCAGTGCCACCGAAGCGGTACAGAAGACCCAAATTGTAATGTGTTCTCACGAAAGGGGTGAAAGTCGTTGGTATCCAACCAAGCAACAGCCAGAAGACACCAGGGTCAGTCAGGGTGGTTTTGAGACTCTTGTTTTGCCATAATAACCCTATTGGACGGACTTGCGCAGTGGATAAAGACAGACAGGGTGGGAGAAGTGCTTGCAGCAACAAAGGATAAATTCGTACGGAAGGCCATGATGGCCAACACCATGCGGCAGGGCACATGATGATGATGATCAGAACAACCCTGTGTTTATCATATAGCAAGAGTTCAAAGTAAATTTTTGATCAGGAAACGTGTTAAAATGGTCTTTCAAAAAAGATATGTCCCCTTCAAAACAGACCAATTTTTTTAAGCGAAAATCGGGGTTTTACACAGCATTTACGCAGTCAAACTGTACAGAGCCTCAGCATATCATACCTCAGAGGACACCAACTGCGTTTGCAACTTTTAAAAGTTCGAGAAGGTAGTATAGATTGCTAAGGGAAAAATTGGTAGGAAAATCTAATGTGAAACTGTAGTTTCCCCCAATATGTCCACTTGTTCACCAACTCCATTTAAATCACTATACCTCGGCCACTATTAAGATTTGAAAGTTGATTTGTGCGTCTTCGGAAAGAGCGCCTCTTGAACTTTTAAGTGATGTAATTATCTTAATACCACCATCACCCAAATCGTGAGGTTAGAATACCACCACCACCCAAATCGTGAGGTTAGTTGTTCGCTGTGCCGTAGTTCACCCTAGTGGCCATTTGATACCGGATATGGTTGAGCCTCTCCCCACCCCCTCCTCCGGTCTGCTGTCTAGCATCTGTTCCCAGTAACCGGAAGTGACGTCAGTAAGGTGAAGCTGACGTCATGAGTTGCCCATTACCGATAAAGGTAGGGCAAAAGGCGCTTTGGTATGACGGCAGAAGTTAATACACCGCTTCTTCTTGTATGTAAAGTCGTCGCCTTCTAATTGATAGCAACAAGACTTTAGTGCGTGTGCTGCGGTCGTGCAAACATGAGTATTACGTCACATGCACGCGCTCACGTGCATGCACCGCGTGCACGAACCTACGCTTGCAGACTCGAAAGCACGTGTCCAGATCCATGATTGTACTATGCAGGAACTTGACTCTGTCTCCCTCCCTTCCTCTCCCCTACCCCCCCCCCCCCTTTCTCTCCGCGTCTTCTTTTCTCCACACGTAGTCTGAGCACGCGGGATACATGCAACTGTATAGTCACATACACGTGTGCGCACACTCGTACGTCATAATTATCTGAAGCAGAAAGGTAACACGCATAATCACAGAGCAAATCAGTAATTCCCGCTTACTCAGTGGTAGCATTGGTAACGTTACTATTACGCATGTTCTAAAGAATGTCACATTTCTTTCGTTCATTATATCCTCTATAGATTAGGTCTTCCTCATTTGGCTGCATATATTATGTATTAAATCGGGATGCCACGATGATGTTATACATGTATAATCACAAAGCAAATCAAGTACTTCCCGCCTACTCAGTGGTTACGCTACCATTAGGTCTGTTCTAAAACATGTCACACTTCTTTCGTTCACTGCATTTATAGATTGGTAGATTAAGTCCTCCGGATTTCGCTGCATATATTCCGTATTAAATCGGGATGTCACGATGATATTATATGTGGAACTGAAGATCAAATTTTAAAAAGGGACGTTCAGAATGGAACGTATTGACTTACCGCCAGCACGCGAAAAGCGTGTTTTACATCATGACGTTCTGAAACAAACATCGTGGAGACATCTAGGTCTTCTTAAAAGACTGGGGAGGTTACAGGGATTAACCCTTTGACTCCCACACCCTGTCCACCAGCTTCCTGCATTGTCAACCACGCCAGAAAAGCAAAAACAACCCTTTGACTTCCTCACCCAATCCACCAGCTTCCTGCAGGAAGCTGGTGGATAGGGTGAAGGAGCCAAAGGATTAAGTTTTTGCAGTTGGTGGATAGGGTGCGGGAGTCAAAGGGTTAAGCACTTTCCCATTTCGAGACTATCAGATTAAAAGTTTGTTGACTTTAAGATTTGTGTCATCACAGGGAAACAGCATGTGTTTTTACTCGACCGTACAGTTTCGCCCACCCGTGGTTCCAGTTATATAATCTTCCATCGGAGAGATCGAATACAGTGTCGGTCATTTAAGAGAAAAGGTTACCATTTTGTGCTCTGAGAATTCAGATTCATGATGTTTGTAGGCCTGCCAGGTAATTTTCGTCTTTCATTTCTCAGTCTCCTTTCTATAGAAGGAGATTGTTTATATCGACAGGAGACAAAGTAGATTGTTTTGTGTCAACAGGAGACAAAGTAGATTGTTTTATGTCGACAGGAGACAAAGTAGATTGTTTTATGTCAACAGGAGACAAAGTAGATTGTTTTATGTCGACAGGAGACAAAGTAGATTGTTTCATGTCGACAGGAGACAGGCGTTTGTTTGTCTGTCTATGACAAAAATGTGTTAGCAAGATTTTTCTCGGTTGTTTTGAGATGGAACTTTTAAGGAGTCCCAAATTCATGAAATGAGAAGTCCCACGCCTTGGTCAAAGTGACATAGAAAAAGTACTTAGAATCAGCACATTTTCTAGGAAGATGTGTAAACTGAACATTCTCGAAACTTTGTAAGAATAGTACATTCCTTTTACATTGTCGTAACAGTCAGCCATTGTCCTCGCTTTACGTCGATTTTTATTGCTCCATTTGATGCGTTTTCAATGTCACAGTCACAATGAGTAACACAAGTTCTAGATTTTCTGCGAAAATGTTTGTAAAGTAAGGGCGACTGTTAGAATAAGTCGACTGTCTTGCTTTTTCTTTTTGTTGTTGTTCTTTTTCTTTGTAACCCTCAACCACAAGGTCTTCGGGTCATCACTGATAACCTTTCAATAACCCTCCTCCACACATACACACACACCACACACACACACACACACACACACACACAACACACACACACACACACACACACACACACACACACACACCACACACACACACACACACACCACAATCGGTCTTTTTCCTGCGTAATCCCTTGCTAGTTGGACAAACGCCTCAGTGAACTGGTCAACACCAAGCGCGTCCTTTCCTTAATGTTGTCCTACCGTATCTTGTTTTACTTACCAACAGTCCCCACCCTATCACCTCATCTGCAACTGTGAAAATTTGACACTGGCTGATGACTCAGAACAGGGATTTTATCCCTTTGAGATCGGGTACCAAAGCAATTGCCCTACTGCCTACTAACTCACAAAAATGAAATCACCCCTTCGAAACCGGTTGCTCAGGTGACATGGACAGAAAAAGTTGACGTGGACATTTTGACAGCGCTCTTGTTGCCTGCTTCAAACACACGAAAAACAGTAGAAAGAGAGTAAGACGGAGGGACGGGAGAGAGAGAGAGAGAAAAAAGAGAGAGAGAGAGAGAGGACAAACAGCGAGACAGAGATAAAAGACGAGCAATTAGAATGGAGAGAGAGAGAGAGAGAGAGAACATTCCCAAGCATGTGTTATATACAGGGCACATGCGCGCATTATCATCATCTTGCAAGACACTTGCTAAGGAAATAATTATTGGAATATTGGAATCGGATTATGAAACAGGATTGAAATGAATCTGCCATTACCTTTTCAGCAATAGCTAGCGAATATCTGTTAACGACTTAGACACGGCGCGGGAATAGCTAGTCAGTCAGTCTTGCACTTGGCATGCTGCGGACGCCTTAGGGTGAAAAACAACTGACGAGGTTGCGGACATGAATATTCATGAACCAGAAGAGGAACTACCCAGGAGACCTAGCGATAGAGACAGGACGGGGAGTCTTATTCTATTACCGTGAGTCTTGGTACGGAACGTTCCGAGGTTATATGCAAATGAACAGGTCACGGAATCACATGACCTGTTTATGGAATTGGGTAATTGGCATTGCGGTTGCCAGTCAGACAGAGTGAAGATTTGGAAAAACTGTAGCATAATGCAAAACATTCTTTTGTTTATTACTTTTTTTTCACTCGCATGTATGGATTGTAAAGTAATATTTTCAGTGTTACGGCAAACTATTAGGCAATGTATTGTATAAAATCTAGGTATACATAAAATAGGTACCACTGATTCACCGAGGGAAGTCTGTCTCAGACTGCAATGAGGGTGATCAACACTTTGTTAACTGGAATAAACAACGTACAGATTTTTTGTTTCTATTTTTTCTTTTTCTTTCATTTTTCTTTTTCTTTCTTTCTTTCTTTCTTTCTTTTTTTCTTTCTTTCTTTCTTTCTGTTTTTCTTAAGAGGACGTGGGATGGGGTGATGTTGTCGTTGGTTGCGTTTGTGCATTTGTGACCTATTCTCACAAAAGGCACAATAAGTCTCAGTTTAGGCATTTTCAGGTTATGGTATCACTATAAAGTTCTGAATCTCAGCTTTCATATGGTACTAAAGTTGAGTTTCAGGCTACAAAAACAAAACAGTTATGGGCTTTCAAAGATGAGAAGGGTCAAGTCAGCCATTTTGAGAAAAACAGTGCTGAAGACAATAGGCCTGAATTGAAAGGGTATGGTCAGAAACTCCTTAGCAACAATGCAACAAGCATTAAATATCAGCCAAATCAGCTGAAATTCCATACTTCCCTTGTTTACTTAATTGTCCATCCATCCAAAACAACAAAAAGAAAAATAAATTTAAGAAAAGCGTACTTTAATCACCAAAATGGGGCGATTGGACAGCTTTCAGCGGCCAGATAGTAGCACTTACCACACATTAAAACACACACACAAAATGATACTTATCGATTAAATTTGACTTATTGTGTTAGGACATCGTGTAAAAGTGGTTATAGAGCATGAAATTGCAGAAAACTCAAAATTGACAAAATTGTCTCTGTTCAGAGTTTTCAGCCCACAGCAGCAGAAGGCCTCGCCCGACTTATTGTACCTTTAGTCAGAGCGGGTCACATTTATTCTTCTTTTCATTATTCATTTATTTTTCTTTGCAAACCCAACCTCTACGCTACCTCGGTGGCGTTGATCTTACGGCAGCTCCTCAGCACACTGTTAACCCCACGTACCAAGTTCATTCAGTTGAAGTCCCTGTGGCAGGTAG
>JAPXFY010000017.1:18654460-18659460 GCA_030674185.1 Monoplex corrugatus | reverse complement strand
TATGTAGGTTACCTCCCTCAGTTTTACCTTTCACTATAGTGCACTATCTGAATATCTTAAGGGAAAGTTTATATAGTATACATAAGTACATACACACATGCCATCATTCATACATACATACACACTTTGTATACATGTATGTATGTATGTATGTATGTATGTATATATGTATGCATGTATGTATGTATGTATCTATATTATATATATATATATATATATATGTGTGTGTGTGTGTGTGTGAGTGTGTGTGTTGTGGTGTGTGTGTGTGTGTGTGTGTGTGTGTGTGTGTGTGTGTGTGTGTGCGTGATCGAGTCAATGAAAAAGAATATGACTGTGAGGAGTAAAGCTGAAGTAAACGGATTGTACCTAATACAACGACTCTATGTACGAAAGTGTTACAGAATGATCGACCTCCCCTCGCAGAAGACAAGATCAAAATAATGTTTGTGTATCGTGGTGAAAGGACAGTGCTAGAATCAAAAGAAGACAGGCTGGATGAAAAATGTGAAGGAATGGGGAAACCCCATCGTATCAGTCTTGCTTGCCACCGTATCCCAGACACAGAGATGGCGGACCCTTTCGGCTTCTTTAGCCTTTGTATCTTAGTCAAAGTTTGATAAGTCTTGCATCTGAAAAAGAACAGATTCATTTATTTGTCTTAAAAACCTAAAATAGGGCCACAAGACACAGACTAGTTGTGGTAAGTTGAAGTAAACAATCAACAACAAATGTTTTCACGTAGCAGCCTTCGCTAAATATCGATGGCAATATAACTTAATGAGTAAATCAGAACCTTAGTTTTCCGAAGTGTAAGTAAAGACATATTTCGCAACACATATTTGCAAGTAGAAGGTAAAAGACAGACAGACAGATAGACAGATATGGGCAGACAGAAAGACGGAGAGAGTGAGTGGGGTAAGGGAAGGGGTACGAAAAGAACACATTCACGCATGAATATGATGATCAGAAACAAACTTAAGAAGGAGAACCCATAGAATAAATCTGATGTACCATTTACAGCAACTACAACCTGAAATCCCCACAGAGAGCTAATGGCTTACACACAGGGATCCGGCCAGTCAATCCTGATAGATCTGCAGTTGCTGTGTGGTCGCCTGAGGTAAGAAAATACGAGGTTGAGCCCATGAATAGTCATGAACCACAAAGGGGATGTGCGATTAGGAGACGTAGGGCCGTCGGTGTGACGTGACGGAAATACACCCCACGTCAGATTTATTCCAAGTGCTCCAGTTGAAATGTCTCTCTCTGTGTGATCCCTGTAGAGTACTATCAGCTCAGAAGTGGCATACTAAAACGTTATCATCTGAAGATGACACTTTTTGCAATGAATGTGATTTCACTGAATAGGTCTTAACTCAGTCCTTGGTCTTTCGGGAGACCAGCAGACTTGACACTCGTGTGTGTGTGAGTTGTGTATATTTTGAAATGGTGGAAACTGTTTATTTACCATTTATCAGTCTCAGTTTCGATTTCTCAAGATGGCGTCTCTGCACATGAAATAAATTCCATACGTACTGACGCCATAGATGACATGTGGTGGATAAGATCCGAAATAATCATATTTCTACCTGCACCTAAGCCATACCTGTTGGCAAGGTCTCGGCGGTCCCACTTGTATCATTGATGAGAATGGTAATTATGGCTTGCTAGATCGTTCCATCCATTTCTTCTTCAGTAATAAATCATCATCTGTGATCATCATGACAGTTGTGAGTACTACCGTTCAACGATGTGTAGACTCTTTGTCGATTACTTTAAATCAAATAGAGCAAAAATTGAATGTTACGGGAATAATCACGATAATTAAAAACTTCGGATTTTGCCGATACGAAAAAACAAAAAACGCGAAAAAACAAACAAACCCAACAACAACATATTCAAGGCTTTCTAGTCAAATGGCTTGAGGAAACTGCCACGCACATTTCAACTTAAACACATGGCCAATGAGTATGTGTGGAGAATGCAAGTACCCTAGTGGACCCGCAAGATCCTCAGCTTGAGAACATAAAGATACAGAAGCTTTTTATGGTTTGGCTCTGTCACCCACCATGTCGACCCTTCCTCTAAAGCCATGCTTATCTTGCTGCTGCTATTGCAAATATAATATTTCAGCATGTTGCCTGAAGACGTTGTGGAAAATCTGAAACCTAAACCAAGACTGTTCAGTGTACCTCATGATTTGATAAGCCGAGGGATACAGAAAACAAAGGTGAAAGAAGAGGAAAAGGTCAGAGAAAGATTAAACCATTTCAGTGCCTCTTCCTTCGAGGAGACAAAACAGAATCCTTCATGGCAGCCTGGAAGGAAATCGACGCTGGAATCGACAGGAGAAAATTTGGATGGCAAATGCGAAAGGGTGGACAGATCTTAGCATGCTAGAATTATTTGCGAAAGTACCCAGACACCGAAATGTCAGATCTTTACTGCTGCTTGGACCAGTCAATGTCCCTTTTCAGTTCAATTCTTGTTGTTTATAGCCGTCTACTGCGTAGGACTATATCAGATCTGTCACCATGCCATTAGCAAAGATCACAGATTATGAATTATCATCATTTTTAAAATTACAGTATTTCACAATTAAACTAGTTTAGATCTAGTAAAAGATCCAACTGAAAATATTTTTTGTATGTTTAAATTATATCAGATAAAGGAAACTGATGTTTCTTCAAAAGTAAAACAATTTCCGGAGGACAGTCACGAAATAAGGTCTTTAGCGAGTCTGCTGTGAAGTATTTCTGTCTAATGCCATACCACTTTCAGCCTGTTTTCTTTTTCAAGATAACATATCCCTCCTTGGATTAAATAGCATGCATTGACGCCACTGATGCCGTGCGATGAAGAAGATCCAAAAATAATCAAGGCACAATCCTGAAGCCTGCACATAAGCCCGTTGTGTTGCATAATCTTGACGTCCTGCCTAGCGCATAGGTTTTATATCTTATCTTTGTATCAGTCTGTCACGTGAACCATCTAGGATAAATTGTAATGACATATATATCTCAATATGTAATGTTAAAAAAGGAAACAGGTGAAAACACAGCCAGTCTTCTCAGTATAAATGGACCTCACCAACGTCCTATACAATCACGTCACAGAAATGAAGCCTCAAACAAAACGACACATACTCTCCATCCGCCCACCAAAACGATTTATCTTTCCATCATCCAACTACTCCAGTTCGTCCTCTTCCCAAGACGTGTACGTTTAAAGAGACAATACATACAAACAAACGTACATGAAAAAAAAAGAATATTTTTGAAACATATTAATTGAAAAAAAAGAATAAAAATAAGTAAAAAAATAAAATAAATAAAACCATCGCACCACTACAATTACACATCTTATTCCATCGCAGTCCTCTTCGCCATCCAGTCAATTGTGTTTTCCATTTCTTGAATTTCTTCGATATGATTCATACAAACAACCAGATGTTTTCTGTTCTACGCCCTAGAAGACTGTGCAGTGCTACGTTTTAGATAATGCCTGTGTTTTTCTCGCTTTGTCTGGTGATGCCATTTGTTTTTCCTGTCCTGGTGGGTTCGTGATAGCTTCCACTATTTCCTTTTAAGTAAGACAATCGATGGTACAGTTTTGTGTGTGAAGGTATGATATTGAGTGCCTGGGGACTTCTGACATTCCAAGATGCAAACTTCTTGTTGTTTACCTGCAAATTTATCGGCACGTTCATTTCCCTTGATACCAGCGTGTATAGGACAGTAAATCTGCGTGAGTTCTTGTAGATTGATACTGCTCATTGCTTCGTGCCACCAGTCCGGAGTTCCTACAATGTTTTGCACTTTTTGATCTTGGCATAAGCCTGGAGCCTGTGCATAGGCCCTGTGCTTTGCCAAGGTCTTAAAGTTCTACGCAGCGCATGGGTAAGTTGATCGAGTCAGACGTGATGAAGGCTTGACTGTCTTTATGTCATCGTCTAGTAGAAATTAAACATTTAAAGCCATACGTGACTGCCTCAGTTTCCATTGTAAGAACGAAGATTCGTTCGTTCTTTGATTGAATGTCTTTTCACTGTGAGTGATATTAGACGAAGACTGGAGGTTGTGTTATTATACGCAGCATTTTCTTCATGTTTAGTATGTCCGTTCTGTTTGGCAGTGAAGCCCCATCAAGATTTGTTATTGGTGACTGAGCCATCCGTGTACATGATAATATCTTAGGGGTTGCAGCAGTCAGGTAGCAAGTGTTTGACATTGAAACTCTCACTACAAGGCCTGCATCAAGAAAAGTCTCGTTTAAATACAAAGGAATACTGTAACCTGTATTTCATTCTTTCTTTTGTTGTTGTTTAAACCCCAGCCGAATGCGCAGAGTCACATCAGGGCTAATACCGCTTCAAAACATACAAAACTTCAACAGGGGAAAAAAGAAAAGAAAATTAAGTACACATATCAATGCATTCGCGCACTTATCAGAGGACATGCCCCCGGCGCAGGACCATTCCGTCCGATTTCTCGCACAGGGGAGATTTAAAGAATACCTCTTTTACAAATATAAGCATACATGAGGACACCAAAACATATATAAAAACAAGCATAAATAACCTAAAATTGCTTCCGCTATCTCACCTCCTTAGAGCCAAAAATGCACTTAATGCATGTACCCAATTATCAATCCGAAGAAAAAGTACATACGATTTTATCGAACAAATATAGTTGAATGGACCGCTAAGGCAGAAAATGACGAGTAGAAATGACAGAAAGCAAAGCAACAAGGCAGAAACAAAGAGAGTGACAGAAAAGAGGAAATTTCTAGCACAGAATTTCCAGAAGGTGGGGATACTATTTATACTGAAAGAACCCCCGGCAACCCAACGGAGGGGTATTTCATTCAATCTCATTGGCCACGAAAGCAAAGAAAAAGAAAGCGGAACAAAAAGTTTACACATGTAAATGCCAATTCTTGCATTGCTGGAGGCAGAAGCATTAAAGTGTAACTGACTGTATTTTTAACGCTTTTCGGTG
>JAPXFY010000017.1:18646960-18649460 GCA_030674185.1 Monoplex corrugatus | reverse complement strand
ACGGGTGCCAATGAGGATAGCTTCTGTTTTGTCGTCATTAAGCTGAAGTCTATTGTGTGTCATCCAGTTCTTAATGACCGAGTAACACTCAGTGGTGCGAGTCAACAGGCGCTGTATATTATCAGGTGAGTCACTGTCTTGAAGTTGGGTGTCATCAGCATAGAAGTGGTGTTTTATAGAATGGGAGTTGATGATGGTGGACAGGGGGGAGGTGTAAAGAGTGAAAAGAACAGGGCCAAGGACAGATCCTTGTGGAACACCACAGGTCAGGTATGCAGGTTGAGAGTAAGTGCCATTGATGAGAACGGTTTGTTTTCTGTTGGATAGGTATGAAGTGAACCAAGACAGAGCAATGTCAGAGATGCCAAAAGTATGATGAAGTCTAGAAAGGAAAATACCATGATCAATGGTATCAAAGGCTGCAGACAGATCAAGGAGTGTGAGGAGAGAGACTTTGCCAGTATCAGTTGCAAGGAGGAGATTGTTGAGAATGTGTAGTAGGGCAGTTTCAGTGCTATGGCACTGGCGGTGGGCTGACTGGAAAGGATTGAGGAGATTGTTGGCAGACAGGTGAGAGTTCAGCTGGTTGAGGACGACTTTTTCAAGGAGTTTTGACAAGAAAGAGAGATTAGAGATAGGCCGGTAATTTTTCAGTTCATTTGGATCTAAATTGTGTTTCTTGAGGAGAGGGTGAACAATAGCAGACTTGAAAGAATCAGGGACAGTTCCAGTTTGAAGAGAAGTGTTGATGATGTCAGTGATGAATGGGAGGAGAGTAGGGAGACAGTCGGCGTAGAGAGAACCTGGAAGAGGATCCATTTCGCAGGTTTTGAACGACATGGATCTGATTGTGTTGAGAATTTCTTCTTGTGAGACTGGGGTAAAAGTAGTAAGAGGTGTGCCAGAGAAGGAAGGGTCAGGTGGGCATGGTTGACAGGGTGTCCTGTCAAGCCTGTCACGAAGAGTTTGTATTTGGTGGTGAAATAGTTGGAGAATACAGATGGGAGTTCTTCATTTGTATGTTTTGTTGGGAGAGGTAAATCTTTTCGTGTGCCAAGGAGATGATTCATGGTTGTAAAGAGTTCTTTTGAAGAAGAGGCATTCAGGATTTTGGTTTGGAAATAGCTTGTTTTTGCTGATGCAATGAGGGTGGATACTTTTGTTTTAGAGGCTTGGAAAAGTTGCCTGTGTACAGTGAGTTTGGATTTGCGCCAGCGGCGCTCTGCTCTGCGGCGGGCACGTTTTGCACAGGCGATCTCATGAGTGAGCCAGGGGGTAGGGGGGCGGTCAGGTAAAAGACGGGTTGTGGCTGGAGCATGAGTGTCCAGAAGATGGTGAAGAGTAGTATAGAATTCATCGGCAAGGTTATGTGACTTTTCAGAAAGGAGACGAGAGGCATCAGATGAAAATGTGGAGAGGTCGATAGATTTGAGATTGCGTCGAGTCACTGTGCGCATGGTACGGGAGGAGAAATGTCGAGAGAACAGAGAATTGCAGAGTGGTCAGATGGAAGGGCTGAAGTTAGACGGGTAGAAAGAACTAAGCAGTTGTCAGTAGCGGAATTTTGGTGATCACGAGAAATGATCCAGTCAAGAATGTGACCTTTTTGATGGGTTGGTTCAGAAATGTGTTGAGTCATATTGTGATTGGACAGAGAGTTGATGATATGTCTTGTGTCATAACGGTGAGTGTTGTCATAGTGGACATTGATGTCACCTAGAATGATGAGATTTCCAGGTAAGAGACAGTAGTAATCAAGAAGTAGATCAAAGTCAGAGAGAAACATGGATGTGGTGAGCTTGTTGGCAGAGCTAGGTGGAGGTCGATAGACACAGGAGAAGGTGATGGGGTGAGGGGTGGATTGGAAGGATACTTCAACGTGCTCGAAAGAAGGATGGGAGAAAGGCAGAGACTGCGAGAAAGACAGGCGGGAATGGAGTGAGTCGTTGTAGAGGATGGCGATACCACCACCTCGGGATGAGCGATGGAAAGAAGCAAGCCTGTAACCACTCGGAGTGAGACTCACATGTATAGGTTCATGACACACACACACACACACACACACACACACACACACACACACACATACTCATGCACACACGCACACACACACACACATACTCATGCACACACACACACACACACACACACACACACACACACACACACACACACACACACACACATATATATATATATATATATATGTACGGACGCACACGCCTTGCACGAGCGAGAGATTGGAGAGAGAGAGAGGGGAGAGAGAGAGGGGGGGGGGGGAGAGAGATAGATTTTAATGGGACTTTAATAAGACTTTAGCCTTCAGCGCCTATAAGAGTCAGGAAGGGATAGAGAGCGAGAGAGGGAGAGAGAGAGAGAGAGCTCCTGAAACGAGAGAGAGGGGAGAGAGAGAGAGAGAGAGAGAGCGCTTCTGAAACTAGAATCGTTCAAAACCCCAAGTAACCTTCCAGTTTTCTATTTGATTCACTGACCACTACAC
>JAPXFY010000017.1:18624460-18639460 GCA_030674185.1 Monoplex corrugatus | reverse complement strand
CCTTTCGTTATATTTTGAA
This sequence comes from Monoplex corrugatus, assembly GCA_030674185.1. Classification (NCBI taxonomy): domain Eukaryota; kingdom Metazoa; phylum Mollusca; class Gastropoda; order Littorinimorpha; family Ranellidae; genus Monoplex; species Monoplex corrugatus. The sequence continues at coordinate 18,639,441 of JAPXFY010000017.1, read as the reverse complement.
TCCAGTTTTTGTTCACTCGCTTTTGAATTCTTGATTTTTTTTGTTTTTTGTTTTGTTTTGTTTTTGGGTTTTTTTTTATGGTTTCGTTTGCTTTCAACAGAGAAATTTTCAAATGTGGACAAAGTAACAGCGATTCCCATTTTCGTAGGATGATTGTATCTGTTGTAACGTTTTGGGATGCTAATCGTCTTATCAGTCAGTTCTGCCACTAAATAGCCAGTGTCGTCACTCATGGAAGAGAATTGATTGAAAAAAATAACAGTGAGGTCGTCACACCCATAGGGATGAACTATAGCATGTTGATATGACTCGGTCACAGACCTTAAAGACAGGTGTTTACCTGGGATTTTTAAACAGTTGTTTACAGAAAACCCTTGAGACAGATGTTTATAGAAAACCCTTGAGACGTGTGTTTACAGGAACCCCTAAGACAGATGTTTACAATGAATTCTTGGGACAGATGCTTACAGAGAACCTTGAGATATGTGTATGCAGAGAACTTTGAGATATGTTTACAGAGAGCCCATGAGACAGGTGTTTACATGGAACCCGTTAAGACAGGTATTTAAGAGAACTCCGTGAAACAGATCCGTGAAACAGATGTTTACAAAGAACCTTTTAGACATGTGTTTACATGGAACTGTTAAGACAAGTGTTTACAGACAACCCCTGAGACAGGTGTTTACAGGGAACCCTTAAGACAGGTGTTATGGGGAACCGTTGAAACAGGTGTTTACAGAGAACTCTTGAGATGTGTATTTACATGAAACCCTTAAGACAAGTGTTTATGTACAACCTTTGAGACATTTACGGAGAACCCTTGAGATAGGTGTTTACACTGACCCCTTAAGAAAGGTGTTTAGCGAACCTTTTAGACAGGTATTTACAGGGAACGTTTGAGACAGGCGTTTGTAGCGAACTTCTGAGACATGTGTTTATATGTAACCCTTCAGACAGATGTTTACAAGGGATTATTTGAAACATGTATTTACATGGAAACTTTAAGACAGGTGCTTATTGGGTACCTTCAAGACAGATGTTTACGGGTTATCTTTGAGACAGGTGTTTGCTTGAGGAATCTTTAAGATAGGCACATGAAGCATTTAAGACACACGTTTACGTGGAACATTTACGATAAATGTTAAGGGATATTTCAGGCATGACAGATAAGAAACATTAAAAGAAGGTACAAGCTAATGTTGACGTGCAGATGGGGCATCCGGCTTCCAATCTGACCGCACGGATTTGATTTGCGTTGCTGCTTAACATGCTTGAGCAAAACTTTAGTGCGTGTGGCCTCCAGTCCACCCAGCTGTGAATGGGCACCTGACTCTCTTCCAAGTGAGGAAGGGTAAAGTAGCGGGGGAAGAGATGATGAGCGACACGCGTATAAAGCTGACTCCGATAAAAAAAAATTGAGGTCTCTACCTCCTCACACTCCTTAACGACCTCAGGGCTTTGACACAACCACAAAAAGAAAGAAAGAAAGAAAACAAAAGAATGTGTTTGCACAGCGAAAAGGGGACGGCGGTAAATCGCTGGAGAAATTACTGCTCGAGAACTTTTCCCTTTCGTGGTTGAAATGGTTGGTCTATTTCTCTCTTTCGTTCTTTCTTTCTTTTTTTCTTTCTTTCGTTCGTTCTTTCTTTCTTTCCTTCTTTGTTTTTTTTTTTTTCTTTCGTTCTTTCTTTCCTTCTTTCTTTTGTTCTTTCGTTCTTTCTTTCTTTTTTCTTTCTTTCTTTTGTTCTTTCTTTTACTTTTGTCGCGATGTATTTGCCATATGAATTCAAAACTACTTTCCCCGAGAAAGTCGTATCGACGCAGTGCAACGCCAACCGTTTTTTTTTTATTTTTTATATGCATGTTTTTCTGCTTGCCTTTCAAATTGGATTTCTTTTTACATTCTGCAAGGCATAACGCCTTTGTTGCCGTGGCGTGTTTTACGTGCGCTGAGTGGGTACTGCACAAGTGATTTCAGTTTATCATTTCATCCTTTAGACTAGCACCTAATCCACCGCTTAAGATCTAGTGGATGAGGGACACCAGGAAGAAAAATTCCAACCCAATCTGTGAATCGAACTCGCGTTTATGGCATTCTAGGCTGATAGCCGTTACATTAGTACACATATTTTACCATTTCAAGGATCGATGAGACAGCTGGTTGGTTTATCTGTGATTAACATGTGGGTTATATCAATATGTTGCTGACGCACATTTATACTTTTTTTCATTATTTTAATATATTTTCTTTTTTTCATTTTATCATTTACTGCCTTTTTTTTGGGGGGGGGGGGGTATGTGTATCAGCGTAATTTTGCTCACAGTGCGCAGGCGGTATGTTGCGGCACAGTCTGCATACTCCGACTTTGGTGCTTGTGCATACTGGGTGCATACTGCTTCCATAAGCTACCCGAATTTGACAGGATGTACAGGATGTTCAACATGTATATTTGATGTTCTGCGTACGTGTGCACACAAAGGGGTTAGGAACTAGCAAGTCTCCACGAAAGATCGGGAAAATCTCTGGTCGCTTAAGGAAGCAGGACAACACCCAGTATGCACAAGCACCAAAGACGGAGTGTGCAGACTGTGCATCAACATACCATACCGCCTGCACAGTGTGAGCAAAATCTCCACCCTTTGTCCACTAAGCGTGATATGAAGTGTCCAGGCAGAATCGAACCTAGACTCTTCCAACGGGAAGTCTGACGTCTTACCCACTTGACTATAGCGGCCGTCATCACAGGGTTTAAAAGGGGGATAATTCGAGTCTGAAATGGCCATAATGAAGCTTTTACGTGGTTAATTGCAGCCGTGAGTAGCACAATATTGATCTGAATCAGGAAGAGTACATCTGACCCATTCTGGTGTCACTAAACCCCTGGTGATGTATCCGCTGTTAGAAGGATAAAATGGCAATTATCCATCTTTTTTCTTTTTTTTTTCCTGTCTATATTCCAGATTGTCACCACCGGGCACTAAAACCTGTCGTTCGTCATGCTGAGCGTTTCGCTTTTACTCAGAACGGGTACCTCCTCTGGTGATTGTAAAGGGTGGGGATTTTTCAAGTCTCCTAGATCAGCATGTGTGCGGAGCCATTAGTGTCTAAGCCCCTGTAGTGTGTACACGCACGAAAAACATCAAGTATGCGCTTTAAAGATCCTGTAAGTCATGTCAGTGTCTGCTGGCTTATGTAAATATGAAAACAGCCAGCACGCACGCCCATCCCAAAACAGAGTACACGTACTGTGCAGCAATATATCGACTGCATAATGTGAGCAAAAAGCAACGAGCGTAAGCGCATCCGAGAAAAATCAGAAAGCATAGCATATACGTTTAGCCCCCGTTTGGTTTGCCGGGGGCTCTTTCAGTATAAATAGTATACCCACCTTCTGGAAATTCTGTGCTAGAAATTTCTCTTTTCTGCCACTCTCTTTGTTTCTGCCTTGTTGCCTTGCTTTCTGTCATTTTTGCTTATTTTCTGCTTTAATGGTGCATTTACCTGTATTTTTTCGATAAAGTCTTGGGTACTTTTTCTTCGGATTGATAATTGGGTGCATGTATTAAGTGCATTTTTGGCTCTATGGAGATGAGATATGCGGAGGCAGTTTTAGGTAGTTTATGCCTGTTTTTGTATATGTTTTGGTGTCCTTATGTATGCTTATATTTGTATTCAGGTGTGTTTTTTAAATCTCCCCTGTGCGATAAATCGGACGGAATGGTCCTGCGCCGGGGCATGTCCTTGGATTGTGTGCGCGAATGCATTGATATGTGTACTTGATTTTCTTTCCTTTTTTTTCCTGTTGAAGTTTTGTGTGTTTTGAGGCTGTTATAGCCCTGATATGGCTCTGCGCAGTCGGCTGGGCTTTAAACAACAATAAAAGAAAGAAAAACAGAGGCGTTTTTAAAAGATTGATATGTTCGCCTGCCTGTTCGCATGTCTGTCAGAAATACGTCAAAACTTCAGAATACTTTTTTACTCAAGGATAGTAGCATTAAGTACGATTGGACCTGTCTGAAAACTTTGACCACCATTCCATTTTTGTTGATCCCAGTCCCCTCCTGTTGGTCTGCGTGTGCACTTCTATTTGTCTGACCATAAGGTTACGAAAAAATAAAAATATTTATTGCGATAATTGATATAGACTGTAATAGCTCTTCTATTATTGCGATAATTGATATAGACTGTAATAGCTCTTCTACAAATTGAAGTTGGGGGAATGAGGATTTTACGAGAATATCTGATAACATGAACGTATCATGTTTCAGTATTGTATATCAGAATCTGAAATTTGCTGGCACAAGTGAAATACGAACTGAACGTTGTTATTTTGTCGTTGTCTTCTTTTTGGAGAGAGGGATGGTGCTTGTTGTTTGTTTGCTTATTTTTTGTTTGTTCGTTTGTTTGTGTGTGTGTTATTTCCCCCCGTGGGGATGCCGGCGGTTCTTTCAGTATGAATAGTATCCCCACCTTCTGGAAATTCTGTGTTAGAAATTTTCTCTTTACTGTCACTCTCTTTGTTTCCACATTGTTCCCTTGCTTTCTGTCATTTCTTCCTATCATTTTCTGCTTTGCTGGTCCATTCACCTGTATGTGTTCGATAAGGTCCTACTTATTTTTTCTTAGGATTGACTATTGAGTACATGTATTATGTGTATTTTTGAGTCTAGGGAGATGAGATATGTGGAAGCAATTTTAGGTGATTATGCCCGTTCTTATATATGTTTTTGGTGTCCTTAGTTGTGCTTAAATTTATATTCAGGTATATTTTTTTAAATCCCTGGTGCGATAAATTGGACGGAGTGGTTTAATACTAGGGGCTTGTCCTTAGATAACGTGCGCAAATGCATTGATATGTGTACTTAAATTTCTTTTCTTTTTTTCCTGTTGAAATTTTGTATCCTGTGAAGCGGTTATAGCCCTGATAGGGCTCTACACAGTCGGCTGGGCTTTAAACAACAATAACAAGAACGATGTTTGTTTGTTTTGTGTGTTTGTTGGCTGTTTCAATTTTTTCGCCTCCACAGCGGCGTCGATCCCATGCTGCTCCTTCCAGCTTCACAACACACCACTGACACCAAGTTCATTCAGGCGATGTCCCAGTGGCAGAAAACCCTCGGGAGCTAAAGATATCAGATGGCTGTTTCAGTGATTGTTTCTTTGTTTGCTTTCTATTTTTGAATTTTACACACACATGCGCGCACGCACGCACACACACACACACACACACACACACACACACACACACACACACACACACACACACACACAAATATATATATATATATATACATATATATATATATACATGTATATGAGTGAGAGAAGTACATGGATAGGTAGGTAGGTAGATAGATAGATAGATAGATAGATAGAGAGAGATAGGTAGATAGATAGAGAGATAGACAGACAGAGGTAGGTAGGTAGGTAGATAGGTAGGTAGATAGATAGATAGATAGATAGATAGATAGATAGACAGACAGACAGAGAGGTAGGTAGGTAGGTAGGTGGATAGATAGATAAATGGATGGATAGATAGATAGACAGATAGGTAGGTAGGTAGATAGTTAGATAGATAGATAGATAAATAGATAGATAGATAGATAGATAGATAGAGATAGTTGGAAGATAGATATGTACATATCAGTTAACTAAAAACACCCAATAGTACTTGACGGGATCCAGAACAACAATACATCACCACTGATCGGATATTCACCTTTCAGCTCCCTACGCCACACAGTAGCCATTTCGCAAAAGCACAGGGAACTCTCCATGTGTTCATGTGCGCGTAGATATGAATATATGTATATATACAGAGAGAGAGAGAGAGAGAGAGAGAGAGAGAGACAGAGAGAGAGAGAGCTCCCTGTTGAATACTGGATTCGATCCAGGAACCTATCTTGTTGAATTCTGGCCTGGCACTGTTAGGAATAACATGTAGGCCATCCTCAACGGATTTCCCCAGGCAATCAAACTGAACATGCTTCTTTGTCTGGTGGCATTTGACTCTTACACCGACTGAGCTATAAATAACCACTGAGATCATCATTCCGCCGAGAATCGGTGTTACTGTCAAGAGAGAGAGAGAGGGAGAGATAGAGAGAGAGAGAGAGAGAGACTGACAGACAGACAGACAGAGTGAGAGAGAGAGACATAGAGAGAGAGGGGAGAGAGAGAGAAGAGAGAGAGAGAAAGAACAATATCATTTGTTTACCTTCTCTCTCGATTTAATGATGTTAGTCCGATCGATCACACCAATATGCTGATTCTGAGCGAGGGACTGACGCTGTGTGTGTGTGTGTGTGTGCGTGCGTGTGTGTGTGTGTGTGTGTGTGTGTCTGTGTGTGTCTGTGTGTGTGTGTGTGCGCGCGTGTGTTGTGAGAGACGGAGAGAAAAGGGGGGGGGGGAGAGAGTGAGAAATAGAGCAGGTAACGTTGTTTATTAATACGGGTAATCCATAAGCACTTAGTTTTGTGTGTGTGTGTGTGTGTGTGTGTGTGTGTGTGTGTGTGTGTGTGGTGTGTGTGTCTCGTGTGTGTCTGTATGTGTGTGCGCGTGTGTTGTGAGAGACGGAGAGAAAAGGGGGGGGGGGAGAGAGAGAGAGAGAGGGGTGAGAAATAGAGCAGGTAACGTTGTTTATTAATACGGGTAATCCATAAGCACTTAGTTTTGTGTGTGTGTGTGTCTGTGTGTGTGTGCGCGTGTGTTGTGAGAGACAGAGAGAAAGGGGGGGGGAGAGAGAGAGAGAGAGTGAGAAATAGAGCAGGTAACGTTGTTTATTAATACGGGTAATCCATAAGCACTTAGTTTTGTGTGTGTGTGTGTGTGTGTGTGTGGTCTCGTGTGTGTCTGTATGTGTGTGCGCGTGTGTTGTGAGAGACGGAGAGAAAAGGGGGGGGGGGGTTAGAGAGAGAGAGAGTGAGAAATAGAGCAGGTAACGTTGTTTATTAATACGGGTAATCCATAAGCACTTAGTTTTGTGTGTCTGTGTGTGTGTGCGCGTGAGTTGTGAGAGACAGAGAGAAAGGGGGGGGGGGGGGAGTGAGAAATAGAGCAGGTAACGTTGTTTATTAATACGGGTAATCCATAAGCACTTAGTTTGTGTGTGTGTGTGTGTGTGTGTGTGTGTGTGTGTGTGTGTGTGTGTGTGTGTGTGTGTGTGTGTGTGTGTGTGTGTGTGTGCCTTGTTTGTTTGTTTGTTTACACCTTGCCTTCGCCCAACGTGAAACTAAACTACCCATTGTACGAAATGAACAGAATGATAACATCTAAACATCAAAAGATCATATTTTTTTAATTGAAACTTATTTTAATTATTTCAAAGAGAGAACATATATATACATTTATTGTTAGAAAAGCAAAGTTGCAATCGTAGCGCAGGATTTAAACTTCAACTCACCTAAACGTCATAATAACTTCTACAAAAGAAATACACATATTCATGAATTTAGCATTTTACAAACAACATATACATAAGCATACACCCGTTATATACAAAGAGAGAGAGAGGGAGAGACAGAGAGAAAGAGAGGGAGAGAGAGAGAGAGAGAGAGAGAGAGAGAGAGAGAGAGAGAGAGAATGTGTATGATGAGAGATTTACGTTTTTTAATATTCTCATCCCTATTTTGTTGGGACTTGTTGTGGTTGTGTGGATGGGTGAGTGCTTTTGTTGTCACTGTTGTTTTGTATTTATTTTTTGTTTTGTTTTATTTTAAAGTTTTGCCATTATACAAAAACAAAAAACGTAGAATGAGTTAGTTTGTCAGGAACAATGGGTTTTTATCGTTCGGATGCTTCTTTTATGGGATAATTTTGGATATTTGGAAGATATGATGTAGAAACATGACATGGAGATTAAACGCTTCGTGGAATGTGGAATGACCGTTCTTGTGAAAAGTGGGGTGTGTGTGAAAAGTTCTTTGTGAATTGTGATTTTGAGTTTGAAAGTGAGAGAGAGAAATGGTTTAATTTAAATGTTTTTGAGAAAGAAGAACGTGTTCACGGCCTATTTTGTGCGGTGCTGTTGAGTGCTGTACCGTTGATGTATCATGGATCCATTTGGCAGTCGTGGCAGTAATTTAATGTTACTGCTTCAGAGTGTAAAGAGTTTCATGTGACATTACTTTGTATCACGCTCTCTTTGAAGAAGAAGATACTGACGGCAAGAGGTTTTTGTAAGAAGTACTTTGAGGTCGAAGTATTTGTAATATTGAAATCGTGACTTGACGAAATTTAAAATAATTGAAAATAAGATGTTGAAGAGAATGCGTTTGGTAATTGTGCATTGTGAAAAAGTGGTTTTTGAGATGTAGTTCTGCTGTATTATTCATTTTTGAGATTATGAGAAGTTTGCTCTAATGAAAATCCCATCAGCTAAATGATTAATGATGTGATGAGCTAATTCATTTTCTATCATGTTTGTTGAATTAAAAAAAGGAATTTCTTTTGTTTGTCTCTTGTTATGAGAGTCCGCTGCGTGACGAGAGTCGTGACATAGCTCAAGGCCTTGGGATCAGGAATGAAAATGGAGAGCAACTTCTCACTTTTTGTCGGGTAAACCAATTCCAAATTCTCAGCACATGGTCCCGGCATCATCCCTGCAGAAATATACGTGGATCTCCATAAATGGGCGAATAAAGAATCAAATTGACTATATCCTTCTGAACAAAAACTGTTCTCTAGTTTTATTGATTGCAAAACAAGACCAGGCGTGGATAATGACACGGATCATATCTTCTTAACAGCAGAGATAAAAACGAAGGGACATAGAAATATCTCAAACAACCCCCAATAAGATCTTATCTGGATAAACTACTCGAACTAGATAGCAAGCAAGAATTCATGTTAAACAAAAAACAAACAAACAAACAAAAACAGAGTTGAAATATTTTTGGAAATCCAAGAAGAAAATTTACCAGAAGAGATGTGGCCAAGATATGTAGAAACAATGGACAGAATCCGCGGAATCAATATTAGAATGGAAAAGAGCAAAGAAGACAAAACCTTGGAAACTGTCAGGAAGATAAGCCAGAGAAGATGGAAACAAGTAAGAATATCGAAGAAATTAAACAACAAATTGAAGCGAAGAGACAATCGTGGCTAGAAAATGAATGCGCCAAAATCCAAGAATATGATAGACAAAGACAAAGATAAAATTTTATTTCATAAGATAAAATCAGTCAAAGACACCGAATTCCAGCCTAAGCAGCTCAGTATAAACAGTTCCGATGGAGAGACCCTTAGTGACTCATTTGAAATTATAAAGAGGTGGAAAAACTTTGGTGAAAAATTCTTCAGTTCACTGGCCTCAAGACAAAGTTTGCCCTTATTAGAGGTAATTGAGAAAGAATCCTTACCTCTGCTTTGTGAAATGGAAGAAGTTATTAAAAAAAATGAAATGTGGCGAGTCACCAGGTCTTGATAACATCCCGGCAGAATTGTTTAAAGCAGCAGCCCAAACACTATCAAGGCGTTACACCATCTTTGCTGCGATATCTGGGATGCTCCTAAATAGCCAAAAGAATAGATGCAGCAAGAACTGTTTATGCTTCATAAAACAGTCTGTGTCAAAGAGTGCAGTAATTACAAACAAAACGATTGCCTTGATAAGTCATACAAGAAAAAAATGTGCTGTACATTTTTCTGAATAAGCGAAATGCAAAGATTGAGAGTGGACTTGCAGAAGAAGAAGCTGGTTTCAGACCAAGCAGAGGTACAGAAGACATGCTCTCTGCGTTTCAGGTCCTATTTGAAAAGCTGAAAAGCTTAATGGTATAGATGAGGAACTCCAAAATGCTGATATAGTATTTGTAGATTACAGCTAGGCTTTTGAAGATGTAGCCTACAATGAACGTATCACGACACTGCTGCAAATGGGATTCCAGATTCATCTCTTCCTTCTCAGACAGTCTCTGTACGCAGACCAAATGGCAAAAATGAGATGGAATGTTCTCACACAGACGCCTTCAAAATAAGTTAAGGAGTAGGCAAGGATGCGTTCTATCGACGTTTCTGTTTAGCGTTTACACCAAACAAGTCATGACAAACGCTGATATGGAAAGACAAGGCATTAAAGTCGGAGGGAGAAAGATATTGAAGATACAGCCCTAGCGCAAGCAACTGTGATGAAGCAACAACACTTCTAAATAAATTGATGAAAGTTTGACAGAAAAAGAAGCCAGAGGGTGAATGTAAAGAAAGCAAAGCAGATGCACATTGGCAGTAACAGTTATAAGCTCATACGCATTGAGCAAGAAGGAGTAGAAAGAGTGAAGCAATTGAACTATCTTGGATCTATCAGACTTAGATGCTTACTGCCCAACTGATATTTGTGAAAGGATTGGTGTGGCGCAACAACGCATGGTTAAACTAAATAACATGGAAAGACTGCTCACTAAACCTCGATATGAAAGTAAAGGTAATGAGAACTATTAAACATCGTAAAAAAAAAAAAAGAAGGATGACATTTTGGGGCATGCGTGCAGAAACAAGAAATGCTCCATCACAAAGGTGTAATACAAGGAAAACAACAAGCAAAAAGAAAGAGAGGAAGACCACGAGTAAGCTGCATGGACAACACCAGAGACTGTACAGCATAGAACAACTGCCAGATGTTTGTCACCATCAACAGAAGAAAACAGTTGCGTGAAGGCTCCAGAGAGTGACGCGGGCTCCAACGCAAACGACAGGCTTATCTCCCATGTAGAGGTAGAACAGTTTTCACTGGTGTGCAGACTTTATGTAGATATAGAACAGTTTTCCCTGGTGTGCAAAGTTTATGTAGATGTAGATCAGTTTTCACTGGTGTGCAAACTTATGTGATAGAGAACAGTTTTCACTGTGTGCAGACTTATGTAGATATAGAACAGTTTTCACTGGTGTGCAAACTTTATGTAGATGTAGAACAGTTTTCACTGGTGTGCAAACTTTATGTAGATGAAGAACAGTTTTCACTGGTGTGCAAACTTTATGTAGATGTAGATCAGTTTTCACTGGTGTGCAGACTTTATGTAGATAGTAGAACAGTTTTCACTGGTGTGCAAACTTTATGTAGATGTAGAACAGACTTTATGTAGATGTAGACAGTTTTCACTGGTGTGCAGACTTTATGTAGATGTAGAACAGTTTCATGTGTGCAGACTTTATGTAGATGTAGAACAGTTTTCACTGGTGTGCAAACTTTATGTAGATATAGAACAGTTTTCACTGTGTGCAGACTTTATGTAGATATAGAACAGTTTTCACTGGTGTGCAAACTTTATGTAGATGTAGAACAGTTTTCACTGGTGTGCAAACTTTATGTAGATAGAGAACAGTTTTCACTGGTGTGCAAACTTTATGTAGATAGAGAACAGTTTTCACTGGTGTGCAGACTTTATGTAGATATAGAACAGTTTTCACTGGTGTGCAAACTTTATGTAGATGTAGAACAGTTTTCACTGGTGTGCAGACTTTATGTAGATAGAGAACAGTTTTCACTGGTGTGCAGACTTTATGTAGATATAGAACAGTTTTCACTGGTGTGCAGACTTATGTAGATGTAGAACAGTTTTCACTGGTGTGCAAACTTTATGTAGATAGAGAACAGTTTTCACTGGTGTGCAGACTTTATGTAGATGTTAGAACAGTTTCACTGGTGTGCAGACTTTATGTAGATGTAGAACAGACTTTATGTGATGTAGAACAGTTTTACTGGTGTGCAAACTTTATGTAGATGTAGAACAGACTTTATGTAGATATAGACAGTTTTTATTGTGTGCAAACTTTATGTAGATATGTAACAGTTTTTACTGGTGTGCAAACTTTATGTAGATGTAGACAGACTTTATTAGATATAGAAATTTTTCACTGGTGTGCAACTTTTGTAGATGTAGAACAGTTTATGTAGATATAGAAGTTTTCACTGGTGTGCAAACTTTATGTAGATGTAGAACGACTTTTGTAGATATAGAACAGTTTTACTGGTGTGGCAAACTTTATGTAGAGTAGAACGACTTTATGTAGATATAGAACAGTTTCATGGTGTGCAGACTTATGTAGATGTAAACAGTTTTCACTGGTGTGCAACTTTATGTAGATGTAGAACAGTTTCATGGTGTGCAGACTTTATGTAATATAGAACAGTTTTCATGGTGTGCAACTTTTATGTAGATGTAGAACAATTTTCACTGGTGTGCAGACTTTATGTAGATAAGAACAGTTTTCCTGGTGTGCAAACTTTATGTAGATGTAGAACAGTTTTCACTGGTGTGCAGACTTTAAGTAGATATAGAACAGTTTTCATGGTGTGCAGACTTTATGTAGATATAGAACAGTTTTTACAGGTGTGCAGACTTATGTAGATATACAACAGTTTTTACACGTGTGCAGACTTTTGTAGATATAGAACAGTTTTCACTGGTGTGCAGACTTTAGTAGATATACAACAGTTTTTACAGGTGTGCAAACTTTATGTAGATATAGACAGTTTTCACTGGTGTGCAAACTTTATTAGATATGAACAGTTTTCACTGGTGTGCGACTTTATGTAGATTACAACAGTTTTTATCAGGTGTGCAGACTTTATTAGATATACACAGTTTTTACAGGTGTGCAGACTTTATGTAGATATAGACAGTTTCACTGGTGTGCAGACTTTATGTAATATACAACAGTTTTCATGGTGTGCAGACTTATGTAGATATAGAACAGTTTTCACTGGTGCAGACTTTATGTAGATATAGAACAGTTTTCACTGGTGTGCAGACTTTATGTAGATATAGAACAGTTTTCACTGGTGTGCAAACTTTATGTAGATATAGAACAGTTTCACTGGTGTGCAAACTTTATGTAGATGAGAACAGTTTCACTGGTGTGCAAACTTTAGTAGATATACAACAGTTTTTACAGGTGTGCAAACTTTATGTAGATGTAGAACAGACTTTATGTATATAGAACAGTATTTACTGGTGTGCAAACTTATTAGATGTAGAAAAGTTTCACTGAATGGCGTGGACTCTTAGGTAGAGTAAACAGCTTCCCGATGTTCATACTGTATGTGGATACTGAACGTCCTGCACTCAATGAAAGCCGTTCTGCATCACCTTAGGTCTGCGGCCGTGTGCCTTCTTTCCTTGCTAACGTGCTGGTCATACTATACTTATTCATCATGTGTTATTTTATTTATTGCATTTACCTATTTGTTAATCGCCTTTTTGGCTTTCTCTTCATATATTCCAAGGACGTTTTCTTTTTGATATTGTTTTTAGTCACTGCTCTGTGTGTGTGTGTGTGTGTGTGTGTGTGTGTGTGTGTGTGTGTGTGTGTGTGTGTGTGTGTGTGTGTGTGTGTCTGTCTGTCTGTCTGTCTGTCTGTCTCTGTGTGTCTCTGTGTGTCTGTGTGTGTGTTTTGTAATAATGTCCTCGCTTTTATACAAAATCGGATATTTTCTTTGACGGTAAAAATCTGCTCTGTTTTGTAATTTTATTGATTGATATCTGCATGTGCTTTTGTAACTTGGCTTTTGTTGTTTTTGGGCTACTGAACATCACATGCTTGTTTCATAAACGACTTTAAGCCCAGGTATCAGTTTACCATGAGAAAAACGTGTCCACAAAGTCAGGAGAGGGGGCGTTCAGAAATAGAAACCGACGGTGAAGTCAACAACCAGATTTGTCTTCACGGCAGTTGCTTTTGCGGCAATGCGTGAACCGTTCATGTTTCCATCTAGGTCTGTCTCATTTTCTGTTTTGTACCGTGTATAACTTACCAGATCAGTTTCAGTTTCAATTTCTCAAGATGACATCTCATATCTGTTTGTCTACGTATCTATCTATGTATGTATCTATCTAGCTATCTATCTGTCTGTCTGTCTATCTATTCGTCCATCTATCTGTCTGTCTGTCTATGTAGCTGTCTGTCCTGTCTATCTGGTTGTCTGTCTGTCTAGTTATCTATCTGCACATATGTATATGCATATATATATCTATCTATCTATATGTATATATGTCAGTATATATATCTATGTGTATGTATGTATATGTGTATGTATATATATATATGTATATATATATATATATATATATATATATATATATATATATATATATATATAGAGAGAGAGAGAGAGAGAGAGAGAGAGAGAGAAAACATACTACTCTTTTTTTCTTTTTATGTGTTCTTGGTCTATAGACTATTCATTTTGTACTTCATAACTGTACACTAACGAATGGAAGTTGAGGACATTCGAAGACGCTGTATCACATTGAACTTTATACTTCATGCAGGTCTTCTGCACATTATCATTCTATCATACTCCTTTTCGTTGCATTGCTTTGCGTCGTGTCATGTCGTACCGTGCCTTGTCATGTCGTGTCGTGTCTTGTCGAGTCGTGTCGTGTTGCTTTGCGTTGCGTTGCGTTGTGCTGCGGTTCCTTATGCTGCCCTGTGTTGTGCTGTACTGTGTGATGTTTGTGTCATATCGTATTGTATTGTATTGTCTTGTCTTGTGCTGAATTACTTTGTATTTTGTTATGTTGTGCTGTACTACTATACAGTGCTGTATTGTATTGTGCTGTGCCGTGCTGTGTTTGCTTGTTGTTATGTTTTCCAGAGTATTCTGCCGTTCTACACTGTTCTTTACATTGCTTTACTTTATTTTATATCACGCATACTGCACTGCACTGTACAACTATGGAAGACATTCCAAGACGTTGTATTATACAGTACCGATTGTGTACTTGATATTCTGCAATATTATTCTGCCGTACTGAATTGCTTCGCGTTGCAGAGTAATCCCCACAGGTAAACAGAGACCATAAAGAAGGCTCACACAATGTTTGAAGGGTGTTTGCACGAAGTAAGTGTTGTCCCTTGTCATGAACACAAATACAATGCGAGCAAGTAGGCTTCAGGATCTGTTGACAAGTCCTAAAAGACACTATGTCCCTCACCAATGAGAGACTGTGTCCCTCACCAAAGAGAGACTGTGTCCCTCGCC
>JAPXFY010000017.1:18596960-18619460 GCA_030674185.1 Monoplex corrugatus | reverse complement strand
ACAGACATACACAGACAAACAAAGAGAGTCGAAGAGATCATGCAGACATACACAGACAAACAAAGCGGGAGATATCATGCAGACATACACAGACAAACAAAGCGGGAGATATCATGCAGACATATACAGACAAACAAAGAGAGTCGAAGAGATCATGCAGACATATACAGACAAACAAAGAGAGTCGAAGAGATCATGCAGACATATACAGACAAACAAAGAGAGTCGAAGAGATCATGCAGACATATACAGACAAACAAAGAGAGTCGAAGAGATCATGCAGACATACACAGACAAACAAAGAGAGTCGAAGATACCATGCAGACATACACAGACAAACAAAGCGAGAGATATCATGCAGACATACACAGACAAACAAAGCGAGAGATACCATGCAGACATACACAGACAAACAAAGCGGGAGATATCATGCAGACATACACAGACAAACAAAGCGAGAGATATCATGCAGACATACACAGACAAACAAAGCGGGAGATACCATGCAGACATACACAGACAAACAAAGCGGGAGATACCATGCAGACATACACAGACAAACAAAGCGGGAGATATCATGCAGACATACACAGACAAACAAAGCGGGAGATATCATGCAGACATACACAGACAAACAAAGCGGGAGAGACCATGCAGACATACACAGACAAACAAAGCGGGAGATACCATGCAGACATACACAGACAAACAAAGCGGGAGATACCATGCAGACATACACAGACAAACAAAGCGGGAGATATCATGCAGACATACACAAACAAAGCGGGAGATATCATGCAGACATACACAGACAAACAAAGCGGGAGATACCATGCAGACATACACAGACAAACAAAGCGGGAGATACCATGCAGACATACACAGACAAACAAAGCGAGAGATACCATGCAGACATACACAGACAAACAAAGCGGGAGATACCATGCAGGCACAGTATACAGACAGACAAACAAAGGGAGTGGGAGAGACCATGCAGACATTTCCGGACAAACAAAGCGGGAGAGATCACGCAGACATATACAAACAAAGCGGAAGATACCACGCAGACACAGAATTCAGACAGATAAACAAAAGGAGTGGGAGAGACCACGCAGGCATACACGAAAGCGGGAAATACCACGCAGACGTAATATACAGGCAAACAAAAGGATTGGGAGAGACCACGCAGACTATACACACAGACAAAGACAGCGAGGGAGCCCACACAAACAACACAGAAAGACACAGTAAAGGAGTCTGCATAGTGTTTGCAGGATGACAGGATAAGGTGAATGCTGTCTGAGATGAACAAAAGCACAATAAAAGAACACAGCGTATAAAATGCCAGAGAAGTTGGTCACGTGTCTGTCCACCCAGAGGAAATGGTCCATGCTGGTACCAACGACCTCTTTCTTTGTGGACTGCTCACACGATTGTCAAGCCCACTGACAGTCTCGTTTTCAAGCCGGACAGTAGACCTGAGACCCGTTTCTCGTTTGCGAGCACGCTCGCGCGCGAGGAAGAAACAGCGGATGGCGAGGCGAAAAGATTGTATGCAATGAAATGAACGCTCGGCGGAAGTTAGTAACATAGTATGCCGTGAAATAGACTTTCAGCAAAGTAGATTTAGCGACATAGTATGCCGTGAAATGGACTTTCAGCAAAGTAGATACAGTGACATAGTATGCTGTGAAATGGACTTTCAGCAAAGTAGATATGGCGACATAGTGTGAATGAAATGGACTTTCAGCAAAGTAGATTTAGCGACATAGTATGCCGTGAAATGGACTTTCAGCAAAGTAGATATAGTGATATAGTATGCTGTGAAATGGACTTTCAGCAAAGTAGATATGGCGAGATAGTGTGACTGAATGGATTTTCAGCAAAGTAGGTTTAGCGACATAGTGTGACTGAAATGGACTTTCAGCAAAGTAGATATAGTGACATAATGTGCATGAAATAGACGTCAGCAGAAGTAGATTTAGCGACATAGTGTGCATGAAATGGACGTCAGCGGAAGTAGATGTAGCGACATGGTGTGCATGAAATGGACGTCAGCAGAAGTAGATTTAGCGACATTGTATGCAAGTAAATGGACGTCAGCGGAAGTAGATTTAGCGACATAGTGTGCATGAAATGGACGTCAGCGGAAGTAGATTTAGCGACATAGTGTGCATGAAATGGACGTCAGCGGAAGTAGATGTAGCGACATAATGTGCATGAAATGGACGTCAGCGGAAGTAGATTTAGCGACATAGTGTGCATGAAATGGACGTCAGCAGAAGTAGATTTAGCGACATAGTGTGCATGAAATGGACGTCAGCGGAAGTAGATGTAGCGACATAGTGTGCATGAAATGGACGTCAGCGGAAGTAGATTTAGCGACATAATGTGCATGAAATGGACGTCAGCGGACGTAGATGTAGCGACATAGTGTGCATGAAATGGACGTCAGCGGAAGTAGATTTAGCGACATAGTGTGCATGAAATGAACGTCGGCAGAAGTAGATTTAGCGACACAGTCTTTGGTAGATGGTTGTTCGATTGGTATATTGACATTGTTTGGTAGATGATTGTTCGATTGTTGGGAATGACTTATTGTTTGGTTGGCTGTTTACAAACTGATGATAGATTGATCAGTTAACTGTTTGATCTGTCAGTAATCTGGACGATAATGTAAACTGATTGCTCTTTGATTAGTTAATTCGAATGAATTATGTTTATCGACTGATCAAACATTGTTTAGCTGAAATGTCGATCAATCAATTGTTTATGTGGATGGTGGGGTTTTCCAGTTGCTTGGTTGGAGTGACTAATTATCAAGTGCTGAATAAGTTGGTCGGCGGGATGGTCAATCCGTCGAACGAAGTATTGAAGGAGTGTGAAATTATCAATTATTGAATGGTAAGAGATGTAATGGAAAGTACAGTCGCATTGTTATGCTTCTTTTAAATTGATATAAATGTAAACGCGCACACACACGTACGAACACAGTCGCGCGCACACACGTACGAACACAGTCGCGCGCACACACGTACGAACACAGTCACACACACACACACACACACACATACACACACACACACACACACACACACACACACACACACACACACAACACACACACACACGAACACAGTCACGAACACAGTCACACACACACACACACACACACACACACACACACACACACACACACACACACACACACACACACACACACACACACGTAGCAACAGTTCACCAGTGAACGGTTGAAACATATATTTTGTTCCTTCCTTGTTTGTTTGTTGTTGTTTTTTTTTGGTGTGTTTTGTTTGTTTGTTTGTTTGTTTTGTCAAAGTTGACGTTTGAGAAATTTCTCCTCGGCAACCCCCACCCCAACCTCCTTGCGTTGCACACAAAAAACAAACAGATCTTGTTTCTCCTCATAACATCCCCAGGCGTACTTGTTTCATGCAGTCTGACATCCTTCCACCCTCTTAACAGCAGAGAAATGTTGAGGTCTTAGAAATCAAATTGTGAATCCTGCGATGGTTTAAACCAAGCATTCATCGATTTTTTTAAAACTAAATATTCAGTGGTGTTTTAAACAAAATACTCATCGATGTTTTAAATCAAGCATTCATCGATGTTTTAAACCACACAGTCATCGATGTTTTAAACCAAGCATTCTTCGATGGTTTAAGATAAGCATCCATTATCATGTGCAAAAGCAATTTTAGGTAACTTACGCCATTTTTATGTGTATTTTAGTGTCCTTGATTATATTTACATTTGTATTCAGTTTGTTTTTTTTAAATCCTTTGGTGATAAATTGGATGGAATGGTCAACGCCAGGGGCATATACCTAGATTATATGTGCGAATGTGTTGATATGTATACTTACTTTTCTTTTTCCGCCCCCCCCCCCCCCCCCCCCACCTCCCGCCTATGTTGTATTCGTTTTGAAATGGTTGTAGCCCTGATACCGCTCTGCGCAGACGGCTGGGTTTTAAACGATAAGGATAAGAATAAACCTATGGTAGCACAAGCGGACATAGAAAACAAATAAGAAGACGACGAATGTTTGATTTCAGTGAGTTGTTTTTAAATCAGTTAATGAATGATGGATTCGAATAGCGGTGACGGTTTGATTTTCATTAGTGACGAATGCTTGCTTTCATCAGTAATGAAGATGACCACTTGTTTTAAAATCCCAACCCTTCGTCCTTGTCGAGAGAGGTAGACAAAAACAAACAGGTTAGCTCAAGCCATGACGGGCCTACGAAGCCAAGAGTCGATTTGTAATTGCTAAAAAGAATACAAAACAAAACAAAACAAAACAAACAAAAAGTCACACAGCATTTCTTCACAGTAGGCCTTCCAGTTTGCTGCTGACCGTAAGCTCTTTGTCCCCGCGACACCCATGATGGTACATGGACACAGACTTAACCCTTTGACTCCCGCACCCTATCCACCAAATGCAAGAACTTAACCCTTTGACTCCCACACCCTATCCACCAAATGCAAGAACTTAACCCTTTGACTCCCGCACCTATCCACCAACTGCAAGAACTTAACCCTTTGACTCCCGCACCCTATCCACCAAATGCAAGAACCTAACCCTTTGACTCCCGCACCCTATCCACCAAATGCAAGAACTTAACCCTTTGACTCGCGCACCCTCTCCACCAAATGCAAGAACTTAACCCTTTGACTCCCGCACCCTATCTACCAAATGCAAGAACTTAACCTTTTGACTCCTTCATCCTATCCACCAAATGCAAGAACTTAACCCTTTGACTCCCGCACCCTATCCACCAAATGCAAGAACTTAACCCTTTGACTCCCGCACCCTATCCACCAAATGCAAGAACTTAACCCTTTGACTCCTTCACCCTATCCACCAACTTCCTGCAAGATCGGATGAGGGAGTCAAAGGGTTAAGTTTTTGCTTTGCTAGCATGATTGACAATGCAGGGTGCTAGTGGACAGGGTGCAGGAGCAAAAAGAAACGATAAGACAAGAAGCGAAAAGAGGTTTAACCCTTTGACTCCCGCACCCTGCCCACCAACATCCTGCATTGTGAACCGTGCTTGCACAGCAAAAACTTAACCCTTTGACTCCCTGACCTTATCCACCAGCTTCCTCGTGAGGGAGCCAAAGGGTCAAGTTTTTGCAGTTGGTGGATAGGGTTCGGGAGTCGAAGGGTTAAAGCGAAATGACTGCCACCAATGTTCAAGCAAAATGAATTCAGAAACACGTGAAAGTAGAATGAGAACGCCTTTCTAGTTGACGAAACAAGACAGGCGCTTAATGTTGGCGAGAGGCGTTTATCATGCATACAAAAAAGACAGCAGTGACACAAATTGGATTTAGGATAAAAAGAACAGATAAGTTGTGGGATATTTCGTTAAGCGGGAGCAGATAACTCAAAAGATATGTCCTCCAATTATTTTCTTGATCAAGTTTTTTTTCTATCTCAACAAAATATCAGGGACGTTATCTAATGTTGATTTATGTCCAAAATCTAATGAATGTGTTTCTTTGTTGTCTTCCGTGTATGCTAAACACGGGATGTTTGGTTCTTTGGACAGAACCGTGACCACAAGTACCTTGAGTACCACCAGACGAGTCCGCGGCATTAAAACTGGCCTGTTTGCTACCCATTTTCATGTTTTCATCATTTTTGTGGTGTCAGCTTAGTGTTTCTTAGGTCTTTTCTTCCCCTCCTCCACCACTCCATTTGAAAATCTTACCAGTGCATAAGGGTTTGCTTAGGCTTAGGGATCCTGCCAGATGGTTGCTAGCAGTCTTGGTAGGAGTGCATATGGAATTATTCGAATGCGATGAACCTCTCTTGAACAAACTCCAAACTCGTGTACGTTTAACGAAGGCCAGTTGGCCAAAAACTTGAGTTGTTTTGTTTTGTTTTGTAAATTTACTGTGCGTTCTCATTCAGTTTTTCTGTTTTACTGATTTCAAGAACAAGACTTTTTCAGACTTTTTTTTTTTTGTTCACAGAAGTAATACAAATTCAAAACAAAACAGCAAAGCGTAACTGCAGTCAAATCCTAAGAACAAAGTTCAGCTGATGCAAAACATCCAAATCTTAAAATATGATTATATAACATCTGCGTACAGCATATTTGACAATAACAAAAGCCTAAAGGTTAAGTTTCATTAAAATGTGATAAGCGATTGCTTTAATTCATGGAGAAATGCACACTGTGACTTTTTTAGAACTTGTACTTTTTGTGCTGATCAGAAAGAATTGTCAGTGGCACATTGCTTGAGTCAAGAGTGCCAAGAGCTGCGATTAAGAGAAATAGAAATGTAAGTTTGTGATCTGGCATGACAAAACAAACAAAACAAAAACGAAAACAAACACATTACCAGTCTGCAGTTGTTGCTTTCAGAAGCAACATCAGCCAAACGAAACAAAGAAACAAAAAGACATTAACCGAATTAATTTGTTGCCAAGTGTGTGGATGTGGGTGTGTGCGTTCTTGTGTGGGGGGGGGGGGGGAGAAGGAGACATGGAAGGAAGCAGAGTTAATTGTCTTCTCTTGAAGCAGCTGCCATTCAAACCTGAGAAACTTTTTAAGCAGTTTGTGTCGTTTTGTTTCGCTTTGTTCTTTGTTTTGTGGTCTTCTCCATTTTTGCATTTACGTTTCTTGCATTTCTTCGTTTCTTTCTTCCTTTCTTTTCCTTTCTTTTTTCTCTCTTTCTTTTTGTTTCTTATTTCTCTCTTTCTCTATTCCTTCTGTTCTTTCTTTCTTTTCTTTTCTTTTTTTTCTTTTCTTTTCTGTTTTTCTCTTCTTTCTTATTTGTCTCTTTTTCATTTCTTTTTGAAGTTTTCTTTTTCTTGCTTTCTTTTTTTTCACCTTTCTATCGTATTTTCTTATTGCTTTATATATTCTTTCCTCTTTCTGTTTGTTTTTCTTTCTTTCTTTTCTTTTGTTTTTTCCTATCTCCTCACCCAGCTCAGTCGATGTAGGAAAGTCAAATTCGATTTGCTGTTCTTCTTTTGGTCTTAATGTCGGTGATCTTATTTACTGGTCGTCTGTTTTGTACTTTTGACAAAGGCCAGTTGGCCGAAACTTTGCGCCTGCCCTATTTTGCGCATTGACTGCTCTATCTTATTGTGTTTTGGCATGCGTCTGTTTTCTGTTAAACGCTGGCAGCCCCGTTGGTTTGAATTAATTTGTGATACTGAATTTACATCTTCTCTTCGCCTTTTGTCACTTTGATGTATATTTTATGATATGTGTGTGATTCATCTAGGTTGACCATATGTATGTCTTTAGCTCATTAGACGATGGTTTTTGTTGGTTGCTTGCTTGCTTGCTTTGTTGGTTGGTTGGTTGGTAGGTGGTTGATTAGTTGGTCGGTTGGTTGGTTGGTTGGTTGGTTGGTTGGTTTCTTATGGCTTAGTTTGCTTTGGTTTGTTGGTTGGTTTTTGATTTGTTGGTTGGTCTTTCGGTTGGTTGGTTGGTTTGTGGGTTGGTTGGTGGAGTTTGTGGATTGGTTGGTTGGTTGGTTATTGGTTTGGTTTGTTGGTTGGTTTGTGGGTTAATTTGTTGATTAGTGTGCGGGTTGGTTGGTTTGTAAATTGATATGTTGATTGGTTGATGGGTTGGTTCTTTGATTGGTTTGAGTTGGTTTACATATGTGTTGGCATGTTTATATTGTATGCTTTAAAGGTTTAAGATAAGTGTCACAACTAAACTTTTTTATTTACTCATTTTTTTCATTTCATTTCTTCTTCTTCTTCTTCTTCTTCTTCTTCTTCTTCTTCTTCTTCTTCTTCTTCTTCTTCTTCTTCTTCAAAGTTGCATGCTGAATTTCGCTGAACAATTTCAAATAAATTAGCATCTGTTTCGGTAAGAAGATCAGCCACAGAAATGTTAACAATCTACGTATCTACTTGTGCTTTATAGGGAACCCATTCAGCTTTAGTTTCATTGTATGTCATGTCCATTAATGCAGCGTGGTTTTCTCTATAAAGAACTGCTTTAAACATTTTTTTAAAACGTTGATATATGATGTGGTCTCTTTCTGTTTGCATTTATAAACATAGAATTTTTGTAGAACGTAACTCAGTCTAAGATGTTGCGTGGTTTGAAATTAGTGTCATATTCAAACAACAGAATCATTTCGATAATATTTACACCTAAACTGTTTATGCCTTTTTCATGACGAAATGAAAGATTGTTTGTTTGTTTGTTTGTTTGTTTGCTAATCAGTCAGCATTCCACATCAATCTACTAATTTCCAGTTAGATGTCTCTTAAACCTGATGCCTATCCTCCAACCCTGGTGACCTGATCAACCGGTTTGTCTGATACAGAGGTATTGTACACTTCCCCCAGTTCTCATCAAACCTGGAAACTTAAAGAACGCCAACAAAGGACATTAAATTCTGAAAGGCGGAGAGACAGTGGGTGGATGTTCTTGTTTGTCCAAATGCATTCAGATAAAATTTGCACTATTTGAGCTTGGAATTTGCTGTTGAGAGAGAGAGAGAGAGGAGGGGAGAGAGAGGGAGAGAGAGGGAGAAGAGAGAGAGAGAGAGAGAGAATGTGTGTTTGTGTGCGCGTGCGCATGTGTGTGTGCATGCTTTTGTGTCTGTTTGTGTACGTTGTCAGTAAACTTCTTATGTTAACCGTGCAATAAATGGTTTGTGATGGGGATGGTGTGTGTGTGTGTGTGTGTGTGTGTGTGTGGTGTGTGTGTGTGTGTGTGTGTGTGTGTGTGTGTGTGTGTGTGTGTGTGTGTGTGTTGGCGCGCGCGCGTGTGTGTATGAGTGTGCTTGTGTGTGTGTGTGTACGTCTGGGTGTCTGTGTCTGTGTGTGCGCGCGCGTATGTGCGTGTCAACGTCTTTAAGAGATTACGAACCTAGTGTGTATGATGTGTGTGTATGTTTGTGTATGTGTGTGTGTGTGTTACAGATCTTCCACAAACTGCTTCCACACCTAGGTCAACTATTTTCAAACCTTTTACAACTAGTTACAGACTTCCTGACACCAATGGGATGCCAGGGGCTCTTTCAGTATAAATAGTATCTCCGTCTATAGAAATTCTGTGCTAGAAAGGTCCTCTTTGCTGTCACTCGCTTTGTTTCTGTCGTATTCCTTTGCTTTTTGGCGATTCTTCCTATCATTTTCTGCCTTGCTGGTCCATTCATCTGTTTGTGTTCGATAAAGTCTTACGTACCTCTCTTAGGATTGATAATTGGTTACATGTATTAAGCGTATTTTTGGCTCTAGGGAAATGTGATATGCGGAAGCAGTTTAAGTAATTAGGCCCATTTTTATAGTGTCCTTAGTTATGTTTAAATTTGTATTCAGGTATGTTATTTAAATCCCCTGTGTGATAAATTGGACCGAGTGGCCAGCTCTAGGGGCATCTCTCCTTATGTTTTCATGTTGAAAAGACGAGAATATTTTGAAACGGTTATATCCCTGATATGGCTGTTGTCAGTCGGCTGGGCTTTAAGCAAAGATAACAATAACAATAACAGTACCTTCCCGAACTATTTTCAGATCTTCGTCATCTCTTTCTAGACTTACCTCAGTACTTTCCTGATCTTCGTCAACTATTTCCAGATCTTCTTCGCATATTTTCAACCGTACCTAGATCTTTATAAGCTATTTGTGGACTTTCTTCAGCGTGTCTCCCACCCACCCCCACCCCCCACCTTCCCCATTTTACAAGCGTTCTCAGACAGATTACTACTGAATAGGTGGAAATAAAAGGAAATGGTAGTGCAGTTTTATATGTCAAGTGTTTTGCTGTGTGTCCTAGTATAGTGTCATTTAAACTTGTTCGGAATCATCAGGTTGAGCTGAAATAGGCTGTTTTAAATGTTTCTCTCTCTGTCTCTCTCTGTCTTTCTCTCTGTCTGTCTGTCTGTCTGTCTTTTGCTGTCTTTGTGTCTCTGTGTATGTGTGTGTGTGTGTGTGAGCGCTCGTACGTGCTTGTTTGTGTGCATGCGTCTGTACGTTTGTGTGTGTGTTGGGAGAGGGTGTGTGTTAATAATAATAATATATTTTACTTATATAGCGCAAAATCTTGATAAAATCAAATCTAAGCGCTGAGCGTATACATGCATACATACCTACATACATATGAGCGTATACATGCATACATACATGCATACATACTTACATACATAAATCTAAGCTGAGCGTATACATGCATACATACATACATACATAAATCTAAGCGTATACATACATACATACATACATACATACATACATACATACATACATACATACATACATACATACATACATACGTACGCACATGCATACATAATAATTACAATATTTATATAGCGCAAAATCTCGACAAAATCAAATCCAAGCGCCGAAAAGACACACACACACACACGCACGCACACACACGCACACACACACACACACACACACACACACACACACACACACACACACACACACACACACACACACACACACACACACACACACACGCGCGCGCGCGCGCGCGCGCGCATGGCCACAAATGGGGAGAAAGAATAAAAGCAATAAAAGCAAGAATAAAACCAATGGAAAACCACAGAGAGCACATCATATACAATTATATATTAAAACAAAGTGATTCCCCTCCGAGCGGAGACAGGCTGCAGAGGGGGGTTGAGTGAGGTTAGGATTTTATGTAGAGGAGAAAAGGTGAGTTTTGAGAGCGGACTTGAAGGAGGCAAAAGTAGGTTGCTGACGGACTGAGAGAGGAAGTTTGTTCCAGGAGAGTGGACCAGAAACAGAGAAGGCTCGTGGACCATAGGTATTGAGCTTAGTGCGTGGAAAGCGAAAAGTCAGAGGATCGGAGGCAGAGCGGAGGGTACGTGAGGGAACATAGATCTCAAGTAGGCTTGACAGGTAATTGGGGGCTGCGTTATTGAGGCTTTTGTAGCACATGGTGTCTAGTTTGTACTGTATGCGCTTTGATACAGGGAGCCAGTGAAGTTGTGCCAGGAGAGGAGATATGTGGTCAGCTTTTTTCTTTTTGAGTACAAGGCGTACAGCATTGTTTTGAATGCGCTGTAGGATGTGAATGGTGGAGGCAGGAAGACCAGACAGGAGTGAATTTGCAATAGTCAATGCGAGACATTATGAAGGAGAGAACGAGTTTTGCAGTTGTTTCGACAGAGAGATACTTCCTGATCAGGCTTATACGATGGAGATGATAGTAGCAAGATCTGGCAGTTTGAGAAACAAAGTTGTTCATGGACACGGTAGAGTCAATGCAGACACCAAGGTTTTTAGCTGAATCAGAAATTGGGACTGATGTGTTACATAATGGGAGAGAAAGAGGAGGCAGCTGGGAAAGTTTCTGACGGGTGCCAATGAGGATAGCTTCTGTCTTGTCGTCATTAAGCTGAAGTCTATTGTGTGTCATCCAGTTCTTGATGTCCGAGTAACACTCAGTGGTGCGAGTCAACAGGCGCTGTATATTATCAGGTGAGTCACTGTCTTGAAGTTGGGTGTCATCAGCATAGAAGTGGTGTTTTATAGAGTGGGAGTTGATGATGGTGGACAGGGGGGAGGTATAAAGAGTGAAAAGAACAGGGCCAAGGACAGATCCTTGTGGAACACCACAGGTCAGGTATGCAGGTTGAGAGTAAGTGCCATTGATGAGAACAGTTTGTTTTCTGTTTGATAAATACGAAGTGAAAAAGGAGAGAGCAATGTCAGAGATGCCAAAAGTATGATGAAGTCTAGAAAGGAGAATACCATGGTCAATGGTATCGAAGGCTGCAGACAGATCAAGGAGTGTGAGGAGAAAGACTTTGCCAGTATCAGTTGCAAGGAGGAGATTGTTGAGAATGTGTAGTAGGGCAGTTTCAGTGCTATGGCACTGGCGGTAGGCTGACTGGAAAGGATTGAGGAGATCGTTGGCAGACAGGTGAGAGTTCAGCTGGTTGAGGACGACCTTTTCAAGGAGTTTTGACAAGAAAGAGAGATTAGAGATAGGCCTGTAATTTTTCAGTTCATTTGGGTCTAAATTGTGTTTCTTGAGGAGAGGGTGAACAATAGCAGACTTGAAAGCAGAGATGTCAAAATAAACGATGTGTTGGGAGAGGGTGTCTGTGTGTGTGTGTGTGTGTGTGTGTGTGTGTGTGTGTGTGTGTGTGTGTGTGTGTGTGTGTGTGTGTGTGTTGCGTGCATGCGTGCGTGCTTGAGAGAGAGAGAGAGAGAGCATGTGCGCATTCCTCTTTGCATGCCTTTAATCTGGAAATGCCTTTAGTGTGTGTGCTTGTGTGTGTGTGTGTCTGTGTCTGTGTGTGTGTGTGTGTGTGTACGTGCGTGCGTGTGTGTCTCTGTGTGTGTGTGTCTTTGATTTAATGTCTATTCACTAAAGTGATTTTAGACAACAACAACAACAACAAAAAAGGGGTGGGTTGGGGCGGGGACAGAGGAGGAATGAAGAGGATATATGAAAAGAGTCAATTTTGATCTTGAGAAAAGATGATCCAGAAAACAACTGTTTCGAGGAGGGGAAGGTAAAACTAACTAATAATATTACCATAATTAGCGATTTAAACAAACAAACTGACAAAACAAAATTTATAAATGTATAGACTAAATGAAAAGAAATGAAACTTAAAAATTGACTAACCATAACACTGAACAAGTGAGATAACATTTTAAAGAAAATTCGCTATGGAACTTTTCAACAGGCAAACAAAAAATTCATATATTACTGACGAAGAGGCAAATATGTCAGAAACTGTTTTCGTAGACAGTATAGGAACATGTCGTTTTACCCTGACGCAAGAAAGACTATGACTATGCGTTATCTTTTTTCCACACAGACACACTATATTCCTGGTGTATTTTGTTTTGAATGCATCAAGTTTCCATCTATACATAAGGGATTGGATACTTCTGCTGGCAGGAAACTGCTTAGGGATATTGCTAACTTCAAAGTTCATGTGACATTTATCATACTTTTTCTGTTTTTCTTGGAACTGGTTCCAGACGTAGGTGTCCACTAAGGTGTAATACTCGTGCAACGAGAGAGAAAGCTGTATATGATATGAATCTGGTGAGCTTTTTGCCCCCTGTTTGGCAACCCTGTCAACCTTATCATTATGATGAAAAGAACTATGAGAAGGTATCCAGCAGAAAGTAATATCAGTGCCTCTTAAGGATAAAGTATGAATCAAGTGACTAATTTCCAGAATCATTTCAGACCTTGTGTGTAATTTTGATGATTCAATAGCCTGAAGTACTGATTTTGAATCAACGCAAAAAAGTATCTAAAAAATTGTCCTAGGAAGACTTATCATAAAGTTTAAAGCCATTAATATTGCAAAGAGTTCAGCTGTAAAGACAGATTTATCTAATCCAATACAGAAAGATTTCTCAATTTTGAGTGCAGGTATTAAAAACGCTGAGCCTGCTTTTCTTTCAATTATTGATCCATCAGTGTAAATTTTCAAGTGATTGGAATAAAAAAAATGTGTGTGTGTGTGTGAGGGAGGAGAGAGAGGGGGGAGGAGAGACAGAGAGAGAGAGAGAGAGAGAGAGAGAGAATATGTCTGTGTGAGTGTACGCGCGCGCACTCCTGTTTAAAGCATTCCATCTGATTATACAAGTTTTGTGTGTGGGTATTGTCTCTGCTCAGGTGGGTGGGGTCTGCCTGCACATGTATTTACAGCTATGTGCTCGACTCTGTGCGTACGTCCATCGTTTATTTTGACATCTGTTTATACGTTTGATTTGAGACAAGACTGTGTGTATGTATGCGAATGTGTGTATTTGAGTGTGTGTGTGTGTGTGTGTGTGTGTGTGTGTGTGTGTGTGTGTGTGTGTATGCATATGTATATGCGTGCGCGTGTGTGGTGTTCATACGCTACCATTTGGAAAAAAATAAAGAGATAAAAGAGAGAGAGAAGGGAATGCATGTTGAATATGTCCCAGGCATTGCTCAGTAGACCGTTTTCACTTCACCAGCATACCCAGACAAATGAGGAAACTGATGTCAATACAGTGAATAACCGGTATAGATTGATGTGTCTGTGAATTGGTCTCTGTTCTTGTTATGCCGCTGTTTGACTCTACAAATGGCAATTACGGTTGCGCAGAAGTAGACTGCTGTAGGCTTGTGTGTGTGTGTGTGTGTGTGTGTGTGTGTGTGTGTGTGTGTGTGTGTGTGTGTGTGTGTGTGTGTGTGTGTGTGTGTCTAATGGCAATTACGGGTGCGCAGAAATAGACTGCTGTAGGCTTGTGTCAGTGGTGTGTGTGTCTGTGTTTGTGTGCTGTGTGTGTGTGTGTGTGTGCGTGCGTGCGTGCTCGCCCGTGTGTATGTGCTTGCGTTTGTGTTTGTGCGTTTGTGCGTGAGAGTTGCTGTTATTGTTGTTCTTTTTTGTTTTGTTTTGTTCTTGTTCATAGATCACTAGTTTCATTGTTTTAAATGAACCTAATCAGAGCCGGGCATATTCAAATAATCTCTGTGTGCGTGCGTACCGAGCACACGTGTGTAAGTGTGTGTGTGTGTGTGCGTGCGCGCGCGCGCGCTCGCGTTTGTTTTTTAACTTAACATCCTTTCAGTTTGAATGACATTAGAGAGAGAGAGAGAGGAGAGAAAGAGACAAAGTATTTGTGTGTATGCGTAAATGCTTGTGTTTGTCTGTGTGTACGTGCATGCACATGTGTATATACATGTACATACATACATACATACATACATACATAATTACATACATACATACACATACATAATTATATGTATATATATATATATATAGTATGTATGTATGTATGTATGTATGTGTATGTATGTATATGTATAAGAATGCGAGTTTTATTAGGTCAGAGCATGATAAGGAGATAAGCGAAAGCAGGCAACGCATGTTAAATATATTGAATATATCGCAGACATTATTCAGCAGACCGTTTTCACTTCAGAATTATTCCTAGACAGATGTGGGAACTGATGTCAATATAGTGTATTGCTGACATGGATTGATGTGTCTGTGGAGTGTTGTGTGTGTTCTGGTTATGCCGCTGTTGGAGTTTAAAAAATGGCAATTACGGTTGCACAGAGATAGGCTATTCTAGGTTTGTGCATGTCTGTCTGTCTGTCTGTCTGCCTTCCTACCTTGCCTGCCTGCCTGCCTGTCTGTCTGCCTATCTGTCTGTCTGTCTGTGTCATTTTTGTTATTTTTGTTTGTGGTGTTGATTTTTTTTCAAGGATTTAGATCGCGCTTATTTATGAAAATATCTAAGATTACTCAAAGGGTCTGTGTGTGTGTACATGAGTATCTTTGTGCTTGTGTGTATGTATGCGTGTGTGTTTGTATGTGTGTGTGTGTGTGTGTGCGTGCGCGTGTGTGTTTGTGTGTGTTCTCTCTCTCTCTCTCTCTCTCTCTCTCTCTCTCTCTGTGTTCTGTGCGTGTGTGTTGCTGTTTGTGTTTTTGGTTTTGACTTTGATGGTGGTGGTATTGCTAAGGTTTTTGATACTAGATCCTGTTTCGATGAAACCTCTTTATGGAGATGTCCAATTATATTTAAATATTCCCTCTCTCTCTCTCTCTCTCTCTCTCTCTCTCTCTCTCTTCTCTCTCTCTCTCTCTCTGTGTGTGTGTGTGTTTTATGTGCGTGTGTGTGGGGTGTGTTTATGTGTGCGTACGTGTTTGTGTTGTTTTTATGGTTATTTTTTGTTCTTAATGTTTTAGTGTCGTTTTTGGGGGTGTGTGGTTTTTTGAGTGTGGGTATATGTGTGTTTCTTTTCTTAGATTTAGATACAATCAATTTATCTAGACATCCAGTCATATTCAAATGATGTGCGTGTGTATGTGCCAGTGTGCGTAAGCGTGTGTTTATGTGTGTTTATGAGTGTATGTATGATATATATATATGTGTGTGTATATGTATATATATATATATATATTATATATATAGATAGATAGATATATAGATATATGTACACATATATATGTGTATGTGTGTGTGTATATATATATAATACATTGTATATATATATAATATGTGTATATCAATATACATGTGTGTGTGTGTGTCTGTGTGTGAGCGCGCCAGCATACGTATACATTTGGTCTGCTGAGCATATCAAACGCTGATTTGTTGATTTTTCTGTACTGCATGCTGTTTTCTGTTCTCTCTCTCTCTCTGTCTCTCTCTCTCTGTCTGTCTCTCTGTTGTATGTCTGCCCTCCCTCCCTCCCTCCCCCTCTCTCTATTATATACACTACGGTCAGAACATGACAAGGAGATATGAGAGAGCAGGGAATGTGTGTTGACTTTTTCATAGACACTTCTCAGCAGAGCACTTTCCTTTCACGAACGGTCCCAGACAAATGACGGAATTGATGTCAAAGCAACGAATCGCCATAGCAGTTTTATGTGACTGCGCGCTGTTCTGTGTTATGGCTATGTTGCTATTCAAAACCGCACGAAGTGGAGGGATTTTCTTTATGATCAGCAGAAATAGGCTAATGGCAGAGAGACAGACAGACAGATGGACAGACAGACAGACAGAAGCGACAGACAGACTGAATGAGAGATTAACACAGAGGGAGGGGGGACAGAAGAAAAGAGAAAGAGAGAAAGAGGAGAGTGATGGAAGGGGTTGAGACAGAGTGAGCGAACAAATGGAAAAGCCAGAGAAAGAGAGAGAGAGTTTAGATCATTGCTGTGATACTTTTATAAGACCGAGAGTTCTGGAGGGAAGGAGAGAATCAGAACATCTTGCCTCGGTCAGAAAGAGAGAGAGAGAGAGAGAGGGTTGAGATAGAAAAGAGTGAGCGAGCAAATGGAAAAGCCAGAGAAAGAGAGTTTAGATCATTGCTTTGATACTTTTAAAAGACAGAGACAGTTGACGGGAAGGAGAGAATCGGAAATCTTGCCTCGGTCAGGGAGAGAGAGAGTAGTGAGAGAGAGAGAGACAGGGAGGGAGGGAGGGGGTTGAGATAGAGTGAGCGAGCAAATGGAAAAGCCAGAGAAAGAGAGTTTAGATCATTGCTTTGATACTTTTAAAAGACAGAGACAGCTGGAGGGAAGGAGAGAATCGGAACATCTTGCCTCGGTCAGAGAGAGGGAGAGAGAGAGAAGAGAGAGAGAGAGGGGAGGGAGGGAGGGAGGGGCTGAGATAGAAAGAGTGAGCGAGCAAATGGAAAAGCCGGAGAAACCGTTTGAATCGTTGTGCGATACTTTTAATTTTAAAGACAGAGACTGCTAGAGGGAAGGAGAAAATCATAACATCTTGTCGCGGTCCGAAAGAGAGAGAGAGAGAGAGAGAGAATTCTTGTGTGTGTGTGTGTGTGTGTGTGTGTGTGTGTGTGTGTGTGTTGTGTGTCTGTGTGTGTGTGTGTGTGTTACTGGCACTGACATTGACACATGATTTGTTATGAAGGCCACCGTCCTATACACAGACCATGGATCAGTGATTGAGGGTAGGATTTGGGAAGGTGACATTGTTAGTTTACGCAATACTTTTTCTACCAGATGGAATTTGTCATAAACGCGTGTCAGAGCTATTTCAGCTTGTAATTAACAAGAAACGCCACGAAGGTGCGGATAGGATCGGACCCAATCACCTTTCCATCAAGCTCACCCGAAGCCACTCGATAGTCATTTCACAAAGCAAAGGGGGGCAGTCCATGCGTTGCATGACCCATTCGGACCCATCTGGTAGAAAACGTTTTGCGTAAACATTGTTAGTTTTTGTAATACTTTTTCTACCAGATGGAGTTTGTCATAATGCGTGTCAGAACCATTTTAGCTTTGTATCATCTCGAAGTTTTAAAGTATGATCTATAAACAAAGAGAGAGAGAGAGAGAGATGGAATTATCATTATTCGCGAGTACTTGGTGGCAAGGAGAGTGAGGAAGGAGGGAAGGAAGAACATAATAGCTACTTATCTCTGTGGGTATCTCCGAATGTATACCCCTGCTCGATCTCTCCGTTCTGCTTCTGATACTCTTAGTTTACAGATTCCGCGATACAGATTGTTACATTTCAAAAAGAGAAACTCAATGTGAAAGTGCGATGGCCGATAAGAGAAGTGTGACGTCAAAATGTGTCTGTCCATTCAGCTATTCTCGCTGTTCGTTCTTGAAGATTGGTTTGTGTTTCATTCGATAATGAATCGAGAATATTTGTTTTAGTTTATGCTAACACTGAAAATATATGTTTAAATTTGATTTGGCTGTATGGAAATATGTAGAATCCTTTGGAACAATCTAAAATGACAAGAAAAATTAGAATACCTTAGGCCTAGACCTTTCTAGAATGTTCCGGAAATCGTAAACAAATTTGACCTATACAATGATTGGCTAGAACTATAGAATATTCCAGAAAGGGAAGGTTTGAGAATGCAGCTATGATTGGCTGAAAATCTAGGGAAAAGCCGAGAATATTGGGGAACTTTCCATGATGTTATAAATAAAGCGTGACTGTGGGTTGAAAGAGAGCGATCGGAGTGTTGAAGTGTAAGATTGCTGTCAGAAATAGAGAAGTTGCTGTAGATTTGTGGAATTGCTGTGTGTAGATTTGAGGGCTGAAGAAGAAGAATTCTGCAAACTAGGAGTGGCGCATTGGATGTGTGAAGTATTTACCCAGTACCTGTTTTCTACGTTCTTCAAATAAAGGATCATCTTCGTTTAACCTGGACTGGTATATTTTGTCTCAGAGAAGAATGATCATCTGCTAGATCTTCACGAACCTGCATAAACTGCAAGACACTGCAGTCACTTACATTCTTTACGTGTGACACAGATGTGCCACAATTGGCCCCTGTTCATTTTCTGTGTCCGGTCCACACAACTGACGTGAGTTTCCTATGTCTCTTCGACAGTTACAAACTTCGTCCCCCTTTAAGTCTAATTTTGAAGACACGCTGTATTGTCCAGCAGTGGTTTCCCCCTTTATGCGTCTCCCAGCTATCTTCCCCCTCCCGCTGTGCATTGTTTGTGACTTTAAGTTGTTTTTGTCATTGTAAGTGATTGAGTCAACGATGAGAATGAGTGCTAGTGCTTTGATTAATGTATGCGTGAAGATTTAATGCCATATATATAATATGTGTGTGTGTTGTGTGTGTGTGTGTGTGTGTGTGTGTGTGTGTGTGTGTGTGTGTGTGTGTGTGTGTACATACATGATGATGATGATGATTATTATTATTATTATTATTATTATTGTTGTTATTATTATATTATTATTTTTATTATCATTATTATTATCATTATTATTGTTGTTACTACATTAATATTATCATTATCATTATTTTTGTCCCATTTTCTACACAAACCTAATGGTCACAGAAGCTGGGGCAGTTTTTTTTTAAACCAGTGCTATAATGATATTGGCGATGAGGAGGATTTCATGATGCTATGAAGTTTCATCTAGGATTGAGACTGCGTGATAGTGCTGTACTCTATGCTTACTAACATAATACATCTTGGCGTCAGCCAGGCCAGAGAGATCCAGACAACTGAGGTGTTGATCAGAAGATTCAAGCAACACCCTCAGTGACGCATCCATGAAGTGGATGAGACTTCATTGTCTGGTCCCAAGTCTTCCTAATGAGCCCATAGCATGCTGAACTCTGGGTACGGGCTGGTTGAGTCCGAAGAATGTAGCAGTGATTTTGATAGGTCTGATGGGGATTCGAAACCACAACCTTCCAGTTGTTTTACGTTGCGCTAACCACTACACCACGCCGACTGGTATTATCGTTACTGTTATCATTTGCTTGGTTACTTTAATAGAATTTAACACTGTACACGTATGGAAATGATCAAGGTCAGGTTTGTTGGGTGTGATCGCAGGTGGTTTTAGTCAAATGGAACGAACCGTACCAGAGGCTGGCTACCTGTGACAGTCGTGGTGTCATCTTCGTCTGGATCAAACACGAAGGACGATGGTCCATTGAGCTCATCAACGACAGGAATAGTCAGGTACGTGTTCTCTCTGTTATCTGGATGAATCTCTCTCTCTCTCTCTCTCTCTCTCTCTCTCCTTTCTCTTCTCTCTCTCTCTTTCTCTCTCTCTCTTCCTCTCTCTTCCTCTCTCTCTCTTTCCTCTCTTTCTCTCTCTCTCCTCTTTCTCTTTCTCTCTCTCTCTCTCTTCCTCTCTTCTATCTCTCTCTCTCTTCTCTCTTTCTTCTCTCTCTCTTCCTCTCTCTTTCCTGTCTCTCTCTCTCTTTTCTCTCTGTCCTCTCACCTCTCTGTTTCTCTGTCTTCCTCCTGTGTTCTTTGTCTCTGTCCCTCTTTCTCTTTGTCATCTCTCTTTCTGTCATTCTCTCTCTTTATCTCTGTCCTTATCCTCTCTCTCTCTCTCTTCTCTCTCTCTCTATCATCTATCTATCTATCTACCTATCTATCTATCTATTACCTATCTATCTATCTCTCTTCTCTTTCTCTCTCTCTCTCTCTCTTTCATTACAGACAGACAGGTCATGATCATCATCGCAGAGGTTTCATCATTGCATTGAAGTGGATGTAAAGCTCCATATGTGTCTAAAAGATATGGCAGCAGGTAGGTTCGTTTTTATTTATGTTTGCCAGCCAGATTTTTCTTTGTCATTCAGCGACGGCCTTCTTCCAGTGTGTCCTGAAGCCTGGTCTGACGGTGCTTTATGACATTATTACGGGTTTTTGTAATGTGAAATAAAAGGAATTTTATTGTCCAGCGGGTGTAGATAATACCGCGTAGGCTAACGTAATCTGCCGAATAGCTCGTAGGTTTGTTATACTGCCGTTGCTAGTCTACTTTTATTGAGATAACAGAAAATGGTTGCTATTTTCTCCTGTTCAGCGCCACCTGCGTAAAATCTTCTTCTGTTATTTCCACTAAAAGTTTTGTGCATTTTTTCGTTGTTGTCGTTTGAAAGTTTTTGCCTCCCCCTTGGGGATACCGGGGGCTCTTCAGTATAAATAGTATCCCCACATTTTGGAAATTCTGTGCTAGAAATTTCCTCATTTCTGTTACTCTCTTTGTTTCTGCCTTGTTCCTTTGCTTTCTGTCATTTCTTCCTATCATTTTCTGCCTTGCTGGTCTATTCATCTGTACATGTATGTGTTCGATAAAGTCTTACGTACTTTTTCTTAGGATTGATTATTGGGTACATGTATTAAGTGCATTTTTGGCTCTAGGGAGGTGAGATATGTGGAAGCAATTTTAGGTAATTTATTCCATTTTTGTATGTTTCGGTGTTCTTAGCTATGCTTAAATTTGTATTCAGGTGTGTTTTTTAAATTCCTTGTGTTATAAATTGGACGGAGAGGTCAACGCAGGGGCATGTCCGTAGATTATGTGTGCGAATGCATTGATATGTGTACTTAATTTTCTTTACTTGTTTTTCCTGTTGAAGTTTTCTGTTTTGAAGCGGTTATAGTCTTGGTATGGCTCTACACAGACGGCTGGGCTTTAAACAGCAATAGCAATAACGATAACGGTAAGTTTGCGCCTATCTTGTTCTGTTATGTTGAACATGCATTGTGATTCTATTTTTGCATATTTCTGGATCTTGAGTGAAAAAAGAAAGCTGACCAAATCAAGCAAGTTTGCGTCGCTTGACTGTTACGAAAAGCAGTTTTGTGGGGTCCACCAAGGTGTTGAACAGATCTTGTACAGAACGCATATTTTGTTTTTGTGATCCAGATAGGATATATTTATTTGAAGTTTTCTCGAGTATTTGTTCTCAAAGGCCTGGATTCTGATCTCCAAGTTGGCAAGTTGTGTCCAGTTTTCACACCTATAAAG
Source organism: Monoplex corrugatus (assembly GCA_030674185.1). Lineage (NCBI taxonomy): Eukaryota > Metazoa > Mollusca > Gastropoda > Littorinimorpha > Ranellidae > Monoplex > Monoplex corrugatus. Next base: position 18,597,721 of record JAPXFY010000017.1, on the reverse strand, counting down.
GTGACACAGAGACTGTGATTCACATTATGGTTTGTGCCTTGTGGCAAAGGTAATGTTTCCGTTATTCCCGATTTTTTTTTTTTCAAGTTGCTGGCTTTGCTTTCGCTTTTGCAAACCTGAAACGGATTTCTGCTTGCAGTGCAGTTGTCATCATTGGACAGTGTGGTTCCTCGGGACTGGAGAGATTCTGCAAATACCACGAAACGCAAGGAAAATTGGGGCTTGTTCTTTTAGATGGGCAGGATACAGATTTTTAGCCTGAATTGTTCAAGAGGATCAGATGACGCTTGTGGCTTTCAACAGAAATGAAGCACAATGGTTCCATCAGTCTCGGACACGTTCTGCGTGTGTGATGGAGAGATGGGAGTGAAATAAACATATGTGTGTGTGTAATGTGTGTGTGTGTGTGTGTGTGTGTGTGTGGTGTGTGTGTGTGTGTGTGTGTGTGTGTGTGTGTGTGTGTGTGTGTGTTTGAAAAAGGGGTAGATTGAAACAGAGACAGTGACAATGATACTTTATTTTTCATTGCTAGAAGTTATTGGTTAAAAGCCATTTTCCAAATACGCCGTGAACAATCTACATATCAATAAGTCCAGAATTGCAGTAGAGAAGAAGGAATGCACTGGTAATCGCTCATTTAAAATATAATGTATAACAGGAACAGAGACAGAAAGACCATATGCGTGCCAATTTTTTGAAAGGAATTATATCATGCTGCAACCTTTCTTGGAAAATCGTACAAATTCTGAGTGCAGCACTGG
>JAPXFY010000017.1:18589460-18591960 GCA_030674185.1 Monoplex corrugatus | reverse complement strand
TGGAAGTGCCAATAGCAAAAATGTGGCATGGATATCATGACCTGTCCAAGAGACCTGGTGACACTTGTTTTGCCGTTGGCTGTATTGTTTACTGTTGGTGCTTTTAACAGAAAGGAGCCATATTCATTTTGTAGTCTGATGCCAGGCTGTCTGTTTGTCTGTCTCTCTGTCTGCCTGTCTGTCTGTCTGTCTGTCTGTCTGTCTCTCTCTCTCTCTCTCTCTCCTCTCACACACACACACACACACACACACACACACCACGCACGCACGCACGCACGCACGCTCGCACGCATACATACACAAACGCATATATATTCTGTTTCCATTTCTCTCTTTTTCTCTCTGTCACCATCTGTCTCTGTATCTCTCTGTATCTTTTTCACTCTGTGACTGTCTGTCTTGCTCTCTGTCTTTCTCTGTTTCTGTCTGCCTGCCTGTCTGTCTCTCTGTCTCTCTTTCTCTCTCTCTTTCCCTCTGTGTATGTCTCTCTCTCTCTCTCTCTTTCTCTCTCCCCCCCTCTCTCTCTCTCTCTCTCGCTCGCTCGCTCGCTCGCCCGCACATTGTTTCCATTTCTCTTTTTTTCTCTGTGTCCATTGCCGTCTCTCTCTCTTTCTTATTCCCCTCTTTCTCTTACATCTCTCTCTCTCTCTCTCTTTCTCCCTCCCCTCTCTCTGTCTGTCTGTCTCTCTGTCTCTCTCGGTTTGTCTGTTTCTCTGTCTGTCTCTCACTCATTCACTCTGTTTCCATTTCTCTCTTCCTCTGTGTCTGTTGCCATCTCTCTCTCTCTCTCTTTCTCACTCCCCTCTGTCTTTCTCTTACGTCTCTTTCTCTTGTCTGTCTGTGTGTCCGTCCGTCTGTCTCTCTCTCTCGCTCTCTCTCTCTCTCACACACACACACACACACACACTGTTTTCATTTCTCTCTTTTTCTCTGCCTGTAACCATCTTTCTCTCTCTCTCTCTCTCTCTCTCTCTGTCTCTCTCTCTCTCTCTGTCTCTCTCTCTCTCTCTCTCTCTCTCTCTCTCTCTCTCTCTCTCTCTCTCCTCTAATCATAACAATTACAGGGACCTTGCTCGTGATATATTTACATAAAAATGGATTAAGGAAGCAGTGTGGACCATTTTCGATCGGCAGGATATTGAATGAACCAGTTCACGAGATCTGATGACATTGGCTGTTTTGCCTCGGGCGTTTTCGTCTGCTGTTGCATTGAACAGAAATGAGGTTCATTGGTTTTGTGGATCACTGATAGATTATGTGTGTGAGAGAATACGCAGACCACGTGCTTACGTGCACGTGTGTGTGTGTGTGTGTGTGTGTGTGTGTGTGTGTGTTGTGTGTGGTGTGCGTGCGTGCGTGTGTGCGTGCGTGTGTGTGTTTATGCGTGTGTGTGTGTATGTGATCTGTTCTCCATATTTGTATTACTGCCCTCCCCTTCTCTCTCTTATTTGCTTTTTGTAGTGCACAGTTCTGTCTTTTTTCCCCCTGTGACTGTCTGTCTTTCTCTCTTTCTCTCTCTTTGTCTCTATTTTCCTCTGTCTGTCTTTTGTCTCTTTCTCTCTTGCTTTCTTTCTCTGCCTGTGTATCTCTCCCTCCCTCTCTCGTTCTCCCTCCCTCCCTCTCTCTCTCGTTCTCCCTCCCTCCCTCTCTCTCTGTCTCTGTCTGTCTGTTTCTCTTTCTCTGTCTCTGTCTCTGTTTCTGTCTCCATCTCTCTGTCTCTGTATCTCTGTCTCTCTCTCTCTCTCTCTCTCTCTCTCTTTTCGTACTTTCATTCTATTTTCGTCATTTTTCCCCAATGCATTCCCTCCCTCCCTCTCTCTCTGTCTCTTGTCTTTCTGTCTGTCTGTTTCTCTTTCTCTGTCTCTTTCTCTCTCTCTCTCTCTCTCTCTCTCTCTCTCTCTCTCTCTCACGTACTTTCATTCTATTTTCGTAATTTTTTTTCTCAATGCATTCCCTCCCTCCCTCTCTCTCTGTCTCTTGTCTTTCTGTCTGTCTGTCTCTCTGTCTTTGTCTCTGTCTCTATCTGTCTGTCTGTCTGTCTGTCTGTCTCTCTCTCTCTCACCTACTTTCATTCTATTTTCGTCATTTTTTTCCCAATGCAGTCCTGTTCCCAGTCACAAGAGAAATGATCCGACATGAGTGGTTACGTAGACAATTGTTAAACAGACTGAGACAAGAGAGCAGGAAGACCAAATGGAATTATGAAGGCAGTTGGTTAACTGTATCAGGCAAAAGCAAATTCACTTGTGTGACTCGGCAGCACCACGTTCAGTTCAATCAAAGTTGGAAAAGTTTGGAAATGAAGTTGAACAGGCGTTTTCAGACAGAGAACCCATGACTAAAGAACGGAGAGTTGACCGAGTGAAATTGAAACTAGACGATTTCCCGAGAGAGAGAGAGAGAGAGAGTCTTTTATTTGGATAATTCCACAGATTTTGTAATTCTTCCAACACTTGCCTGGGATTGGAGACTGAAGGTACAGTTTGTTCAGGACAGATTC
>JAPXFY010000017.1:18554460-18586960 GCA_030674185.1 Monoplex corrugatus | reverse complement strand
GCTCACACACACACATATTATCAGTCATTTTCTGCTATGTTTTCACAATCCGAACCACAAGAAGAGCGATCAGATATCAGTACAGAATGAGACAGGAGACAAGAGAGCCAAAGTAATCCGATGGAAGTGATTTCATCCGAATAACCCCATCAGCCATGACACTCATACACTAGACTTCGATGTTGACTGTGCTGTTCACCACAAGCTGGTAAACCACATGAACAACGTGAGTCAAGTGTAGATGTCGTTTCCACAGAGTCTGCCGCAATGTTTTGACGTAGATTCTACATCGTAAACGCTTTTTCGTGTAATTCAGCACAAAGTAGTGTGGGCAGTATGACTGGCTCTGAACTGGTCAAACAGTCTGATGCGTGTTTTTGAAACCAGAAAAAAAAGCACGTAAATAGAATCAGAACGCGTATTTAATACAACCAGACAAGACATGCGTACATTTTCGGCTAACTGCCCTTTGTCAAGCGTAGACATAAGATTACAAACAGAAAATACAAAAATTAGAAAAAAAAGACTGAAACTTCCTTGCTGCTTCGTCCAGTGTGAGAAAAGGACTCACGTTAGACGAAGCAGGAGAGAAGTTTTAGTCTTTTTCTCTTAATTTTTGTATTTGGTGTTTGTTCGTTTGTGATCTTACGTTTACGCTTGACAAAGGCCAGTTAGCCGAAAATTTGCACCTGTCTTGCCTGGTTGTATTAAATACACATTCTGATTTTATTTTCGTGTTTTTTTTTTCTGGTTTCTGTTTGCTTGAACGCGGGCAGCCGCACTTGTTTTGAGCATCGGTTTTAGTCTGGTATCCAAATAAAATAGTTTTTATGTGCTTTATAAGGTGTGTCACGTCTGGTAGTTTTTATGTACTTTATAAGGTGTGTCACGTCTGGAAAACTCTGAAGCATCCAGACCAATTCTGTGTGATACTGATGTCGTGTGATGATCGAGGGGTTGAAGATGGGATTAGGGGAGGGACAGGGAAAATGGAAACTGATGTCGACATTGAGTGTACTCTAGCTCAGTATCCTCTCTCTCTGTCTTTCTCTCTCTTTCTCTTTCTGTCTGTCTGTCTCTCTCTCTCTCTCTCTCTCTCTCTCTCAGTCTCTTTCTCAGTCTCTCTCTCTCTCTCTCTCTCTCTCTCTCTGTCTTTCTTTCTTTCTCTCTCTTTCTTTCTTTCTTTCTTTCTCAGTATGTGTGTGTGTATTTGAGGGAGAGAGGGGGGGGAATGAAAGAGAGGATAACAACATTGGTCAAAGCTCGCGCATCTAACGTGTCTGGTGTACCCTGACCTTTTTCAGTGTCCTCTGACACTGGACATTGATATTAAAGGAAAAAAAAGACGGGGGCCAGTCTCATATGCCTGTATTGTTTGTTGCTTGCTGTATGTAACTCAGAGACAGACAGGAAGAATTCTGTCCGCTGTTAAGTCCCTTGAGTCTTCTTAACGACCACACTCTCCCCCCCCCCCCCCCGTGCGCGCGCGGCGTGTGTGTGTGTGTGTGTGTGTGTGTGTGTGTGTGTGTGTGTGTGTGTGTGTTGTTATGAATTAATCCCGTTCCATTTTCAGTTATTTGCTGTTATCATCCGTTTAAAGGATCTATTAAAACTTGAACATTGTGTGCGCGTGGCTTGTGTGTGTGTACGTGTATATGTGTGTTGTGTGTGTGTGTGTGTGTGTGTGTGTGTGTGTGTGTGTGTGTGTGTGTGTGTGTGTGTGTGTTTGTGTGTGTGTGTGTACGGGCGTGCTCGAAAATGAGTGTGTTCACATACATACTTCCAGAAGTGAAACACACTAAAATTCTAAAATAAGGTTTTCGAAACTTTCCTCCTAAACTGATGCCAGGATCGTGTGGGCAGATCAGACTACACACTACAGTTCGGTCCCGTGGCCAACACAGCTTCGTCATGAACTACTGGGATGATGGTTTCTTGTTACTCGTCAGCGTTACTCAGACTGGATCTTGTAAAGCAAAATCTGAAACACGTACTCGACCCCACTCCCTGTTCGACGTTCATAGTTCATCTGCATGTAGTGAACAAGCAGCGAATTCCACTGTCAGCATCGTCTCTTCTTATTTCTTCCTTTTCCTTTCTCCACGCCCCCCCCCCCCCCTTTTTTTTTCTACCCGTGGATATCAACACTGCACAGAACATTGCGCATGCTACTGCAGTCTCCTTCAGAGTTGGCATAAACTGTAAAGTTTTAGCTACTTGTTTACAGTGTGGATCGGTACTCGCTTCTCGCTGAGTTGAGGAACAGAAGAACTCGCGTCGACCTTTCTTGTACTTAAGCGTTCAACCGCTTCAAGAGATCATGACTTGCTGTTCATCTCGCTCCGTGTCCTGTCGACCTTTTTTGGCTGAGGTTCTTGTGGCATGAATCTAAGTGGTAAGAAACCCAAATCTGTCTCTACTGAATCTTAAAAGGGCAGGAAGCTCAAATCTGATGCCTCCCTTAAAAGCAATGGCAACTCTCCAAGATTCCACTGATTTTCCGACTCCACCACTAGAAGTGTCATCCTCAGTGGCCAGGGTTTCGATTTTTCTGCATGATACTTGGCGTTCAGCTTCCCCACAATGTTCTCGCTTAGCCGTAAGTGAGGCGCCAATGGCGTCTCCGTGGTCTTTGATTCTAGCGCCCAGCAGTCCAGCAGTTTCATCTATACTACATCAAAAGGAATTAAGTTGAGACCAAGTTCAACACAAAATCTACGCCCTGGTTTGTTTGGGTTTCCTCACTCAAGTAGTTCCTATACAGTAAAGCTCCGGCCGATCAGTTCAAGTCCACAAGGACGTATTTCTGTAGTCGCCATGCGTTAACCAGTGATGGATTTCTCACCCTCCAGCGTGTGCAGACTTCCATATTGCTCACTCTTCGTCCTCTTTCATCTCCTACCACCTCCATTAAAGACGATCGTTCCAGTCAGTACTCTTCTTGTATGTAATTCTTCTTACATTTTACACTTCTGGTATTGATGATAATAAATGCACATATGTAGATCCTTTGATGAAGATGTGGTTGTTCTGAAGTGGAATAGTTAATGCAGTTGATTTTGCTTTGCTAATGGTGTTTATCTGTGCATTTGCTATAAATGAAAGTTAAGTTTTAAGAAAAGAAAGATCATTCCTGCGGGGTCAGTGGTCGTCAGACATGGTAAATGTTGTTAAGTATAAGCTCAAATATGAAGGATCCCTGGGTGTTATACAACGATAGTCCTACTGCAGTTCAGTCGTGCTGTCGATAGTGCTGTGTAATGAACCACAGGCAAGATCCTCTTTCTGGCCAGCGGTATTCACACCAGCACGCATACTGTCTCCAGTGTTTTTCATCTCGGTCTGTTTAGCAACTGTCTACGTATCCACTCGTGTCTGAGATCCTGTCGGGATAAGGATTGCAAGAGCAATGCCAAAAATGGCATATTTAAATATTCCCTCTGTGTGTGTGTGTGTGTGTGTGTGTGTGTGTGTGTGTGTGTGTGTGTGTGTGTGTGTGTGTTTTGCGCGCGCGCGCGCGCGTGTGTGTGTTTGTCTCTGTGTGTGTTTGTGACAGACAGACAGAGAGAGAAAATTTGATGATTTAATGTCTTTTAAAGCATCCAGCCCAGCCAAGACAGGGGGCTGATTTTAAAGTAAACAACAGCAACAACACTTAACAAAATTCAGTTACAGATATGGTAACCAGTGCATTACTAGACACACTGCTACGTAAGTCAAACAATAATCAAGCTACATATTTAACTTTTTGGAAAGAGAGGGAGAGGCGGGGGGGGGGGGGAGCGTTTGTATGTGAGTTATTGGAGTTATTTCAAGAGGGATTTACCGCGCTGGAACAACTCCATATGCGCTTCAGCCAAATCTACCAGCAATTATCTGACAGATGTCCTGAGCCTGCACACAACCATATCCGCTGGCAAGGTGTTGAAACGTAGAAAGGGGAGAAGGGACCTATCAAACACTAAGCTGACACCACCAGAACGACAGAAACATTAAGATGGGCAGACAGACAGACAGACAGACGGAGATTCGAAGCAAGCAAACTCGAGCGAGCGACCGCATGCACTCTTCTTTTAGTTTTTGCGTTACACAACAATGGGGCTGGCAGAACTGTAAGTTGAGAGCTCCAGTACTGCTTTTAAAACTGTGAATACATTAACACACACGAACACACAGATACACAGGCAAACACACACACGCTCACACGTACACTTCCACGCGCGTGCAGGCGCGCACGCACTCACATACATTATGCGATAATACGATCAATCAAAGCATATTGCTGCACTTGCCACATGCTAAAACGTCACTAATGGATTTCAGGCGTCCCAGCTTACCATCCACTCTCTTTTCTGATCTCCGGGGTCTGTTTCATTGGAATCTTGTTCGTTAGTTTGCTCGTTTGTTTGCTTGACGCAAGGAAGGAACATTTCATATCGACTGGAGACAGGTCTGTCTGTCTGTATCTGTGAGAAAAAAACATGTTGATCAACTTTCTCCTGTTCAACGCCACGTTTTGGAAGTTGTTTGCTGGTTTCTTGTTTTAGTTGTTTTGTTTTGTTTTTGTTTATTTGTTTGTTTATTACTCATTCATTCTTAATTTATTGTTCGTTTGGGATTTTTGTGTGTGCATTTATTCTTGATTGTCTTTTGTATTCGCTTGACTAAGGCCATTTGACCAAAACTTTATGCCTGTCTTGTCTTGTTATATCATTAACGCGTTTTGATTCTATTTGTGTATTTTTCTTTTTAGATTTGCTTGATCGCTGGCAGTCACTTTGATTACTATTTTCTGAGTTGTGCGTGGTTAGATCATTACTAAGTTTGGCCACGTTTGAGAAATTCGATAAATGAAGCTTGTGAAGAAATCCCTGTAGTAGATAGAAAAGAAAAAAAGAACTGGATGACAAAAGAAATTTTAGGCTTGATGGAGGAACGGAGGAAGGCAAAGAGAAACGAGGAAATATACAGGAAGATAAACAAAGAAATCAGGAATCGGTGCAATGAAACTAAGGAAGCTTGGCTGAAAACCAAATGCAAAGAAATAGAAGACCAACACAAAACGGATCCTCAGGGTATGTTGAAGAAATTGTCCACAGGAAAAATACATGCACATCAACTGGTTTCTTAAAATCGAAAGATGGGACGATTCTCATGGAAACGGACAAAATATTAGACAGATGGGGAGGGTACATTAAAGACCTTTTTGAAGAAACGCATAACACATTATAAGAAAGAACTTTGAAGGACCACCAATAATGAAAGATGAAGTTAGAGCAGCATTGAAAAGATGAAACCAGGAAAAGTCCCAGGACCAGACATTTCCACAGAGATGATTGAAGCCCTGGAGGAATTTGGTATTGAAAAAATAACAGTCCTCCTAAATGAAATTTACGACACTGGAAAAATCCCCAAAGATATGTCAAAATCAATTTTCATTGCACTTCCAAAGAAGACAGGGGCTATAGAATGCGAACTCCATCGTACAATCACTTTGATGAGTCTGTAACCAAGATCCTATCAAGAATAATCATGATGAGGACAAGGAATCGAATCAAAAGAGAAATAGCAGATGAATAGTGTGGATTTGTGGAAGGGAAAGGAACTATTAATGCCATATACATCCTAAGAACTATCATAGAGAGGTCAGTCGAGGTGAACAAGGATTTATATTTATGCTTTGTTGACTACACCAAGGCTTTCGATCGGGTAAGACATGAAGAATTGATCATCCAACTAGAAAGACTCAATATTGATGGAAAAGATCTACGAATAATCAGAAATATGTATTGGGAACAAACAGCTGCAATGAGAATAAAAAACGATATAAGCTCTATCCGGATACACACAGAGCCAGTTTCACCCTAGCTATCCAGAACACGAAGAGCCAAACATCCTGAGATCAGAGGTACAACAGGCGTTGAAGACCAGCCCAAAGAACAAAGCAGCAGGAATTGATGGCATTACAACCGAAGCTATCCTGGCATGTGGAGAAACAGGAACCACTTGGCTGACCACAATATTCCAAAAAGCATGGACAGAGAGGAAAGTCCCAGAAGACTGGCAGCGTGCAGTCGTGGTACCAATCTGGAAAAAGAAAGGCAGCAAGAAAGACTGCAGCACGTATCGAGGTATATCCCTTCTGAGCCACACGGGAAAGATGTATGCAAAGATCCTTGAACAGCGCACAAGGTACAAGGTGGAACCTCTACTGAGTGAGGCGCAGATGGGTTTCAGAAAAGGAAGAGGATGCACTGACGCTATCTTCGCTCTCAGACAACTGAGCGAAAAGACTATCGAACACAATAAAGAACTGAACTTCGTGTTCGTGGATCAAGAAAAGGCCTTCGACAGAGTAAATAGAAACAAGTTGTGGAAAACGTTAGAAGAATATGACGTTAGGGGGCAACTTCTAGACAATATAAGAGCCATCTATACCAACAGCATGAGTGCAGTACGCACCCAAGATGGACTCACGGAATGGTTTGTGGTGACGTCGGGAGTGAGGCAGGGGTGTGTTCTATCACCACTGCTGTTCATTGTATATATGGACAAAATCACGAAGGAAGCAAATCCCAACCCTGAAGATCTGAACGAGATGCTGTTTGCAGATGATCAAAGCCTTGCACATGAAAAAGAAGGGGAACTCCAGGAGCACACGAACAACCTGAACACACAATGTGAGAACTTCGGCATGAAAATCAGTATCAGCAAAACCGAGACACTGAAAGTCAGTAGAACACCTGGCCGCCTCAACATCAACATCGAGGGGACAGCACTGAAACAAGTCAGCGAGTTCAAGTATCTTGGAAGTATCTTCACAGAAGATGGACGTCTCAACAGAGAGATCGAGACAAGAGTTCAAAAGGCCAACAGCGTCAGCTACCAGCTTGCCCCACTCCTAAGACACCCCAACATCCCCATCGAGACCAAAGCCAAACTCATCGAGTCCATATTTAGACCAACCTTGACCTACCAGTGTCAGACATGGACCCTTACCAAAAGTCTTGAAAGAAAGATCACCACCTGCGAGATGAGATGTCTAAGGAGAGCAGTCAACAAAACCAGACATGATAAGATCAAGAACATCAAGATCAGAGAAATGATTGGAACAACACCAATTCTCCACTACATCCAACAGCAGAGAACCAGGTGGTTCGGGCACCTGACACGCATGGCACCTCACCAGCTTGCCAGTAAAGCTTACAACACAAAGGTGTCAGGGTACAAGGCAAGGGGTAGACCGAGGAAGACCTGGATCGAGGGTGTGAAAGAAACACTGAAGACCCACAACATCCCACTCAACCAGGCCTTCAAACTTGCCGCAGACAGAAAGCTCTTTCTCCCCTCGACGCCCAAGATGGTATAAGAGGACGGATAAAGTAAAGTAAGTAAAGTAAGTATAAGCTCTATCCAAAACATCAAAAGAGGAGTCAGACAGGGTTGTGTTTTGTCACCAGATCTGTTTTCACTTTACAGCGAAAACATCATGAGAAACCTAGAGGAAGACCCTGGATTAAAGGTTGGAGGGAAAATGATAAACGACATTCGATACGCAGATGACACCGTGCTAATTGCAGAAAGTAAAGGGACCTACAAAACCTTGTTAATATACTTGAAATAGAAAGCAAAGGTAAGGGGTTGGAACTAAACAGCAGGAAGACTGAAGTCATGGTGATCAGTAGAAAACATGAAATCCCCTCATGCAAAATAACAGCAAACGGCACAACCTTGAGACAGGTTGATAAATTTAAATACCTAGGAACGATCATTTCACCAGATGGCAGATGCACATCAGAAATAGCCAGGAGAATTGGCCAAGCAAAAACAACATTCAAGAAGATGGAGAGCATTCTTACCAACAAATGCCTATTAATTAACATCTGGAAGAGAGTTCTTGAATGTTATATAGAACCAGTACTGTTGTACGGTTGCGAGGCGTGGACAGTCAACAAGCAAAGCCAGAACAAGATTGAGGTAGCCGAAATGTGGTTTCTAAGAAGGATGTTGAGAGTTCCATGGACAGCAATGAAAACAAACGAGACAGTCTTGATGGAGGCAGACACAAGTAGATCATTCATAAGGAAGATTAGGAAAAGGCAGGCAACATTCATGAGGAAAGGGGAATTGGAACACCTGGTCACAACGGGAAAGCTGGAGGGAAAGAGAACACCGGGTAGACCCAGGGAGAAGATATTAGACGGACTTGCAGAGTGGCTGAAGACAGGGAGGGTGGAAGAGATGCTTGAGGCAACAAGAGATAGAGACAGATGGAAATCCATAATCGCCAACGCCATGCGGCAAGGCACCTGATGATGATGATGAAGTTTGGCCACAGGTGAGGACTGCTGAGGACAATCAAAAGTTGTAAGTTTATAAGAAGACGCACCTAGGTAAGTGTTCATAATCATATAAGAATTGTCCAGCAAGTTTAAAAGATCTTTTAAGTATTTGAACCACACTTTCCTAGAAACTTCTAACAATAGTTATGTAACCAGAAAAAACACGAGAAAGAATAAGAACACGTATTTAATACAACCAGACAAGTTATGTAAGATTTGTTTTTCACTGTTGTGATATAGCATCATCATCCTTGATGCACCTCGCGTTTTGTTTCAACAGAGACATCTCCAAGGTAATAAAGTGGCCTTTAAAAGTACAAATTGTGGATTTAAGGTAAAATTGTTGATATCTAAAAAGGGAGACTGTTAGAACGTCTTGACCATCTTGCCTTTTATTCTCTCGTCATCTCCAGCTCTCCTGTCCCACCTTCTGCAACATGAACGCTTTTAAACATCGATACAGGAAGGACGATCGTTTCTGCTGCGTCAGTGTTCTTCAGACATGATTTATAAAGGTTTTGTCAGGTAGGAGTTATGTTACTTACGACACAGGGATCGTGTTGACAGATGGGTTGGTTTGTTACAATCTCACTTCGCTTCTTCTGCCAGCATTATTTGGTGTCAAACTACAGGAAGTCAACCACCCCCACCCCCCCTCTCTCTCACCTTCTCTCTCTGTTATACGTGGGTGTGGGTGTTATCAATACAACATTTATATTACCCTGATAATAAATGGTTTGTGGTGATGACGTGTATGCATGTGTGCGTTCGTGAGTGTTTGTGTGTATGTGCGTGCGTGCGTGTGTGTATGTGTGTGCGTGTGTGTGTGTGTGTGTGTGTGTGTGTGTGTGTGTGTGTGTGTTGTCGTGCAACATTTATATTTATCAGATAGTAAGTGTTTTTTGGCGATGATGATGATGATGATGATAATGATAATGTGTGTTTATGTGTGTGTGTGCTTACGTACACACGCGCGCGCGTGTGTGTGATTGCGTGCTTATATATGTATATGTGTGTTTTATATGAAAGATTTGCATTTAACAAACGATTCTAGTTCTATGCATAAATGTTGTTCTCCCTGATGTAGTGTTAGTAGTATTATTGTCACTACAACCTATTTGTGACTTCATGTCATGATCTGTTATTGGTTTTGATGAAGTATGTTTCTGCTACGTTGGTATCTACGTCTGACTGTGTTTAAACTGCATTAATATATTGACATGGCAACACCCACCCGACCCATTTTTTGGTTTCGTTTATGTTGTTGTTGTGTTGTTGTTCTTGTTGTGTAACGTGCAATGAGCATGCTGGGACATGAACTTTTGCCTCCGTTCACGTGGAATTATTATTATTGTTTTTAATATTTTCATCATTCTGATTGTTCTTATGATTATTACTTTTATGATGATGATAATGATGGTGATTGTAGTTGTTGTTGTTTCATTTGTTATTGTTCATGCTATTATTGTTGTTGTTGTTGTTGGTAGTGGTAGTGATAGTGGTGATGGTGGTGTTTTTGTTGTTATCATTATTATTATCATCATTTATATTATGTAGAATTCAAGCATTATTCTAACCAACGCGGCAGACTTTGTTTAAAGGTCACAGGTGCTTGATTTTTTTCCGCCAACACGACTTTTTTGTTTGTTTTTGTTTTTGTTTTGTTTTTTTGTTGTTTCGCTGAACCGCAGATATTATTGATTTTAGTCTTCATCAACGTTATCCAGAGCTTTGCGACAAACTGTGTGTAAATGTCATACGTCCTTGACCCCTTTCCTGTTTCATTCATTCATAAGTTTCTCTGCATGGTAGCAACAAGCGGTAAACATCGCTCTCACGGTTGATGGGTTGACAAGGCCGAGGGGTTTCTTGTGTTGTTCAAAAGGTGAAATTACTTCATACAGTGGTTTGCTTGGTGAGTCATTTACGTATAATGATGATGATGATGATGATGATGATGATGATGATGATGATGATGATGATGGTGGTGGTGGTGATGGTTATGGTGGTGGTGGTGGTGGATGGTGGTGGTGATGTTGATAATGATGATGGTGGTGGTGGTGGTGGTGATGGTTATGGTGGTGGTGGTGGTGATGGTGTGGTGATGTTGATAATGATGATGGTGGTGTGATGGTAGTGTGGTGGTGATATGATGATGGTGGTGGTGGTGGTGGTGGTGATGATGATGATGAATGATAGTAATGACAACAGTAATAATAATAGTAACAACAGTAGCAACAAACACCGGGGAGAGCTGGATAGTAGAAGGTCCTCAGAGGAGAAAACTTCCCACCCCCCAACCCCACTCCCTCAAGCGTTTCGACTCTAAACTCTTTCCACTCTGAGGGTGCCGAGCCGCAGCCAGGTCGTGACTCATGGATGCCCTTCTGCTGCCGCCAACCCGATTTACTCCACCTGGGTTTTCACCCGCGTCTCCAAGGTGACAAATTACTCTTGTGGTGGATGTCTTAACCACTCATCTATCGGACACCAGATGTACATAAGGAAATCTCAAGCCTTATCAAGTTCACATTTATTCCTCCTCGACTAGATATAGCTCGAACACTTTTCAGCTGCTTTGGCCATTGCCTTTAGAGTTTTGGTCCAGTCTATATTAGAAATATTTCAAGAAGTCTTAGGCAGATGTACACATCAACCCCCTTTGCTCCAGCCCCAGTGACAAGGACGTTGGCATCAAAGCCGGATTTCCTCATGTTGCTGGCTATACTGATATACTTTTCAGTCTCATAGAAATGGGCTTCCTCCATTCTACTTTCATACAGCAAAATGAGTTTGATCACGGCCACTTGTTTTGATGAATGGGAGTGGAGTACTTTATCCGGTCTTACACCATTCTTGCTGATGATTTTCTGGGTGTTTCTTCCAGGTATCCATTAGATCTGTGTGGATTGGAAGCTACAGACGTTTTTTTTTAACAAACTTGAACCTGTTCTGAATCTTTGAAAGGAAAGAGCTCTTATTCTTTGACAACCAGGTTTCAGATCTTGTAAACACCCTGACATACGTCTACCCACATCGCTGATTTCCTAGGCGTGTGTAAACAAGGTAACTAATGACTGGGTTTGAACGGGTCATGCATCGCTTGGACAGACCCCTCACCCATCCCCCCCCCCCCCCCTGTTGCTAAGTTAAGTGGGTGCAGTGTGTGGCTAGTCGGAAGTTGGGAGGCGATTGTCTGAAGGGTGCTGAGGCATTAGTGCTCTGGGCCCCATACAGCACTCTCGGGTGTTTGTTGTTCACATAGGCATATGTGAATTCACCACGACAGACTGCACCATGCGTCTATCCATGCATAAATACATCGTGTGTGTTGTGTGACCGTGTCCCTGGGGCTGTCATCTCCCCAATTTGCTATTCGGTGTGTAAACAAGGTAACTGATGACTGGGTCCGTTTTGGTCATGCAACACATGGACAGCATCCCTTTGCTTGATGAGATGACTATCGAGCGGCGTGGAGAGCTTGGGAGGTGATTGTCCGGAGAGTAGCGAGGCATTGGCGCTCCAGGTGCCATCCGCACCCTCGTGGTGTTTCTTGTTAACATCTGTTTATCCATTTATCCATCCATCTGTCCTCCCATCTACCACCATCCATCCATTCACCCACTCATCCATCTGTCCGCTCACCCATCCATCCATCTATCAATCCATCCGTCTACCGATCTGCCCTATCCATCCATGATTGTAGTGACCAGTGAACAGAATAATGATCCGTTAGTCACATGAGAGCACTCTGGCTTTGTTGGTGGTCTGGGAATGACATGAGGGAGGGGGAGCGTTGAGAGGATTATCACGCAGGGAGACACGGGCAAGAGGGGATAGAAGCTGGTTATGAAACAGACTGAAAGCATGATGGAGTGGGTGTCATTTGTGGTCGAGAGAGAGAGAGAGAGAAGATGGAGCATAGAGAGCGGGAGTGGAGAAAGGCGTTTTTTTTTTTTTTAATCTATTTATTAATTTATTTATTTATTTATTTATTTTATTCTATTTTGTTGTATTGTATTTTATTTTATTTATTTTATTTTATTTTATTTACATATTTAGCTCCTTGACATTTTTGGGATGCATATTTGAATAACGTTTTTGTTCACTCGATGCAGGCAGTATATTGCTGCACTGTCTGCATATTCTGTCGTCATGGTGGTGTACATGTTGAATGTTTTCATGTTTCCATAAGCCACCGGATATTGACATGACTTAAAGGGTCTTTAACTTGCATATTTAAGGTTCTGCATGCATATGTACATGTAAGGTGTTTAGGTGGTGACAGATATGCATTTTGACCTGGGACATTGGGAAAACCTCCAGTCTTTATGTACCAGGTAGGATGTACCTAGGCGGGATCGAACCCGGACCTTTTGATTGGAGGCCTGACGTCTTACCTATTGGACAATCGCCACGCCCGTCAGGGAAGGGTATATAAAGAGAGAGGGGACCATGGAGTTTGGGAGAAATGGAGAAAAACGAAGGCTGTTTGTGTGTGTGTGTTGGGTTCTTAGAGCAGTTAAGGAATCTTGTCATCTTGTTCACTTACTGAGAATATGATAGAACCTTTAAGGAATCTAATATGATAGAACCTTTAAGGAATCTTGTCATCTTGTTCACTTACTGAGAATATGATAGAACCTTTAAGGAATCTTGTCATCTGGTTCACTTACTGAGAATATGATAGAACCTTTAAGGAATCTTAATATGATAGAACCTTTAAGGAATCTTGTCATCTTGTTCACTTACTGAGAATATGATAGAACCTTTAAGGAATCTTGTCATCTTGTTCACTTACTGAGAATATGATAGAACCTTTAAGGAATCTAATATGATAGAACCTTTAAGGAATCTTGTCATCTAGTTTACTTACTGAGAATATGATAGAACCTTTAAGGAATCTTGTCATCTGGTTCACTTACTGAGAATATGATAGAACCTTTAAGGAATCTTGTCATCCAGTTTACTTACTGAGAAATATGATAGAACCTTTAAGGAATCTTGTCATCTAGTTTACTTACTGAGAATATGATAGAACCTTTAAGGAATCTAATATGATAGAACCTTTAAGGAATCTGTCATCTAGTTTACGTTACTGAGAATATGATAGAACCTTTAAGGAATCTTGTCATCTAGTCACTTACTGTAATATGAGAATAGATAAATAGAAACCTTTAAGGAATCTTGTCATCTAGTTCACTTACTGAGAATATGATAGAACCTTTAAGGAATCTAATATGATAGAAACCTTTAAGGAATCTTGTCATCTGTTCACTTACTGAGAATATGATAGAACCTTTAAGGAATCTAATATGATAGAACCTTTAAGGAATCTTGTCATCTTGTTCATTTACTGAGAATATGATAGAACCTTTAAGGAATCTTGTCATCTTGTTCACTTACTGAGAATATGATAGAACCTTTAAGGAATCTAATATGATAGAACCTTTAAGGAATCTTGTCATCTTGTTCACTTACTGAGAATATGATAGAACCTTTAAGGAATCTAATATGATAGAACCTTTAAGGAATCTTGTCATCTAGTTCACTTACTGAGAATATGATAGAACCTTTACTTTTCATGATGGAGTCGACCTGGACAGTGTTTGGTCCTAAAATGAAAGAACTTGAAGCTGTTTATTTTGTCTCAGTAGTGGTTAGTGAGTAGATCCCTGTCCTGGTGTGTGTGTCCATCTTACCTGAGTCACAAGACTACATCAGTTTATCTGTTTGTTGTTTCCCCCATATTTTGTGCGTCTGTCAGGCAACTTTTTGCCTCTTGCTGATTTTACTGTGTTCTGGTATTTGATTTAATGTCCACCGAGTATTATGGCATTCTGTATTACTTAAAGCAAGGCAACAAGCGTACTAATGGAAGCCTTCGAATCGTTATCGCTGAAACCTTTTTGTGCTTGGGGGACAGAGAGAAAGCGTCAGAACGCAGCGCTATTTGCCCCACAGGAGTTGATGCTCAACCTGAGACTATGTATTGCAGGCCCTGTCTCTGCTTGAAAGGGGCGGACAGTGTCCTGGCTGGTGATGCTAGTTTTCACACAGGTCAGTGTCCTGAAACTTCAAGAGAAAAATATCTTGTTGTATGAGTTATCGACATGAATAAATATGATTTGGCGAGGTTAGGTTTAGACTTGGCGTGTGTCTTCCATTAACAGCTAGTTGTAGTTCAAGTTTATATTGCTTATAGCCCAGCCGACTACTAGAGCCATATCAGGGCTAACAACACGTCAAAACGACAACCTGGTTAAAGATAAAAGACAACAGTTAAAAACCATGCTCACCGTTAACCTTGGAAGTCTAAAATGCAGTTAATCTTTTGACTTCTGCATTCTGTCCACCAGGATCCTGTATTGCCAATCATGCTAGCAAAGCAAAACGTGAAGCCTTTGACTACCTCACCCTGTCCACAATCTTCCTGCAGGAAGCTGGTGGATGGGGTAAAGGAATCAAAGGGTTAACTTTTTGCAGTGGTGGATAGGGTGCGGGAGTCAGAAGGTTAAAGGAAAACAGCAACAATATCATATCAGATGAAATCTACTGATCTCGTAAAAACCGGAAAATTGCTTCAGGAGAGACGTCTCGGAAGAGGTTCTTTTGAGGAGTCGTTAACAGCTGTAGACATCGACACAGTGAAAACTTTAGACAAAGATTACGTCTGTTCTGCCCTTATGACATTGAAAATGAATGTCATTTTCTTTTTGGTGTGTCTAATGTGTATAACACTAAGACACAGATATCTTCCACATATTGAAAGAGCAGACAGTCAAGAGGCTACAGTTGCAAGTAATCTTCGTAGAGATTAACATATTGATGTCTCCAAATAGATTGCGCATGCCTTAGGATTAATAATAAAAAATTAAAAAGAAAGGATTCCTTTGAGATAACAAATCGAATCAGTCTGAATTTTGCGTTGTTTTGCAACTTTTTTTTAAAGTTTAGATTTATACGTGTTTACATATGATATTGTGTTTTTGTTTGATTGGGAAAAAGACCATTAACAGTTAAAATTCTAAATTTCTGAGAATGCCCTGAGATCTAAATTGAAGATGGTTTAGGGTTATGATTTGATTTAGGTTATTATTGATGTTCTGGTAGGTTTTAGGCTCAGGGTAGAGGCGGTTAAATTCTGGGGTCAGATTAACTGTTTGGATAAGCTTGGGAAATACATGAAGAGCTACAGAATGTTGACCCAAGGAGAAATATATTCTGTAGGCATAAATACGCTGTCATTTTGCACCGTCCTGGTATGTGATACAGACTCCCGGTTCTCCATCCTTTATGTGGGGGCCTCAAGTGCAAACCTGTCAGAACTGGGGAATCTGAACACATTAATTGTATTTGCCATAAGAACTCAAGACAGGTCCATAAGGTTCAGCCTGGTTTTAATAAGACAGCTGTGCAAGACAGACAGGTTTACTAAGTCGACGTAATAGTCGTGTATGTGTCTGTTCCTGTATTTGTGTGTGTGTGTGTCTGTCTGTCTGTCTGTTCCTGTATTTGTGTGCGTCTGTCTGTCTGTCTGTCTGTCTGTCGTCTGACTCTCTCTCTCTCTCCCTCCCTCCCTCCCTCCCTCCCTCTCTCTCTTACTCTCTCTTTCTCTCTCTGTCTTTCTGTGTTTGTGTGTGTGTGTGTGCGCGCGCGTGCACGTGTGTGCATGTGTGTCTGTCGTTCTGTGCGTGTGTGCATGTGTTTGTGTCTGTTTACGTATATGATTGTGTATATCTGTCTGTCCGTCTATGAATGTGCCTGCTGTATGTGTTTGTATACCTCTCTCTCTCTCTCTCTTTCTCTCTCTCTCTCTCTCTTTCTCTCTCTCTCTCTCTTTCTCTCTCTCTCTCTCTCTCTCTGTCTCTCTCTCTCTCTCTGTCTCTCTCTCTCTCTCTCTATGTATTGTCTGTCTGTCTGTCTGAGTGCATGTGTGTCGTTCGAGGTTTGCCTGAAGTAATGATGGCAGATGAACCTTGCATCCAGGGCCCTTCGATCACTGTCAGTTTTGTCTTCTTTTCTTGGCAGCCCTGGGGCTGTTGGTTTGTGTTTTAAGACACCGTGCTTTATTTGAAGAAAATATTTATTTTTCTTCCAGAGCCTGCATGCGTGCTTAACCCTCACACCCCTCTCCGCCCCTGTCTGTCTGTCTGTCTGTCTGTCTGTCTGTCTGTCTGTCACTTTCTCTCTCTTTCTTTTGTTCAACTTTTTAAATTAATGTAAGTTTATCTCCAGTGAATATATCACTTTATACTGTTCTTATGTTTGTTTGCCGGATTTGGGTCTTCCTCTTACTTATATGACTAATTATGTCGGGTGGTCAACTGTTTCTTCAACTTTTTGTTCAACTTTTTAAATTAATGTAAGTTTATCTACAGTGAATATATCACTTTATACTGTTCTTATGTTTATTTGCCGGATTTGGGTCTTCCTCTTACTTATATGACTAATTACGTCGGGTGATCAACTGTTTCTTCAACTTTTTGTTCAATTTTTTTTCCTTCAATTTTTTTTGTTCATCATTAGGGAAAAAATTCAGATAGATGTAATGTCAGCCATGACTATTTTTATAAATCTTTATTTCGCGAAAACGTCGCCGTAAAATTTATTGACTTTGTTTTATGCTCCTTGCCACAAGGACAAAAATGTCAATGGCAATAAACCATTTTCAGTTTCAGTTTCAGTTTCTTTCTCTTTCTTTCTTTCTTTTCTTTCTTTCTTTCTTTCTCTTCTTTCTTCTCTCTCTCTCTCTTCTCTCTCTCTCTCTCTCTCTCTTTCTCCCTCTGTCACTCTCTTTCTTTCTCTTTCTGTCACTCTCTTCTTTCTCTTTCTGTCACTCTCTCTCTCTGTCACTCATCCCTCTCTTTCTGTGTGGGTCTCTCTCTCTCTCTCTCTCTCTCTCTCTCTCTCTCTCCTCTCTTCTCTTCTCTCTCTCCTCTTTCTTTCCGTCTTTCCCTCTCCCCTTCTGTCTTTCTCTTTTCTTCTCTCTCTCTCTTTCTTTGTCCGTATTTAGCTGCGATTACGGTTTGTCTTTAAAGAGAACATGCCTCTCTTCTAAAATGTCCATGGGCGAATACATGGGTGTTTGCGTTTATGCCTTTGCGTGTTTGTCCGTGTGTTTTGTTTGTGTCTGTCTGTGTGTGTGTGTGTGTGTGGCGCGCGCGCGCGCGTGCGTGTATATGAGAGAGCGAGTGTGTGTACGTGCGTATGTGTGTTTGGGTATCCGTGCGTACGTGTATGTTTATGTATGTGTGTATGTCTGTGCATGCGTTCGTGCGCCTGTGAATGTGCAAGCGCCAGGCAAATACAAAAACAGACCGACAAACAGAGAAACAGAGCAAAAAGCAGGGGAGGGGAGGGGAGGAGGTATCAATACGGTTGAAGTCATCCATCAAAGTGAGGAGATTGGCATGAGTGTTTTGACGTTGGGCTCAGCATGCTTGTGTTAGATAACGCTGATCAGGTGATTATGCTGACAGATGACTGAATTATTAGTCTGTCTCTGTCTGTCTGTCTGTCTGTCTGTCTGTCTGTCTGCCTGTCTGTCTGTCTTGTCTCTCTGTTTTTCTGTCTGTCTTTGTGTCTGTTGTTCGGTCTTTTATCGTTGTGTCTTTCCGTATTTGTCTGCCTGTCTTCTATTTGTCTGTCTTTCCTGTTCTTGCCTGCCTGCCTGTCTGTCTGTCTTTCTTTCTTTCTTTCTTTGTTTCTTTCTTTCTTTCTTCTACATGCCTGACTGACTGGTTTTCTATCTCACTTCCGTCTATTTTCTTTCATTCATTCATTCTTTCTTTCTTTTCTTTCTACCTCCCTAGGTGTATGTCTATCTGTATACTGTCTATCTGTCTGTCTTCTGTATGTCCGTCCTACTTGCTTGTCTGTCTGTTATCTATCTGTTTACCTACTTTTTTGTCTGTCTGAAAAAAAACTCTTTTATTTTCAGTATCAAAATTTTGAAATATTTTGTAGATTTTTGTCAGTAATCTTACTGTATTTCACCAACGTGACTGTGTCATCATCATTCGTTACTTAGGACTGGAGACATATACTCATACCTTTTCTTAGATGCGTTAGTCAGTCAAGTAGGTAAACATTGGACTTCCAGCCAGATAGTCCTGAATTCGATTCATATAGACACCTCCGCATGGTAGGTAAAGGGTAGAGATTTTTCCTATCTCCCAGGTCAACACGGTTGCTGACCTCCCAGTGCCTAAACCCCATTCGTGTGTATACGCATGTGGAATATTAAATATGCACATTCAGTATTCTGTGAGTCATATCGGTGGCTGGCTTATGGAAACAGGAAAACACTCAACATGCACATAACAACAGGTTCCACCATTGAAAAATAAAGTATCGTTGTCATCATTCTCATGTTCTCTTATGAGATTTACGTAATTGTGTACTGATGTAAATGATGGACAGTGATACACAGGGCTGAAATCGTTTGCTTTTATTTTTGTTCTGAGCTTTTACAGATACATGTATGAACGTTGTTAAAGGTAAGATACATACATACACATGTCATTCACATGTAACCAAGATAATTCCAGTGGTAGGCTGATAAAATACCAATATAAGATATAGACTAGGTAAAACATAGTCCAGGTAGGGCATCAGGACCTGGCCAGCTTATGGGTTTATGTGCAGGCTTAAGGCTTGTGCCACGATCACCATACACATGGCACCTGTGACGTTAGTGCACATGGGATTCGTTCCGAGCACGGAGACGTCGCCTTGAGAAACTGAAACTGAAACTGTTTGACTCAACACTATAGAGGTTTTATGTTGTCACGTAGTCAGCATATTTCATCTTTGATGGCTGTGTATGCTCGACGATTTCTTATTTCACAAAAGCCACCAAACACGGGCACGGCTTCATACACATGAAGAGGGTTCAGGCACCAGCGGGTATGCGTATATGATCATCTGGGAGATCGGGAAACTATCCACATTTTACCCTGTAGGTGGTACTCGAGCCGGTTCGAACCCAGGCCTTCTAATTGAAAGTCGATTGCTTAACCAGTTGACTCTGGTGCCCGACTTAATTTTTGTTCTACGTGTCTTCATGTCAGAAATTGTGTGAATAATTTGGGACGCGCCAGTGATGAATTCAAACGCTTCGTGTTTAACAAAAAATACATGTGAATTTTTTTTCTTTTAATTTTGTACATAGTCAGGCCACATCCGTTGATAAATATGGCCACCTTTTCCAATTTCGGCCAGCTGTCATGGAGCTTGGTGGTCAGAGTAGTTGTTAGTGACTTTCTTACATCCACTGACGTGACAAGAGGGATGAGAGGGGTTTCCTGTTGTTGAAGGTGGATCGTGTTAAGTCGTGGGACCCAGCGTTTCCTCCACTCTGAAGAGATTCCGGTGATCTAGTGCCATTCTTGTCCCAGTGTAGATGATCATGCAGATATTCGATGTTATATTGCATGGTACTATGGATTGATAGCAGGTGTCTACAGACCGTGTACCTCTGACTTAAGCCTTGTAGGTTTTCGTAGAGGTTGCCCCGCCCTTAGCCCTTACCTCATGTCAGTAGATCTACCCTGTTATCGCAGAGGGCTAGGGCTTAAGGTGGCCCTTGTCCGCTTAATGGCTCCGTTATAGGACATATAATTTCTAGGCATAGTTTTTCCAAGTGGTATCCCACCCCGTTCTGATAAAACCATCATAAGTTGGGTCCGAGTCTGTTTATTCACTCAGGCAAACCTGGCCTATTTCGCAACTAACCCCCATATCTGTAAGCACATCCATCATCCGCCACCTGCAGCCCGCTGGGATGGAGATGGTCACCCCAGTACCAAGTTGGAGGTAGTCATTTGCAGATCCCTTGTGATGAAGTGCAGCCAGACGACATGGGAATAGCAGACTGAGAGAAGTGAATGGGAACGAAGTGAAGTAGACAGCGGCGTTATAGGAAGTAGTGATACAAGATGAGGGAGGTTGTGGAGATGTACGCACATACTTCGTCACACAAGATTGTTGCTTGTGTTAGTCTCATGTCATTCTCCTTTGTCTTCTTTTCGCCCTTCTGTCTGCGCTATATACTCGTATGGTTGCTTATTTGAGAAAGTGTGTGTTTCATTGATTTTTAAGCAAGTTTTGCATCAGTGGATGTGCGTTTGCAAGCACGAATCAGTGTGTGTGTGTGCGCGCACGTGTGTGTGTGCGTGCGCGCGCGCGTGCGTGCGTGCGTGCGTGTGTGTGTGTGTGTGTGTGTGTGTGTGTGTGTGTGTGTGTGTGTGTGTGTGAGTGAGTGAGTGCATTCGTGCATGCCTGCGTATCTGTGTGTGTGTTAGTGGTGGGGTTTGTATGCGTATACTTTAACATTGAAAATTGTCTTATCGTATGCGTACGGCACTACCGTTTTCTCTTCTTTTTCTGAGTCATATCATGCTTATCAAATGATTAATTATTCACATGTTTTTGTGCATGCCAATTTTCATAACTTCGACTGGGATTGAATCTGAGATATCACACCTTGAGTCCATGCCCCTGTTACAAGAAGCTGCGCATAAGACTGAGAACGCATATTTAATTTGAAAAAAAAAAAAGAGAAGAAAGAAGGAAAGAAAAAAAAGAAGATAAACAAATTTTTGGCCAACTAACCTTTGTCAAGCATACACAAAAGACAAGAAAGAAACAAGTTTAGTAGATTTTGGACAAGAACAACAGATCAGCTATCTTCCCTGATGTTTCATGGAGCTGGAAAAAAATGATCTGGATGATGGAAAATCTACAGTGGTTGTAAGTTATGTTAACAAGAAGTAGGGCAGAGGAATGTGATAATTTAAGGGAAGGGAAGTGAGATGAATTGTGCCATGTAAATATGATCATGCCATCTTATTATCGTTTTACCCTAAGGAGGACCTAAGGCCGACGCACTGGAAATCCGCAAAATCTGTGTGCCAGTATTGGTTTGTTGATGAAGTGCATGTTCCGTCTCTCTCCACCAGTAGCGGCTGTGTCTCTCCGCCGCTCTCTCTGTCTCTCTGTCTTTTTTTCTTGACCTCTTGCGGTCATTTTGATTGAGACAGTAAGAACCGACACGGGAAAGGAGTTAGCAGTTTGCTCAAGAGGGATCCATCGCATATACGCTCCATCCAAATCTGCTTGCAATATTTTCTGGCAGACTCCTTGAGCATGCACAAAATTTTGTGTGCTGGTCGGGTCCTGAAATGGGAAGGGTGAGGGAGGGGTCCTAGGAAACACTAAACTGACAGCACCAAAATGATTCGAGCATTTTAAGATGGGCAACGGACAAGCCAGATTTTCTTGTTGTTGTTGTTGTTATTTTGTTGTTGTTGTTGCTGTGGGCTGGGTCTGAACTGAAGAAAAGGGATGTTGAGTCCGCGACTATTCTCAAGGGGACCAGCCAGCCCGCATATAAAACTCTGTGGCCTGCCAAAGGGTTGAAAACACAACTCTGCGTAATGAGAGTGGTGCTCTAACAACTGAGCTTATGGGAAAAGGAAAAATCAGGAAATGGCCTGTGGTCAACAGTGATGTCAGAGGCAACCGCTACAACAAATTATTTAAATAAAACAACTGTCTTATACTACACGTTTTGTTATTTTATAGAATGTCAGAGGAATGATCCATAAACAAAGTTTTAAAAAAGTGAAAAAAAGATGGGGTGGCTGTGTTACAGGTGACGGACTTCGCGTGGTCGCATGACGGGCGGATGGCCCTCATCTGTTACCGTGATGGGTTTGTCTTGGTGGGGTCAGTGGCCGGTCAGCGGTACTGGTCCTCCATGTTAAACCTGGACAACACCGCCATCACCTGCGGAATTTGGGCACCCGACGATCAGGAGGTAATACTTCTTTGTGAATATATGTGTGTGGATTGGTTGTGTGGGTGGGTGGGTGTGGATGTTTGTGTGTAGATGTATGTATGGGTGCGTTGACTAATGCATTTAAATTTCATGATATGTGCATCCGTGTTCTCTCTCTCTCTCTCTCTCTCTCTCTCTCTTCTATATATTATTATATATATATATATATATATATATATATATATATATATTATATATATATATATATCTGTCTCACTCTCTCTCCACCCTCTGTCTCTCTCTCCCACTCTCTCTGTCTCACTCACTCTCTCTCTCTCTCCCTCCCCCCCTCTCCCTCTCTCTTTCTCTTTCACTCACAAACACTTTGTCATTCTCCCCTCCCCTTTCGTGCGCGCTGTCAGCTTTTTTTGTTTGTTTTGTTTGTTTGTTTTCTTTTGCACAACATCTGTGCAACTGAGTTAACCTAGTTTTCACAAACACACGCATAAACTCCTGTCACTTGTGGATATATAGTCCTGTGTTAGCTAGTTGGTTGGTTGGTTGGTTGTTGTTTGGATGGTTAGTTTGTTAGTTACTTGTGTATTCATCTTTATACGGATTTATTATTGATTGATTGGTTTATTTCTTCTTACAGAATATATTTATTTGCTGGACTTTTATCCCATGCTGAGACAATGTAATTTACTTTGACAGCAAAAAGATAAGTCCTTCTGCTCAGTGTTTTCATTTCTCTATTCAAGTTGGAAACCTCACAAATTGCCCTCAGTTTAAAAAGAACCTCCCAACATAATATCTGCAACGGAAACAGTAACTACAACAGCAACAAAGCACATAAACACTGTATTTTACTCCGCCTATCCTATACAAATCGGCAGTGCACGTTTACTAGTACATAGGCACACAGCATCACTCTTACAATACACATGCACATACACACGCACGCACGCGCACACCACGCACGCACGCACGCAGCACACGCACGTCACACACACGCACGCGGGCTCGCACTACAAACACACGCCGCACCACAGACGAAACACACACACACACACACACGCACCACCACACACACACACGCACGCACGCGCACACGCACGCAACACACGCACACACACACACACCACACACACACACAACACACACCAAACACACACAAACACACACACAACACACACAAAACACACGCAACACACACACACACACACACACACACACACACAAACACACACACACACACACACACACACCACACACACACACAACAAACACACACACACACACCACACACACACCACACACACACACAAACAAACACACACACACACACACACACACACACACACACACACACACACACACACACACACACCACCTTATCAATATGCACCTTGTTCCAGCAATCAGGTTCATTACGGCGTCGCAGTGTTCTTGTTTTTGATTGGACTGATTGGATTAGATTTTCAACCAGTCATTTGTCATAGTCATGGTTTGTGCGGCGTTGGTTTGCTGGAGAGATGGAAGTTGTCAGGCCATTCTAATTTATCTCTTTCATACTATTTGAAGTTCACTTTGATTTTTTTTGTTTTGTTTTGTTTTGTTGACGAAACGGAAATGTGATGTGTTCTTTTGGTGCTCTTATTATTGGTTTTCCTCCCTTTGTTTAGGAACGTAATGCATTATTTTCTAAAGTTTCATCTATAAACAATCTTAAATTACTAGTAGTGTGATTTTATATATCGGGCTGATTAAAATAAGATGATGAAGCTTTACAGAAAGGAAAATTTTGATTTTTTTCCTCAGAGGATCTAGAACTATTCGTAAGACGTTTTGCTTTTTCTCTTTTCTAAAGTGAACGGATTGACACGTAAAAGTGATGTGTTTTGAAAAGAGGAACGTCGTAGATATCTTAACCTCAACGAGCTATGTTCGTTGTTTTAGGTTATCGGTACTGGCCCAGAAAAGAAACAAACAATTCCAAATGATTTACATCTTTCGCATGCCTTGGATTGTTGAATCGAGTTTCCGAGGTCAGTGCTAATCCAGCATTTATTCAAGAGGGATTCACCTCACTGAGACAATTCCATATCCGCTCCATCTAAATCTTCCAGACATTTTAAACCTGTGCAGAATCCTATGCGCTGGTACAGTCTTGAAACGAGTATAGGCGACGACAAGACCAATGAACACTCATCTGGCATGCACGCAATCTCAGTTTCCGTGGAGGATTGATTAAGAGGACCAGCAAACAGGCCAGGATTATTTCCCTTATGCTGCAGACTGGGACTGAACTCGACACGTGAGATCTTGAGCTTTCAGCTTTATCAACCGGAGTTGGTCCTTAAAAACATCGGAGCCCGCTAGAGGGTAGACTGGTGAGCTACTAGAGAGACCGTTAATGAATGAATCATCTGCTGTCAGGCCAAAGGCAGTTTCACTGGCCAGTGGCCAGGTCATGATTGTCTAATGGACGACAGGCAAAATCCCCAAGGACTTATACTGTACCGAAAGCTTGCCATTAGCAGATGACCCGGTGTTTGATCTCTTCGGGGCCTAAGGGACATTTCAAGCAGGACGTGATGACCACAACTTAACGCTAAGACAGACAAAGGAAGTCGATTCTTATATGCCCTTTGGGAGATTTTCAATAATTGAGCATGGCAAGAAAACGATAATGAGAAAAATCAGCGGGCTGACAAAGTACACCACATAATCAGCATAGAATAGTCCACATATTCACTATGTAGTACACCATACACTCACCGCAGAATAGTGCACAAAATCACCACACAGTACACCACACAGTACACCACATAATCACCATAGAGTACACCACATAATCACCATAGAGTACACCACATAATCGCCTCAGAGTACACCACATAATCACCACAGAGTACACCACATAATCACCACAGAGTACACACATAATCACCATAGAGTACACCACATAATCGCCACAGAGTACACCACATAATCACCATAGAGTACACCACATAATCACCACAGAGCACACCACATCATCACCATAGAGTACACCACATAATCACCATAGAGTACACCACATAATCACCATAGAGTACACCACATAATCACCATAGAGTACACCACATAATCACCACAGAGCACACCACATAATCACCATAGAGTACACCACATAATCACCACAGAGTACACCACATAATCACCATAGAGTACACCACATAATCACCACACAGTACACCACATAATCACCACGCAGTACACCACATAATCACCACAGAGCACACCAAATAATCACCATAGAGTACACCACACAATCACCATAGAGTACACCACATAATCACCATAGAGTACACCACATAATCACCACAGAGCACACCACACAATCACCACAGAGTACACCACATAATCACCACGCAGTACACCACATAATCACCATAGAGTACACCACATAATCACCATAGAGTACACCACATAATCGCCACAGAGTACACCACATAATCACCACAGAATACACCACTAATCACCACAGAGTACACCACATAATCACCACAGAGCACACCACATAATCACCACAGAGTACACCACTTAATCACCATAGAGTACACCACATTAATCACCATAGAGTACACCACATAATCACCATAGAGTACACCACTTAATCACACAGAGTACACCACATAATCACCACAGAGCACACCACACAATCACTACAGAGTACACCACATAATCACCACAGAGTACACCACATAATCACCACAGAGTACACCACATAATCACCATAGAGTACACCACATAATCACCACAGAGTACATCACATAATCACCACAGAGTACACCACATAATCACCACAGAGCACACCACACAATCACCACACAGTACACCACATATTCACCACAGAGCACACCACATAATCACCACAGAGTACATCACATAATCACCACAGAGTACACCACATAATCACCACAGAGCACACCACACAATCACCACACAGTACACCACATAATCA
Source organism: Monoplex corrugatus (assembly GCA_030674185.1). Taxonomy (NCBI): domain Eukaryota; kingdom Metazoa; phylum Mollusca; class Gastropoda; order Littorinimorpha; family Ranellidae; genus Monoplex; species Monoplex corrugatus. Next base: position 18,560,823 of record JAPXFY010000017.1, on the reverse strand, counting down.
CCACAGAGTACACCACATAATCACCACACAGTACACCACATAATCACCACACAGTACACCACATAATCACCACACAGTACTACCACATAATCACCACACAGTACACCACATAATCACCACACAGTACACCACATAATCACCACTACAGTACACCACATAATCACCACACAGTACACCACATAATCACCACAGAGTACACCACATAATCACCACAGAGTACACCACATAATCACCACACAGTACACCACATAATCACCACACAGTACACCACATAATCACCATAGAGTACACCACATAATCACCACAGAGTACACCACATAATCACCACACAGTACACCACATAATCACCACACAGTACACCACATAATCACCACACAGTACACCACATAATCACCACACAGTACACCACATAATCACCACACAGTACACCACATAATCACCACAGAGTACACCACATAATCACCACACAGTACACCACATAATCACCACAGAGTACACCACATAATCACCATAGAGTAAACCACATAATCACCACACAGTACACCACATAATCACCATAGAGTACACCACATAATCACCACAGAGTACACCACATAATCACCACGCAGTACACCACATAATCACCACAGAGTACACCACATAATCACCACGCAGTACACCACATAATCACCACAGAGCACACCACATAATCACCATAGAGTACACCACATAATCACCATAGAGTACACCACATAATCACCAACAGTACACCACATAATCACCACACAGTACACCACATAATCACCATAGAGTACACCACATAATCACCACAGAGTACACCACATAATCACCAAGAGTACACCACATAATCACCACAGAGTACATCACATAATCACCACAGAGTGCACCACATAATCACCACAGAGTACACCACATAATCACCACGCAGTACACCACATAATTACCACAGAGCACACCACACAATCACCACACAGTACACCACGACTACACCGCCTTGGACGCCACACCATCACCACAAAATAGTCACATGATCACCACAGAGTATATCACACAATTGCCACAGATTACACCACAAAATCACCACGGTGTACACCACGTAATCACCACAGAGTACACCACACAATCAGTACATAGTACATCACGCAGTCACCAGAGAGTACACTCTGAAGGGAGCCATATATTTCTCTGTCTGGATTTGAACCCGCGCATCCGTGATGGTTGGGCATCTCAAGGTCAAGTCTTCCATGTATCTGATGTCTTGACCACTTAGATATTGGACACGTGCTATACCATAGAGGAATTTTACACTACGAAGTTTACTTTTCTTTCACCTCACCCAGACCAAGCCAGAACTCTTTTCACCCTGTTTCTGTCATTGCCTTTAGGGCTTTAGTCCTCCTTTTCAGTTTTCAGAGCTTTCTTATGAGGATATTGGCAGATTCAACCACCTTCCTTGCACCAACCTGTATGGCAATGACTTTGATTTTAAAGCAAGGTTTCCTCAGTTTGCTGGCTAGACTGGCGCACTTTTCAGTCTTGTAAAATGGGCTTTCCTCATTCTACTTTCATACGGCACAGTGAGTTCGACCAGATTCATTTGTATTGGTGAATATGGAGTGGAGTACTTTATCCGGTCTCATGTCACTCTTACTGATGATTTCTGGGTGTGTGTGTGTGTATTTTTTTTCCTTCTGGAAGATCTACTCTGCTCTCCATGTAATACGCTTCATCCAGTAGACCTGGCTTCTATTCTCTAAATGCCACAGCTTTTTTCAGGTTATACTTTGCTGCCTCCTGCCATGTGGAGAGTTGCCGGAGTTTTGGAGGTGTAATGTTTCCTCTAGCAGTAAACCTACTTTACCAATACAGACATAAGCGTACTTCAGCAATTGATGCATGCTGTCTGATGATAGAACTGACATGGTACAAGTACTACTCAGCTCCCTCGCCAAGATAGGGTGAGTGGAGAAAGATGAGTGGAAGGGGCGGGATGGAGGAGGGTGGGAAAGAGGGGATGAAGGAGGAAGGGAAAGGGAAATGGTTCAGCATAACAGGAGTATCGATTCAGTTGTCAGCACCAAAACCAAGTGAGTGAGTACGCCATGACAGATGATGACCGTCATGGGCGGGACTCTTGCGTACTCTCTGCCTGGTTTTAATACACAGTGCTGACGCTTGCAATCATTTTCAGATTTTTTTTCAGAGAATTTATTCTTCTTCGAGATGTGTACTCGTGTAAATATGAATATAAATGGATCTGAATGTATTATGTTATTCTCGCTGAATGCTGATAAAAAATATTAAAACATTTTAGCCATTGGGATTGATGCATTTGTTATTATAGTTTTGATGCTGATATTACTAAAATAAGGCAAACGTTTGGTTGTTAATATTGATTATGTGACTATATGAATCATTCTGGTTGTTAATACTTATGGTGATTGTAGGTGTGGTGAAGATGAAGAAAAGGCGTTTATTTTTAAATGGTAAGATCCAGACTAGACAGAGTATGTTTTGCTGCCACACACTTACACGTATGGTATTTTGCTTACTGAATACCTGAGTGTGATATTCTCACACTGGACGGAGCAGCAGGGAAGTTTCAGTCTTTTTCTCCTAATTTTTTGTATCTGGTGTTTGTTTGTTTATGATCTTACGCTTGACAAAGACCAGTTTGCCGAAAAGTTGCGCCTGTCTTGTCTGATTGTATTAAATACGCGTTCTTTTTTTTTTTCGTGTTTTTATTTTCTAGTTCCTCTGTCCAGAAAGCAAAACACTGTCAGTTATGAACTTGCCTGCACCACTTCTGAGACACCCCAAACTTCCCTGTTGGTTTATTGCGGGACTCAGGCCAGTGAAGAGTTGGGCTGGGTATGGGAAGTTTGGATTTTGTTTGCAGTTTGTTTAAGAGAGATTCATTACACTGGGACAATTCCATATGCATTTCACTCAAATCTGCCAGCAGTTGTATCGCAGACTCCCTGAACCAGCGCAAAATGTGTGCGTTGGCAAGGTCGTGAAATGGGCAGGGGGAGAGGGGATTGAGTGCGCTATACGGTCATCGAGAAGACTAGATCTACACAGCCGTGTCTCATTCATTTCGTGGATGTGTCTTTGATGGGTATTGCTCACATCTCCTGATCAATATCCCAGGTGTTCGTATCTCTCGGGCCTGGTTAATGCCAGGATACATTATGGCAGTAAGCACAGAGTACAGTCCTGTCACGCAGTCTCAGTCTGAGACCGAACTTCTTAGTATCATGGTTATCATCACGATCGTCATCATCATTATGACATTGCAAAAAATTGTCCCATAGTCTGTAGCCAATATTGTGGCTTAGGAAATGAGACGACAGAAAAGGCAGTAAGCTTTTCTCGCTCTGCCACAGTAAGAAGCCACTGACAGGTATGTTGGCTAGAGGTAACTATTGCGATTGTTGTTGATTATGTGGTGGTGTCATGAATTTCATACAGAGAAAAACATTGTTCAACCAACTAACTATATTAAAATATCATTCAATTGCCTGTAGGAAAAAATCTTTTGTTTCCTTTTGGCAAGCTTTTCAAAAAATAAGAAATGAAAATTTAAAAAAATAAAAGAAGAAGAAAGAAAGAAAGACGTTGTTTTTGGTGACTTATTTGATGACTACGTTGCCTGTAGTTAATGGTAATAGTGTAGTTGTTGTTGTTGTTGTCGTCGGTATTGTTGTCGTTATTGCTGTTATTGTTGTTGTTGATAACGATGATGATGATGATGATGGATGATGATGATGATGATGATGGTGATGATATAAGTTGTTCTGAATTTTAACAACTGTTAGTTTTCAGCAACTCTGCCCGGTGATGATGATGGTGATGATATAAGTTGTTCTGAATTTTAACAACTGTTAGTTTTCAACAACTCTGCCCGGTGATGATGATGGTGATGATATAAGTTGTTCTGAATTTTAACAACTGTTAGTTTTCAACAACTCTGCCCGGTGATGGAGGTAGTCGCGGTGATCGTGATCTTAGAAATAGTGATGATGGCGACGAGTTTGTTTTCTTCTTCTTCTGCTGCTGCTGCTGATGCTGATGCTGATGCTGCTGTACTACTGCTGCTGCTGATTCATCTTTTTCTTGTTTTTTCTTTTTATTTCTTTCTCCCTGTTCTCCTTCTTGTTGTTGTTGTTGTTCTTCTTCTTCATCTTCTTCTGCTTGTTCTTGTATTCTTCTAGTTCTCCTCCTCCTCCTACTTCTTCTTCCTCCTCTTCCTCATCCTCCTTTTCTTCTTCTTCTTCCTCCTCCTCCTCCTTCTTTTCTTCTTCTTTCTTTTCAACTTTCTCCTCCTTTTCCAGCTCCTCTTCCTCCCCTTCGCCATCTATTTTCTCATCATCTGCAAACACTTCTTTCGTCTTCTTTCTCCTTGTGTTTCTCTTCATGTGGCAGAAATAATATTGGAAAGCTGTCTGTGCGGATTTATTACAAAGGCCACAGATGGCTTTTGTTTCATACTTGCTTCACTTTTACAGTATTTTCTGATCTTTTGATTGATCTCATCACACTTTCTTGCGATATCTCTCCGGATATAAGAGCTCTTTGACATTTTGCGGGGTTGGATTTTTACCTCTGTATGCCAGTCTTTGTGGTTTTATTTATTTGTTTATCGTTTAAGGTTGTATGGCTTGATGTTGCTAATAAGGACGCATTGCATAATGTTGTGGGATGATTCGCAGTGGCTTAATACATGAAGACCACACATTTTCATTCAGCTGGTGAAATCACTACTTTACTGTTATGGATTAGCCTACTTTTGTGTAGTCAACGTTGGAATCGCCAGTGGCAAGAGACTGCAAGTAGAGACAGGGGGGGGGGGGGGGGGGGAGGTGAAGGAAACAAAAGGCAGAAAGAAAAACACGAAGGAAAGAAAACAGAAGGAAAGAATAACTAAAGCGAAATTATTGTCCTTTTCTTGTCGGTTATTGTTGTTTGTTGGTTGGTTTGGTTTGGTTGGTTGGTTGTTGGTTGGTTGTTGGTTGTTGTGTTGGTTGGTTGTGTTGGTTGTTGGTTGGTTGATTGGTTGGTTGGTTGGTTGATTGGTTGGTTGATTGGTTGGTTGGTTGGTTGATTGGTTGGTTGATTGGTTGGTTGGTTGGTTGATTGGTTGGTTGATTGGTTGGTTGGTTGGTTGATTGGTTGGTTGATTGGTTGGTTGGTTGGTTGATTGGTTGGTTGGTTGGTTGATTGGTTGTGGTTGGTTGATTGTTGTTGATGTTGTTGGTTGTTGTTGTTGGTTGGTTGATGGTTGGTTGGTTGGTTGGTTGGTTGATTGGTTGGTTGATTGGTTGGTTGGTTGAGTTGGTTGGTTGATTGTGGTTGGTTGGTTGGTTGGTTTGGTTTCGTTTTGTTGGTTGTGTTTTGTTTTGTTTGTTCGTTTGATAGTTCAGTTTTATTCCATGGCGCGTTTGTGCATTCCCAGCGTTGTGTCATGTATTCCTTAAAGAGGGATTACCCAATCAGACGCATATACATTTGTGATCCCATGTGGTGATATTCTTTGCTCCATAATCCAGGTCTCTAATACCTTGCCCAGAGAAAGCAAGACGTGTTTCGCTGAGCGATAATCGATAACGGTTCAGTTGTTGGTTGGTTGGTTTCTTGGCTGGATGAGATGGACGGATGTGTCGTTGGTTGGTTAGTGGTTGGTCGTTTATTTGCGTAGTTGTTTGCTGTTTCTTCTGCAGACTCTTAGAACGAGCATGCGATGTAGTTCTTTGTTTGTTTGTTTTGGGGGTGGGGGTTGCTTTGGGATAATTTTACACATACATCCTAATTTAGATTCAGGCAGCCGAAATGTGATTTCTAAGAAGAATGTTGAGAGTTCCATGGATAGCAAAGAAAACAAACGAGACAGTGTTGATGGAGGCAGACACAAAAAGATCACTGATAAGGAAGATTGGTACGAAATCCAAAACAAGTGCGACTGCCCGCGTTCAAGCAAACAGGAACCAGAAAAACACGAAAATAGAATCAGAACGCGTATTTAATACAAGACTCTACCCAAAAGTTCACTACACAAAAATAGATAGGTCAGTTGAGATGAATAAGGATTTGTATTTATGCTTTGTTGACTATACCAAGGCTTTCGATCGGGTACGACATGAAGAATTCATCAACCAACTGGAGAGACTCAATGTTGATGGAAAGATCTACGAATAATGAGGAATATGTACTGGGACAAACAGCTGCAATGAGAATAGAAAACAATATAAGCTCTTTCCAAAACATCAAAAGAGGAGTCAGACAGGGTTGTGTTTTGTCACCAGATTTGTTTTCACTATACAGCGAAAACATCATGAGAAACCTAGAAGAAGACCCTGAATT
>JAPXFY010000017.1:18479460-18546960 GCA_030674185.1 Monoplex corrugatus | reverse complement strand
GATATTGATATTAATGTCTGGTTCGAGCACTTCAAGAATATTTTTCAAAATTATGGGGGACATGTTGGTGAACATTGTGATATTGAGGTAGATCTATCTGAGGAAAGGGAGCATACTCTAAATAGAGATATATCTGAAGAAGAGGTTAAACGAGCAGTTGGTAAACTTAAGACTGGTAAAGCAAACGGAATTGACAGCGTTTCAGCTGAAATGTTAAAAAATGGGGGAAACGATGTCATAGTTTTTCTAACAAAACTGTTCAAAATAATTTTTGACTCGGGGATTTATCCAAAAGAGTGGTCCAAAGCCATTATCATCCCCATTTTCAAGAAAGGGGATCCTGAAAATGCAGATAATTATAGAGGTATATCTTTATTAAGCATGATATCTAAATGTTACACAACAATACTGAACAAGAGATTATACACCTGGTTAGAAGCTAATAATTTGATCTCAGAGAGCCAGGCAGGTTTTCGTAATAGATACTCAACTGTTGATCATATATTCACACTACATGCTATCATTCAGAAATGCATGCACAAGAAAGGGATGAAATTATATGTTGCTTTTGTTGACTTTAAAAAGGCTTTCGATTCGGTCAGACATGATAAACTCCTACATTGTATTAGAAAGGAGGGTGTTAAAGGGAAATTTCTCGCATCATTAATGGCAATGTACAAGTCATTGGTGTCATGTATCCGAGTTAACGATAAATTTTCAGAGATGTTTCAATGTCCGGTTGGAGTAAGACAAGGTTGTGTCTTGAGTCCTACATTGTTTTCGATATTTATAAATCAGTTAGCAAATTATATGAGTGATAAAGGAAAACATGGCATCCAATTACTACCTGGGATGTTGGAAATATTTGTTTTACTCTTTGCAGATGATGTGGTACTTTTTTCAACTACACCAAATGGCTTACAGAATCAGCTGAACGTTTTAAGTACGTGTTGTAACAACATGAAATTAAAAGTAAATATTGACAAAACGAAGGTCATGGTGTTTAGAAGCGGAGGGTTCCTCGGAAAACGTGAAAAATGGTCATATGAAGAAAATAAGTTGGAAGTTGTGAATAATTATTGCTATTTAGGTTTTAATTTCACGACAATGGTAAGTGTCAAAAAAGGTACTGCACATTTAGCAACTAAGGGGAAGAAAGCTGTCATACAGCTAAATAGGGTTCTCCAAAAATTCAAGGAAATGACAGTGGATACTTTCTTTAAAATATTTGACGCAAAGGTACAATCCATTCTGTTGTACGCGTCAGAAGTATGGGGATTAAAACGAATGGAACACATAGAAAAGGTACATATGATGGCGTGCAAAAGATTTTTAGGCGTGCCTGTTAAGACACCAAACAAGATGGTGTACGCTGATCTGGGAAGATATCCATTATTCGTTAACTCTGTGGTCGCATGCTTAAGATATTGGTTTAAATTGCTACAAATGAGTGCCGAAAGATTTCCGCATAAAGCTTACCAAATGCTTCTGGAATTAGATAGAAATGGAAAGGATTGTTGGGCATCAGAGGTAAGAAAAATCCTGTGTGATACAGGTTTCAACATTGTATGGCTGCAACAGGGAGTTGGGGATGTAAAACTATTTTTAAACATATTTAGACAAAGACTTGTCGATCTGTTTATCCAAGAATGCACTAGTATTATTAGAGATGGTGACAGATATGAGTGCTATAGATCATTCAAAACAATTTTTGAAAAAGAAAAATATATTTCTGACATGGACATACTGTCTCAGAGTGGCAATCACACAACTAAGATTTGGTGTACTACCGCTGAATAACAATTCACATCGTTATAGTGAGAGTATTCACAAAAGGGCATGCCCTTTTTGCAAAACTCATATCGAAAATGAATATCACCTTATATATGACTGTCCCACTTATACAGATATTAGAGTAAAATTCCTCAAAGATTCAGCTAGAATGCCACTTTATCTACTGCTCAAAGCAGAAAATTCTCATCATAGATACAATGTGTCCAGATTTGTTTTTCATGCCATCAACAGACGCAAAAAAATCATGAATGAATAAACTAACGAAAATAAGTCATCACCAGTACTATATTACTGTATTACATTAGTAATTATACAATGCTGTATAGGTATAATAAATGGTAAAACTATTAACGCTTGTTCCATTATATTTTTGTAGTCATTTCGATATAAACTGTGTACAGACTGTAAATTATGCACAAAAACGCGGGGGGGGGTGGGAAAGATAATTTTGAAAAATCGAATTGTTTATTGCTACTTGTTTTACAAATATTTGGTAAATTGATGATTCATTGATTGACTGCTTAACTGATTGTTTGATTAATTCATTGATTGATTGATGGATGCACTGACTGAATGATTGATCCATTGATTAGTTGCTGACTAAGTACTGATCGGGAAAATGATTTATATGAAACTGATCAAATTGTTCGGTGACTCGCTAACTAGTTTGGTTTATAGATGAGTAATTGTATTTGGCGACAAACTTAACTGGTAGAGAAACGGTTCAGTATTTTAACTGATCGGATTCAGATGGCTAATTAAATGATAGAATGGCAGTTGATTGATTGATTGATTGATTACCGTTGCCACGGTACACTGAATGTACTAAGTATTTGTTTGATTAGATGGATAAAGTGAAGTATGTTTCGCAAGTATGGTGATTTACCAATTATTTGTTGATTGTGTGATGATTGTATTACTTGACCGGCTGTTGGCTATACAGAGAGACTAATTGCTTGATCAGTAGATGGAGGAATGGAACGATATATGTATATGTATTAAATATCTTTATGACTTGTTTGATGCCTTAATGCACTGATGAAGCTTAATTATAATCAAGTACTATTTAGTGTATTACTTCATTAAATGTTAGATTTAGTCAGCAAAAGAAAGATCTGTTGACTGTTACACCAACGAAGTATTCAACTGAGGAAAGCGAGGAAAGTGTCAATGTTCGACGATGCAATCATGCGCATTGCAATATTGGTGTAATAACACAAAACCCTATCTCCCCCCCCCCCCCCTCCCACCGACTATTGTATTGTGGCCTAAGGCCGATGTACATTAAAAAATTCTGAGTTCTGAGTTCTCTCTTTCTCTAAGACAAACCCACACGTAATGCCAGTGTTCTTGAGTAATATAGTGCCTCCCCCCTCTCTCTCTCTTTCTCTAGGACAAACCCAGTTATACGTAACGCCAGTGTTCTTGAGTAATAAAGTGTCTCCCCCCTCTCTCTCTCTCTTTCTCTAGGACAAACCTAGTTATACGTAACGCCAGTGTTCTTGAGTAATAAAGGCCCTCTCTCTCTCTCTCTCTCTCTCCTCTTCCTCCTCTCTCTCTCTCTCTCTCTCTCTCTCTCTCTCTCTCTCTCTCTCTCTCTCCTCTCTCTCTCTCTCTGACAAACATAGTTACTCGTAACGCCAGTGTTCTTGAGTAATAAAGTGTGCCCCCTCTCTCTCTCTCTCTCTCCTCTCTCTCTCTCTCTCTCTCTCTCTCTCTCTCTCTCTCTCTCTCTCTCAGGACAACATAGTTACTCGTAACGCCAGTGTTCTTGAGTAATAAAGTGCCCCCCCCCCTCCTCTCTCTCTCTGTTCTCTCTCTCTTCTCTCCTCTCCTCTCTCTCTCTCTCTTCTCTAGACCCAGTTACACTAACGCCAGTGTTCTTGAGTAATAAATTGCCCCCCCCCCTCCCCTTTCTGTGTCTCTTTCTTTCTCGCAGTCGCTCCTAGTTTCTGTCCTTTCTAACTGTATGAACAAACAAATAAACAAACAAAACAAGACAGAAAACAAACCAAATTACACACATAGACGCGAAAGTTTTGTTTTCTGTTCATAAGAAGTAAAGTTTGTTTTCTGTTCATAAAGAGGTAAAGTTTTGTTTTCTGTTCAAAGGTAAGTTTTTTTTTTTAAAGAAGTAAAGTTTTGTTTATTTTCAAAGGTTAATAGTGTTGTATTTTTATTTAATTTAACACCGTCTCACAACATGTGAAGTAATAGCGATACAGTAGCTGCAGTATAATTTTCGTATAATGCTCTCGTGTAAAGTGATAATACTGTGAAATGTCTTAAAGCAATGTTGTAAAAAGAGACTTACCATCTGACGTTAGTACACATGCACTCACTTTTCCCCCACAGACACAGCTGTCAGTGACGATAGAAATCAATTCGTTTTTAGTCAGCATCTGTTCTGTTCGTGTCCCTGTTTCCCTGTGTTTCGATTCTGTAGGCTTTGTTTGTTTGTTTGTTTGTTTGTTTTGACAACTATACAAACTCTTGGGCAAAAGTTCAAAGCCTGTTTATATACTCGTTATACAGAATTTTTTTTATATAGAATTCTCTCTCTCTCTCTCTCTCTCTCTCTTCTCTCTCTCTCTCTCTCTCTCTCTCTCTCTCTCTCTCTCTCTCTCTCTCTCTCTCTCTCTCTTCTCTCTCTCTCTTCTGTCTGTCTGTATGTCTGTCTCTTTATATATCTCCCCTCGTTAGTGTCTATCCCGTCTCTCTCTCTCTCTTTCAAAAAACAACAAACAAACAAACAAAAAAAAACAAACAAAAAAAACACACACTACTATGAAACTTAAGTTTGTTTTATGTAGGTAAATTGTGTAAGTTTTTGTCTCGTTTTCAAAAGATAAAAATATCTGAGCTTTTAGTTTGATTTTTAATTAAACCCTCTCACGTGCCTTTGGAGGTTAATAACGGCAATACCGGTATAGTAGCTCGCAATGTAGGTTATATTATGTGTGCTGCTCTTGTGTGTTGTCGCCTGATAGTAGTGGTAAAAAGTCATAAGCAGTGTAGTAGATAGTGACTCGCCGTCTGACATTAGTATGCATGCACCGACTGTTCCCCACAGACGCAGACATCGTTAACGATAGAAAGCAATTACTGTTTGGTCAGCATCGGTTCTTATTTGTGTCTGTCTGTGTCTCGGTGTGCTTTGATACTGCTGATACTGCAAACTTTGTTTGATTGTTTTTGTTTGTTTGTTTGTTTTGAGAATTGTACAAACTCCAGGGCAAAAGTTCAAGGTCTGTTGTCTCCTCGTAATATAGAAAGTGTTTGTTTTTATTTTTTAAGTTCATGCTCTCTCTCTCTCTCTCTCCTCTCTCTCTCTCTCTCTCTCTCTCTCTCTCTTCTCTCTCTCTCCTCTCTCTCTCTCCTCTCTCTCTCTCTCTCTCTCTCTCTCTCTGTGTTTCTCTCTCTCTCTCAGCCAGAAATGTTCAAAGAAAATTAACTTTGTTTTTGTTTTGTTTTTGTTTTTTGTTTATGAAAAGAGAATGACTGTCAGAAACTAACTTCAAATCAAAGCAAATACAGGTTATCACAGTCCCGAGAGAGGTAAGAAGAAACAGTAACAAAACAAAAACAAAGAGTCAAACTTGGCCTTGTACTCGACAGAACAAACTGCCTGGTCTAGACTACGAAGCGAAACAAAACAAATCTTGGAAGAAAACAACGGTAACCAGAAACATGAAGAAAGACTCCTGATCACTTAGTAGCACTTGAGTAAGTCTGGGTATGTACAGGGGGGTGCAAAAGTAGGTATACAGTTATGAAAAAAGAAAACACGTACAATACTCATTGCATTTATTATGCAAACAAATGAATATTGCACATACATGTAATAACAAGCACAGTTTTAATCCCTCAGATACTCAAACTGCTTGCCGTCGGTATTCACACACTCCTCTAATCGAGAGCGGAATTAAGCATTAAAATAATGATGTGATACTTACTGTATACCTACTTTTGCACCCCCCACTGTATCATTCCAGAGTACCCTCGTAGAACACTGTGAGTAGTTTTGTCTTTCACCGGGAAGGTCCTACGTTTCCAAAGTAGGTGATGCATATGTTTTGTGTAGCGCTTTTCAGACTGGAATGGCAAGAGAGGAGCGGTATCAACACTCATGCAGAGCGAACCACCCAAACTTTAGGTGGTAGGACTCTACAAAGTGCGGGAAAATAAATCACCGTAAAAGAAAGCCATAGGAAGAAAATTATGAGGAAAGCAGTGTCCTTTAATCTCCGGAAGCAGTCTTGTGAGATTCAGTATTTGTAAAAAGAGAAAGACTACCCAGGACCGACTACCAAGTAAGGCAAATACTTGTTGATGATGGCTGTGACTGTAAGATCCAAAACAAGTGCGACTGCCCGCGCCCAAGCAAACAGGAACCAGAAGAACAAGCAAACAAAGCAAGCGCGTATTCAACACAACAAGACAAGACAAGGTCATAAGCAGTATAATAGATAGCGACTTGTCTTGTGTTGAATACGCGCTTGCTTTGGTTTGCTTGTTCTTCTGGTTCCTGTGACTGTAAGGAAAAGTCAGTGTGTGCATTCTAATGTCGTATAGAAAGCCGCTATCTATTATACTGTTTATGACCTTTACCATTATTGTCAGATGACTTTACACAAGAGCGTGTGAAAGAAAGCTTTGTACATAGATTTTCATAGCCCCAAGAGAAGGGGATAGAAGAGTTGTCTCCTTTTCAGAGATTACACGCTAATAGCGAAAGAATAAAAGAGAGAAAATCGATCTCTTACTCGACGGAAGAAATTGTCTGCAGTAAAATACAAAACGAAACTAAACTAACTTTTGAGGAAGACAGCATTGTTTTTTTGTTAATAAATTAGGTAAATCTTTGTCTCGCCTTTGAATGTTAATAATGTTTGTGATGTTTGTTTAATTTTAACATCCTATCATGTTTGTGTAAAGGTTAGTAGTGACATAATAGGTAGCACTGAAGTGTCTGGTGAGCGCTTTTGTGTAAAGTTATCTGATCGTAATAGCAAAGGTCATAAGCAGTATAATAGATAGCGACTTATCATCTCATATTAGAATGCATGCATTGACTTCTCTCCACAGTCACAGCCATCATCAGCGATGGAATTTTTCTTATTTCCGTCAGCATCTGTTCTGTTCAGAAGACATTGTCCTTCTTGTCGTGTCCGTGCAGTTTGAGTCTGTGATCTTTTTTTTGTTTTTTGTTTTTTTAGAGAACTGTTCAAATTCCATGGCAAAAGTTCAGAGTGTGGTATCTAGTGTTGCTTTGCTCTGTTTTGTTTGAATTTAGAAACTGTGTGCTCTCTGTCTCTCTTTCTGTTTCTGTCTTTGTCTGTCTGTCCTTCCTGTCTGTCTGTCTGTCTGTCTCTCTCTCTCTCTCTCTCTCTCTCTCTCTCTCTCTCTCTCTCTCTCAGCGGGCCTCTGTAGCTCAGTTGGTTTGAGCGTCGGATTCACATGCTAATGGTTGTGGGTTCGAATCCCGGGGTGCGCTACATTAAATCTGGCCTTCTCACTGTCCCATCTTAGCATCATTGTTGTTCTGGTGGTGTCAGTATAGGATTAGATAAGTCCCCCATTGCCCCCATTTTCCTGGGATGGTTATCCCCGTCGGCCATATCACCTGAGGTGGGTGCTGACGTAAAACTGAATCAAATCAATCAATCAATCAATCTCTCCTCTCTCTCTCTCTCTTTGTTTCTCTCTCTGTGTCGTCGTTTCTCTCTCTGTCTCTTTGTTTTTGTCTCTGTCTCTCTCTTTCCCTCTCTCATTGTCAGTCTGTCTTTGTCTGTCTGTCTGTAAGCTGTCTTTGTCTCTCTCTCTCTCTCTCTTTATTTCACTCTCTGTCTCCCTCTCTCTCTCTTTCCTTCTCTCTCTTACCCTCTCTCTCTGTTAGTCAGTCTGTCTCTGTCGCTGTCTCTGTCTCTCTCTCTCTCTCTCTCTCTCTCTCTCCGCTCTCTCTCTCGCTCTCTCTCTCTCTTTCTGTGCATTTCTGACAGTCTGCTGTCTGATTCTCTGCGTTTGGTGTGTACCTGTCTGTCTGTCTGTCTGTCTGCCTGTCCTTGTCTTGTGTTCTTGTATGAATATGTATGCTCAGCATTTATGTATATCTAGATGTTTAGTATTGCTGTTAAAATCTCATTTCATAAGATATTTTCAGCAGCATACTGTATGACTTACTGAATACTTCGTTGTAGGTGACTCGCTCGCTTTTCTGGATGGCTTTGGTTTATTAGTGTTTACTTTTCTGTGCTTCATCTTCTTACCACTTCTGTGTTGGTGTCCAGGCTCTTCAGTACACCTCCAAACCCACCAATACTGAGGTCATCACCAGACAGGCCACATTATTTGATAAGTGTAATTCTTTTTAGCAATCTCATGTCGATGAGAATGGGGATGGTAGTGTGATGGTGCTTTAGAGCCCCCCATTTTTGGTTGAGACATTTTGAAGAACTGTGTTTTTACGCTTACTTTGATAATATACTCTAGCATCAACAAGACCTGATATATAAATATATGCAGTGTTTATTGTGAAATTTGAGCAACACCCGCAAAGACAAATACGTAAAATAGATGAAACCTCAACTGTGTCATCTCAGTGTTGCCAACGATCACATAGCAGGTTTTTCTCTTAATAAGATCCAGTCAGTTCCGAAAAATACCAAAATATATTTTTGGACCGCAAGCTGTTTCCAATCCACAACCTTTCAGTCAGTGAACATTGCAACTAATCCTTGTGACAGTATGACTTGTTTTCATGCCAGTTAGTTGTCAGGGGAGTCAAATAAACGAATAAAACTGGACAATTGCAACTAATTACTGTGACATTTTGACTGGTTTTTATGCCAGTCACTTTTCTAGGGAGTCAAATAAACGAATCTAAGTGGACAATTGCAACCTATCACTGTGACGATTTGACTGGTGTTCATACCAGCTAATTGTCTAGGGAGTCAATTGAATCAAACTGGACAATTGCAATCTATCTCTGTGACACTTTGACTGGTTTTCATGCCAGTTAATTGTCGTGGGAGTCAAACAAACGAATCAAACTGGACAATTGCAACTAATTACTGTGACACTTTGACTAGTTGTCATGCCAGTAATTGTCTAGGGAGCCAAACAAACGAATCAAACTGGACAATTGCAACTGATCACTTTGACACTTTGACTGGTTTTCATGCCAGTTAAATGTCTAGAGAGTCAAACTAGTTAAACTGGACAATTGCAACTAGTTACTGCGACACTTTGACTGGTTTTCATGCCAGTTAATTGTCTAGGGAGTCAAACAAACGAATCAAACTGGACAGTCGCAACTAATCACTGAGACACTTTGACTGGTTTTCATGCCAAGTGACTGTCTAGGGAGTGAAACGAACCAAACTGGACCTTGTTATATGTGTTACACCTGCAGCGATCTTGCTTTTTATCAGTAGGTGGCTTTCAGCTTTCATTCAATCCATCCAGTGAGCTTTCAACTCCATGCAGGGATCATCCATATTTCAGTGATTATTATCATGAATGGCAGAGTGAGGAAATACCTTCATGCTTTGAAAACTGGGTTTGTTATTGCTGTTTTTGTTTCAGATAACAATTCTATCTTGGCCATCTGCTTCAAGTTTGGGGACATCTTCCTAGTGAACGGCTACGATGATGTGTGTCCCTCTACTGTACATACCTCCCTGCAAGGTCAGCGTTGTCTTTTTTTTTTCTTTGACAGCCCTATCTGAGAGAGGTTGTTCGTGCTATTGTAGAACTTCCTGTGATCTAAGAGTTATTTTTCCTTTTTTTGTTTTTAGTAACCAGGAACTGGGAGTTATGTCCCTTTGGTGAGTTGTTGGTCACTGTGTGTTTGTGAATATCGTTGTAGAGATTAAAAACAATCTCAGACGCTGCACTTCAGTCTCTCTGTCTTTAGAGTTGTATGCAACAAATTGTTGCCACTCTGCACTATCATAGCAATATCTTTGTCATGCTGCTTTTGGAAATATGTATATATCTAAGTTTGATTTTCAGAACAAATTTTGTTTGTCTGTTCGTTTGTTTGTTTCTTTGTTTCCTTCTTTGTTTGTATATTAATATTTTTCGTTAGTTCGTTGGTTGGTTCGATAGTATGTTGGTTAGTTAGTTTGATGATTGGTTGGTTACTTAGTGGGCTTATTGGCTGGCTGTTTGGCTGGCAGGTCGGTTGATTAGTGATTGGTTGTTTGCTTGATTATTTGATTGATTAATTAGTTAGATGCTCGTTCTGTCAGTTGACTATATTCCTACGTTTGGATGCTTGTTCAGTTAGTTGCCTGTATTTCTAATTTTAGATGCTTGTTCAGTTAGTTGACTATATTCATACTCCAGGTAGCTGAATGTTTACCAAAAGATCAAAATTATCCCTGAATAGCAGAGAGTTGTGTTGTTGTTGTTGTTGTTGTTGTTGTTGTTGTCTTTGTTAGTGGTGGTGATTGTGGGTTGGTGTGTGTGTATGTGAATGTGTATGCGTGTGTGTATGTGAATGTGTATGCGTGTGTGTGTGTGTATGTGTGTCTGTGCGTGCGTGTGTGTGTATGTGTGTAATATGACACAAGACAGACCGATCAAAAGTGTAGTCATTATCTCTCCGCCTGTATGAATCTGCCCGTCTCTGTCTTTTCTGTCAGTCTGCCTCTGTTCGTCTGTGCAAAGACTGAATGTGGAAGGGTCTAAGTGTAATCACTGTCTGTCTATACCACCGTCAGTTTGTTTGATTTTGTGTGTGGCTTCAGGATTGAAGATGGAGTGGTCCAACTGCGGCCAGTACCTGGCAGTGGGGGGCTTCACACGTCTGCCCAACCTCCAGTGTCACAATGAACTGCACTTCTATTCCAGGGAAGGCAAACGCATTCACTGGGTCACCGTACCTTCACAGGTTAGTTATGCTCATTCGTATGATATGTGGCCTAAGTTGTCTGAGTGAAACAATGTTCTCGTTTCTTCAGTTTAATAGTTTGATATTTTTCGTCTGTTTGTTTCTGACTTTTCGCTTTCCACGCACTAAGCTCAATACCTATGGTCCACGAGCCTTCTCTGTTTCTGGTCCACTCTCCTGGAACAAACTTCCTCTCTCAGTCCGTCAGCAACCTACTTTTGCCTCCTTCAAGTCCGCTCTCAAAACTCACCTTTTCTCCTCTGCATAAAATCCTAACCTCACTCAACCCCCCTCTGCAGCCTGTCTCCGCTCGGAGGGGAATCACTTTGTTTTAATATATAATTGTATATGATGTGCTCTCTGTGGTTTTCCATTGGTTTTATTCTTGCTTTTATTGCTTTTATTCTTTTCTCCCCATTTGTGGCCATGCGTGTGTTTTGTGTGTGTGTGTGTGTGTGTGTGTGTGTGTGTGTGTGCGTGTGTGTGTGCGTGGTCGTGTGCGTGTGTGCGTGTGTGTCTTTTCGGCGCTTGGATTTGATTTTGTCGAGATTTGCGCTATATAAATATTGTAATTATTATGTATGCATGTGCGTACGTATGTATGTATGTATGTATGTACGTTTACGCTTAGATTTATGTATGTATGTATGTATGCATGTATACGCTCAGCTTAGATTTATGTATGTAAGTATGTAGGCATGTATGTATGCATGTATACGCTCATATGTATGTAGGCATGTATGTATGCATGTATACGCTCATATGTATGTAGGTATGTATGCATGTATACGCTCAGCGCTTAGATTTGATTTTATCAAGATTTTGCGCTATATAAATAAAATAAAATAAAAAAATATTATTATTGCTGTTGTTGTTGGTCTGAGATTTTCTGTCTGTTTATTTTCTTCTTGTTGTATTCTGATTGGTTTGTTCTTCCTTTTTTTTTTTTTTGTCGTGAGTTTTTTGTTTTGTTTATTTGTTTGTTTCGGTGTGTGTGTGTGTGTGTGTGTGTGTGTGTGTGTGTGTGTGTGTGTGTGTGTGGTGTGTGTGTGTGTGTGTGTGTGTGTGAGAGAGAGAGAGAGAGAGAGAGAGAGAGAGTGAGTATGTGTGCGTGCGTGTGTGGGGTTTCCTGTTTGTGTTTTCTTTTTCTTTGTTTTTATTTTAACGTTCTTTGTTTTTATTTTAACGTTCCCATTTTTTGAGGATACGTGCATGCACGTCATTTTGCCCGCACGGTTTTGTTGCTACATAGCCTGCATGTTCCGCCTTCGGTGGACGTGCATGTGGATGTTTTCATCTTTCCATAAGGCAACGGACACCAGCATGACTTAGATCTTAAAATGCACATATTTGATGCTATGTGTGCGTAAACATAGATGATTCAGCGCAGTGTGTGCGTAATGATAGAGGATTCAGCGCTGTGTGTGCGTAAACGTAGAGGATTCAGTGCTGTGTGTGCGTAAACGGAGGATTCAGCGCTGTGTGTGCGTAAACATAGAGAACTCAGTGCTGTGTGTAAGTAAACATAGAGGATTCAATGCTGTGTGTGCGTAAACATAGAGGAATCAGCGCTGTGTGTGCGTAAACATAGAGGATTCAGTGCTGTGTGTAAGTGAACATAGAGGATTCAGTGCTGTGTGTAAGTAAACATAGAGGATTCAGTGCTGTGTGTGTAAGTAAACATAGAGGGTTCAGTGCTGTGTGTCGTAACATAGAGGATTCAGTGCTGTGTGTAATAAACATAGAGGATTCAGTGCTGTGTGGGGGTAACATAGAGGTTCAGTGCTGTGTGTAAGTAAACATAGAGGATTCAGTGCTGTGTGTGCGTAAACATAGAGGATTCAGTGCTGTGTGTAAGTAAACATAGAGGATTCAGTGCTGTGTGTGGTAAACATAGAGGATTCAGCGTGTGTGGGGGTAAACATAGAGGATTCAGTGTGTGGGGGTAAACATAGAGGATTCAGCGATGTGTGGGGGTAAACATAGAGGATTCAGCGATGTGTGGGGGGTAAACATAGAGGATTCAGGCGATGTGTGTGGGTAAACATAGAGGGTTCAGTGCTGTGGGGGGGGTAAACATAGAGGATTCAGCGATGTGTGGGGTAAACATAGAGGGTTCATGCTGTGTGGGGGGTAAACATAGAGGATTCAGCGATGTGTGGGGTAAACATAGAGGGTTCAGTGCTGTGTGGGGGGTAAACATAGAGGATTCAGCGATGTGTGTGGGTAAACATAGAGGGTTCAGTGCTGTGTGGGGGGTAAACATAGAGGATTCAGCGATGTGTGTGGGTAACATAGGGTTCAGTGCTGTGTGGGGGTAAACATAGAGGGTTCAGGCATTAACCTGTCTGTACACGTGGTGTCAAGGGAGATCGAAAAAATCCCCATCCTTTATCCACCAGACGGAAGGTACTCAGGCAGGATCGAATCCAGACCTTCCGATTGGAAGTCCTATGTCTTACCCAGTTGACCATCACGCCAGTCCTTCATTTTAGTGAATATGATACGTTGTACATTTATTGTATGTATGTATTATTATTCTTCTGACGTCTATGCAGATATTCTCTGTCCTTTAATTGAGTGAATATGGTACGCTGTATATTTATTGTATGTATGTATGTATTCTTATTCTTATTCTTCTTTGTATGTAAATATTCTCAAATTGTGAGTGCCTAGGGCTACATTAGATTAAGCGAGTGAGAAATGCATCTTGATCGGTAGTAGTGGCAGTAATGAGTAGTGGTGATGGTGGTTGTAGTGGTTTGTGATGGAGGTGATGTTCTTGTTCGTGTTGTCTGATGTTGCTATGTTGTTATGGTATTTGTGACTGTTTTCTATGTATGTAGTTATGTGTCATTGTTTAATGTCAAGAACCAATTGAAAAGGAGGCCGTGGGATAACACTAACTTGCCTCACAATGTAAATCAGTGAGCCCATTGTAACACGAAAGAATAGTCAGTTTTAACATGCTTCCAACGTTGTCCACCAGATGCAAATTCTTAACCTTCCGGTCTCTCATGTTTCCACTAGTTCCTTGCAGGTAAGGAAGTGAAAGGGTTAAGTGAATCTTCATCTTTACACTGTGATCATGGGACGCTAACCCTTTTACTCCCTTGCCTTGTTGGCCTCCTTCCTTTTTTTCTCTCTTTTTTTTTTGTATCGGTTGGCTGCATGCCATCTTAACAACAAAACTTACAATTCAAATGAATAATTACGAGCAATTGTAGAGTAGCGAAGACCGTTTATGGTTCCTTTGCGCTAATCAGCGTGGAAAAATGCTTCGGTCATCATACTACTGACCAGGTGATCAACCAAAAACAAACAAAAAATAGTCGGATTTTTCCGTCCCTACCGGCTTCTACACAGAGTTGAACGTGCTTTGAGCTTTTTGGGAAAATTGTGACGTCGAGTTTCTTCCATTTCATGTACGTCTTATTTATGGTGTTGTTTACAATGCCTGACCAACACCCCTGGTGTCTGTATATATCTAGGGCTTTGTTGACACCAGGATTATTGTGAAAGTAAGTGTAGAGTTCAGTCCTATAACACAGACTCGTTCCAAACTGAAACTCCCTAACATCGTCATAATCATACCTATTCTCTTCAACTCATCATCATCATCATGTGCCCTGCTGCATGGTGTTGGCGATCATGGCCCTCCATATGTATCTATCCCTTGTCGCCGCAAGCACATCTTCCACCCTGTCTGTCCTCAGCCACCCTGCAAGTCCGTCCAATATTTTCTCCCAGGGTCTACCTGGTGTTCTCTTTCCCTCTAGCTTTCCCGTTGTGGCCAGGTGCTATAATTCCATTTTCTTCATAAATTGGCCTATAAATGTTGCTTGTCTCTTCCTAATCTTCCTATGAATGACCTTCTTGTGTCTGCCTCCATCAAGACTGTCTCGTTTGTTTTATTTGCTGTCCACGGAACTCTCAACATTCTTCTTAGAAACCACATCTCGGCTGCCTCAATCTTGTTCTGGCTTTGCTTGTTGAAAAACACTGTCCCAGAATCAGTGGCTGCTTATGCCCTCCTGTCTGATGATCTGAATTTCTGTGGGCTTGGAGGTGTTTTACAGAACCACAATGACTGGCAAAGAAGCGGTGTAGATGGGGCAACAATAACAAGAACAGAATAAACAGTTCATTTGCCGCCAACTCAGTTCTCTAGGAAATCATCGGTGTTTCAAGAAAATTGATTTTTTTGTTACCTGTTTATTCAAACCCCTAGAATTTGGAATGGAACTGAAATTGTTGTGGAGAAACACTTTGTACGCAGACTGGTTCATATGTAGGCAAACTCTAAGTTTACTTGAAACCTTATTTGCTGCGAAAGGCCGTTCCTGTGAGAGAAATTGACACATGATTGACAGACCTATCAAGTCAAATGGGCAGGGAACACTTACTTTTTATGTTGCTGATTAGGTATAAATGCAACATATCAGAATTTCAGCTCATAGTCAGATAAGCTGTTTTATGTACTCATTACAGAGTGAATCATGTCTAGTCTATTCACTTTATATATCAAGGCACCTTTTTAACAAAATCCAACTTGAATTGAAGTCACAGCCCCAGCTCGTCTACGAGTTTAAAGTAGGCAGCCAAAATGCAACAACTATGCTCTACAACATACATATTGAAAGAGGCAGATCCACAAACATTCCAAGAGAAGATAAAGAATTTACAGTGTATGGTGTGATTAAAGATGAACTTCATTTCCTGGATAATTGTATTAGCTGCATAGAAACAAGACCGAAACTGATCAAAAAGATTCAGGAAAATATACACACGTATACCTTCCTCAATCCATTAATGTAAATCCAGTATGCTAAATCTGTGTGATTGGTGAAGGCAAATAATTTGCAAATGTAAAATGCAGAACGTGTCTATGATCATCTTTGTTTGGGAAAATAAATTCTTAATTATTTTTACATATACTCGCACTGATGTTGATAATGTGAACGTGAAAAGATAAAGTCACAAACTGTTGAAATCATTGTTAAGTGTTGTTACAACCAGTGTGTGTCTTGAAGCCAAGTGTTGGGATCTCATGATAAATAGATATGCTGCGAATTCTATTCTTTATTCTGAGTTCACCGTCTGTACAAAAGATCGTGTGTAGTTTGTCGTACAATTTGGTAGCGTCAGGCAATTTGTGGATAGACCTACTATGTCTTGGGGAAACATATATGAGTCTTTTTTCTTTTTCTTTCTATTTTACAATCACAGTCACTCTTTTTTCCGTCCCCTCTTTTTTTTTCTTATTCAGGAGCGTTCAGTAAGCGGATTGTTTGTGTGTGTGTGTGTGTGAGTGTGTGTGTGTGTGTGTGTGTGTGTGTGTGTGTGTGTGTGTGTGTGTGTGTGTGTGTGTGTGTGTGTGTGTGTGTGTGTGTGTGTGATCATCAGATGGTCACCTAGTCCTTTTTTACGGTTACATGTGATTATAGCATCGTATAATAGGAAGTACTTGTTTTTTAAGGTTATCTTGTTATTTTGTTGTTGTTGCTGCTGCAATTGTTGTTGTTGCATTTGTGTTGATGATCTTATTTTTCTCCTTTTTGTTCTACGCATCCTTGTCTTCTTGTTTTCTTGTAAATCTCTTGCCTGTTTTGTATTAACTTTTTCGCCATCTTCTCGTCCTCCTTCCTTCCTTTCTTTTCATTTTCTTTCTTTTTTTCTTTATAATCTCTTGTGTGTTTAGTATTAATATTTACATCCAGAGACCTCAGCAAAAAGGGTAAATGGGAGTATATGTTATTTAGAAGACAGTACGAGATCATGTAAATACGAAGTTGGTGTCTTGTATAAGAAGATAGAAGGTAACAAATGACAAATCACCTGGATTAAGTTCTGGTGACTGGTGACAAATCATTCTGTATTAACCTGTCTCCTCACTGCCATCTTGAAAACATGCTATGGGGGGTTTCAAGAATTCATTTTTCACGTAGGATTTATTAATCTCCCTCGGGGTTCGTGGTCGTCACGAGTACGGTCCGTTTTTTGTTTGGTTGGTTGCTGTTGTTATTGTTGTTTGTTTGTTTGTTTGTTTGTGTGTGTTTGTTTGTTTGTTCTGCTTAGTAAAATAACAGACGTCATAGGACATAAAAGGAGTCATCACTAGTTGCGTTATGGAGGTAATAGCTGTTGTCTGAATCGTTTCTGTCTGCTTGCAGTTCAGCATTTGATTCGTAGATCAGTTGGGAGTTCGGAATTTGTTCAGGAGGGATTCATGGCACTCGAACAGTTTCATATGCGCATCATTTAGATTTGCCATCATTTGTCTGGCAGACTCCCAGACCATGTGGAAAATCTCCGTGGGGATGCCGAGGACTCTTTCAGTATAAATAGTATCCCCATCTTCTGGAAATTCTGTACTAGAAATTTCCTCTTTTCTGTCACTCTCTTTGTTTTTGCCTTGTTTCTTTGCTTTCTGTCATTTCTACCTATCATTTTCTGTCTTAATGGTCCATTCACCTGTATGTGTTCCATAAAGTCTTACGTACTTTTTCTTAGAATTGATCTGGGTACATGTATTAAGTGCATTTTTGGCTCTAGGGAAGTGAGATATGCGGAAGCAATTTTAGGTAATTAATGCCTGTTTTATATGTTTTGGTGTCCTTGGGCATGCTTATATTTGTATTCAGGTATGTTTTTTAAATCCCGTGTGCGATAAGTTCGACGGAGTGGTTGACGCCAGGGGCATATCCTTAGATTATGTGCGCGAATGCATTGATATGTGTACTTAATTTTCTTTTATTCCCTGTTGAAGTTTAGTATGTTTTGAAGCGGTTATAGCCCTAATATAGTTCTTCGCAATCGGCTAGGCATTAAACAACAATAACAACAACAACCATGCGCACTGGCAAAGTCTTGAAATAGGGAGGGGAGGGAGGAGAAGTATTTATAAAACAGTAAGCTGACACCACCAGAATGATGGAAACGTTAAGGTGGGTAACGAACAGGTCAGTTTTCAGTGGTATAAATTGGGATTGAACTCGTGATATGAGACCTTGAGTCCACACAACGTTTTACTCATACATGACAGTGCTTATGCTTGTGGAAACAAGACGTCAAGTAATGCAGCCAGCCGGCAGATGTGCGTGCCCATGGTTTCCTCTTCTTTTTCTGCAGAAAAAACCACGCGTTTTCTAACTGTACATTGCTTTAACCGCCTCCCAGGGATGAGATTTAGTAGTCGCCAGTGACAATCAGAAATCGCGTCGGGCGGCCTCAGCTCAGGTTTCATGCGCCCAGCTGGCGACCTTATCTTTCCAATTCTGAGCACGTGAAAGAAAGCAAACACATCCCGGTCGGGGAAAGTTATGACGGTTGAGCGGTTTCAGACGTCTGCTGTGCTAGCGCCATTGCAATTTCGCTGATAGCCGTACATGTGCATCAAATCTCGGAGGATTTGCTGTACCGCTGTTAAAATGTCCATCGAGGTTCCATGCTGTACGTGCTTAAAAGTTCCTTGACGGGCTCGGTAGTCAAATGGATAAGACATCAGACTTCGTGTCAGTAGACGGGGGTTCAATCCTGGCTGCGTATCTCCTGCCTGGTGGGTTAAGGATGGACGTTTTTTTTCCGATTTCCCAGGTCAGCGTTGTTATAAACCTGTTAGAACCTAAACGATCTTCGTATGCATTGGTACGCAGAACATCAAAGGCGCATGTTAAAAAGATCCTGTAATTTGTGTTATTGCCCGTTGTTTATGGGAAATATGAAAATACCCAGTGTGCTCACACACTGAAAATGGCTTATGTTGGAAGGAAGGAAGTCAGAAAGGAATCTTTTACTTAATGTCTGTTCACAGTCGTGAGTTTAGAACGGAAAAAAGCAGGACGAAGGGGGGGGGGGGGTGACGGGAAAAGGGGAACGAGGAGTATGCAGATTGTATTGCGTAGACGCATCCAAAAATTTTGTAACACATAAAAAAAAGATACAAGTTTATCGACTTACTCGTGATGTGGCTTGTCTCGGAAAATAATGTCTGACTTATACATCGAAATTTAGACAAAGAGAAAAAAGAAACCTTAATAAACAAGAAAAGAATTAAAAGAAAAATGAAAACAAAAGAAAAGAAGACTTGAAAAAAGACAAACAAAAAGAACAACTCAAAGGTAAAGGAAATTGACAACGTGATCTCGAAGCCGGCTGAAAGTAAACCTGCCAAAACTGAGCTTAAAAACAAACCGAACGTTGTGATATTTAAACACCCGAGAGGAATTTCAAGTCTTTTTATACTGTTTTCAATATCTAATCATGAGAAGCCTCCAACTCAGGAACGAATTTTCAGACAATATGTGACCAAGTTGATCCACATTTAATATAGTTATGTTTAGTTTTGAATCACGTCACCAAACATGGTCCCTGCTATTATCTAATGAGTGTGTTTATTAGGATATTAAAGCAATCTTCTTGTAAAATCCGTTCGTATTGTAATGAAGCATAGAAAAATACGTATATATCGGTTTCTTTCTTGCTTAGGCCAAGGTTTAGTATAATCCGATGCCGATATATGGTACTCAAAACTTCTGCACACATATTGAACTTTCGTTGTAAGAGGCAGCCATTTTCTATGGCACAACGTACTGCCAAATTCATGTTTGAATATTTGAAAAGCACGCAAAAGGACTTAACAGCATCAAGGCATTGGTCACGAAATATTGGAATGTAATGGAGTCTGCCAGATCTAAGAATAGTATGTCGATGCCAAACCCTTAACCCTTTGACTCCCGCACCCTATCCACCACTACAAAAACTTAACCCTTTGACTTCCTCACCCTATCCACCAGCTTCCTGCAGGAAGCTGGTGGATAGGGTGAGGGAATCAAAGGGTTAAGTTTTTGCTTTGCTAGCACGGTTGACAATGACGGATGCTGGTGAACAGGGTGCGGGAGTCAAAGGGTTAATACAGCTAAGCAGTTACTTAGGCAAAGCGGCACTGTGAATCCCTCTTCCTCCCTCCAAGTGGGAGTGTGTTTCGAGATGACCTTTTCAGTTCTTTATTGTATGACTAACCCATATACATGTCCGCTATTTTTTAAAAAAATATATAATTACTTAATTTTCAGGGTTAGAATAGCTGTTAAAACAAACTGGCCTTTGGTTGCGGAGGCCAATCTTATACAGTAAGAAGTAATCACAACACCATCAATTGAGTGCTTCTGCACAAGATCATGCTTTTATCTACGAATATACCAAACGCAGTGCCGTTTTCCATAGCAATTATGTCATTCGGGGATTCTGCGACGTATACGTCAAGGAGAAGAATACGACGAAGATATCTTTGAATACTCCCATAAACGTGAAATATTGTACTTTAGGTATCACTAAAACAAAGTGCATGAAAACGATGTAGTTTGCTATAATGACATTAAATTCGTGGATGAACGGGAGTCAGCAGAAATTGTGCCCCTTCTGTGATTGTTTATGCAAGGTCAAAAGATCAGAGAAACAAATTTGATTTACTCAGACTCGGTGCGTGAACACTGCTTGGACGTTCACATGCAGAGCTGTTCTGTGTACTCGATTATGTATTGTAAGGCTAACCGTGATGGCACTAACCCTGTTGTGTGTACCTATGTGTTGCAAAGATACTGAGCGGCACTAACCCTGAAAATTTTCATAAGCATTCATTGAATGAAAATATACACAAGCGGTGGATAGCTTCATTCCGCTGATGCGTAGTATTGAACGTTTTTGAATAAGGTCTGCTTCGTGCCGATTACACATAAGATACAAGGAGACAGCTAAACTTCACCTTCACATTTTGTGATCTAAATCAGAGTGACTGACAGCTTTCATGCAACTAGGAACTAGAAACACGCGAAAATAGAATGAAAATGCGTATTTGATAAACAATACAAGACAGGCGGAAATTTTCGGTCAACTGGTCCATGTCAAACATACACAAAACACACACACAAAAAGAGAACGTTAAATACACAAAACTTAGGGAGAAACAGCGAAACGTCCCTAATGTTTCATTGAACAGGAGAGAATGACTAGTGTGAAATCGTAAAGTGACTTGGGTTGTGGTAACTGGGGAAAGAAAATAGAGACAAACGCGATGTCTTGAAGGAAGTCAGTTGAATTCTGCAATGCAAATTGGTCGTGACGTATTATTGCTGTCTTATCCTGAAGAGAGTCTCAGGCCGAAATAACAGAGATCAGCAAAGTATGATGCACTTGAGTGAAAGTATATTCATTTTATCAAGAAACACCCGTGGGTGCTGGATGGGACCCAGAGCATCAATGCCTCATCGCTCGTCAGACAGCCATATGCCATCATCCGACACCACACGGTAGCCACTTTGCCATATGCTGTCCGTATGCTGCATGACCCATTTAGGACCCAGTCATCGGTTACCTTGTTCGTAAGCCTAATGGCAAGATGGGGAAACATATCATTCCTCATCATCATGTGCCCTGCCGCATGGCGTTGGCAATCATGGCCCTCCATATGAATCTATCCTTTATTGCTGCAAGTACTTCTCCCATCCTGTCTGTTTTCGAATCTGTCATTTGTCGCTGCAAGTACTTCTCCCATCCTGTCTGTCTTCGAATCTGTCCTTTGTCGCTGCAAGTACTTCTCCCATCCTGTCTGTTTTCATCCAATGCGCAAAAGTCTATCCAGTATATTCTCCCTGGGTCTTACCTAGTGCTCTTTTTCCCATCAATTTTCCTGTTGTGACCAGGTGCTTTAATTTCTCTGGGGAAAGATACACATGGATGTTCCGTGTCCTCTTTCAGGGCAAACCACTGACGGCCATTACCTGGGGCCACAACGACAAACGGCTGTTTTTGGCGGTGGGCTGTCAGCTCTATGTAGCCTGGGTCAGCAAGCAGGTGGCACCACTCAACTTCCTGTGCAACAGAGTGGTGCATAAGTGTGTTCGCCATGAAAAGAACGCCGATCATCTCCCCCTGCCCCAGAGAATCCGGCAAGGGGTGCAGTCCCTCTTCTCTCCCACAGTCAAGGTAAGAATGCGGTTCTGTGTGTTGCATATACATCTTAGTTTTAAACAACTATCAGGTTAAGAGAGAGAAATAAGTATCAGGTTAAGAGAGAGAAATCTCCTTTAAGAAGATCAAGGAACATAGGATGTGTTTGTGTGTGTGTATGTGTGTGTGTTCGTGCGTGCGTGTGTGTGTTGTTTATATCTGTGTGTATGTGTGTGTATGAGTGTGTGTGTGTGTGTGTGTGTGTGTGTGTGTGTGTGTGTTGCCCTCGTCTGTTAGTCCATGAAAAAATACGTTAGCAAAAAATCTTACACCCCTGCTAGGGGGGGGGGGGGGGGGTTACACAAGTAATATTACTACATTATTAAAAAAAAACACCATCTCACATGTTTTCAGCCTTAGCCATCACCATCATTCATAGTCGTCGTCGTAATCATCATCAACATCATCACCGTCGTCGTCTTCATCCAGTTTTTCCCCATCCCCAGAGCTACGTACCCGACCCGTTCAAACTACGAGGGTTTGTGAGCACGCCTCCCCCAGGGAACGAGCGGTTGTTCTGCACGATGATTCGCCACGGGGACGAGACTTCTGGTGGCCACTACACCCTGTACCTTGAGTACCTGGGGGGCCTGGTACCCTTGCTGAAGGGCAAAAGGGCCAGCAAGCTGAGGCCTGACTTTGTCATTTTTGATCCCAAGATCCGTACCTCTGGTAAAGGTCAGTGATGCGGCTGTCTATGTTTTCGCTGGTTGGTTGGCTGTGTTGGTGGGTGGCAGGGTGGATGTTCGGTTAGTGGTTGGTTGGTAGGGTGATTGGATAGTTGGTTATTGGATTGGTTGGTTGGGTGGATGGATGATTGGTTGGCATGTTGGGTGATTCGATGTTCGGATGCTTGGTTGGCTGGTTGGTTCGTTGTGGTTCGTTCGTTCTTTCATTGGGTGTTTGGATAATTGGTTGGTTGGTTGGTTGGTTTGGTAGCTAGTTGAATATTTGTTTCATTTTTTACTCTTGATATAGAGTATTTGTTTTTGTTTTGGAAGAATTTTTATGCCTTTCTTTAAATGAAGGTTTTTGTTTGTTGATTGGTTGGTTGGTTTGTTTGTTGGTTAGTTTATTTGTTTGTTTGTTTAGTCTGTCTCTGTGATGTGTGTGTGTTGTGTGTGTTGGTGTGTGCGTGTGTGGTGTGTGTGTGTGAATGTGTGTTTGTTTTGGGGGTGAGGAGGGGTGTTTTGGTTGTGTCGAAGTGTGTTGTTTGGGTTGAAGTTTTGTAGTTGTTTCTGCATGGCATGTGTTAACCAATGAATTGGCACGGCATTAATATCCCACGGCCATTATTGCAATATAAATTTCTAAAAACGAGTGTCGAGTTTTTTGGAGGAATGGAGAGATTAAAACCTTTGGGCATTATCGTTAACATGGGTCTGTCATTTTTTAATCGCTAAAGTTATGGTTGTTGAGGATATATAGGATGAAGGTTTCTATTTGTTTATATGCTTATTCAGGTTTCTACTCTGCCGAGATAACCGTAATCAACAAAAGAATTATATACATTTCTATAAAGCTCCACGGTTTTACTAGGGCTGTTGATATGTCAAAATTTAACCAATGCTATTGACATGCCACGGTATAACCATTGCTGTGACATGTCACGATATATCAGTTGCTGTTGACATGCCACGATATATAGATGTTATTGACATGAAACGATATAACCATTGATGTTGACATGTCACGATATACCCACTGCTGTTGACATGCCACGATATACCCGTTGTTGTTGACATGCCACAATTAAACATTGCTGTTGACATACCACGATAAAACATTGTTGTTGACATACCACGATATAAACCTGTCGACATACCACGATATAACCATTGCTGTTGACATGCCATGATATAACCTGTTGACATGCCTTGATATAACCATTGCTGTTGACATACCACGATAAAACATTGCTGTTGACATGCCACGATAAAACATTGCTGTTGACATACCACGATAAAACATTGCTCTTGACATACCACGATAAAACATTGCTCTTGACATGCCACGATAAAACATTGCTGTTGACATACCACGATATAACCTGTTGACATGCCATGATATAACCGCTGCTGTTGACATACCACGGTATAATCATTGCTGTTGACATACCATGATATAACCTGTTGACATACCATGATATAACCATTGCTGTTGACATGCCACGATGTAACCACTGCTGTTGACATACCACGATATAACCATTGCTGTTGACATACCACGGTATAATCATTGCTGTTGACATACCACGATATAACCTGTTGACATGCCATGATATAACCTGTTGACATACCACGATAAAACCATTGCTGTTGACATGCCACGATGTAACCACTGCTGTTCACATACCACGATATAACCATTGCTGTTGACATACCACGGTATAATCATTGCTGTTGACATACCACGATATAACCTGTTGACATACCACGATATAACCATTGCTGTTGACATACCACGATATAACCTGTTGACATACCACGATATAACCATTGCTATTGACATACCACGATATAACCTGTTGACATGTCATGATATAACCTGTTGACATACCACGATATAACCTGTTGACATACCACGATATAACCTGTTGACATACCACGATATAACCTGTTGACATACCACGATATAACCTGTTGACATGCCACGATATAACCTGTTGACATGCCACGATATAACCTGTTGACATACCATGATATAACCTGTTGACATACCACGATATAACCTGTTGACATACCACGATATAACCTGTTGACATGCCATGATATAACCTGTTGACATACCACGATATAACCTGTTGACATACCATGATATAACCTGTTGACATACCACGATATAACCTGTTGACATACCACGATATAACCTGTTGACATACTATGATATAACCTGTTGACATACCACGATATAACCATTGCTGTTGACATGCCACGATATAACCTGTTGACATACCACGATATAATCATTGCTGTTGACATGCCACAATGTAACCACTGCTGTTGATATACCACGATATAACCATTGCTGTTGACATGCCACGATATAACCATTGCTGTTGACATACCACGATATAACCTTTGCTGTTGACATACCACGATATAACCATTGCTGTTGACATGCCACGATATAACCATTGCTGTTGACATACCATGATGTAACGATTGCTGTTGACATACCACGATATAACCATTGCTGTTGACATACCATGATATAACCATTGCTGTTGACATACCACGATATAACCATTGCTGTTGACATACCATGATATAACCATTGCTGTTGACATGCCACGATATAACCATTGCTATTGACATACCATGATATAACCATTGCTATTGACATACCATGATATAACCATTGCTGTTGACATATCATGATATAACCATTGCTGTTGACATACCACGATATAACCTGTTGACATTACCACGATATACCATTGCTATTGACATACCACGATATAACCTGTTGACATGTCATGATATAACCTGTTGACATACCACGATATAACCTGTTGACATACCACGATATAACCTGTTGACGTACCACGATATAACCTGTTGACATACCACGATATAACCTGTTGACATGCCACGATATAACCTGTTGACATACCATGATATAACCTGTTGACATACCACGATATAACCTGTTGACATACCACGATATAACCTGTTGACATGCCATGATATAACCTGTTGACATACCACGATATAACCTGTTGACATACCATGATATAACCTGTTGACATACCACGATATAACCTGTTGACATACCACGATATAACCTGTTGACATACCATGATATAACCTGTTGACATACTATGATATAACCTGTTGACATACCACGATATAACCATTGCTGTTGACATGCCACGATATAACCTGTTGACATACCACGATATAATCATTGCTGTTGACATGCCACAATGTAACCACTGCTGTTGATATACACGATATAACCATTGCTGTTGACATGCCACGATATAACCATTGCTGTTGACATACCACGATATAACCTTTGCTGTTGACATACCACGATATAACCATTGCTGTTGACATGCCACGATATAACCATTGCTGTTGACATACCATGATGTAACGATTGCTGTTGACATACCACGATATAACCATTGCTGTTGACATACCATGATATAACCATTGCTGTTGACATACCACGATATAACCATTGCTGTTGACATACCATGATATAACCATTGCTGTTGACATGCCACGATATAACCATTGCTATTGACATACCATGATATAACCATTGCTATTGACATACCATGATATAACCATTGCTGTTGACATATCATGATATAACCATTGCTGTTGACATACCATGATATAACCATTGCTATTGACATACCATGATATAACCATTGCTGTTGACATACCACGATATAACCATTGCTGTTGACATACCATGATATAACCATTGCTATTGACATACCATGATATAACCATTGCTGTTGACATACCACGATATAACCATTGCTGTTGACATGCCATGATATAACCATTGCTATTGACATACCATGATATAACCATTGCTGTTGACATACCACGATATAACCATTGCTGTTGACATACCACGATATAACCATTGCTGTTGACATACCATGATATAACCATTGCTGTTGACATACCACGATATAACCATTGCTATTGACATGCCAGGATATAACCTGTTGACAGACCATGATATAACCTGTTGACATACCATGATATAACCATTGCTGTTGACATACCACGATATAATCACTGCTGTTGACATACCACGATATAACCTGTTGACATACCACGATATAACCATTGCTGTTGACATGCCACGATATAACCTGTTGACATGCCACGATATAACCATTGCTGTTGACATGCCACGATATAACCTGTTGACATACCACGATATAACCATTGCTGTTGACATGCCACGATATAACCATTGCTGTTGACATGCCATGATATAATCATTGCTGTTGACATACCATGATGTAACGATTGCTGTTGACATACCACGATATAACCTGTTGACATACCATGATATAACCATTGCTATTGACATACCATGATATAACCATTGCTATTGACATGCCACGATATAACCATTGCTGTTGACATACCACGATATAACCTGTTGACATACCATGATATAACCATTGCTGTTGACATACCACGATATAACCATTGCTGTTGACATACCATGATATAACCATTGCTGTTGACATACCACATATAACCTGTTGACATACCATGATATAACCATTGCTGTTGACATACCATGATATAACCATTGCTGTTGACATACCATGATATAACCATTGCTGTTGACTACCACGATATAACTGTTGACATACCATGATATAACCATTGCTGTTGACATACCATGATATAACCATTGCTGTTGACATACCATGATATAACCATTGCTGTTGACTACCACGATATAACCTGTTGACATACCATGATATAACCATTGCTATTGACATACCATGATGTAACGTACCATGATGTAACGATTGCTGTTGACATACCATGATATAACCATTGCTGTTGACATACCACGATATAACCATTGCTATTGACATACCATGATATAACCATTGCTATTGACATACCATGATATAACCATTGCTGTTGACATACCACGATATAACCATTGCTATTGACATACCATGATATAACCATTGCTGTTGACATACCACGATATAACCTGTTGACATACCATGATATAACCATTGCTGTTGACATACCATAATATAACCATTGCTATTGACATACCATGATATAACCATTGCTGTTGACATACCACGATATAACCTGTTGACATACCACGATATAACCATTGCTGTTGACATGCCACGATATAACCTGTTGACATACCATGATATAACCTGTTGACATACCACGATATAACCATTGCTGTTGACATACCACGATATAACCTGTTGACATACCATGATATAACCTGTTGACATACCACGATATAACCTGTTGACATACCATGATATAACCTGTTGACATACCACGATATAACCTGTTGACATACCATGATATAACCATTGCTGTTGACATGTCATGATATAATCATTGCTGTTGACATACCACGATATAACCTGTTGACATACCATGATGTAACGATTGCTGTTGACATGTCATGATATAACCATTGCTGTCGACATACCATGATATAACCTGTTGACATACCATAATATAACCATTGCTGTTGACATACCATGATATAACCTGTTGACATACCATAATATAACCATTGCTGTTGACATACCATGATATAACCTGTTGACATACCATGATGTAACGATTGCTGTTGACATGTCATGATATAACCATTGTTGTTGACATACCACGATATAACCTGTTGACATACCATAATATAACCATTGCTGTTGACATACCATGATATAATGATTGCTGTTGACATACCATGATGTAACGATTGCTGTTGACATGTCATGATATAACCATTGCTGTTGATATACCACGATATAACCTGTTGACATACCATAATATAACCATTGCTGTTGACATATGATGTAATGATTGCTGTTGACGTGCCACGTTATATCAGTTGCTGTTGACATGCCACGTTATATCAGTTGCTGTTGACATGCCACGATATATCAGTTGCTGTTGACATGCCACGATATATCAGTTGCTGTTGACATGCCACGATATATCAGTTGCTGTTGACATGCCACTATATATCAGTTGCTGTTGACATGCCACGTTATATCAGTTGCTGTTGACATGCCACGTTATATCAGTTGCTGTTGACATGCCACGTTATATCAGTTGCTGTTGACATGCCACGTTATATCAGTTGCTGTTGACATGCCACGTTATATCAGTTGCTGTTGACATGCCACGTTATATCAGTTGCTGTTGACATGCCACGATATATCAGTTGCTGTTGACATGCCACGATATATCAGTTGCTGTTGACATGCCACGTTATATCAGTTGCTGTTGACATGCCACGTTATATCAGTTGCTGTTGACATGCCACGATATATCAGTTGCTGTTGACATGCCACGTTATATCAGTTGCTGTTGACATGCCACGATATATCAGTTGCTGTTGACATGCCACGATATAATCAGTTGCTGTTGACATACCACGATATATCAGTTGCTGTTGACATGCCACGATATATCAGTTGCTGTTGACATGCCACGTTATATCAGTTGCTGTTGACATGCCACGATATATCAGTTGCTGTTGACATGCCACGTTATATCAGTTGCTGTTGACATGCCACGTATATCAGTTGCTGTTGACATGCCACGATATATCAGTTGCTGTTGACATGCCACGATATATCAGTTGCTGTTGACATGCCACGATATAATCAGTTGCTGTTGACATGCCACGATATATCAGTTGCTGTTGACATGCCACGATATAATCAGTTGCTGTTGACATGCCACGTTATATCAGTTGCTGTTGACATGCCACGATTATCAGTTGCTGTTGACATGCCACGATATACAGTTGCTGATGACATGCCACGTTATATCAGTTGCTGTTGACATGCCACGTTATATCAGTTGCTGTTGACATGCCACGATATATCATTGCTGTTGACATGCCACGTTATATCAGTTGCTGTTGACATACCACGATATATCAGTTGCTGTTGACATGCCACGTATATCAGTTGCTGTTGACATGCCACGATTATATCAGTTGCTGTTGACATGCCACGTTATATTAATTAATTATTATTGCTAATATATTATGAATACATTTAGTACCCTAATCAAATTAATGCCCTAGGCGTTATACAATGGCAAAACATATAACCGAAATCACAAGCACGCACATCACACGCCCACAAACACACACACGCAACACACACAACAACACAAACACACACGCGACACACACACACACACACACACAACACACACCACAACACACACAACCACACACACACACAGCACGACATGCAAATGCAATGACACATTGACACTAAGACATTATAAAGCCAACATACGTTACATGGGGGGAGGGGGCAGAAAATTACCAGTTATTTGGAAACAGATGAGTTTTGAGGGAGCGTTTGAATTTGGACAGACGAGGGTGAGTATCTGAGTGACGAGGTAGCTGATTCCAGATAGTTGGGCTTGATAGGAAAAAGAACGCTGCCCAAACCTTTTAGTGCGGACTATGGGGATACTATAGAGACGGGTGTCGGATGAGGACCGCAAAGCTCGAGATGCGTGTAGAGATGTAACAGATGGGCGAGATACTCAGGACAGGAAGACTCATATGCCACGTTATATCAGTTGCTGTTGACATGCCACGATATATCAGTTGCTGTTGACATGCCACGATATATCAGTTGCTGTTGACATGCCACGATATATCAGTTGCTGTTGACATGCCAGATATATCAGTTGCTGTTGACATGCCACGTTATATCAGTTGCTGTTGACATGCCACGTTATATCAGTTGCTGTTGACATGCCACGTTATATCAGTTGCTGTTGACATGCCACGTTATATCAGTTGCTGTTGACATGCCACGATATATCAGTTGCTGTTGACATGCCACGTTATATCAGTTGCTGTTGACATGCCACGTTATATCAGTTGCTGTTGACATGCACGTTATATCAGTTGCTGTTGACATGCCGTGATATATCAGTTGCTGTTGACATGCACGTTATATCAGTTGCTGTTGACATACCACGATATATCAGTTGCTGTTGACATGCCACGTTATATCAGTTGCTGTTGACATGCCGTGATATAATCTATTGCTGTTGACTTGTCACGATATAAACATTGCTGTTAGCATGTCATGATGTTGGCAGCTGTGGTTCAGTATCAGGGTTGTGGTTTCAGTATCAAGGTTGTGGTTCAATATGAAGTTTGTGTGTCAATATGAATGTTGTGGTTTAATATGAAGGTTGTGGTTTAATACGAAAGTGATTTTTTTTCAGTTTTTTAATACATTTATTGTTTCCTTTCTTCTTTCTTTTCTTCTCTTAGTTCTTTCTTTCATTTTTGTTTTGTTTGGGTTTATAATTTGTTTGTTTGTTTGTTTTATTACAATTTATAAGTGCACGACAGAGTTTAAAAGTTTTAGCAAGATACGTATATGGTTTCATAGATTTTTTGAAAAGCAAATTTGAACATAAACATTTTGCTCAGCAGGATCTCATTAACTAAAAAAATTATGCTTGTTCAGTTTCACAATATGTATCACAGTTACACAAAATAGTAAGTGAGAGTACAGCATGATGAAGATTGGTGAAGGGGCTTAACCATATTTTCTCAGCTGTGAAAATTGGGCATGTAATTCCAGCGAAATGAAAGTCATAACTTGCAGTCAACGAACGAGACTCGTGTGTACAAACACTGCCATCAGGATTGACATAAGAAATTTGCAATAAATTCTGTCTGTGGTGACCTCCTCCCCCCTACGTTTTTAGGGGGAAAAAATCACACAAAATGCTGAACTCATTTCCCACTGGGTTGTTTCTTGCCCAAACTAATCCCTGTGTTTGACAGCTTCTAATTCTATGCAGGGAAATGAGAGAATAATGGCTTTTTTTGTCAGATTGTGAGGCTGGGTTAGGTCAGAACTTTTGGGTATGGTGGCACGGAGTATGTCTCTTACTTCGGGTGAAGTGATTAGAAAGGAGAACTTGTTCGTTTGCGAATGCCTTGTATTGTATGCTTTTTGTGAATGGATCTATTAACAGTTTAAATGCACTTTAGACTTGAAAGGACAACCGTGGACTTGGTTTTTACACGTTACTTTTTAAGCAAACTTGGAATCGTTTTTAGCATGATGTTAGCCCTGACGTGGCTCTAGTATTGGCTGAGCTATTAGCAATAAAAACCTGAACAATTTCAGGTCTAGTGTTTAGCTTAACATGATCTGGAAACAAAATAACTTGAACCATACTTGTATATTTCCACTCCCATTGTTACACAAAACATATCTAAAAATGGAAGATAAGCGTGATTCTTGACAAGATTTGACAGATTTTCTTTACCAGTAAACATGTGCACAAAATTTGAAAACAAAGATAATAAAACAATAGCAAAATCAACATCTCTGTCAGCATCCGAAATGTACTATCATACAACCATCATTATCAAGACTGAAAACCGAAAGAAGCCATAAATATAGTCTCTCAGTAATCGCCTGTTCCGTCCCCCCCCCCCCCCTTCCACGCTTTCAGGAAAAGGGCACACAGTATGTGAAAGATTTCCCACAGGGCTGTCTATTCTCCAAGCAGTGTCGGAAACCCAAAATACAAAATTATGTGAAAAATCTCTGGCTGGAAGACTGGAACAACCAGACAGACAACACATTTTTCCGGATCAGCCCTAACCTTAAACAGATTTTCCAGTTTGTTCTTGGGAATCATAGGAAAGAGACAGTGTGTTGTAGGTTACACATGGGTCACACATTCTGCACTCATTAAAACACGATGAAGTACTGTGGTGTATACCATATGAGGAGCCACTCAGTATCAAACATCTTATTGAATATTTGGACTTGTACGACGTGAGACATAAGCACCACGCAGCAGATTTTTTTTAAAGAACCTCTTCAAAGATTTTTCCTGGCGCAATTTTCAAGTTTTTACAAGAGATCAATATATTTCATCTTCTATGATTATACGTGTGGGAAAGATTTTTAACTGCATTTCAGACTTGAAAGGATAACTATGAGCTTGGTGTTTTACTGCTGTCGTTTTAATTAAACTTGGAGTTGTTTTTACGTTGGTGTTAGCCCGTATGTGGTCGTAGTAGTCAGCTGGTCTAATGGCAACATGAACTTGAACTAGCTCAAAATGCCAGATTCTTAATGAAATTTGGAAGATTTTCTTAACCATGAAATATGAGCCAGGGTCAAAAGGTGCTTTGGGGTGACTTTCCTAGTTCAAATCACTGCAACTAATTTTCTTGCCTTTGCTCAGCTTGAACAATCCTAGATATTGAGCTTTAAATGTCAAATCAAATAGCAGACATGAATTCATGGAGGTTGAACAAATCATTTATTGGCCAGTCAAGTTTATATTTACGCTTTTACTCAAATTTCATCCTTCCTTTTACAGATAGGTGTAGTAGGCTGAGAATAAAGTTTGGTGTTAAACCACTGGTTGTGCCTATGTATGTATTTTTTTTTAGTTTCTTGTCTAGGTTACTCACTAGTTTATAATTTCATTTTGGTTTTTTGCCTGATTTTTTTTCATATATTCTGCATTATTAAAGTGTAAATATAAGGTTTCATTCGTGACACTTTTGTGTCACAGGCCTACAGTTCTTTGATCAATCTTAGTGGACAAAAATGATTAAAAACTGCAATGAAGTAGGGCTTTTCAAGTTTTATGCATGAAACTGTCTGAACAGAACTCATCAGCATTGCAATCAAATGGATACTTTGGAAACTATTTGAGTTTTTAGCGTTCGTGTGACACCTGTCATGGATGAAACTATGCCCTATAAAGTATGAGCTACTGCCTGTGGAAAAGCCGAATGATTTGTTCAACCTCCATGAATTCATGTCTGCTATTTGATTTGACATTTAAAGCTCAATATCTAGGATTGTTCAGGCTGTGCAAAGGCAAGTAAATCAGTTGCAGTGATTTGAACTAGGAAAATCACCCCAAAGCACCTTTTGACCCTGGCTCATATGTGGACAACATTTCAAAACGACAGGTAACAAAACAATAGCAAAGTGACCCTACAGTTCAGTAAACGAAATTCATAATCGCACAACCATCATTATCTGAACTGACACTCGAAACAAGCAATAAATACAGTCTCTCAGTTATGGCCAGTCCCTTTCCCTCCTCCCACATTGTGACAGAGTAGTGAACTGATTTCCCACAGGGCTGTCCATTCTCCAAGTAATTCCCACTGACTGCTACTAATTCCTGCAGGGAATCGAGGAGATAATGGCCCTGCTGTCAGAATGTAATAGTACGTAAGGTCAGAAGGTAGCGCATTTTCTTGAAGGTGTTTCTTGCAATTTGGGGCAGTTGTCTTTCATTTGCACCCAGTATGGCTTGGGGTCCGCTCTCTTGGTATTTGATTTTTCGTTTCCCTCAGAATACTGTGTCCGAGAGAAATAAAGAGAGAAAGAAATAACCGTGTGAATGGGATCATGTTCCATTTAAATCTGATTCAAAATAAACAAATAAAAGGAAGAGATAAATGAGATATGAACAAAATAATAATGACAGAACTGAAACTATAAAACCAAGCCATTAAAAACAATGTGTATTTCTTGTCATGAAATAAAACATTAAAGAAAAAATTCTGTTTTGTTTCGATTTGATTTTGTTACTCTATTTTTTTATTTTTTTATTTCTTTCGTTTTTTCTGCCTTTATTTATTTATTTATTTATTCCATTTTTTGAAAACATAAATGCGTACATTTAAACAGAACATGAAGTCATGATAACAAGAAATTCTAAAAATATTTCCACCTAGAATAGTTTTTGTTCTCTCTGAACAGATTTTAGTAACGTTTCGGTTAAATGTAGTTAGCTTAGTCCCATGACTGTGTACCTTGAACTAGATTCAGTTCGTGTTTCTAGCCCAGCTGAACACATAGGTCCATACCAAGGCTTTTTGAATGGGATTTGTGTATCTTCAATGTAATAGTCACGTAAACTGAGTTACTGTCCAAAGAAGCAGAGGCAAAAAAACATGGCTATATTTTTTTCTGATTCATATGTCTTGTTCGTAAAATTCCAGCTCAGCAGAACTCAAGACGACAGGTTAACAAGTGCTATACATATCTGTATATCTGAGTGTATAGCATGACACCAAAAATAAATAGTTCCCATACCATGTTTTGAGGGAATAAAATGCACACCATTGGGATAGCTGTGAATCGATTTCCTGCAGGGGCTATCTCTTCTCGAAGAAATTCCCTTTATCTGACAGACTCCAGTTCGCACAAAGATCTGAGGGAATAATTGCCCTGCTGTCATATTGTGATGCTGCGTTGGTTCAGAATTGTAACATACGTCCCTGGAGATGTTATGTGCCACCTCCTGCAGTTTTCTTTCGTTTTCTTTTACCCCAACACAGTTTGGGGTCAGGTTTTCTGAGATTTCATTTTTCTTTCCCTAAATTCATTCTTAGCATGGAGACTTTGTCTTGAGAAACTGAAACTGAAACTTCTTTGTTTGCAATCTATTTCTATTTGTTTTCCTTCTCTCTCTCTCTCTCTCTCTCTCTCTCTCTCTCTTATATATATATATATATATATATATATATATATATATATACATATATATATATATATATATGTGTGTGTGTAAGTGTGTGTGTGTGTGTGTAGATGAATATAGATATACATAGATATAGATACATATACATATATATATATATTTGTATGTATATATGTATGTGTGTGTGTGTCTGTGTTTGTTTGTTTGTGTGTGTGTGTGTTCGTTCGTTATTTCTTTTAACGTCTGTTCACTTATGTGCTTTTAGACGGTGTGTGTGTGTGTGTGTGTGTGTGTGTGTGTGTGTGTGTGTGTGTGTGTGTGTGTTGTGTGGTTGCTAATGCGTATGTTTTGTAGATATGATCAGTTTTCAGTCCATAACTATTGAACTTTTAACGTATTCCAACAAGGATATGTGGTCTTCACTATGTTAAATTGTACAGTGTTTGCAGCATCTAAAGAAAACTACATAATTTATATGTTAAATTGTACAGTGTTTGCAGCATCTAAAGAAAACTACATAATTTAAGAGCAGTACTTTCATAAATTCGCTAAAAAAATGAAAAACTGCAGGAAGATAGAGATCAAGATCGTGTCTTAATCAAGATATTTGTTTTCATCCTGAACATAATGTTTGTAAAATGTCAGGACTTCAACAACTCACAACGACTTATGAGCAAACGAGATCTATATCCATATAAACCTTTACCATCAACAGTTATAACCATAACAAGCAATGAATAACGTTTTTCAATGGTGACTGTACCTCCTACCAAGTTTTCATGGAGAGAAAAGAAAACTTTGTGACAGAGCAGTGGAATGATTTTCCCACAGGGTTGTCGCTTCTCCAGGTAATTCCCGCCGTCTGACAGGCCGCTAGTTCCCAGAGGGAGCTGAGGGAATGATGGCCATGCTGTCAGACTGTGACTTGGTACTAGGTCATAACGTAACATACGTCTCTAGAGATGTTCCTTGCCATCTCAGGCAGTTTTCCTTTGTTTGCATCTAGCATGCGTCGGGGTCTGCTCCTCTGGGATTTACTTTCTTTTTCCCTGCGCCATAACATGTTGGCAGAGAAAAAAGAGAACACAGGAGAAAAAGTTTAAAGGAAAAAAATGGATACTAGAAAAACGTTAAAGATCATAATAATGTAAGAAAGCAGGGCCATCCCAAGCTGTTTTGCTTCTGACGAAGTAGAAAGGAACCAGAAAACAAAAACGAAACATCTGCAGTCTCTGTCAATCTTTCATCTCTCTTTATATTTTGTTTAGTTGTTAAAGCAAACGCTTTGAGATGTGTATGGATAGACAGATAAAAAAAATATCAGGGCTTTTTTTTTTTGGTCCATATATGAGATATTTTAACATATTCCAGCAAGGATGTATGTGGTATGTACTATGTTACTTTGTGAAGTATGGACAGTATCTCAAGGCTAGTAATGGAGATGTGTTCTTACT
The DNA here is from genome assembly GCA_030674185.1 of Monoplex corrugatus. NCBI lineage: Eukaryota > Metazoa > Mollusca > Gastropoda > Littorinimorpha > Ranellidae > Monoplex > Monoplex corrugatus. Next base: position 18,510,571 of record JAPXFY010000017.1, on the reverse strand, counting down.
GTTTTCCTGTGTATTTTTTATTTCATAACTTGTTAAAGATGTCAACAACAACAACAACAACAACAACGAAAAGACAGGAAGATAAAGATCAGGAACGTGGCGTAATCATGATTATTTTCTCAATAAAACATAGATTTTGTGAAAGATTCAGTATTGTAAAACTCACGACGACACATGAGCAAACAAGATACATATCCACACAACCTTTACCTTCAACAATAATGACAAAAATAAGCAATAAAGTAAGTCTTCAGTAGTGACCTTACCCCCTACCAAGTTTGTGTGGTGAAAGGGCGCATAGTTTGTATCAGAGTAGTAAATTGATTTCCCACAGGGCTGTCCCTTCTCCAAGTAATTCCTGCTGTCTGACTTGCGCCGGTTCTCGCAGGGAGCAGAGGGAATAATGGCCTTGCTGTCAAAACGTAACGCTGTGCTGGGTCAGAACGTGACACACGTCCTTGGTGATATTCCCTGCTACCTCAGGCAGTTTTCTTCCTTTTACATCCAGCATTGGTTGGGGTCAGCTCTTCTGGGATTTGATTTTTCTTTTCCTGCATTATGATGTGTTGGCAGAGAAAAAAAGCTGAAAATAAAAACAGTAAAAAGAAAGAAAAATAGGCGCAAAAAACCCGTTAAAGGTCGTTATAATGTAAGAAAACGAAGCCATCACAAATCAGTGTTTTGCTTTTGATGAAAGGACAAAAAAAAAAACCGAGAGAAACTGAACAAACTGGAACAGGTCAAACCATTTATGTATCTGTTTATCTGCAATCTCTGTCGTCTTTCTGTCTGTTGGTTGGTCGCTCTGTCCTTCTTCCTTTATAGTCTGTCAGTTGTTTTGGTTGGTAGTTGCAGCTCTAGTGGTCAGCTAGGCTATAAACAATATGAACTTGATCTTGGTCCATAGTTAACAGAAATTTTAACATAATTGACTTGATCTTGGTCCATAGTTAACAGAAATTTTAACATAATTCGGTTAAGATATGTTTTTGTGCATAATATGGACATTCTCAAGCCTAATTGATTTAAGTACAGGTGCGTTTTTGTTGATGAGGTTGTTGGTTCTGTGTGTGTGTGGTTTTTGTTGTTGTTTTTTTTTTGGGGGGGGTTGTTGGTTTTGTTTTTTGTTTTGACTGTTGGATCATCTTCTCAAGAATTGTATTCTAAAAAAACATGTCAAGCAAAATGTCTCAGAAATGTTTCCGTAACTAGGACCTCGTAAGTTCGAATCCACATCAGTCCAAAATTCTATTGTGGGATTTTTCTGCCATGGATGGTTCCTATCCAGACTTGAGTGTGGGCTCGTTGAGACGACTGGGACCACTAATTCCTTTCTGGTCTACTTAACAGATATATCATCCAAGGTTTTGCACAAATTTTACCGCAGGTTTCTATGTCTCTTGGGCTTAATTTATTTTCGTATATATTAATGACTGTTGAATGTAGGGTACAGCCCTGTCACGCTGTCTCAATCCAAAATGGGACTCTGTGTATTGGTGTGCGTTCATATTCAAGAGTATTCTCATATTATTGCATGAAGGATACTATGTTCTTTTCTTATGTCATATCATTCTCATATCATTGATATATATATACGTATATATGTATGTATATATATATATACACATATGTATGTACATGTATGTGTATATGTATATATATATATATATATCTGTATCTATATATATCTGTATAATGTATTGATTGATATATATATCAATATATATGTGTCTGTATATATATATATATATATCTGTGTATATATATATATGTCTATCTATATATATATATATATATATATATATTATAGTGTGTGTGTGTGTGTGTGTGTGTGTGTGTGTTGTTTGTTAGCCTATGTTTAGATTATGTTTTCTAGATGTCTATAAAGCGCAGAGTGCTTATGACTTTGCTATCAGGGATGCTGGGATCTATGAATTATTATCATCATCAGTGGTGGTGGTGGTAGTAGTAGTAGTAGTAGTATGCGGTTCATGGCACTATCACTATTTTGTTTATTCCCATAATCATAAGATTGTGGAAAATTCTCAGATGCTGTGGCTGCCTGAAACAGTTTCTGCCATCTGTTCCAGGGAAGCATAGGAAGGAGAGAGTGGTGTGTAGGTTACAGACTGGTCACACATCATACATTCACTCATACCTTTTTAAAAAAAATGAAGAAGCACGATAGTGAATACCATGTGACGACTATTCAGCATCAGACATCTTCTTATAGAATAGTTTGACCTGCACGATCTGAGACATTAGCACTATACAGTGGACTCCTTACAGAACCTCTTCAGAGATGTTCCTTCAGATGCAAGTTTAAAGTTTTACATGAGATAAATAGGTTTCATCTGACGCGATGATATGAAAGAGAAAGGTTTTTATTTGCATTTTAGACTTGAAAGGATAATAGTGAGCTTGGTTTTTAACTGTTGTCTTGGGAGTTGATCTTTTTCGTGATGTTAATTCTGATAGGACTCTACTAGTCGGCTGGGCTATAAGCAGTATTAATCTTAACAAGATGATGTGACTTTGGATGCCGTGTTCTCGTGGTGAGCTCAGTTTCGGTGGATTTGGGATGTGTTGGGAAACTTGAATGACTGGTGCAGAGGAACTGACAGGAGTGGTGAAGGAGATCAGGTGATAAAAAATAAAGTTAAAATTGTTGCTTTCTGTAGTATTTAGAATAATGGGTGAAAAGAAATTTCGATTAACGCCAAGGAAATTAAATTTTTTTGTTTAGCGGTTTGTTGAATGGTTTTGTCTTTGTTTTTGGTGGCGGTGATGAAAGTCTTGTTGATTTTTTTTTTGTCGTTGCTGGCTGCAGTTGTTTCATTGTTTGTTTTGGTTGTTGTTGTTTTTAAAGAGGGCATATTTCTAAGGAAATAGTTTTCTTGAGAGCAATTTTCAAGAGGCAAGTTTTCATTTTGAAAGAAAACCTGTCATACATTCTTGAAACAAGACAGTGAAATATAATAAAGAGCCCCGCCTGAAGGGACAATCCTTTCATGATAGAACTACTATTTAAGATCTCGTGTACAGATGGACAAAGCTGCCTGTCCTGTTTGTGATTCGAACCCGAGTTTCTTGTGTCCTAGGCAGGTGCTTTAATCACAAGTTGTCATGTGCACAGCGTGTTAACAGAGAACTGTTTTTACGGTTTCACTATTTATTGGTTTTATTTAATTTTGTTGTTTGTATGGATGGTAAACTTCTGAAGATGTGTAAACCCTTTTTCCCTTACACAGATCTGAAACCCAAGCTACAAACTTTTTTTTTTTAATCTGTTGCGGGAGTTTGGAACAACCAGATATCCAACAATCTTTTCCAAATCCGTCCAGCCTTAAATGGTTTTTCTCCCGTATTCCTGGGAACTGTGGGAAAGAGACAGTTGTATATACGTTACACATTGGTCACACTCTCACCAGTGCCTTTTAAAGCATCGTGAGCTTTGCTTTTAACTGTTCTCTTTTTATTTTAAACTTTGAGTCGTGTTTAACTCGGTATTGGCCCTAATGTGGCTCTAATTGTTGGCTAGACTGTAAGCAACACAAACGCACGGATGATATGTATTGGTACCCTAGCTTTTTTTATTCTTTTTTGTTTTAATCAGTACTTGAATTAATGTTAATTGGTATTTTATGGACATTCGTCTATTAGCAGTTTTTACTTTGAAAAAATGTGACACGCCCTTGAGAAACAAGAGAAATGAAAAATGATAAAGATGGTAAGCTTATCATAGAAAAAGACAAAAGATTAGACAGATGGGGAGAGTACATTACAGACCTTTTTGAAGATGACAGAAACGAAGAACACTATAAGAAAGAACGTTGAAGGACCACACATAATGAAAGATGAAGTTAGAGCAGCACTGAAAAAGATGAAACCAGGAAAAGCCCCAGGACCAGACAACATTACTACAGAGATGATTGAAGCCCTGGAGGAATTTGGTATTGAAAAAATAATAGTCCTCCTTAATGAATGTCAAAATCAATTTTTATTGCACTTCCAGAGAAGACATGGGCTATAGAATGCGAACTCCATCGCACAATCAGTTTGATGAGTCATGTTACAAAAATCCTATTAAGAATAATCATGATGAGGTCAAGGAATAGAATCAAAAGAGAAATAGCAGAAGAATAGTGTGGATTTGTGGAAGGGAAAGGAACTATTAATGCCATATACATCCTAAGAACTATCATAAAGAGGTCAGTGGAGATGAATAAGGATTTATATTTGTGCTTTGTTGATTATACCAAGGCTTTCGATCGGGTAAGACATGAAGAATTGATCAACCAATCAGAAAGGCTCAATATTGATGGAAAAGATCTATGAATAATCAGAAATGTGTATTGAGAACAAACAGCTGCAATGAGAATAGAAAACGATATAAGCTCTATCCAAAACATCAAAGGAGGAGTCAGACAAGGTTGTGTTTTGTCACCAGATCTGTTTTCACTTTACAGCGAAAACATCATGAGAAACCTAGAGGAAGACTCTGGATTAAAGGTTGGAGGAAAAATGATAAACAACATTCGGTACGCAGATGACACCGTGCTAATTGCAGAAAATGAAAGGGACCTACAAAATCTTGTGAATATACTAGAAATAGAAAGCAAAGGTAAGGGGTTGGAACTAAACAGCAAGAACACTAAAGTCATGGTGATCAGTAAAAAACATGAAATCCTCTCATACAAAATAACAGCAAACGGCACAACCTTGAGACAGGTTGATAAGTTTAAATATCTGGGAACGATCATTTCACCAGACGGCAGATGCACATCAGAAATAGCCGGCAGAATCGGCCAAGCCAAAACAGCATTCAAGAAGATGAAAAGCATTCTTACCAACAAATGCCTATCAATTAACATCAGGAAGAACAGAGTTCTTCAGTGTTGTATAGAACCAATACTGTTATACGGTTGTGAGGCGTGGACAGTCTACAAGCAAAGCCAGAACAAGACTGAGGCAGCCGAGATGTGGTTTCTAAGAAGAATGTAGAGAGTTCCATGGGCAGCAAAGAAAACAAACGAGACAGTCTTGATGGAAGCAGACACAAGAAGGTCATTGATAAGGAAGATTAGGAAAAGACAGGCAACATTTATAGGCCATTTTATGAGGAAAGGGGAATTAGAGCACCTGGTCATAACGGGAAAGCTGGAGGAAAGAGAGCAGCAGGTAGACCAGGGAGAAGATATTGGACGAACTTGCAGAGTGGCTGAAGACAAAAAGAGTAGAAGAGGTGCTTGAGGCAACAAGAGATAGAAACAGATGGAAGGCCATGATTGCCAACGCCATGTGGCAAGGCACTTGATGATGTTGATGAAAGAGGTCCGCCAGAAGGGACATTCATTTTCCGGTACGATCACAAGAATGGATGTGTTGTTGAACCTTCGGATTTATGAGGAAGGGGTGCTGGCTGTAGAATGACAGTCGAGCACAGTTTGTCATTCTTTACTGAAAAACTTAAATTCACCAGGCAGGCAATCGGTGAAAGTTCAGCTGTGCTCCCTCCTTTGCCCATCACCTGCTCTGGAAGAATCTCCCATACCTTCTTATCTCTTTAAAAACCTCTTGTAAAGACTCTCCAATATCTTCTTCTGATCTCTCTCAAGAACTCCTCTAAAAGAATCTTATTCTTTTGTTCACCCCTCCCCCCACTAACCCATCCAAAGGAATCTTCCACACACCCTAATCTCTCCCACAAACCCATCCAAAAGAAACTGCTCTACTCCCTTATCTCTGCCCCAACCACTGTAAGGAATCTTTCCTATCCCCTTATCTCTCCCACTATTCTCCGAAAGAATCTTCACTATCCCATTCTCTCTAACCCCTCAAAAAGAACCTCTCTTTCGCCCTTATCTCTCCCGATACTTACCCACAAAGAATCTCTCTTACCCCTTCTCTCTCCCACCAACTTCTCCAAAAGAATATTTACGACTCCCTTACCTTTTCCACTAGCCTCTCCTAAAAAAAACCCGCACTACTCCCTTACCCTTCCCACTAACCCCTCCTAAAGACTCTTCACTGCCCTCTCTTCTCTCCCATCGACTCCACCAAAAGAATTTCCTATCTCCGTATCTCTCTTCTAAACCCTCCAAACTCCTATCCCCGTACATTTCCCACTAACTCCTCTGAAACAGTTGCGCGTTTTTCTTTTTCTCTCCCACCATTCCATCCAAAAGGATCCCCCGCCCCTGCCCTTCATCTCTCCATCGGCCAAAACAGTGTCTGCTTTCCTCAAAGAAATGGTCGATCAATATTTGCTGAATAAAACAAGTGGGAGGAAATCAAAAGGAAGGGAGAGCACTGTTGTTTTGACACTATGAGTTTACTGTGTCCAGTCCGTGATTTGATCCAGGATTTCTGGCGTCTAGGCAAGTGTTTTGACCACTCAGCAACACCCAGTGTATCAACATTAAATCGTTTGTGCATTTTTATTAATTTTTTTGTTTTTACCTTAGTTTGGTGGTGGTGCTGCTGTTGCTACCACGTCGTTGTTATTGCTCTTATTGTTTGTTGTGGGGGTTTATTCTGTTTTGGACACTGAGTGAGTGCACTGTTTTCTCAGAGAGGCAGTTAACAATTTGTTTTATTCAAAAAACGTGGCATCGTGTGAAAAACAAGAAAAGTGAAACGGATAAAGCATCGTACTTGAAGAAAGATTTATTATCAGCTAGGGCATCACAAAAGATGTATTGTTACATCTGGGGATGAATGGGGAGTGGTGCTGGCTATGGTATGAAAGTAGATTATTGTATTGTATTTAGCTTGTTGCAGAAAACCCATATCAATTCACCAAGCAGACAGTCAGTGAGAGGCGAGTTCTGCTCCATCATCGTCTCACTTCCTGCTGTAGAAGAATCTCCCATATCTCTCTTACTAATCCTTCCAAAATAATATCCTCTAACCCCGCTTGTCTCTCTCATCAACCCCTCCAGTAAAATCCCTTCAGTAAGATTTTCCTCCTTGTCTCGCCAGCCTATCCAAAAGAATGTCCTTCCCCTCTAAGACACCTCCAAAACAGTCTGAGGCACCAACTCACTCCACCCACCAATTCCTCCAAACAATCAGCGATATTCTCGTATCTCTCCCACTGTCCCCCCAAAAGAATCCCCCATACTGCATCTGTCCACCAGGCAGAGTGTCTACGTTCCTCTATAAAATGAGATGATCAGTATTGATGAAGAAAACGAGTTAGAAGGAAACAAGAAAAGAGCATGGAAGTGATGGTTTTTGTACTTATTTATCCTTTTTATTTATTGATTGATTTATTTATGTTATTTATTTATTTATTTATTTATTTATTTATTTATTTATTTATTTATTTATTTATTTACATATTTATTTATTTATTTCACAAAGGATGCCGTGTCAGATTTGTGCTGTTGCCCCCAAGAAGAGTGGGCTGCTACAGTGCAGTGACACCTTTCTTTTTCTTCTTTATTTTTGTTCCTATGCGTACAGTTTTGTTTGTTTAAGACAGTGGATTTCTCTTTACAATTTTGCCAATGGATAACTCATTTCTTGCTGTGGGAAGTTAACGTGTACAGAGTGCACACTACACACGGGACCCAGATTTATCGTCTCATCCAACAACCTATCACCTGGACCAGCACTTAAGGAGGTCTTGGCGGAGGAGAAAAATCCGTGTTCAACCTTGATTCAAACCTGCGTTTAAGGCGTTGTAGGCTATTGCTTTTAGCTCACTGTTACACAGAATACATCAACAGAGAACTGCGGGTTTTTTCCCATTAACTTATTAGTTTCCTTTTGTTTTTGGTGGTGGCGGTGCTGTGTCGTTTTTCTTGTTGGCGTATTGGGTTTATATTGATACAAAGGGGTTGCATTTTTGCTAGTGGAAATTTTCTCTACAGGGCAATCTCCAGTGAACAGTTTTTTTGTGGATGAGCATGGGACACACTCAAAAAACAAGACAAGGACACAGAAAAAAATGTAGCGCCTGAAGGGACTTTTGTTTTCGATTAGAATCACGTGAACAGACGTGTTGTTAGACCTGGGGATGAATGGAGAAGGGTTGCTGGTTGTGGAATGAAAGAGGAGCATTGTCATGCAACTTGTCACTGAGAAACCCTGTCAATTCACCAAGCAGGCAATCACTGAAAGTCTGGCTCTTCTCCCTCCTCTCCCCCACCGCTTGCTCCGCAAGAATTTCAACCACTGTGTCATCTCTCCCACCAGCACCTCCGAAAAACTCTGCCCTGTCCCCTCATTTCTTCCACCAATACCTCCAAAACAGTCTGCCCTACCACCTGATCTGTCCCATCAACCTCTCCAAAAGAATATGCTATACCCCTTTTCTCTGCTGCAATGCCTCCTCCAGAATCTCATCTACCGCCTTATCTCTCCCCATCCAAAACCAGCCTGCTCTGTCCCCTTACCTGTTCTATCAACCCCTCCAAAAGAACAACCTCCTACCCGTCAACTCTTCTACGGTCAAAACGGTGTCTGTATTTCTCTAAGGGATGGGACGATCACTATTTCAGACGAAAACAAGTGGGAAGGACACGGGATCATGAGAGTGTGTGATGGTGGCGGTATTGTCTGGACGGTGATGAAAACTGTACAAGTGTCTGCTGGACAGTACAACTACGGCATCCTGTTTTCAAGTGTAAAATACCTTATGTACATAGTTAGAAATATGCTTTCTTCAAATAGAAGTGCCCATCCTGCGTAGAGTCAGTCTTCAAGTGTCAGAAAAAGATATGTTATTGTGATGAGTAGAGTCACCTCGTTAACAATGTTATTTGAATATTGTGTCAGTTTTAGACAGATTTTTTGCTTCTAAAAATAGGAGAAAGCATGCCTCAGAGTAAATGTCATTTTTACCAAAATATTTCTTTCTGATTGTCTATTTTTTTACGTGGTGATGGTACTGTGTTGTTGTTGGTTTTGTTTTGTTTTGTTTTTTTCAAGATCGGGAAGAATTCTTATCGATTGGACTTTGTTCTGATTTTATTCTTTGATAAAGGCAAAGTTTTAAGAAAATAGGTTGTTGTTTTTTCTGGAAGACAGTTTTAAACATGTACGTTGTACACACTTATGAGACGAGGCAGATAAATAGAAAAAAAAGAGCTCTGCCTGAAGGAACATTCGTTTCCTGATAAAACCACAAGAAAGGATGTGTTTGTAAATCTGAGGATGATAAGGAGTATAGGCGCTGACTGTGGCATGAAAGATGAGCACTGTCTTTCAACATGTTATGGAGAAACCCTATCAATTCACCAAGCAGGTAATCATTGAGAGTCTGGCTCTACTTCTCCATTCATCCCCAACCCCTGCTACCCCCATATCTCTCACACTAACCAAACCAGTGTCTGCATCACTCTAAGGAAATGGGACGACTGTGTTGTTGAAGAAAACAAGTAGAAAGGAAACAAAAGGAAATGAGAGTGTGGAATTGGGATTGGTTGTACAGGTCTGGGTGAGGATGAAAAGAATACAGTTCTCTGCTGGACAAAAAGGGACCCAGGATATCCAGAAGGTCACAAGAAAGGGGACAATAATTTTGAAGGCAGTGTTTATGTTTCGAAACAGTTCTTTTGTCTTTTTATTTAAAGTTCTCCCCCTTCAAGAGATTGTTAATAGAACTTTGTGTTTAAACATATTCCATATCCCATCCGTAAAACCAGAGATTGATGTAAGCTTTTTTTATGTGTGAAAAATGCGTATATTCGACCTTTTGCATTCAATTATTAAACAAGCTTTTTAATGAAAAGAGCGTATATTCGACCTTTTGCATTCAGTTATTAAACAAGTTTTTTAGTGAAAAGTGCGTATATTCGACCTTTTGCATTCAGTTATTTAACAAGCTTTTTTCGTGAAAAATGCGTATATTCGACCTTTTGCATTCAGTTATTAAACAATTTTTTTTAGTGAAAAGTGTGTATATTCGACCTTCTGCATTCAGTTATGAGATCCATTTTTCTATAGAGTCAGACAGAGATCTGCTTAGTGTTGTCTCCTTGGAAGCCCTTGGTACCCCCTTCTCGTGAAGAGTCATCAGAGCGCTGCACTACAGAACTGTTTCCCCTCCTTCCCACCGTCTCCCATACTCAACAGGTCCCTAGAAGATTGATTTAGCAAGGCCACTGGATCTTTCTACATGGCCACACCAATGTAGTTATTTTTTCCTGAACTGATGTCGGTAGATTTCCATATGGTCTAGTGTGCTGCTTTGTGGTTTGGTGCACTTGTTCATGGTACCTCTTCTGTCAAGTGAGAAGTAGAACGATGTCGTCGTATTGAAAACCTGCTTGGTTGTATCCTACTTCTGACCCACAATCCCGTTTTACAAGTTTAGAAATGGAGAAAAGTTCCTTGCTGTGTTTTTCGTGGTCAGATTCAGAACTCCTCTAGAAGATTTGCCCAGAACTTTTCAGTAAAATTTCTATTGATAAATATTGCCTTGCTAGAAAGCCATGAACAGAACGTTGCCTGAGGTAAGAATAAAATCAGTAATTGTAATAATTCTTTATTATATAGTACTATTCTCTTAACCGATTTAGTCTCGATGTGCGTCACTCTTTTACAAGACGCGAAATGTGATACGTGCACATATCACACATACATACACACACATACATGAATTAATACATAGTCTAAGGTCTAACAACATATATACATGCCTATGGTCATAAATGTAAACATACAGGTAGGTATTTATTTACATGTTCATACCGTGCCATATAACCAAAGCCACATAATCAATGGTTAGAAGTGACTGAATGTACTTACATGTTTACACCGTGCCACATGATCAAAGCCATTAAGTCAGTCGTTAGAAGTGATTGATTGTATTTACATGTTTACACCGTGCCACATGATCAAAGCCATTAAGTCAGTCGTTAGAAGTGACTGAATGTATTTACATGTTTACACCGTGCCACATGATCAAAGCCATTAAGTCAGTCGTTAGAAGTGATTGATTGTATTTACATGTTTATATTGTGCCACATAATCAAAGCCACATAGTCAATAGTTAGAAGTGACTGAATGTACTTACATGATTACACCGTGCCACATAAAGCCACATGGTCAATAGTTAGAAGTGACTGAATGTATTTACATGTTTACATCATGCCACGTAAAGCCACATAGTAGTTAGAAGTGACTGAATGTACTTACATGTTTACACAGTGCCACATAAAGCCACATAGTAGTTAGAAGTGACTGAATGTACTTACATGTTTACACCGTGCCACATAAAGCCACATAGTCAGTAGTTAGAAGTGACTGAATGTATTTACATATTTACACCGTGCCACATAAAGCCACATAGTCAGTTGTTAGAAGTGACTGAATGTATTTACATGTTTACACCGTGCCAACCCCATAGTCAGTAGTTAGAAGTGACTGAATGTATTTACATGTTTACACCGTGCCACATAAAGCCACATAGTCAGTAGTTAGAAGTGACTGAATGTATTTTACATGTTATTAGAAACATGTTGTACATAAACCGCCACATAGTCAGTAGTTAGAAGTGACTGAATGTATTTACATGTTTACACCGTGCCACATAAAGCCACATAGTCAGTAGTTAGAAGTGACTGAATGTATTTACATGTTTACACCGTGCCACATAAAGCCACATAGTCAGTTGTTAGAAGTGACTGAATGTATTACATGTTTACACCGTGCCACATAAGCCACATAGTAGTTTAGAAGTGACTGAATGTATTTACATGTTTACACCGTGCCACATAAAGCCACATAGTCATAGTTAGAAGTGACTGAATGTATTTACATGTTTACACCGTGCCACATAAAGCCACATAGTCAGTATTAGAAGTGACTGAATGTATTTACATGTTTACACCGTGCCACATAAAGCCACATAGTAGTTAGAAGTGACTGAATGTATTTACATGTTTACACCGTGCCACATAAAGCCACATAGTCAGTTTAGAAGTGACTGAATGTATTTACATGTTTACACCATGCCACATAAAGCCACATAGTAGTTAGAAGTGACTGAATGTATTTACATGTTTACACCATGCCACATAAAGCCACATAGTAGTTAGAAGTGACTGAATGTATTTACATGTTTACACCATGCCACATAAAGCCACATAGTCAGTAGTTAGAAGTGACTGAATGTATTTACATGTTTACACCTGCCACATAAAGCCACATAGTAGTTAGAAGTGACTGAATGTATTTACATGTTTACACCGTGCCACATAAAGCCACATAGTAGTTAGAAGTGACTGATTGTATTTACATGTCTACACCGTGCCACATAAAGCCACATAGTAGTTAGAAGTGACTGAATGTATTTACATGTATACACCGTGCCACATAAAGCCACATAGTCAGTACTTAGAAGTGACTGAATGTATTTACATGTTTACACCATGCCACATAAAGCCACATAGTAGTTAGAAGTGACTGAATGTATTTACATGTTTACACCGTGCCACATAAAGCCACATAGTATTTAGAAGTGACTGAATGTATTTACATGTTTACACCATGCCACATAAAGCCACATAGTCAGTAGTTAGAAGTGACTGAATGTATTTACATGTTTACACCATGCCACATAAAGCCACATAGTAGTTAGAAGTGACTGAATGTATTTACATGTTTACACCGTGCCACGTAAAGCCACATAGTAGTTAGATGTGACTGAATGTATTTACATGTTTACACCGTGCCACATAAAGCCACATAGTAGTTAGAAGTGACTGAATGTATTTACATGTTTACACCGTGCCACATAAAGCCACATAGTCAGTAGTTAGAAGTGACTGAATGTATTTACATGTTTACACCGTGCCACATAGTCAGTAGTTAGAAGCGACTGAATGTATTTACATGTTTACACCGTGCCACATAAAGCCACATAGTCAGTAGTTAGAAGTGACTGAATGTATTTACATGTTTACACCGTGCCACATAAAGCCACATAGTCAGTAGTTAGAAGTGACTGAATGTATTTACATGTTTACACCGTGCCACATAAAGCCACATAGTCAGTAGTTAGAAGTGACTGAATGTATTTACATGTTTACACCGTGCCACATAAAGCCACATAGTCAGTTGTTAGAAGTGACTGAATGTATTTACATGTTTACACCGTGCCACATAAAGCCACATAGTAGTTAGAAGTGACTGAATGTATTTACATGTTTACACCGTGCCACATAAAGCCACATAGTCAGTAGTTAGAAGTGACTGATTGTATTTACATGTCTACACCGTGCCACATAAAGCCACATAGTAGTTAGAAGTGACTGAATGTATTTACATGTTTACACCGTGCCACATAAAGCCACATAGTCAGTACTTAGAAGTGACTGAATGTATTTACATGTTTACACCATGCCACATAAAGCCACATAGTAGTTAGAAGTGACTGAATGTATTTACATGTTTACACCGTGCCACATAAAGCCACATAGTAGTTAGAAGTGACTGAATGTATTTACATGTTTACACCATGCCACATAAAGCCACATAGTCAGTAGTTAGAAGTGACTGAATGTATTTACATGTTTACACCATGCCACATAAAGCCACATAGTAGTTAGAAGTGACTGAATGTATTTACATGTTTACACCGTGCCACGTAAAGCCACATAGTAGTTAGATGTGACTGAATGTATTTACATGTTTACACCGTGCCACATAAAGCCACATAGTCAGTAGTTAGAAGTGACTGAATGTATTTACATGTTTACACCGTGCCACATAAAGCCACATAGTCAGTTGTTAGAAGTGACTGAATGTATTTACATGTTTACACCGTGCCACATAAAGCCACATAGTAGTTAGAAGTGACTGAATGTATTTACATGTTTACACCGTGCCACATAAAGCCACATAGTCAGTAGTTAGAAGTGACTGATTGTATTTACATGTCTACACCGTGCCACATAAAGCCACATAGTAGTTAGAAGTGACTGAATGTATTTACATGTATACACCGTGCCACATAAAGCCACATAGTCAGTACTTAGAAGTGACTGAATGTATTTACATGTTTACACCATGCCACATAAAGCCACATAGTAGTTAGAAGTGACTGAATGTAGTTACATGTTTACATAATAATTTATAATAATTACAATATTTATATAGCGCAAAATCTTGATAAAATCAAATCTAAGCGCTGAAGCAGACACACACGCAAGCACGCACGCACGCACGCACGCACACACACGCACGCACACACACACACACACACACACACACACACACACACACACACACACACACACACACGCATGGCTATAAATGGGGAGAAAGAATAAAAGCAATAAAAGCAAGAATAAAACCAATGGAAAATTATAGAGAGCATAGCATATACAATTATATATTATAACCATGTGATTCCCTCCGAGCGGAGACAGGCTGCAGAGAGGGGGGGGGGGGGGGGTTGAGTGAGGTTAGGATTTTATGCGGAGGAGAAAAGGTGAGTTTTGAGAGCGGACTTGAAGGAGACAAAAGTAGGTTGCTGACGGACTGAGAGAGGAAGTTTGTTCCAGGAGAGTGGACCAGAAACAGAGAAGGCTCGTGGACCATAGGTATTGAGCTTAGTGCATGGAAAGCGAAAAGTCAGAGGATCGGAGGCAGAGCGGAGGGTACGTGAGGGAAGATAGATCTCAAGTAGGCTTGACAGGTAATCGGGGGCTGCGTTATTGAGGCTTTTGTAGCACATGGTGTCTAGTTTGTACTGTATGCGCTTTGATACAGGGAGCCAGTGAAGTTGTGCCAGGAGAGGAGATATGTGGTCAGCTTTTTTCTTTTTGAGTACAAGGCGTACAGCATTGTTTTGAATGCGCTGTAGGATGTGAATGGTGGAGGCAGGAAGACCAGACAGGAGTGAATTGCAATAGTCAATGCGAGACATTATGAAGGAGAGAACGAGTTTTGCAGTTGTTTCGACAGAGAGATACTTCCTGATCAGCCTTATACGATGGAGATGATAGTAGCAGGATCTGGCAGTTTGAGAAACAAAGTTGTTCATGGAGAGGGTAGAGTCAATGCAGACACCAAGGTTTTTAGCTGAATCAGAAATTGGGACTGATGTGTTACATAATGGGAGAGAAAGAGGAGGCAGCTGAGAAAGTTTCTGACGGGTGCCAATGAGGATAGCTTCTGTTTTGTCGTCATTAAGCTGAAGTCTATTGTGTGTCATCCAGTTCTTAATGTCCGAGTAACACTCAGTGGTGCGAGTCAACAGGCGCTGTATATTATCAGGTGAGTCACTGTCTTGAAGTTGGGTGTCATCAGCATAGAAGTGGTGTTTTATAGAATGGGAGTTGATGATGGTGGACAGGGGGGAGGTGTAAAGAGTGAAAAGAACAGGGCCAAGGACAGATCCTTGTGGAACACCACAGGTCAGGTATGCAGGTTGAGAGTAAGTGCCATTGATGAGAACGGTTTGTTTTCTGTTGGATAGGTATGAAGTGAACCAAGACAGAGCAATGTCAGAGATGCCAAAAGTATGATGAAGTCTAGAAAGGAGAATACCATGATCAATGGTATCAAAGGCTGCAGACAGATCAAGGAGTGTGAGGAGAGAGACTTTGCCAGTATCAGTTGCAAGGAGGAGATTGTTGAGAATGTGTAGTAGGGCAGTTTCAGTGCTATGGCACTGGCGGTAGGCTGACTGGAAAGGATTGAGGAGATTGTTGGCAGACAGGTGAGAGTTCAGTTGGTTGAGGACGACTTTTTCAAGGAGTTTTGACAAGAAAGAGAGATTAGAGATAGGCCGGTAATTTTTCAGTTCATTTGGATCTAAATTGTGTTTCTTGAGGAGAGGGTGAACAATAGCAGACTTGAAAGAATCAGGGACAGTTCCAGTTTGAAGAGAAGTGTTGATGATGTCAGTGATGAATGGGAGGAGAGTAGGGAGACAGTCGGCGTAGAGAGAACCTGGAAGAGGATCCAGTTCGCAGGTTTTGAACGACATGGATCTGATTGTGTTGAGAATTTCTTCTTGTGAGACTGGGTTAAAAGTAGTAAGAGGTGTGCCAGAGAAGGAAGGGTCAGGTGGGCATGGTTGACAGGGTGTCCTGTCAAGCCTGTCACGAAGAGTTTGTATTTTGGTGGTGAAATAGTTGGAGAATACAGATGGGAGTTCTTCATTTGTATGTTTTGTTGGGAGAGGTAAATCTTTTCGTGTGCCAAGGAGATGATTCATGGTTGTAAAGAGTTCTTTTGAAGAAGAGGCATTCAGGATTTTGGTTTGGAAATAGCTTGTTTTTGCTGATGCAATGAGGGTGGATACTTTTGTTTTAGAGGCTTGGAAAAGTTGCCTGTGTACAGTGAGTTTGGATTTGCGCCAGCGGCGCTCTGCTCTGCGGCGGGCACGTTTTGCACAGGCGATCTCATGAGTGAGCCAGGGGGTAGGGGGGCGGTCAGGTAAAGGACGGGTTGTGGCTGGAGCATGAGTGTCCAGAAGATGGTGGAGAGTAGTATAGAATTCATCGGCAAGGTTATGTGACTTTTCAGAAAGGAGACGGGAGGCATCAGATGAAAATGTGGAGAGGTCGATAGATTTGAGATTGCGTCGAGTCACTGTGCGCATGGTACGGGAAGGAGGAGAAATGTCGAGAGAACAGAGAATTGCAGAGTGGTCAGATGGAAGGGCTGAAGATAGATGGGTAGAAAGAACTAAGCAGTTGTCAGTAGCGGAATTGTGGTGATCACGAGAAATGATCCAGTCAAGAATGTGACCTTTTTGATGGGTTGGTTCAGAAATGTGTTGAGTCATATTGTGATTGGACAGAGAGTTGATGATATGTCTTGTGTCATAACGGTGAGTGTTGTCATAGTGGACATTGATGTCACCTAGAATGATGAGATTTCCAGGTAAGAGACAGTAGTAATCAAGAAGTTGATCAAAGTCAGAGAGAAACATGGATGTGGTGAGCTTGTTGGCAGAGCTAGGTGGAGGTCGATAGACACAGGAGAAGGTGATGGGGTGAGGGGTGGATTGGAAGGATACTTCAACGTGCTCGAAAGAAGGATGGGAGAAAGGCAGAGACTGCGAGAAAGACAGGCGGGAATGGAGTGAGTCGTTGTAGAGGATGGCGATACCACCACCTCGGGATGAGCGATGGAAAGAAGCAAGCCTGTAACCACCGTGCCACATAAAGCCACATAGTAGTTAGAAGTGACTGAATGTATTTACATGTTTACACCATGCCACATAAAGCCACATAGTCAGTAGTTAGAAGTGACTGAATGTATTTACATGTTTACACCATGCCACATAAAGCCACATAGTAGTTAGAAGTGACTGAATGTACTTACATGTTTACACCGTGCCACGTAAAGCCACATAGTAGTTAGATGTGACTGAATGTATTTACATGTTTACACCGTGCCACATAAAGCCACATAGTAGTTAGAAGTGACTGAATGTATTTACATGTTTACACCGTGCCACATAAAGCCACATAGTCAGTAGTTAGAAGTGACTGAATGTATTTACATGTTTACACCGTGCCACGTAAAGCCACATAGTAGTTAGATGTGACTGAATGTATTTACATATTTACACCGTGCCACGTAAAGCCACATAGTAGTTAGAAGTGACTGAATGTATTTACATGTTTACACCGTGCCACATAAAGCCACATAGTCAGTAGTTAGAAGTGACTGAATGTATTTACATGTTTACACCGTGCCACCTAAAGCCACATAGTAGTTAGAAGTGACTGAATGTATTTACATGTTTACACCGTGCCACATAAAGCCACATAGTCAGTAGTTAGAAGTGACTGAATGTATTTACATGTTTACACCGTGCCACATAAAGCCACATAGTAGTTAGAAGTGACTGAATGTATTTACATGTTTACACCGTGCCACGTAAAGCCACATAGTAGTTAGAAGTGACTGAATGTATTTACATGTTTACACCGTGCCACATAAAGCCACATAGTAGTTAGAAGTGACTTATGTATTTACATGTTTACACCGTGCCACCTAAAGCCACATAGTAGTTAGAAGTGACTTATGTATTTACATATTTACACCGTGCCACATAAAGCCACATAGTAGTTAGAAGTGACTGAATGTATTTACATGTTTACACCGTGCCACATAAAGCCACATACTCAGTAGTTAGAAGTGACAATGTATTTACATGTTTACACCGTGCCACATAAAGCCACATAGTAGTTAGAAGTGACTGAATGTACTTACATGTTTACACCGTGCCACATAAAGCCACATAGTCAGTGGTTAGAAGTGACTGAATGTACTTACATGTTTACACCGTGCCACATAAAGCCACATAGTCAGTAGTTAGAAGTGACTGAATGTACATGTTTGCACCGTGCCACATAAAGCCACATAGTAGTTAGAAGTGACTGAATGTATTTACATGTTTACACCGTGCCACATAAAGCCACATAGTCAGTAGTTAGAAGTGACTGAATGTATTTACATGTTTTCACACCGTGCCACATAAAGCCACATAGTCAGTAGTTAGAAGTGACTGAATGTACTTACATGTTTACACACCGTGCCACATAAAGCCACATAGTCAGTAGTTAGAAGTGACTGAATGTATTACATGTTTCACCGAGCCACATAAGACATAGTACAAAGTTGTCAAAGTGAGGAATGTATGTTACATGTTTCCACGAGCCTATATCAAAGCCACATAGTCAGTAGTTTAGAAGTGAACTGTAATGTTGAACATGTTGAAGCCAGTGACCAAAAAAGCAATGAGTGAGGTTGTAGGATGGACTGGAAGGGTATTACACTGTAACACCGTGCCACATAAAGCCACATAGTAGTTAGAAGTGACTGAATGTACTTACATGTTTACACCTGCCACATAAAGCCACATAGTCAGTAGTTAGAAGTGACTGAATGTATTTACATGTTTACACCTGCCACATAAAGCCACATAGTCAGTAGTTAGAAGTGACTGAATGTATTTACATGTTTACACCTTGCCACATAAAGCCACATAGTAATTAGAAGTGACTGAATGTATTACATGTTTACACCGTGCCACATAAAGCCACACAGTATAGTTAGAAGTGACTGAATGTATTTACATATTTACACCGTGCCACGTAAAGCCACATAGTAGTAGTTAGAAGTGACTGAATGTATTTACATGTTTACACCGTGCCACGTAAAGCCACATAGTAGTTAGATGTGACTGAATGTATTTACATTTTACACCGTGCCACGTAAAGCCACATAGTAAGTTAGAAGTGACTGAATGTATTTACATGTTTACACCGTGCCACATAAAGCCACATAGTCAGTAGTTAGAAGTGACTGAATGTATTTACATTTTACACCGTGCCACTAAAGCCACATAGTAGTTAGAAGTGACTGAATGTATTTACATGTTTACACCGTGCCACATAAAGCCATATAGTCAGTAGTTAGAAGTGACTGAATGTATTTACATGTTTACACCGTGCCACATAAAGCCACATAGTAGTTAGAAGTGACTGAATGTATTTACATGTTTACACCGTGCCACATAAAGCACATAGTAGTTAAAGTGACTGAATGTATTTACATGTTTATTCACCGTGCCACATAAAGCCACATATAGTCAAGTATATGTATTTACATGTACGTGAATAAGAATATTTTACTATGTTTTCATTACACCGTGCCACATAAAGCCACATAGTAGTTAGAAGTGACTGAATGTATTTACATGTTTACACCGTGCCACATAAAGCCACATAGTCAGTAGTTAGAAGATGCAATGTATTTACATGTTTTCACCGTGCTACATAAAGCCACATAGTCAAGTTAGAAGTGACTGAATGTATTACATGTTTTCACCGTGCCACATAAAGCCACATAGTCAGTTATATGAATGACTGAATGTACTTTACATGTTTCACCCCGTGCCACATAAAGCCACATAGTAGTTAGAAGAGGACTGAATGATACATGTTTTCACCGTGCCACATAAATGCCACTATCAGTAGTTAGAAGTGACTGAATGTATTTACATGTTTACACCGTGCCACATAAAGCCACATAGTAGTATTAGATGTGACTGAATGTATTTACATGTTTTCACCGTGCCACATAAAGCCACATAGTAGTAGTTAGAAGTGACTGAATGTACTTACATGTTTCACCGTGCCACATAAAGCCACATAGTCAGTAGTTAGAAGTGACTGAATGTATTTACATGTTTTCACCGTGCCACATAAAGCCACATAGTAATAGTTAGAAGTGACTGAATGTATTTACATGTTTTCACCGTGCCACATAAAGCCACATAGTCAGTAGTTAGAAGTGACTGAATGTATTTACATGTTTCACCGGCCACTGCCACATAGTCAGTAGTTAGAAGTGACTGATTGTATTTACATGTTTACACCGTGCCACATAAAGCCACATAGTAGTTAGAAGTGACTGAATGTACTTACATGTTTACACCGTTGCCACATAAAGCCACATAGTCAGTTTAGAAGTGACTGAATGTATTTACATGTTTACACCGTGCCACATAAAGCCACATAGTCAGTAGTTAGAAGTGACTGAATGTATTTACATTTTACACCTTGCCACGTAAAGCCACATAGTAATTAGAAGTGACTGATGTATTTACATGTTTACACCGTGCCACATAAAGCCACACAGTCAATAGTTAGAAGTGACTGAATGTATTTACATATTTACACCGTGCCACGTAAAGCCACATAGTAGTTAGAAGTGACTGAATGTATTTACATGTTTACACCGTGCCACATAAAGCCACATAGTAGTTAGAAGTGACTGAATGTATTTACATGTTTTCACCGTGCCACATAAAGCCACATAGTCAGTAGTTGGAAGTGACTGAATGTATTTACATGTTTCACCGTGCCACATAAAGCCACATAGTCAGTAGTTAGAAGTGACTGAATGTATTTACATATTTACACCGTGCCACATAAAGCCACATAGTAGTTAGAAGTGACTGAATGTATTTACATGTTTACACCGTGCCACATAAAGCCATATAGTCAGTAGTTAGAAGTGACTGAATGTATTTACATGTTTACACCATGCCACATAAAGCCACATAGTAGTTAGATGTGACTGAATGTATTTACATGTTTACACCGTGCCACATAAAGTCACATAGTAGTTTATAAGTGACTGAATGTATTTACATGTTTTCACCGTGCCACATAAAGCCACATAGTCAGTAGTTAGAAGTGACTGAATGTATTTACATGTTTTCACCGTGCCACATAAAGCCACATAGTAGTTAGAAGTGACTGAATGTATTTACATTGTTTTCACCGTGCCACATAAAGCCACATAGTCAGTAGTTAGAAGTGACTGAATGTATTTACATGTTTTCACCGTGCTACATAAAGCCACATAGTCAGTAGTTAGAAGTGACTGAATGTATTTACATGTTTTCACCGTGCCACATAAAGCCACATAGTAGTTAGATGTGACTGAATGTATTTACATGTTTTCACCGTGCCACATAAAGCCACATAGTAGTTAGAAGTGACTGAATGTATTTACATGTTTTCACCGTGCCACATAATGCCACATAGTCAGTAGTTAGAAGTGACTGATTGTATTTACATGTTTACACCGTGCCACATAAAGCCACATAGTAGTTAGAAGTGACTGAATGTACTTACATGTTTACACCGTGCCACATAAAGCCACATAGTAGTTAGAAGTGACTGAATGTATTTACATGTTTACACCGTGCCACATAAAGCCACATAGTCAGTAGTTAGAAGTGACTGAACGTATTTACATGTTTACACCGTGCCACGTAAAGCCACATAGTAGTTAGTAGTGACTGATTGTATTTACATGTTTACACCTTGCCACATAAAGCCACATAATCAGTTGTTAGAAGTGACTGATTGTATTTACATGTTTACACCGTGCCACATAAAGCCACATAGTAGTTAGAAGTGACTGAATGTATTTACATGTTTACACCGTGCCACATAAAGCCACATAGTCAGTAGTTAAAAGTGACATTGTATTTACATGTTTACACCGTGCCACATAAAGCCACATAGTAGTTAGAAGTGACTGAATGTATTTACATGTTTACACCGTGCCACATAAAGCCACATAGTAGTTAGTAGTGACTGATTGTATTTACATGTTTACACCGTGCCACATAAAGCCACATAGTCAATATGTATA
The DNA here is from genome assembly GCA_030674185.1 of Monoplex corrugatus. NCBI lineage: Eukaryota > Metazoa > Mollusca > Gastropoda > Littorinimorpha > Ranellidae > Monoplex > Monoplex corrugatus. The sequence goes on along the minus strand of JAPXFY010000017.1, from coordinate 18,488,413 downwards.
AGTGACTGGATGTCAACTGTGGAGGGCCAGGGTGGACAGGTAAATCTGTAACTGTGATCTAAAGTGAGAAATAACGGGTAGATCCCTCAGGTCAGCTGGACAGTGAGTTTCAAACAGATGCTGCAATGAAACTGAAAGCATGTTTTCCAGCTGACTTTAAGGTTACATGTTGGCACCGTCAGAGATTTGTTTTGAAGATCACAGGGTACAGGATGCTTGATATGTACAGAGACCATCTGAAGGGTAGAGCTGTTATGAACCATCGAAATGGCGATAAGCAAGGCTTCAAATTTTATACCAACAGCGAGATATCGTTGGTAGCCAGTGAAATCAAAAAGAGAACTCTTTCTTCGTGTGTAAGACCTGCTTTCCTTTATCTCTCGGCCTGGTTGACGCTAGGATACATTTATGATAGTAAGCGTAGAGTACAGCCCTGACACGCTGTCTCAATCCTGGATGGAACTCCATAGCATCATGATTGATTATACATCCTGATCGACATCATCATCATTGCATTATAAAAACTGTGCCAGTTTCTGTGGCCATGAAGGTGGCGTAGAAAATCGGATGGAAAAAATAAGGTGAGCACAAAGTGAGTGCGGTGATCCTTATTAAATTAAAAGGTAAAATCAAAATCGAGTTTTGGATTCGGGTGTAAAGTTTTTCTTTCAGTTAATTCGGAAGAACTTGTTTTTCAGCGGTAAGATTCTTCTTTACAAGAATCAGAAATAGATTCAGACCCGTATAAAATGCTTTTTTTTTTTTAAAGTGCATGGTGTCATTACCGTAGACTCGGAAACAACATGAAGAAAGTGAAAGCTGACCCTGCCCCCACACACACACACACACACACACACACACACACATACACACACACAAACACCGCAACACACACACACACACACACACACACACACACAACACACACACACACACACACACACACACACACACACAACACACCACACACACTCACACACACACACACACACATACACAAGTACACAACACACACACACACGCGCGCGCACACACACACACGCACACACACTGGCACATAGAGACTCACGTCACGCACACGCGCCGCGCGCGTGCACGCGTGCACACAACCAATCCAAAACATACACACAGACACACAGACACACACACACACACACACACACACACACACACACACACACACACACACACACACACACACACACACACACGCACGCACGCACACACACACACATTTCTGTAAAATCAGAAACAGCCTTGAAGTAGAAGATACCGCTAAAACCTAGTCTGGAACTAGAACTGTATCTGCAGTGGTGAGGTCTTCCTTCCATGTAGCAGGAAATAGAACTTCGGCTTCAAGTGCAATCTCCTCCTCTGTGTGTCCCTCTTGAGACTCTGCCGTCCCATATCCATATTCGAAAGCACAACGTTATCCGTCTATGTGAAGACTCGCTTCTTCTTCGCCTCGAGACATAGGGGTCCTCGCCTACCAGTCCGCAAGGGGGACCACTGCGTCCACGCATTTCCTCCTTTTTCGTTTCTGTCCCCTTGTTTCCTTTCACAGAATTGATTGTTCCATTTCCTTTGAGGAACGAAGACACTGTTGTGGCTGGAGGGAACGATAGAGTTGAGAGCTTTAGTGTAGAAGACAGACAGATAAAGCACATATGTGTGTGTGTGTGTGTGTGTGTGTGTGTGTGTGTGTGTGTGTGTGTGGTGTGTGGTGGGGGTGGTGGATGGGTGGGTGGTGAGGGAGGGAGGAGAGAGAGAGAAAGCGAGAGAGAGAGAGAGCTCAGAACTCGGAACTTATTTATTTGACAAGAAAATCCAAAATAAAGCCATAAAACACACAATGATCGTATAAAGTTGACTTAGCATTTAATGATTTCAACAGTTAATGATACATTTTAGTAATTATTTCAGCAGTAATTCGTTTCACATTTCGATTTACCATCATCAGTGTGAAGTGTGTGTGTGTGTGTGTGTGTGTGTGTGTGTGTGTGTGCGCGCGCGCTGTGTGTGTGTGCGCGCTCTTGCGTGTGTGTGTGTGTGTGTGTGTGTGTGTGTGTGTGTGTGTGTGTGGTGTGTGTTGTGTGTAGTGATTGTTCAGAGTTGTTACAGCGCCATCTTCATATCGCAGAGGTTGTGGATATAACCATTTGGAGGACCCTAATTTTTTTATTTATTATTATTATTCATTTTAGTGGGCACCTCTTCTTCCCCCCCACCCCCACCCCCCATCCCCGTTTGGTCTGTTAATAAGAGCGCCACGCTGATAACGCTGGGGTCGCGGGTTGAACCCTCAGGCGAACCACCGGTATTTTATGCAGGCTGGCTGGTTCGTTTGACACGGCTGTTTCCTCAGGATATGATGATACCTCTAGTTCAGTCCCAGCCCTCAGCATTAAAAAGTGACTTGTTGGCTGCCCATTTCAATGTCTCCTTCATTCTGATGGTGTCAATATCGTGTTTCATAGGTCTCTCTCCATCCCTCATGCCTCCCTCCTCCCACACACCCACACACACACGCCGTCTTTCCCTTTTCAAGACCTTGCCAGTGCATAGTTTTTTTGTTTGTTTCTGTTTTGGGAAGGGGGGGGTGTTGGTGCTTGGTGGGTTGTTTTTTTTTGTTGTTTTTTTTTGTTTGTTTTGTTTGTTTTTTGTTTTTTATTGTTTTGCACAGACTCAGGGAGTCTACCAAATAATTACTGACAGATTTGGGTGTAGCGCATATGGAATTGCCCAAATGCGATGAGTGCCGGCCTCGTGAACACGCTCTTATCTCTTGGTAATTGCCTTGCAAGACAACTGCTTTTGTCTTTTATTCCACCCAGGTCCACGCCCTGTATACCTCAAGCACAAAATAGAGGGGCATGTACATGTAGATAGACTGTCATAGCCCCAAGAGAAGGAACTTAAGCCTCTGTTGTTTTTGTTGTGTTTCTTCACCCTTTGACTCCTGCACCCTAACCACCAAGTGCAAAAACTTAACCCTTTGACTCCCTCGCCCTATCCACCACCTTTGACTCCCTCACCCTATCCACCAGCTTCCGGGAATCAAAGGGTTGACCTTTTGCTTTTCTGGCATGGTTGACGATGCAGGATGTTGGTGGACAGGGTGCTGGAGTCAAAGGATTAAAGCTCTGACAGTCTGTCTGCATTTGCCTTACTTTGTTGTTGGTCCTTAGTAGTCTTTGTCTGTTTTTAAATACAAAAAACGTGGGTAATTGTTTTTCCTATGCATATGATCTGACCGTTGCTGGGGAACAACGTGTTGGCAGACCTCAACTTTCCTGAGAGCTAGCATTATGAGAATGGTGTCCATTCCTCTCTCACTATCGGTCTCTGTCTCAGTTTCCAATGATAGGCTGATACAATATCAGTGTAAAATATAGACTAGGTAAAACGTAGGCTAGGTAGTCCCTCAGAACCTAGCCAGCTCATAGGTTTATGTGCAGGCTTAAGGCTTGTGCCATGATCACCATACACATGGCACCTGTGATGTTAGTGCATATGGAATTCGTTCCGAGAGCGGAGACATCGTCTCGAGAAACTGAAACTGAAACTGTCTGACTGACTGTCTGTCTGTCTGTCTGTCTGTCTGTCTGTCTGTCTGTCTTCTGTCTCTCTCTCTCTCTCTCTCTCTCTCTCTCCTCTCTCTCTCTCTCTCTCTCTCTCTGCCCGTTGTCTCTAAAGAGGAGCAGGCACCCATTCGCAGCTTAGTGGAGCGGTGTGATGTGTCCAAGCCACGACCGTAAACTGGGCGTCAGTTATCCCCAGGTTGGTTTAAAAAGAAAACACGTTGTTCCAGCGGCAGCAGAAAATCAATGTCTTTTGAGTGGAGCTATTGTTTCATTTTGTTGTCTTGTCTCGTGGAGAAATTGCAGGCAGAAAATTGCCCTCCAGGAGACAGTCCCCTTGGGAATAAGATTTCCCCGTTTTAAATAAAACGGTTATCCGTGAAAATTGACGATCCCAGTCCAACCACACCGCCTGCTGCTTGTATTAAAAAAATTTATAATGAGATAAAACGAGAATCGAAAATATGAAAATGCCTTGGTTGTTTTTTGTTGTTGTTGCACAGTGTTTTTGGTATTCCCAACAGGGTGGTTTGGTCATTACAGTTATCTCTCCTTTCAACTGACCTGGACAGGAAGGTCTTTTTTATATTTTTTTGTTTTAAAAAAACAAATACACGAAATAAATAAATAAATAGAGAGAGAGAGAAAAAGAGAGAGAGAGAGACATATATTCTTACATGATAGAGAACAGATTGTCAGGTCGATATTTCACATGTCCACAAACATTTAATCATATGCGGCAAATATAGATTAAAGATATTGATCTACAAAAAAAAAAAAAGTTCAGTGCATCGATTAACATCTGAGAGGAAAAATAGGCGGAAAAAAAATTCCACGAATGAAAGATTCCAGAAAAAAAAAACTTCAGTGATGGATTCACAGTTGTTGAACATGGTTTTTTTTTTTAATTAATCTCAACAAGATTGTTTTGCCGCAACAGTTATCATTATTTCAGTTGACCTGGATCTGAAGCTTGTGAGGTAACAATATCAAACAGACAAACAGACAAAAAAGACTGACAAAACAATTTCTTTGCCAAGAACTTCTGACAAAACAGTCTAACAAAACAGTTTCTTTGCCGAGAACTTGTCTTCGTGGAGCTCTGTGTGAGAATGTTTTATTAAAGTCAGCTTTTCCCTTAGTTTATTATTTCGGTCACTTTGTGGTTATGGTGACGATTTTTTTTTTCAGTTGCGGGGCCAGCCCATAATGCTCAGTCGGCAAATAATGCTTAGGTCTACGCAGTGCATGTTGAGCAACAGACTGAAAAATACTTTTCAAAATCAAGCAGTTATTTAAATATGTCATCACGGTAGTCAAATAGATAAATGCTGGATTTCTGTCAGAGACACCTAGATTCGATCCGCCTTGACACATCTTCCAGGTATGTAACTAATGGAGATTTTCCTGATCTCTCTGGTCAACATGTGTCTAGACCCGACAGTACTTAAACTCCCTACGTGTGTATACGCATGCAGAATCTCAAATATGCATGTTAAAGGTCCTGTAAGTCATGTCAGTTCCTGGCTTATGGAAACATGAAATCACCCAGCACACGCTTCCAAAGAATAAGCAGACTCAGCAGCAACATACGATCTACACAGTATAGGCAAAACATTAATTTTTGCAAACACGCTTCCGAAAAAAATCAGAAAGGTTAAAAAATAAACTTGTATAATATTCAGTGTTAGTATTAGCTGGTTTTACTGGGTAGAACGCTTGCACTTCGTCCTAAAGTACACATAGAAACTTCTCTTCTTGTCAATATTCAAGATGCGTAGGCAGACTCAGAAGAAGAATATATTAAATTACGACTATCAATTTTTATGGTCGATACGATAGCTTCAGAAAATGACGCAACACGCAGCACAAACGCAGTATACAGAAAAAATATATGGAATTGTTTTAAGTGCGATAAATTTTTCTTGAGCAAACTTCGAAATCCAGACATGTGTGGGCAATTTTCGTTTCCTAGATTTAGAAAAGAGGCTCTTTTGTTTGTTTATATGTTTGTTTGTTTGTTTGTTTGTGCCTGTTTGTTTTGTTTATTTTGTTTGTTGTTTTCTTTGCTTTAATTTTAGGGGTTGGTGGTTTAGTTTAATTTGGTTGGTTTGTGTGGGTTGTTTTTTTTTTTATTTGTTTTACTTTTTCTTTTTGGGGGAGAGGGCTTTTTTTTTTTAGATGGGAGATAAATGGGGGTAGTAGTTGTTTGTTTTGTTCTTGTGGGTCGGTCCCTATGTGTGTGTTTTGTATTTTGTCTCTTTGTATTTGGCTTCTCTTCCAGTATCGGTCGACTTCATTCTAATTCTCTGTCCCAAATGGGCATGTCGTGTGCAGGTCAAAACGACCCCAGTTTCCTGCAGACAGACAGCAGCTCAGAGTCCGAGGCAGACGTGGTGACGGACGGGTGTGGGTCGCCACGCATGCAGCGCCGCAGACGACACAAGGTGTTCCGTGCCGAGAAGGTGGAGCGTAGCATCACCTTCAGGACTTTGGATGAGCTGCTGTACAACGACAACCTGCCTGAGGTATTTCTGGGGGCGGGAGAGGTCGGGAATAACGCATATGTACACACACACACACACACACACACCACACACACACACACACACAACACATCTTTATACACACACACATCTTTATACACACACACACACACACACACACACATCTTTATAACACAACACTCACACTCACACCACACACAAAACATACACAAAGACACACACACACACACACATTCACGCACACACATACACACACACGCACGCGCACACATGCACACACATACACACACACACATATATATATATATAATATGTATACACACACACACACACACACATATAATATATATATATACATTCACACACACACACACACACACACACACACACACACACACACACACACACACACACACACACACAACACACACACACACACAACACACACACACACATCACAATCACAATCACAATCCCCCTACCCTTTCCCGATCTGTTCAGTGTGAAATCGGTGAATCTAAACCTTATTCTCATTTCTCTTCCGAACAACAACAAACAGAGCAACAAGCTGGTGGAGGTGACCTCCAACATCTGGGGCACCAAGTTCCAGATCACGGGCGTGTCCTCTTACCTGCCCAGCATCCTGGGTACGGTGGTGTACAAAACGAGCCTGCTGCACCTGCAGCCCCGCCAGATGACCATCAACCTGCAGGAGATCTGCGGCAGCTCCCAGTCCCTGGCCCGTGACCCCCACTTCACCCCAGCCGGAGCTAGTGAGGATGATGAGGAGATCCCGTGTAAGTTTTGTGAATTATTGTTGGATATGAGAAGGTAAAGTATATGAGGTTGCTGAGAAACACCCTTGTGAGTTATTTTTGGTTAGTGGGTAGGGGGTATGTGTGCTATAGAATGAGGAGGAGACCTCGTGTGAGTTGTTGTTAGTTGGGAGGAAAGGGGGGGGGGGTATGTGTGCTAATGAGGATGATGAAGAGACCCTGTGTGAGATATTGTTTGGGGGGGGGGGGGGGGGAGTATGTGCGCTATTGATAGTGATGAGGAAATCGCTTGTGGGTTATTGTTGGTGGGGAAATGGGAGAGGGCTATGTGTGCTGTGAGGGTGATGAGGAGACCCCTTGTGAGTTATTGTTGATGAGGGAAGGGGAAGATTATGTGTGCTAGTGAAAATGATAAGGAGACCCCCCATGTGAGTTGTTGGTGAGAGAAGAGGGTATGTATGTTAGTGAGGACGAGGAGACATCAAGTGAATTATCGTTGTTGGAGAAGGGGGGGGGGTATGTTTGTTGGTGAGGATGGTGAGACCGCTTGTGAGTTATTGTTATTGTTCTTAGGGGGAGGGGGTTATGTGTGCTAGTGAGGATGATGAGGAGACTTGTGATTTCTTGCTTGTGAGAGAAGGGGGTATGTTTGCTAGTAAGAATGAGGAGTCCCATTATGAGTTATTGTTGTTGAGGGAAAGGGGATTGTTTGTTGGTGAGGATGATGAGACACCTTGTGGATTATTGTTGTTGGGGGAAGGGGGAGGGTTATATGTGTTAGCGAGGACGATGAGAAGACCCTTGTGAGTTACTGTTGGTGAAGGAAGGGATATATGTGCTAGTGAGAATGGTAAGGAGACCCCTTGTGAGGTATTGTTAGTTGAGGAAAAGGGACATGACTTGTGTACAAGTGAAGAGGATGCCGAGGGTATACGAATTAGTGAGGATGGTGGAGACTCCCCTTGTCGATTTTGCTGGTGTAGAAAGGTTGTGAGAGCCAGTCAGGATGGTGAAGAGACCCTTTATGAGTTATCGTTGGTGAGTGAGTGAGTGAGTGAGTGAGTGAAGATGATGAGAAAACCGCTCGTGAGTTATCGTTTTCACTTGTCTGTAGAGTGCTGTCAAGGTGTGGGGTAAAGGAAGAAATAGGGACAGAGAGATGGGCAGAAAGGGATGGACTCAATTTCCCCAGAGTTGGGACGTAAATGAACTAGATGAGGGGACGTGAGTCATTAAACGGACAGGGCCTGTGGTGGCTGGTGGAGGAGGGGAAGTAAGGGGTGACAGAAGAATAAGAACAATAACAACTGTTTGTTTACGAGGGTAGCGGCATAAACAATCAAATGCTTTGGTTTGTTTGTTGTTTGTTTGCTTACTGTTGTTGTTACATTTCTTTTTACATCTTGCCCTCGAGGGCGAGTTGACATTATTTTCTTGCCGTCTTAATGCTATCTCAGAAAATAGTTGCGATCTCTGCCACCTCGTCCTTTACACCTAAAGAATATAGGAAACCAACGAAACATGTTTTTGATATTACGCATGGAGAGAATACACTAAGGCATTTGTGCATTTGTCCTTTGTTATTAATTTTTTTGTATACGCTTGACAAAGGCCACCCGGTCGAAATTTTGCGCCTGTCTGGTTTTGTTATCTTAAATAAGCGTTTCTATTTGTGTGTGTGTGTGTGTGTGTGTGTGTGTGTGTGTGTGTGTGTGTGTGTGTGTGTGTGTGTGTGTGTGTGTGTGTGTATGTGTGTGTGTGTGTGTGTGTGTGTGTGTGTGTGTGTGTGTGTGTTACTGAAACAAATAAATATTAAAAGTCAGCACTTACCCGAGTAACGTCTACACATATGTGGAGTGTGTGGTCTAGTAGTTAAAGCAACACCTAGGTCGCAACAAACTTGGGTTTTAACCACGGATCAGACATGGGTTTTTCTTCTCCACCCCCTACCCCCTCTGTCAGATCTTAAGTGGTGGTCTGGGTGCTAGTCTTATGTATAAGGCAATAAACTGAGATCCTGTTTACAGCACGCATCAACGCACGGTAAAGATCCCACCACAGCAACAGAGCAGTTGTTCACTTTTGCAGA
>JAPXFY010000017.1:18439460-18474460 GCA_030674185.1 Monoplex corrugatus | reverse complement strand
AATCGGAAACTCCGACACGGAGGATGCGGGAGGAGGTGCTGAAGGGACAGTGCCGCCACCTGAGTCCGGTATTTGGACGTAAAGGGAAACAAGCAGAAGGTCTGGACAGTCTGGACGAAGATCTGGTGCTGACTGTTATGGAGGACTTCAAGGGAGGCCAGTCTTACCACAATCTGGAAACCTTCCAGAAAGCCCAGCTGAAGCACAAGGTAATGTTTGTCTTGTTGACACCTTCCTCAGGATAATCGTTCTGTAAAGTTGTCATTTTTGTGTTTGGTTCGTCGGTTGGTTGGTTAGCTCTTGGTGCATTCATTTAAAGTTTGTTTGGTCGTTGATTGGCCAACGTTATTTCATTTACGTGATAGCATTACTCAGCCTGGCTGGGTTCGTGTTGTGTTCCTAACTTCTTTCACGTATGGCAGTGTTCTCCCTCCCTCTCTCTCTCTCTCCCTCTCCCTCTCTCTCTCTCTCTCTACCCCTGTCTTCTCAGTCTTTGTCTGCCTCTCTGTCTTTCTCTCTGTCTTTCTGTCTGTCTGTCTCTCTCTCTCTCTCTCTCTCTCTCTCTCTCTCTCTCTCTCCTCTCACTCTCTCTGTTTCTCTCTCTCTCCCCTCTCTATCTCTTTCTTTCTTGCTTTTTTTTTTGTTTTAACTGTCATTTCTGAATGATTCAAAATTTTGCATTTAAAGTTTAAAAATTATTCTTACAATTTTTTTACGCTTTTCCCCTTCATCAGTGCTTTGTTCATATGCACAACTGCTCTGAGAGAATTTGATTTCGCGCATGCAATTTCTATGCTGATTGGTTGCATCATTTGGTTTTGTGGGTTAGGATGTGCAAAGCTTCAATGGGATTGTAACTGACATCTCCCACTTGTTCTCTGTCTAATAATTTCTTTCATTGGATCGGACGGCGAAACGTTCTTATCATAGGAACCAGCAAAATACAAAAACAGAAGCAGAATGCCTATTTGATATGACGAGACAAGACAGGTACAAGTCTTTGGCCAACTGGTCTGACCAGTGTACACAAAGCTGCTAATTATACAAAGTACCTATGTGCATGATGTTTTATGTTTGGAATTTTGTGTCTGCTTCGAACTTTCCATTTTTGGTTTTTCCATGTCGGTTTTTGTTTTGTTTTTTGTACTTTGAAAATTTCTTTAAGCATTTTACTGATTTTGCATGTGTTGATTTTCTGGCTTTTTCAGCATACTCTAAAAGTTTCAGCCGTAGTTTACAGACACAGGAAGCCCATGCCAGTAGGTTCTGTGTGCTGTTGTTAATGGCTGTTGTGTTTGGTTTTCTGTTCGCTGTGTTGTTCATGTTTCTGCTTTTTGTGGTTTTCTGTTCGCTGTGTTGTTCATGTTTCTGCTTTTTGTGGTTTTCTGTTCGCTGTGTTCATGTTTCTAAATGTACTTTTTGTGGTTTTCTGTTCGCTGTGTTGTTCATGTTTCTACTTTTTGTGGTTTTCTGTTCGCTGTGTTGTTCATGTTTGCTTTTTGTGGTTTTCTGTTCGCTGTGTTGTTCATGTTTCTACTTTTTGTGGTTTTCTGTTCGCTGTGTTGTTCATGTTTCTCTTTTTGTGGTTTTCTGTTCGCTGTGTTGTTCATGTTTTGCTTTTTGTGGTTTTCTGTTCGCTGTGTTGTTCATGTTTCTACTTTTTGTGGTTTTCTGTTCGCTGTGTTGTTCATGTTTGCTTTTTGTGGTTTTCTGTTCGCTGTGTTGTTCATGTTTGCTTTTTGTGGTTTTCCTGTTTCGCTGTGTTGTTCATGTTTCTGCTTTTTGTGGTTTTCTGTTCGCTGTGTTGTTCATGTTTGCTTTTTGTGGTTTTCTGTTCGCTGTGTTGTTCATGTTTGCTTTTTGTGGTTTTCTGTTCGCTGTGTTGTTCATGTTTCTGCTTTTTGTGGTTTTCTGTTCGCTGTGTTGTTCATGTTTCTACTTTTTGTGTGTACGATCCTTCCTTCATTGTCTTTTTTCTTTTTTGTTTGTTTATTTTCCTCAGTGGGCATGCTAGGGATTCTTTCAGTGTTAGTATCCCATCCTCGTGGAAATTCTGTGCTAGACATTTCCTATTTTCTGTCATTGTCTTTGTTTCTCTCTTTCGCTTTCTGTCATTTCTTCCTGCCAATTTTTTAGCCATGCATGCTCTCCCTTAGGATTGATAATTTGTCACAGGTATTAAGTTTATTTTTGGCTTTAAGGAAATGTGATGTGCAGAAGCAATTTAGGTAATTTAAGACAATTTTATTATGTTTCGGTTCCTTAGTTATATTTACCTTTGTATTGAGGTTTGTTTTCTTTAAACCTCCTGGTAATAAAGTGGGTGGAATGGCCAGAGGCATATCCTTAGATTATGTGGGCAAATGCATTTATGTGTGTACTTAATTTTCTTTTCTAATTTGTTTTCTTTCGACGAGGTGTTGTCTACTTTTTGAGATGGTTATAACCCTGATATGGCTCTGTGCAGTCGGCTAGGCTTTACATAATAATAACGAGCGACTGAGTGGGGGGGGGGGGGTTGTTTGTTTTTTGTTTGTTTGTTTTTTGTTTGTTTTTTGTTTGTTTGTTTGTGCTTGATCTAAATTTTCGACTTCGTATTGTTGTTGTGACTTGTTTTAATAGCTGGGCTTCTCTCTCTCTCTCTCTCTCTCTCTCTCTCTCTCTCTCTCTCTCTCTCTCTCTCTCTCTCTCTCTCTCTGTCTGTCTGTCTGTCTCTCTGTCTCTCTCTGTCTCTCTCTCTCTCTCTGTTTGTGTGTGTGTGTGTCTGTGTGGCCCACTTAGCTCAGTTGGTTAGACATATGCCGATAACACAGAGAGTGTTGGGTTCAACTCTTAGACGAGCTGCAGTTGTTTTTTTTAATGCATCACATGGCATCTGTGGCGTCCAGCGCATATGGAATTTATTCCGTGCGCGGAGACGCCGTCCTGAGAAAGTGATACTAAAACTGAAACTTGTTAAAAGAGGGCACACCCCCTGTGACACTTTTAAGTAACTACATGCTTTTTCGGTTGTGTTAAATAACAGAGTTGACCAGCTGAATAAGCTGCATGGTTGTTGTTTGGCTTGTGTACCGTGTGACCAGTCATGGCGTGGTTAATGTGTCTGTAACTGAATTTTGTTGTTATTTTTAATGCTGTTGTTTGTTAAGTTTGAAATCAGCCACCTGTTTTGTTGTGAGCTGAATGCTTTAAAAGACAGTATACCATCAAATTGTCAGAATTCTCTCTCTCTCTCTCTCTCTCTCTCTCTCTCTCTCTCTCTCTCTCTCTCTCTCTCTCTCTCATATCACCAAATTGTCAGAATTCTCTCTCTCTCTCTCTCTCTCTCTCTCTCTCTCTTCTTTCTCTTTCACTCATTATCTCTCTCACTCACTATTTCGTTCTCTCTCCCTCTCTCTCTCCATTCCTGCCTCTGTCCCTGTCTCTCTCTCTCTCTCACCTGCTCTTTCTTTCTATGTCTCTCCCCTCCTCTCTCTCTTATTCACAATCTCTCTCTTTCTTTTTATCCCCTCTCACTTTCACTCATTCTGTTTCTCTATCTCTCTTTCTCACTCTGTCTCTCCCTCTCTGTTTGCGTTCCCCCCCCATCTCTCACTCTCTCTCCCTCTGTCTGTCTCTCCCTCTCTCTCCCTTCCCCCCCTGTTTCTCTCACTCAGTCTGTCTCATCTCTCTCTCTCTCTCTCTCTCTCTCTCTCTCTCTCTCTCTCTCTCTCTCTCTCTCTCTCCCTCAAATGGATCTAATTTGTGTATATATATTAAGCACTCGTTTCATGTCATGACCTATGCTTGGTAGGCCTACATATGTGTGTGCGTGCGTGCGTGAGATGCACGCGCGTGCGTGCACCCTTTGATGTATGTTAGTGTAAACTACCGGTTTCTTTGATTGCATTGTAATGATAACGAGTCCAATCAGCTGAATATGTAGCATGATTATTGTTTGACTAATGTTGTGATGTGACTAGTTACGTCTTGGTCGAAGTGTCATGTCTAGGACTGAATTTTGTTATTTTGAATGTTATTGATGTTCATGTTTGAAATCATTCCCCTATCTTGGTTGGACTGAATGTTTTAAAAGACATTAGATCATCAAATTTTCAGCCAGGCGCACAGGCTTTTTCTGAACTATTTATAACTATATATCCCTCTTACTCCCGCACCCTATCCACTGATTGCAAAAGCTTAACTCGTGACACCCTCACCCTGCAGGAAGCTGGTGGATAGGGTGAGGGGATCAAATCAGTCCCCTGTCTTGTTTGGACTGAATGTTTTAAAAGATTAAATCATCAGATTTTCAGCCAAGCGCACGGACTTTTCCTGAACTATCTATTCCTTTTACTCCCACACCCTATCCACCAATTGCAAAAACTTTGCTCTTGACATTCTCACTCTATCCACCAGCTTCCTGCGGGAAGCTGGTGGATAGGGTGAGGGAATCAAAGAGTTCAGATTTTGCTTTGCTAGCATATTTGACAATGCAGGATGCTGGCGGACAGAGTGCGGGAGTCAAAGGGTTATTGTTGATGTATTTGTAATATGTAAGAGCACAAACATTTGCTTAGTCTCTTAAAGTCTGTGTACACAGTATTTAAGTAAACGAACTTGAAACTACTGTAGCCCTTCTCAGAAATAGCAACTTTCAAAGTGCATAAACTCTCCTTTAACCCTTTGACTCCTTCACCCTGTCAATCAACATGCTGCACTGTCAACATGCATGCTAACAAAGAAAAAATCAGCTTTTTGACTATCTCACCCTAAGCACCAGCTTCGTGCAGGTGGATAGGGTGAGGGAGTCAAAAGGTTGAGATTTTGCAGTTGGTGGATAGAGTGCTGGGTCAAAGGGTTAACTGCTTTGCTCTCACAGAATCTGTAAATCGCACACACTTTTCATCTGTAATATAAAAGCTGTTAGCACAACCTGTTATTTTTAAGCATTGTTCAAGCAGTATCTGTTAAACTCCGCAAGCCTGTCCTGTTCAGCTTGTGGACCTGCTGGTCTCACCCAGTGATGGCATGTCCCTGTTGTGAATACTAAAGAGCCGTCATTCTCCCTTTTATTGACTGGCTGGTGGATTGTCTCCCATTTATTCTGACTTGCTGGAGATTGTCTCCCATTAGCTTTCTCCTCCGTCGCCGTCTCTCTAGTGATGGGCTCGGACATTGCCCGGCGATCAATGGCGGAAGCTGGCTAATCTGGCTGGTTAGTGCCTAACCAAGATATAACAGGCTGATGAGGATAATTTGATGTAATGAGAAGAGATCGACAGAATGAAGAGTTATTAATTTGATTAGAAGAAACACATGAGAAGAGACGAATGAGAACAGATGATTAATGGTGAAAGATATATTTAAAAGGGGAGATCAACCCATCAAGGTAATTCTATCATGGTCGTTAGACTTTGGAAACTATATTATTTTTCAACTAAGTAACATAACTCTTGAGAGTCACGGAGTTATCTCCCTTGTAGAATTTCTCAAATCCAACACAGTTTGCGCTACCCATTCAGCTAGCATAGACGCAGCCACAAAGCATAAAGTTGTAAGCTCAAAACATTCCTCTTATTATATTATTATATATATTTATTTTTCATTTTGTTTTTGATTTTGGACTCTGTTGATCACTTGCTTAACCCTTCGACTCCCGCATTTGGTCCACCAGCATCCTGGATTGTCAATCATGCTCACAAAGGAAAAACAACCCTTTGACTCATACACACTATCCACCAGCTTCCTGCAGGAAGTTGGTGAATAGTATGAGGGAATCAAAGGGTTAAGTTTTTGCAGTTGGCGGACAGGATTCGGGAGTCAAAGGGCTAAAGTAGATCTTCTCCTTTGGTTTGTCGTCTACATTGCCAGACCACATGTGGCAATGAGTGTGGCCATTTTATCCAGTTCCTGTCGACTGCCATGGAGTTTGGTAACCAGAGGAGTTGTAGTCGGGCATGTCTCCAGTCGCTCCACCTGGTCAAAGGCGGCATAGCTGTAATGTGTTCACCTGTTTGGTATTTTTAACCGCAGGGGCAAGTTGGTGAAGGCGTCGGTTTGAGATTGCGATTCGTATGTCTGTTGAGAGGCTGGGGTATAGGGTGGTACCTATACGTCTATAAACTGGTCTCACAACCCTACGATGAATACTGTCATGCGAGCAGGGACGCCATAACTCCGACTTCTGACGTCCTGGAAGCGGGGGATGGATGAAGTAGGAAGCGAAGGCAGAGTACTGTACAACGATCAGCTTCTACTTGATGGTCGTGGGTAGAAGATTTCCAGGAAACAATGGCCAGGACACCTGCACCTGCGCTGATGGTTTTTTTGTTTTGTTTTTGTTTTTTTCAAAACACTGCACAGAATAACTTAAATACTCAAGATGTTGTACACAAAAGTCAAGACAGAGCGGCTTAGAGGGAGGTGGTGGTTTCAAATAGTGCAGTGGCCAACACTGAACCCGGTGACGCCGACAGGTGAGACAGGTGATTCTGTTGAGCGGGATGTGGCCAGTGTGGATCTTCATCAGGACCACTTGCTGCTCTCTGGACAGAGGATGATCGTTCACATTGCTTATACTTCAAAGTGATTTGCTTGTTTCTTTGCTTTTTTATATTTGTTTATTTGTTCAGGAAATGGATCGGTTACGGGAGGTGAGAAGATTAAATTAGACGGGTTGTTCGTCGATTAATCTTAATCTGCGCTTCAGATACCTGCTTTTTTTCTCCTTAAACCGCTCATTTTTGTTTCGTCGATCAGAGTTCTGCCTCACTTTCTGTAGTTTCGCCAACATTTTTACATGTGTAGATATTGTCCAATAACTCTGAGGTCGTAGGGGAGTGAGATGGTAGGGACCTCAATTTTTCTCAGAACCAGCATTATGAGGGTTATGCCCATCTTCTTTTCCTTGCTGCTTTGTTTTCCTCAGGTCCCAAACAGGGTCAAGTACCCATTCACACGTTTCTTCCGATGTTTACAGCCCGTGTTGTACGTGCCTTTATAATTGGCACCCAGCTTTTGATTACACTGTTTACATTTGTCACGTGATTTCCTACCACGTTCCATAGAATTTTAGTTCGTTGGGGGCTGTGGATTTCAAAATACAGATTCCCTCAATTTTCTGGGGTCTGATATGGTTTATTTCAATACTTTCTCGTTTTCAAATATGTATATATATGTATATACGTGTGTGTGTGTGTGTATATATATACATGTATATAAATATATATATGTGTGTGTGTGTGTGTGTGTGTGTGTGTGTGTGTGTGTGTATCTCTATATATATGTATACATATATATATATATATATATATATATATATATATATATATATATATATATATTTGTGTGTGTGTGTGTGTGTGTGTGTACGCGCGGTCGCGCAGGAAGAAAATATGTCATCAGAGATCTCTTGATTGTTCGTGGCTATACTTAAAAATCAATTTTAAGCGACAGGTCAACTTCAGTATGTATAGATGAATGCATAAGTTTTGTTGAGCCGCACTGAACGTTGGCATCACCGTGGTTTGACGTATAGCACAATGCATGTGCAGAAAGTTCAATTGTAAACTTGTCGTGGAAATAAAGTTTTGTCTTCAGCTATGACAAGCCATTTCCATTTTCTCTTTCCATCACGGCTTTCGTTTATTCTTATTTCAGCAAGCCGTCCATGACAGCTCACGTCTTTGATGGAGAAAGATTTGAAAGGGCAATGCTGAGTTTCTTAGACTTGATTCAGTTATTTGAATGGCACAGGAAGACGGTTCATCTCAGTTTCAATCAATTCAAGTGAAAGACACTCTTTGCCCATGCTGGGAAAATCAGGTGCCGAAATCTGTTGGATAAACAATAATACTGGCGTGAAAAAAAAAACCCACGTAAATGTGGATGAATTTACAGTCACAGGCAGCAGTAACTGCTACAAAGACTGCTGGTATTTTTCAGTTTATCGTTAAGAAGTGTGCGTATAAGATATCATTTCATTTAGTTTGTTTCTCTTGTTATGATTTGGAATCGCCGGCAGTTCAGTTGCTTTTTTAACTTCTAATTCATGCTCTGTGGCGTTGCTCGTTTCTTCTTCTTTTTCCTTCTGCTTCATGGTTGTTGTCGTCTTCGTGTTATTCTTTTCTTTTGCTCCTTCCGTTGCTGCTTTGTCCTCATCATCGTCGTTGTTTTCTTCTTCGTCATCATCATCATCATCTTCTTCTTCATTATTTTCTATTAGTGTCATGGAAGACAAGAATAAATTCTCCTTAATTCCTTCTGACACTCTTAACAGCTGTTTGTACGTAGAAATGTTGTCGACTGTATTGAAAATCAGCGTCGTCTGCAATTTAGACACATCCCTAAACAAAGCCATAAAATCGAAATGTTTGTACTAAATGCAGTCATTTGTTCTTTTATATGGTGTATAGACAGACAGATAGATAGACAGACAGACAGACAGGCAGGCAGGCAGGCAGGCAGGCAGGCAGGCAGGCAGGCAGGCAGATAGATAGATAGATAGATAGATAGATTGACAGACTGATAGATTGACAGATTGACAGAAAGATTGACAGACAGACAGATGACAGAAAATGAGAGATAGACATGTTCAGTTCGTTTTCTGCTTGCTCATGTAATATCAGTTTTTCTAACAAGGACGTTTCAGAAGGCTAGTGGTTGCGTTTGCTGTATACCATACGGCCATACTTGTGTCCCATGATGGAGATCCAAAGTACTCTTGGCAGATGACACGGAAACTACCACACATAAACCATACACGCTGGCATAGTCTTGGACACGGAAAGGCCAGTACCGGATTATAACCTTTCCCCTATTGTGCCTACGGCACACATAGTGTGTCTAGAAGATCGGTTTTCGTCCGAGACAGGAAGAGAGAGATACAGATACTGGTTGTGTGGTATTGTATGCTATGAACTTTTTTAAGTTCTGAAGAAGGGCAGCTTACCAGCTGTAGAATGTCTACTTATCAAACGCCAGCTTTTTAGGACAGGACGTTGTCCATATGACATTCAACCGCATTTCTGAGATGCTTCTGTTTTAGTTTCAGTTTCTCAAGACGACGTCCCGCGCTCGGAACGAATTCCATATGCACTAAAGTCACAGGTGCCATGTGTATGGTTATCATGGCACGAGTCTAAAGTCTGCACATAAACCTGTGAGCTGGCCAGTCCTGAGGCCATACCAAGCCTATATTTTACTTAGTCTATATTTTATACTGGCATTTTATCAGCCTATCACTGGAATAATCTTGGTTACATGTAAATGACGTGTGTTTCTGTATCTTATCTTCAAAAAAGGAACATATGTATAATGTAAATAAATTTTTAAAAAATTAAAGGTCTGAATCACAACACAACTAGCTATTCTGTATAAACTCGTCTCACATAACAGAAAGCCCCCCTCCCCCCTCCTCGTCAATGCACAAAGCCTCAGGTGTCAACTAGGTGAAGACAATATTTTTTTTAATCATAACCCCGCCGGTCTGTTGTTCACTTCCGATGAAAGAAAAGAGGAAATAGATAGGTAAGTAAGTAAGTAAGTAAGTAGATAGGTAAGTAAGTAAGTAGGTAAGTAAGTAAGTATGTGAAGTAAGTATTTACGCAAATAGGTAAATAAATGAATACAAAATAAGGGATATGTAGATAAATAAACAAGTAAGGAATGAAAATACCAAATAACCGTTAATACATGCATATATCCACATGCACGCACACAGACATACACAAGTATGAGATGCTTCTGCATGCACAGATAGCTTAGAGCAAGGACAAGACGAACAGGGAAGACCACTGGGCGGCTTCAAGAACACTCAAGGCCAGCCTGTGGCATCAACACACCAAGTAGGCAGACACAGTCCACAACAGAGCAAGCTAGTGACAGCCGTGTACGCAGGGTACAATCCATTTGATTAGTCTTGAAACTGGGAATTTGTTCAGGACGGATTAATCACACTCGGACAGTTTCATATGCACTCCACCCAAATCTGCCAGCAAGTATCTGGCAGATACTCTGAGCCTGCGCAAAACTGTGTGCACTGGCAATGTTTTGAACTGAGGAGCGATAAGAGGAGAGGTGGTGGGGGAGCGAGAAGACCTTTGAAACACTAAGCCTTCACCACCAGAATGATGGAAACATTAAGATGGGCAGCAAACAGGCCAATGTTTAATGTTACGGACTGGGACTGAGTTCAGCATATCAGATCTTGAGTCCATGGCTCTATCAAAAGAACCGACCTGCCCACATAACTGAACAGCTACTGTCCAACAGGAGAGGGACCGGCGGAAGGAGAACTCATGACCACAGGACTCTTTCCCATGCAATACTTGCTGAAGAGTTTCCAGGATCCGAGTCGGTTTTGTATCCTGCATGAGGACCTGCATCAGGCGACAGTATGCCTGTTCTTCCGTCAGATTGACGGGAGAGTCTGATATCATCCTATTCGATGTACTGTGTCTGTCTTGCTGCCGCAGCACATAGCCCAGCTCCGACAGCACCACAGACAGTTCGGGACCATTTACTTAAAATATTCTTTTTAAGAGGTAGGTGCTGGGGACAGTATAACGCATGACGACGGGGAAGATGACCTTGATGCTGTAGAATTCTTCCATTGTTGATTGAGATTGTGCGACAGGATTGTACTCGACACTCCCTTTCATGATATATCCTGGTGTCAATCGGGCCCAAGAGATACAGATACCTGCAGTGTTGGTCAGGAAATTTGAACAATACCTTTAAGGACGCATCTGTGAAGAAGGAGACTCGACTTATGCTGTCATTCTTCTCAATGAGCCCGGCAGGAAATTGAGCAACCCCCAATGACATACCCAAGAAGTGGATGAGACTCGACTGTGTGGCTCAGTTTCCCAATGAGCCCATAGGACATTCAGCTCTAGCTAGGAACCAGTTGGAGACGAAAAAACAATCCGGCAATAATTTTCACATGCTGGGATTCGAACCCATGATCTTCCAGTGGGTCACAACCTTCCAGTCGGTAGTCCATTACCACTGACTGGTGACTTGTAGACGTATTGGACAAATATCGAGCGAGACTACCGTAGCCAGCGAAATCCCATAGTTGCCGGTCTGTCGATCCATGTCTCTGATGTTGACTGCCAGCATGAGGACCCAGCGTGGCCAAATGACCTGCCTGCCCGCCCGCCCATCTGTCGTAGTGTAGGGATCCCATCACTGTTTAATGATCTTATCTTGCCATCCTGCGGGACATAGGATGATGCGGCTCATTCACTACCTGAATTAAACATAGAGGTGATCCCTCAGCAAAATCTCTGACATGGACCTGCTGATCGATAAGCTCTGCCTGGTGCCTGTATGTTGCTGTCTTCCTGCTTCAAGCTCTTGTTGAGCAAGCAGTCAATAGTTCAAGCCCTGCTTCCTATGAAAGAAGAAGGGGTAGAAATATAAGAACGAAAGAAAGATAGAAAGAATGAAGTAAAGGAAGAAACATATAGACAAGAAAGAAAAGTAAAAAAAAAAGGCAATGATAAAGAAAATAGAAACAAGAAAAATACATTGTCATAGAGTATTACAAATCCTTATAATTATGTTACACGCACACATGCTTAGCACTGGAAATTCGAAATACTGAAGTTCTCAAATTTCCACTTGTAAACAAGGGGATAATCGTATTTACGATATTAAATTTCTCATCTAAGTTTTAGCTTGTTTGTTTTAACGAAGAAATTATAAAAAGGAAGAAAGAAAACAGCATTGAAAAGAAAACAGGAAAAGGAAATCAGGGCGAAAACAAAGGATACAAAGGAGAGAATCAACGTAAGGAAGAAAGACTGAAGAAAACGAAAGCTAAACCTATAAATATATGATCCATGCTTGCTGACGAGCTCTTGAGATAATGCTATTTTCTCAGCTACATATTTTGTCCTGGTACGCTGGCTGATGGACCCTCAGAATAGTCCATGTCCTTACTGGACTAAAAGAAACTGAAATTGTCGCGACAGGATGTTAATGGTACTCTGACAGCTTATTAAGTACTTTATCTTCCTCAGGAACTAATATGATATGGTCGACTTTTACTAAGATCATCCTCTCCTTCTCTCTCTCTCTCTCTCTCTCTCTCTCTCTCTCTTCTCTCTCTCTCTCTCTCTCTCTCTCTCTCTCTCTCTCTCTCTCTCTCTCTCTCTCTCTCTCTCTCTCTCTCTCTCTCTCTCTCTCTCTCTCTGCCTCTTTCTCACCCTTTCCCCAAATCCGTACGGATAGCTAGCTACCAGGTCGCGATGTATTAATGTGAAAGTCGACCGTGTTTGGTTTTGGTGAGTGTTTTCATTGATCACCGCTTCCATTACTCTGTTTCCTGCGAATAGGCTGAAATAGCTTTAAACAGTTTAAAACCCATTCGCATTCTCTCTCTCTCTCTCTCTCTCTCTCTCTCTCTCTCTCTCTCTCTCTCTCTCTCTCTCTCTTCTTCTGTCTCTCTCTCTCTCTCTCTCTCTCTCTCTCTCTCTCTCTCTCTCTCCTCTCTCTCTCGCCCACCCTTTCCCCAAATCCGTACGGATAGCTAGCTACCAGGTCGCGATCACCGCTTCCATTAGTCTGTTTCCTGCAAATAGGCTGACATAGCTTTAAACAGTTTAAAACCCATTCGCATTCTCTCTCTTCTCTCTCTCTGTCTGTCTCTCTCTCTCTCTGTCTGTCTGTCTCTCTCTCTCTTCTCTCTCTGTCTCTCTCTCTGTCTGTCTGTCTCTCTCTCTCTGTCTTCTCTGTCTCTCTTTCTGTCTCTTCTCTCTCTGTCTGTGTCTGTCTTCTGTCTCTCTCTCTCTCTCTGTCTTCTCTTCTCTCTTCTGTCTCTCTCCTCCTCTCTCTCTCTCTTTCTCTCTCTGTCTTCCTCGTTCCTCTTTATCCCTCCCTGCTTCCTTCTTTCTGTCTTTATCTCTCTCTCGAAGGGAAGATTTGGTTAGATAGGATGTGGACGTTTAATTTGGACATTTTACGTCATTGCTGTAGCCAGTGGTGACTCGATTTGCATTCATCAGCATCCCCCATTCCCAGTATTTCTCTGTTCTCTGACACTCTGAAATACAATGATTCCGGCCACTGACCGTAGAACAGGTCCCAGCCGATGTCCTTGGGGCTGATTCAGTCCGTAGCGCCTCAGATTCAAGGTTTGATGCCCCGTAGTTCAGTCCCAGCCTGCTGCATGAAAATTGACCTGACCTACTAGGTAACATGGTGAAGTGATTTTTGCCTATTGGACTTCTGACTGGGAGGTTTTGGGGTTCGAACCTGCATCAGTTAATAGAAATTATTGTGGGATTTTTTTTTCCTTTGCCTCAGTTGACTTCTACCACAGAGTTGAGCTGTGTGGTTGTTGGCTTGTTGTGAAGACTGGGGACTTCACAGTCGAGTCTCATCCACTTTACGGATGCTCAGATTTCCTGACCAACACCACAGGTGTCTGCATCTCCCAGGCCCGGTAGATGCCTGGAGACATTACGAGAGTAAAAGTAGAGTGTTGCCCTGTCACTCAGTCTCCGTCCGAAATGGAACTCCACCGCACCAACACTGTCGTTGCCGTTCTCGCCGTCATAGGATAGTGAAAAAATCGTCCCAGATTCTGTAAACCCTCGTGCTGTGCTGTCATAGTCATTTTCAATTTCGGTGGGCTTAGAGATGTAATGGATAGTCCTCAGAAGCGGTGCAGAAGATAGTGACACAGGAGTTGCGCTGAAGATGGAACAGCCAAAAAAATTAGATGAATTAATAGTACTAGTAATGATAATAATAATGATAATGACGATAATAATAATAACAAACATGATAATAATGTAATGATAATAATAATGATATGATAATAATAATAATAATGATAATAATAATAATAATAATAATGATAATGATAGTGGCAGTAGTATAACGAGAAGAAGAGCTGGTCTGCTTACTTTCATTTTCAGTTTTGTCTAGACGGTGTTTCTGTGCTGGGAATAGTTCATAAGTATTACTACTGTCTGTTTTGCTGCCCACCTTAATTTTTTAACCTGTCATGTTAGCTGGTAGTGTCATGTTTTCCTTCCCTATTTCAACTACTTGTCAGCTGTTAGGGTTTTGAATAAGCTTCTTGGGTCTGGCTGATTTAGGTGGAGCGCATATGGAGCTGTCCGAGTGTGATGAACCTCTGTCGATCAAACTCTAAATTCTGTTATTCCGACTTTCTCTCGAGTCATTGTTTCTGTCTGTCTGTCTTTCTGTCTGTCTGTCTATCTGCTCTCTCTCTCTCTCTCTCTCTCCTGCCTCTCTCTGTCTCTCTCTCTCTGCCTCTCTCTCTCTCTCCCTCTGTCTCTCTCTCTCTCTCTCTCTCTCTCTTCTTTTCTATATCTCTCAAGCACAATCACACACACACACTCCTCTCTCTTCTCTTTCTCTTTCTCTCTGTCACTCACACACACACACACAACACAACACACACACACACACACACACACACACACACACACACACACACACACACACACACACACACACACAGAGGCACGCGCGCGCATTAAAACGACTGACTGTTGGGGAAACCGTTTATCGATTTTCATTTTGTTCCATTTTTGGCGAGGCTTTCCAGAGGTCTTGAAGACAGTGGAGGGAATCAGCATCTGAAAGGACGTGCATTTTGTTGCTTTGTGGAGAGCTTAGTTTGGGAAGTTTCTCTCGTATTTTTGTCATTAAACGTCTTCTTTTGTTCTTTCTTTCTTTCCTTCATTCCTTCTTCTTTCTTTCTTTCTTTCTTTCTTTCTTTTCACGATTTTGTTCTTTCTCTCTGAATTGTTTTGTTCTTTCTTCTTCACATTGCTTCGTTCTTTTTGTTTATTTATTTTTTCCTTCTCTGGTGTTTCTGTGGTTGTTTGTTTGCTTGCTTGTTTGTTTGTTTGTTTGTTTGTTTGTTTGTTTGTTTATTGTAGAAGTTTTCTGTTGGTGATGATGGAATGGTGGGGGGGGGGGTGGTCTTCACTTTTTTCTTCTCCTCCTATTTCTGCTTCGGCTCCTCTTGCAAATCCTTGTCCTTGAGTTTCGGTTTCATTTTCTCAGGATGACATCTTTGCGCTTGGAACAGATTTCACATACACTGATACCGCAGATGCCATGTGATGGAGAAGATGTAAAATGATCATGGTATAAGCAGTAATCCTGCACAAAACCCCTCTGTGTTGGCACGATCTTCAGAAATAAAAAGTTTTTGCTCATCTGCGGTCGAATCTTCGACCTCTGCATCGTCAGTTTGGCCCTTCCACCACCTGAGCTAATGGACCATGAGTTTTTAATTCTTTTTCTTCTAATTATTGTACTCTGCTTCCAATTTTTTCTTCTCCTCGTGTTCTTTTTCTCCTATTTTTTCTCCTGTTTTTTTCTCCTCCTATTCATTTTCTCCTAGTCGTCTTCTTCCTTTTTCTTCTCATCATACTCCCTTTTTCTTCTTCTGTTTCTTTTTCTCCTCCCACTATTTCTTCTTCTCTTCCTTTTTCTTCTTCTTCTTCTCCTGGTTATTTTGCTCCTGTTCCTCTTTCTCCCCCTGTTCCTTCTCCTATTACCTCTCCTCTTCCTCTTTCTTTTCCTTCTTCTCCTAGTCCTATTTCTTCTGCTCGTCCCATTCCTTCTCCTATTCCCATTCCTTTTCCTCCTATTTTTTCTTCTCCTCCTGTTCCTTCTTCTTCTTCTGTTACTTCTTTATCTGCTATTCCTTCTCCTGTTTTTCTCCTTCTCCTCCTATTCCTTCTTCCCCTTCTATTCCTTCTTCTGTTCATCCAGTTCCATATTCTGTTTCAATTTCTTCTTCTTCTCCTGTTCCTTCTCTTCATCCTATTCTGTCTTCTCTTATTCCTTCTCCTATTTCTTCTTTTCTTGCTTTTCCTTCTTCTCTTCTTCCTATTCTTTCTTGTCATTCAATTCCTTCTTCTGTTCCTTCTTTTTCTTCTTGTTTTTGTTTTCCTCTTCCTATTGTTTCTCCTTCTCCTATTCCTTCTCCTTCTCCTGTTCCTTCTTCTCTTGTTTCCTTTCTTCTTATTCCTTTTTTCTCCTCCTAGTCTGTCTCCTCCTAGTCCTCCTCCTCTTAATCCTCCTAATCCTCTTTCTGCTTCTATTCCTTGTCCTTCTCCTAACCCTTCTTCTCATCCTATTCTTATTCTCCCATTCCTTCCTCTCCTCCTGTTCCTTTTTACTCATCCTCTCCTTGTATTCCCCATTTGTTTCCTTTGCTCTCCCCCCTCTCTCTCATTGTCTCTCCCTTCCCCTCTCTCCCTCTCTCTCTCTCTCTCTCTCTCTCTCTCTCTCTTTCTCGTCACTTCTCTTTCTTCAGTTTTTTTTATATTTCTTCTTTATTTCCTTTCTTTCAAATTTCCTCCTCAGCCTTCTCATCCCCCCTCCCCTTTATTTTCCCCCCTTCTTTTTGTCTCTCTGACGTTCCTTTCTCATTTATTTCTCTTTCTGTTTATTTTTCTTCCCCATCTTTATTTATTTCTATTTTACTTATAATTCTTCTCTTTCGCTTGAGTGTCCATTTGTTGAAAGATTTCTCACCCTGTTTAGGGTGTGCATCAATCAATAAAAGAAATGTCGAGAAATAATGGAAGAAAGATCGTCTTTTTAATTCCACACGCAAGCTTTTTAGGGCAGAGTAAGGTAAGCACCTCTCTCTCACACACACATACACACACACATGCATACGCACGCACGCACACACGCATACGCACACACGCACACGCACGCACGCGTACACACACATGCGCCGCACACACACATCCACACATATATAAACAACCACAAACACACACACACACACAACACACACACACACACACACACACACACACACGCACGCACGCACGCACGCACGCACGCACGCACGCACTCACGCACACACACACACACACAAACAAACAAATACACACACACTATACATGCACCTACGCTTTGACAGAATTATCCTGATTGTCTGCTGTTACGCACAGTGTAAGAATTACATCTGCATCAGTTTTCATTTTCTTTCATGCCCAACTTTAGGGTCAGTATTCAGTCATTCTGTACATTTTTATGAGGGCTGGACCTGTGGTAGAAATTTTATAAAGATCTATCAGAATCTGTGGTGCCAATTAGAAGATCTATGTGGGACCTTCGATCTAAATCAAAACTTCATATCTGGGTCGGTGGTCCGAGCTTCAGAAAAATCCGGTGGAGTAAGTTTCACACAGACACCTGTGCCAGACATGTGGTCTCAGTGTTATGTAGATCCAAGGCTCGTGGTCCAAATTTCACAAAGTTTCAAGTCAGATCTGTAGTCCAAATTTCATAAAGATCCATGCCGGATCTGTCGTTCTCATTTCAAAGAGAAATGGAAAAAAAGTAGAAGCAGAAGGAGACATGCCCATTCATCATAAAAAAGTACATTGTATCTTCAACTCATCATCATCATCAGGTGCCCTGCCGCATGGCGTTGGCGACCATGGACTTCCAACCATCTCTATCTCTCGTTGCCCCCAGCATCTCCCCCACCCTCCTCATCCCCAGCCACTCTGCAAGTCGGTCCAGCATTCTCTCCCTGGGTCTATCTTGTGCTCTCTTTCCTTCCAGTTCTCCCGCTGTGACCAGGTGCTCCAAATCCCTCTTCCTCATAAAATGATCTATAAATGTTGCTTGTCTTTTCCTAATCTTCCTTATGAGTGATCTACTTGTGTCTGCCTCCATCAAGACTGTCTCGTTTGTTTTCTTTGCTGTCCATGGAACTCTCAACATTCTTCGTAGAAACCACATCTCGGCTGCCTCAATCTTGCTCTGGCTTTGCTTGCTGACTGTCCACGCCTCGCATCCGTACAACAGTATTATATTCAACTATTTATTTCAAATATTTGTATTCTGCAAGTGTATGCACATATTCATGTCAGAATTGAATTGAAATATTTCTTTTGTTTGTACATCGGTAAAAAAAAAAAAAGTGGCATTTCGATGTGACAGATTTAGACTTATGATACGTATACATACACAAGCATATGTATAACGAATTTGAATGGATTAGAAGCAGCTTTCACCCACACATATCTTATCTACAGATATTGAGACACGACGGAACAGCCTGAAAAAATACTTTTTTTTTTTGTTGGGAAGAGAGGGAGTGATCCTAAAATGGAGAGTGAGGGGGTGGGTGGGAATTAGGTTTAGACATTGTGGTGTTTTGTTTTGAAACAAAATACTGCTGACTCGAATTTTGTATTTATTGTTATTTTTGTTGTTGTTTATTGTAGTGGTGGTTTCTTGTCTTTTTTCCCTTTTTCATGAAATTTATTTTGTTATTTATTGTAATGTTGGTGTCTTGGGTTTTTTGTTTTTGTTTTGTTTTGTTTTTGTTTTGTTTCTTTCTTTTTTGTATTTGTTTTTATGTTGTTGTTTTGTTCGTTTGTTTTGGGGGCATGGTTGGATTCGTTGATTTGTATGTGTGTGTTTGTGTGTGTGTCTGTGTGTTTGTGTGTATTGTGTGTGTGTGTGTGTATGTGAGTGAGTGTGGTGGTCTTTGATTTAATGTCTATTCACTAAAGTGATTTTAGACAATTGTGAGTGAGTGTGCGTGTGTGTGTGTATGTGTGTGTGTGTGTGTGTTGTGTGTGTGTGGTGTGTGTGTGTGTGTGTGTGTTGTGTGTGTGTGTGTGTGTGTGTGTTTGTGTGTGTGTATGTGTGTGTTTGTGTGTGTTTGTGTGGTGTGTGTGTGTGTGTGTGTGTGTGTGTGTGTGTGTTTGTGTGTGTGTATGTGTGTGTGTGTGTGTGTTTGTGTGTGTGTGTGTGTGTGTGTGTGTTTATACTCCTCCTATTATTCGCAAGCTCCATTCTATTTGATTATTTCTCTCGTTTTGCTGCTGATGACTCGGGCATTGTTTTTAATATGTATATAGTGGTGTCCGTTTTCAATTTGATTATGCAGGTAAAGACGCTGCTGCATGCGAATGATTCCATTAGGCGGCATGATGAATGTCTTTCAATGTGGCAAAACCGGCAATGTCTTCTGCTTCATCTCCTCCATTTTTCTTCTCTTCCTACCTCTCCCCCTCCCTCCTCCTCCTCCTCCTCTTCCTTTTCCTTCTTCTTTTCTTCTTCCATTATACGTTCACGACCGACACTAAATGTTTTGCCACGATCTCCTGGGATTGCATGCAGCTTAAGGTTATGAATTTATTATCGTTAATAATTCTGTGGAAATTTTCCTGATGCTTTCATTTGCATTTATGTAAAATTAATATGTATATGTCGTGTGAAAAGAAACGGGCACCATTCTTTTGCGTCAGCATACCTCTGAGGAATTTGAGATGTTTCAGTGTTTTGTATAGTTATTAGACGCTTTGAAATGTTCAGAATGTCGTAGTTGAAATTTACAAAAGCTGCTGAAGGAGAGAGACAAAGACAGAGACACAGGGACTCTGAGAGAGAGAGAGAGAGAGAGAGAGAGAGAGAGAGGAGAGAGAGGAGAGAGAGAGAGAGAGAGAGAGGAAAAGAAGAACGAAGAGGAGGAGAACAACAAGACAAAGGAATGAAAATAAGGGGGAAAATAGCGAGAACAAGTAGATGCGAGAAAGACCAAAGAAAAGAGAAAGACAAAAGAAAAGAGTTGAACATGCACACAGACTCATTTTCCAGACAGAGGTGGTGATCATGACGATGATGGTGATGATGATCATGACGATGATGATGACGACGACGATGATGATGATGATGATGATGGGGGTGGTGGTGAAGGAAAAAAACAACAACAAGAGAAAGGAAGGGGAACTAGAAAAAGAAAGGTAAGAACAAGAAGATTTGGAGAAAGGAAGGCAAAAGAAAAGACTGTACACTCCCCCATAGCGTCATTTTGTACAAAAACGTTCCATCTACCGAATTCTTCCCGCGCTGAAATATTGAGCAGTGTTGAGAGAGAGGGACTTGCAGGCAAATGGATGGTGACAGCATGGGGTATCTACAACTGACAAGTCACGCACATCAACCATCACGCTAAGGAGAATACAATCAAAAACCTTTAGCACCAAGCATCATTATGAAATATGTACATTATATATATATGTGTGTGTGTGTATACGTATATATATACACACACATATATATATACATAAATATATATATATATGTGTGTGTGTGTACACATGCGTATAATTATATGTATATATATATATATATATATATATATATATATATATATTATATATATGTATGTATGTTTGTATGTATAGTGTGTGTGTGAATTTTGCATAGATAGGTAGATAGGTAGATAGATAGATAGATAGATAGATAGATAGATAGATAGATAGATAGATAGATAGATAGATAGATAGATAGACAGACAGATAGATACGTGTGTGTGTGTGTGTGTGTGTGTGTGTGTGTGTGTGTGTGTGTGTGTGTGTGTACCAGAGAGAGACAGAGATTTATATCGGTGCTTCGTAAAGATTTGTTACTGTTATTAAAAAAAACCATAAAGTTATGAAATCTCAATTTTCTTCAGTCTACTTAAGGCTTCCATAAAATCTGAATTCTGAATGTTTGAAGTTTGTTTGCAGTTTGAATTCCCTTGGAATGTGTAACGAGAAATCCCTTTGAAGTGTTTGAAAAGTTCCCTCTAAAGTTTTTGTGTACGTGAAGTCTCTATAAAGTCTCCTAAATCTGGTATCAGGTTTGTTATGCACAAGGGCAGGGAAAAAATCAATTTGGCAAAATATTATTAGAGATAGAGGCAACATAAAAATATGCATTTTGGCAAAGCATTATTCGATAAACACACGTCATTTCCGTGTAGCATTGGTTACTAAACAAAGACCAGTTTCACTATGCGCCATTTATTAGACACACATCAGTTTCCCTAAGCACCATTTAAATAAACGCACATCAGTTTCACTAAACACCATTTAAATAAACACACATCAGTTTCACTAAGCACCATTTAAATAACCACACATCAGTTTCACTAAGCACCATTTAAATAACCACACATCAGTTTCACTAAGCGCCATTTAAATAACCACACATCAGTTTCACTAAGCACCATTTAAATAACCACACATCAGTTTCACTAAGCACCATTTAAATAACCACACATCAGTTTCACTAAGCACCATTTAAATAAACACATCAGTTTCACTAAGCGCCATTTAAATAAACACATCAGTTTCACTAAGCACCATTTAAATAAACACACATCAGTTTCACTAAGCACCATTTAAATAAACACACATCAGTTTCACTAAGCACCATTTAAATAAACACACATCAGTTTCACTAAGCACCATTTAAATAAACACACATCAGTTTCACTAAGCACCATTTAAATAAACGTACATCAGTTTCACTAAGCACCATTTAAATAAACGTACATCAGTTTCACTAAGCACCATTTAAATAAACGTACATCAGTTTCACTAAGCACCATTTAAATAAACGTACATCAGTTTCACTAAGCACCATTTAAATAAACAAACATCAGTTTCACTAAGCACCATTTAAATAAACACACATCAGTTTCACTAAGCACCATTTAAATAAACGTACATCAGTTTCACTAAGCAGCATTTAATAATACACATCAGTTTCACTAAGCACCATTTAAATAAACACACATCAGTTTCACTAAGCGCCATTTAAATAAACACATCAGTTTCACTAAGCGCCATTTAAATAAACACATCAGTTTCACTAAGCACCATTTAAATAACACACATCAGTTTCACTAAGCACCATTTAAATAACCACACATCAGTTTCACTAAGCACCATTAAATAACCACACATCAGTTTCACTAAGCGCCATTCAATAAACACATCAGTTTCACTAAGCGTTATTTAATAAACACACATCAGTTTCAGTGAGCACCATTCAATAAACACACATCAGTTTCAATAAGTACCATTTAAATAACCACACGTCAGTTTCACTTAACGCTATTATTTAATCAACACACCTCAGTTTCACTAAGCACTGTTTAATGAACACACTTCGGTTTCATAAAATGACACCGTCAGAGTTATCCCCACTTAACCGGGTGAGGTGAGTTTTGTCAGAGCTGATGCACAATTCCCATCACGTAGATCAGCAGAGGAGGGTATGGAAAGGGGCGAGGCAGTCACTGTAAATTGGACGTGGGCTGACAGCTTGGGAGGCAGGGGGGGTCAGGATCTCTACGTGACCTGGGTTAAAAGCAGCTCTGGTATGAACTGTTTTTAATGAGTGCCTGTTAGGGTGCTTGGGTTGTAGGGAATGGGGATATGGGAGTGGAGTGGTGGTGTGATGGTGGTGGTGGTGGTGGTGGTGGTGTGTGTGTGTGTGTGTGTGTGTGTGTGTGTGTGTGTGTGTGTGTGTGTGTGTGTGTGTGTCCTTCCTGGGTGATGAATGGGCCTTGGCTTTCCATGCCTGGCATACACGCAAAATTTAGGAAGCACGAACTGGATCAGTTTAAAACCGTTTCTGTGACGTGAATAGAGCATTCTGTATACATTATTTGCACATTACTCAGAAGTTTTTGGGGGTTTGTTAGCTTGTGTGTGTGTGTGTGTGTGTGTGTGTGTGTGTGTGTGTGTGTGTGTGTGTGTGTGTGTGTGTTTTCTTTCTTTCTTTGTCTGTTTGTTTGTTTGTTTTGTTTTGTTTGTTCTTTCGTTCGTTTTTTGTTGTGTTTTGTTTTGGTCTGTTTGTTTGTTTGTTTGTTCGTTTGTGCTTAAGAAAACGAGTCTTTTAATATCAAACAGGATCTTTTACAGATAGTTCATTTTTCAACTGTCTTAGCGTCCTGACTTTCAGACTTGCTTGCTTGGGTGACAGTGCTTCCAAACAGACCAGAGATCGACAAAGTAAGTTTATCGAGAAAGAGGAGGACTGGCAGGGAGGTCATTAAACACACTGGAATAGTCGCCGTGGTGTAGTGGTTAGCGCAACGGACTACTGACTGGAAGGTTGTGTGTTCAGATCCCCATCAATTGTTTTAAAATCATTATGGGTTGGTTTTGTTTGTTTTGTTTTGTTTTGTTTTGTTTTGTTTTTGTTTTTTTGGCTCCAACCGGCTCCTACCCAGAGTTTAGGATGTATCATTGAGGGTGTCTCTCAAGTTTCTAGGCAAACAACGCAGGTGTCTGTGTATCTCGGGCCTGCTTGACGCCAGGATATGTCATGATAATAAGTGTAGAATACTGCCCTGTCACACAGTCTCAATTTTAGATGGAGCTCTGTAGCATCATGTTTATCACCATCGTCATCATCAGCATCATTGCATTTTGAAAACTGTACCGGTTTTTGTGGCAATTAAGGTAGCGTAGAAAATGAGATAAAAAAAATGGTGAGCATAAAAAAACTGCTTAAGTTCGATAATCTTTCAAATACAAAAATCAAAACAAATTAAAAAAGGAAAAACTGAACAAACTGATGTATATATTGTACAGCACAAAATATATCAACTTAGAGCAGAATTTGTCAGTCGAGTGACTCAGCATAGTGATCGAATCAGACTAGGAAAAGCCAAGACAACAACATATTAACTGGTTTGTTCCTCGTGCGATATCAGTTTATAATGACAGAAGAAGACAGTTTTGGCAGAGTCAACAATTAGGAAGCTTTATACGAGTCTTCTTGTACGTGGAGGAGCAGGGTACATGGTGAAGGAGGTCTGTTGTTTATCTGCGTGCGTGCAAGTGTTTGTGTGTGAGTGGGTGTATGTGCGTATGTTTGCGGAGGGAAGGACTGGGGTGAGAATGTGTTAGGGTGGGAGGAGAGGGGGCTACGATATGAGGCTTAAGCTTTTATGAAAAAACAATCTTTATGATTTGACTTGTACTTTGATTTTTTTGAATGGCATTTCATGTGTTTGGGCAGACATGTACTTTCGTTTAAAGGAATGATAAAATGTATGCATATATACAGAGATAGATAGATAGATAGATAGACAGACAGACAGACAGACAGCAGACAGATAGATAGATAGATAGACAGACAGATAGATAGAGAGATAGATAGACTGACAGATAGATAGATAGATAGATAGATAGATAGATAATAGATAGATAGATAGATAGGTAGGTAGGTAGGTAGGTAGGTAGATAGATAGGTAGGTAGGTAGACAGACAGATAGCATTTTTGTTTAGCACTATTCCCTGGACTCCCTGTACATTACACATAATCAGACTTTTTAATGGAGCGCAGAGAACTCGAGCTGTTGGACGAGCTGACCACATTGCACTAGTTGTTGCTCAGTCTGCATCTTTGGTGAGCGTTCCTGCTGGGTGTTTTTACATGTCCATAATCCAATCATGACATAACTTGCAGGATCTTTAACATGTGTATTTAATATTTATTACTCTGTATGCGTATACTTGCGGAAAAGAGCACCTGGTCACAACAGGAAAACTGGAGGGAAAGAGAACACCAGGTAAACCCAGGGAAAAAATAGTGGACGGACTTGCAGGGTGGCTGAGGACGGAGAGGATGGGAGATATACTTGAAGCGATAAGGGATAGATTCGTATGGAGGGCTATGATCTCTCCAACGCCATGCGGCAGGGCACATAATGATGATGATGATGATGATGATGATGATGATGATGCACACGAAGGGGATTTAGCACTGGCAGATCTCACACATGTTGACCTTGGCGAATGGTAAAATATCCAGCCTTTACCCACCAGTCAGAGGTATCCATGCAGATTGAACCCAAGACCTTCCGATTGGAAGACTGACGTGTACCCTCTTTAATGCCGCACCAGTTGGGTTTAAGAGCATAAAGAAAAGTTGTCAAGATGGGTGTTAAGAACAACTGAAAATACACCCAGTTATTTCTAACAGTCCATTTTCAGATGTTCCAGCAGCGAATAGATTTCCCCCTCGTCTTTTCGTTGTAAATCTGATTATCTTCTTCGTTTTTATTTTTTGGTTTTTCTTATCTGAGCCTATTATGGGCATTTGTGTTGAAGATTTGCGTTGTCCTGTTCCTGAAATCAAATAAGCATTCATCTCCGATTTTACTGAGCATTAGAACGGGAAATTGAAACTTTTAAAACAAGACTTGGATGAATATAAAACTGTTTCAGTATAACGTTGTGGAAATTGATAGTTTTGGGAGGAAGAAGAACACCAATGATATTAGTAACAACAACAACAACAACAACAAAATAGCCAGGAGAGACATTGCAAATAACATACACACACGTATGAGGCAAATGACAGGAAAAAAATATGAGAGACTTGTTACTCATCCATTCAGGATTGGAACACAACTGTCTCATGTTTGTTGAGTAATTACACTCGTTTGCATTCAAAAGTTCATGTGCAAAATAGAAATATATGTAGACATCTATCCAGTTGACTGTTGGCTGGGATGTATTTGATTTTGAAAATAAAATTTGACACACACAATTGTACTATATAGTGATTTTGAGAGAGTTAGTGTTTGCTCAAATTGGTAGCTGTGGCTGGTGGATTATTTCTTAAAAAATTCGTGCTCAGTAAGTTGTCGGAAGTCATCAATAAGAGAGACCCACAGTTTGCTCTTTATGGACATTTTCATCATGGAAAAAAAAACAATAGACATGGATTTGGCTCGTCCTCTGAAGAGATCTGGGTAACATCACCTGGATTGCCCTTCACTGGACACAAATAGGAAGACGTTAGAGAGGAAGACCCAAGAAAGACGTTAGAGAAGAAGACCCAAGGAAGACGTAAGCGGGGAAGACCCAAGGAAGACGTAAGAGAGGAAGACCCTAGGAAGACGTAAGATAGGAAGACCCAAGGAAGACGTAAGATAGGAGGACGTAAGAGAGGAAGACCCCAGAAAGACGTAAGAGAGGAAGACCCCAGGAAGACATAAGAGAGGAAGACCCCAGGAAGACATAAGAGAGGAAGAGCCAAAGAAGACGTAAAAGTGGAAGCCGCAAGGAAGACGTAATGGAGGAAGACCAAAAGAAGACGTTAGTGAGGAAAACCCAAGGAAGACGTAGGAGAGGAAGACGTAAGAGAGGAAGATCCAAGAAGACGTAATAGAGGAAGACTCAAGGAAGGTGTAAGAGAGGTAGATCCAAGTAAGACGTAATAGAGGAAGACTCAAGGAAGACGTAAAAGAGAAAGACGCAAGGAAGACGTAGGAGAGGAAGACGTAAGAGAGGAAGATCCAAGAAGACGTAATTGAGGAAGACTCAAGGAAGACGTAAGAGAGGTAGACCCAAGGAACACGTAATAGAGGAAGACTCAAGGAAGACGTAAGAGAGGAAGATCCAAGGAAGACGTTATAGAGGAAGGCCCCAAAACAGCTGGTGAAGGTCTGCAGTCCACGGCTCTATCAGCAGAGCCAACCATCAGCCAGCTGGGAAAACCAAAACCATGATCGGACTGAGGATTAACCCTTTGACTCCTGCACCCTATCTACCAACTGCAAAAACTTAACCTTTCGATTCCCTCACCCTACCCATCAGCTTCCTGTGGAAAGTTGGTGGATAGGGTGAGGAAATCAAAGGCTTTAAGTTTTGGTTTGCAAGCATGGTTGGCAATGCAGCATGCTGGTGGACAGAGCACGGGAGTCAAAGGGTTAAACCACTGCGTTGCCATGATGGTGTTCTGATCAACTGAGCTACCGGGGCCAAGTTATGCATGGGGTTTTAATGTATCGTCTCATCCGAGAAACTAGCAAGCAAATCACTTCTCAAGATCTTGTTGGAGAGAAAAAATGTGGGGAGAGGAGAAAAGTGTATTCCCTTTGCATCACAGGCTGAATTCAGTGTAGTGTGTAAAGAAAAGTTAGCACTGGAATTCGTTCAAGATGGATTCATCGCAGTAAACTCCAATCTAAAGGAAGAAATCCAGTACGCTCCTACGTCAAGGAAAGGAAGAAATCCAGTAAGCCCCAACATAAAAGAACAAATCCAGTTAGCTCCATTTTACAGGGGAAAATCCAACAAGCTCCAACATACACGAAGAAATCCAGTAAGCTGCAACCAAAAAAAATCCAGAGCTCCAGCATACGGCAAGAAATCCAGCAAAGTCCAACATAACCCAAAGAGCTTCAGCGTAAAGGAAGAAATCCAATAAGCTCCAGCATAAGGGGAAAAATCCACTCAGCTTACAGATAAAGGAAGAAGTCCTATAAGACCCAACATAAAGGAACAAATCCAGTCGGCGTACAAAGGAAGAAATCGAATAAACTGCAATGTAAAGGAAGAACTGCAGTAAGCTCCAACATAAAGCAAGAATTGATTCGGCTTAAACCAAAGGACGAAATCCTTAATAAGCTCCAACATACAGGAAGAAATCCCTAGTAACTTTCAGCATACATTAACAAACCCGGTCAGCTCTAAGATATAGGTAGGTACACGTCCCATAAACTCCAGCACATGCAAGAACTCCAATCAGCCCCGACGCAAAGGAACAAATCCAATAAGCTCCAACATAGAAGAAGAAATCCAGTCAGCTCCAACATAAAGAAAAATGAAAATGCCGGTCACGTCCGCACCTCACTGATTCATCATGATTCAATTTTCAAAATGACTGGACCAGGACGGTTAATGTTATTATGTCAGCATATGTCACTGTATTAAAAATGACTCCGTCAACAGGATTCTTAAGATTCAAAGGCTTGTCACTACGCCCGCATATTTCTGTCTCACCTCCAACGAGGTTAGACTAAAGTCTCGAGACGAGCTCGCATATTGGGAGTGACATCACCACCAAATGTTTCATTCCAGACGTGTCTTGATACTGGAAGTAAAATGAATCAAACCACAGAAGCTAATAAAGTCCGGACCTATCATTACTGTTAGTGGCTGTCGCTGAGGGTGACCAAGGCAATCAGGGGATCAAGAGGACAGAGTATGGGGTGCGGTGGAGGGGTGTTACATTAGTTGACGTTGGTATGTCCTTAGTCGTACTGGCTGATGGGAAAGATCAAAACGAAATATTGACTTTGACGCTCACACCGTCTCTGACTTTGTTAGCCTTTTGAATGAGGGTCCTTGAAGCGTAGTGAGACCTTTGACGGCTGGGTTTGCGAGCGACTTTTACAGCTGGGTTTATGGAACATTTTGACAGCTCTTGTGGAGATCGTTTACAGTTCTTGTGGAGACTTTGATATCTCTTGTGGAGACCTTTGACATCTCTTGTGGAGACCTTTGACAGCTTTTGTGGAGACCTTTGACAGCTGGGCAGGGGAAGAGGGCGAGGCTGTTTATGTGCTTGATGCTGATTATGGTCTTGCTCATGAGTATGTCCACATGTTTGTTACGTTTAGTCTAGGTCTAGCATGGTTGAGTAGTGGTCTAGAGGAAAAGCGTCCGTCTAGGAAGCGACAAATCCCAGGTTCACGCCTAGGTTGAGATAGATTTCTGTGGTCTCCCCACCCACCCACCCACCCCCCATCCCACCTGCACCATTCTTGTAGACCTTGGTTTGACTTGTTGTTAGGGTGTTAGACGGGCGTGATAATCGGGTAGGTAAACGTCGTACCCCTTGTAGAAGGTCCTGGATTCACTCTTGTCTAGATACCTCTGTCTGTGGATAAAGGGAGAAGATTTTTCCGATCTCTTGTACACACAAACGTTATGCTACGTTCGTTGGAATTGATACAAACAAGTGGACATAAACTTGTCTGGAAGGGTGTGTGTGTGTGTGTGTGTGTGTGTGTGTGTGTGTGTGTGTGTGTGTGTGTGTGTGTGTGTGTGTGTGTGTGTGTGTTTGTATGTTTGTGTGTTTCTTCTCTGTGTGTATGTGTATGAGAAGAGAGAGAGTGTGTGTTTGTGTGTGTATATATATACGTATGTGTGTTAATGTGTGTGTGAATGTTTTCAAGTGTCTTTATGGCTACTGGGTTGTGTAAACATCAGTACTTGCATGCACGCGCGCGCGTGTGTGTAGGAATGGAGGGATGAGCGTGTGCCTACAAGTGTATGTACAT
The DNA here is from genome assembly GCA_030674185.1 of Monoplex corrugatus. Taxonomy (NCBI): domain Eukaryota; kingdom Metazoa; phylum Mollusca; class Gastropoda; order Littorinimorpha; family Ranellidae; genus Monoplex; species Monoplex corrugatus. The sequence goes on along the minus strand of JAPXFY010000017.1, from coordinate 18,445,572 downwards.
GTATATCCATGCTATATGTGGGGAGAGGTATGTCTGTGTGCTTTCGTTTTTTGTTGCTTTGTTGTTGTTCAATCGTCATCATCAAGCGAACGTACTAACGATCAAATCGTGACATGCTGTTATTGGTGTTACTGGTGTACACATGTAGCCATTGTTCACGTGTTTGTACTACATTGGTGTAGTGGCATGGCAATAATTGTGCTCTGTGGATGTATTGGTGTATGTATCTGACTGTGTTATTATTGCATTAATGTATTAACATGGCAATGTGGATGCTGTTTGTAATGTGCAAGAAGCATTTTCTAACATGAACTGCTTGCGTTTTGTTAATGGAATTGTTGTTGTTGTTGTTATTGTTGTTGTTGTTGTTGCTGTTTACCACTATACTACTACTACTACTACTACTACTACTACCAGTGCTGCTGCTGCTGCTAGTTATAATATAATATGATAATAATATAATAATAATTATTATTATTATTATTATTATTATTACGTTTCAGTTGCGGCGGACCCAGGGCAGCTGTGGTGGTCAGTTTGTGATGCACAACAAGGCCCCACTGTGGAACGAGAACAGCCAGGTGTACCAGCTGGACTTTGGGGGGCGGGTCACTCAGGAGTCCGCCAAAAACTTCCAGATCGAACTGCAGGGAAAACAGGTATTGTTCGTGTGTGTGTGTGTGTGTGTGTGTGTGTGTGTGTGTGTGTGTGTGTGTGTGTGTGTGTGTGTGTGTGTGTGTAATCTTTTTCGAGTAGTGATAGTTTACAAGTGAAAATGCGGTTTAAAGTTGTCAGATTAAACTAGGAAAAAATGTGTGGTAAGTCGTTTGGCGTTAGAGGTATTTTAATAAGGTTATTATTTTAGTCAATTTGTAGTTGAAACGTCCAGTTTAAAGTTAATGGAAAGCAGATTTAATGTGTCTGAAGGGTAGAAGTGCATGGAAAACAGGTATATGTCTAAGTATTTGGGGCTGGTGATATTTTTGGTGGGGTTAGTGATATTTCAGTCGGGTTAGTGATATTTCAGTGGGGGTTAGTGACATTTTAGTGGGGTTAGCGATATTTTAGTCAAACCGCTGTTAAAATTTTGAGGGCGGAACTGTAGGCGAAAACACGTATATGTGCGTGGCAGTTTGGCGTTAGTGATATTTTAACGAGACCGCAGTTTAAAATTCCCTGACTGAAAACAGATGTATGTATGGAGGCATTTGGGGAGTAAGCTGGGGGCTCTAGCGCACGCATGGCTCAATCATATTTGAACAGCGCAGAACAGCTGCTGCCCAACAGAAGAGAGACCAGCGGAAGCGGAACCCAAGGCCACAGGACTATTTGCCGTGCAGTGCCTGTGGAAGAACATGTGCTTCCAAGATTGGTCTTGGCAATTGGATCTATACCGACCGATAAGTACCAGTATCAATTGGAGAGCCCAGCGTTGTCGTCGTCATCATCATCATCATCAGCAGCAGCAGCAGCAGCAGCAGCAGCAGCAGCAGCAGCAGCAGCAGCACATCATCATCATCATCATCATCATCATCATCATCATCATCATCATCATCATCATCATCATCATCACTATCATTAAATTAAACTGCGGGGAAAAGATATATTTATGCAGTCATTTGGGATTAGCGGTGTTTCAGTCACACTGCAATTAAAAAGTTTTTAACTAAAGTTTAAACTATAGGGGAAAACAAGTATCATTTTAGACGATATTAGCATTTGCTTTAGTGAGAGAATTATAGTCAAACTGATAGTGAATGAAATTCGTGGGTTGAACAGCCTTATCAAGAAACACGTACAGGTGTGGGGAATTCAGTAGTGGCGTTAAAATTGCGGGTTGAGCAAATTCAGTCAGCGCTTACACGTGCTCTAATGCACGTATGCGCACGTGTCTACATGCACACACACGCAGAGATAAAGAGACAGCCAGCCAGAGGAAATGTGGCAAGAAGGAACGAAACTGGAAACAAATTATGTATTTTATTCATCCTATGTTACCTCTCATGCGCTCTTGCATGCACACGCGCGCACACATACACACATACGTACACACACGCACACACGCACGTACATACACTCACGTACAATCACACACACTCACAGACACTCAAACACACACACATATACGCATACACACACACTTACACACACGTGCACACACATACACTTTGCTAAATAAGTTAGTCATCCCTGAATTTAAAAAATGTACTTTCGATTTGTTGTATATGCGAAAATCATACACAGAAAAAAAAACATTCTTTAAGAGATAAGCTGCAACAAAACTAAATACAACACAATGCAACGCAGTGCAATACAATAAAATAAATTTGCAACCTAACACGACACACCACAATACAGTCCTCACCTAATGCAGCGCAAATGCGTCATATAAACATATGTTGTTTATAGTTCTTAATTATATTTTCCCGCAGGTGATGCAGTTTGGACGCATAGACAGCAACGCATACACGCTGGACTTTCAGTATCCCTTCACGGCCCTTCAGGCTTTTGCTGTGGCGCTTGCCAACGTCACACAACGCTTGAAGTAAACTGGAAAGCACTGCCACCCCGACAACTTGGAATCTGCTTCATCACTCAGAGGTGTCTGAATCGGTGACTGTCAGGCGGACTCTGACTGCTGTTTCCTTTGCTGTGGCGGCGCCAGCCAGCGTCAAACAACACTTGAAATAACAAGGACAGTATCTCCATTCTGGGATAACCTTAATCTTCTCATCCAGTGGAGGTTTCAGAATTGGTGACTGTCTGATTGACTCTGACGACTGTCGTTTTCTGGACAGTGGTGGATGAATATTTATGGCGGTTTTACGAACTCCAGTGCCAAGTCTTGAAGGGTTCCTGGTGTTATCTTAGTGTCTCCTAAATGACGACAAACACGTGAACTTTGGATTCTGTTTCTTGGACTACATAGCAATCGCGTTGATTGCAGCGGCTGTTTCGTAAACCATAAGATTTGTCTTGTGGACTACGCAGCTGTCTCATGGATTACAGCAGCTTGTTCGTAGACTATAAGAGCTGTCTTGTGGATTAGACAGCTGTCTCGTGGATTACAGGGGGCCGTTTCGTAGACTATAAGGGCTGTCTTGTGGATTACACAGCTGTCTCGTGGATTACAGGGGGCCGTTTCGTAGACTATAGGGGCTGTCGTGTGGACTACACAGCTGTCTCGTGGATTACATGGGCTGTTTTGTAGACTATAGGGGCTGTCTTATGGATTACAGGGGGCTGTTTCGTACACTGTAGGGGCTGTCTTGTGGACTACACAGCTGTCTCATGGATTACAGGGGCTGTTTTGTAGACTATAGGGACTGTCTTGTGGACTACACAGCTGTCCATAGCTGCGCAACTGTGTCGTAGACTGGAGCGCTGTCTTATCGACTACATAGCTGTCTGGTCGTATACACAGCTTTCTGGACTACACAGCTGTCTTGTAGACTGTAGAGCTGTCTCCGGACTACACAGCTGTCTGGCACACTACACAGCTGTCTCAGGACTACACAGCTGTCTCTGGACTACACAGCTGTATGGCACACTACACAGCTCTCGTAGACGTTGCTGATGGTGTTACGGACACTGGCAGTTTAGGATTCGTAGGGGATTGATGGAGGCCAGCTAATGAACTCAGGTGATTACCTGTTGACTTTGCAGGCTGTTTCATGAACTCTGCAGATTTTCACGTATTCTCAGTCAGAGTCTCGTGGTCTGCCTCTTCTGGTGATCCCTGGAAGCTGTGGTGTTTATCTTTGGAAACAGTCTTGTCCTGTCTGCAAGCTGTTTTGGTCTCTCCTGGAGCTGCATTGCCCTCCCTGGAAACGGTCTTGTCCTCTCTGGGAGTTGTTTCTTCCTCTCTGGAAGCTGTCGTGCGAACTGACAACAGTTTAAATGCCTTTTAGCTTCAGGCAGCCGTTTCGTGAAATGTGATGGCAGTGTTATGGAATCTGACGGTGTTGATGTGAAATCAGGCGGTTGCCTGTTGGATTCCGGTGTCTGTCCTGTAGCTGCTGTTTTGTGGACTCAAGTGATTGTCTCCTTTACTCTTGCGACTGACTGGTGAACTGTGAACTTTGTCGACGTTAGCTGTGTGTGTTTTTCTGGTGGCTGTTATTGTGAAACCCAGGTGCTGGGGATGTGACAGAGTGGAGCTGGTTTTAGTGATGTGTTGTAAGTGGTGTAATATTCCGTAAGTAACCGCCCCCCACCCCACCGAGACATTGACTGAGGCTGTGTTCAACGAGTTGGCTTTTAAGAAGTCTACAAGCTTCAAATTACTTTGTCATTCAAGAATGTTAGCATTAGGTCACTCTGGATCTGTCTTACAGCTCGTTCTTGCTACTCTACACATATGAGTATTTTACATTTACGTGTTGATAAGTAAAGATGCACGTAAAGCAAATACGTGACGAAAGTAAACCATAAATGGGCTGATACTATCAGATGAGATTAGTAGGAAAGGACAATTGGTATGAAAGAAATGTACTGGGTTCACTTAAGGACTGAAACATTATTCATACAAACACAGAAACGAACAAAAAACACCTACCGGTTTTCGATCTTTGGATCTTCAACGAGGTATACTAACGAAGAAACCAGGGGAAGAAGGAAAGAAGATTTTTCTTTACTAGAATGAAGGGAGTAAAGAGAGAACTGGGAGAGATATAATATTTTGATGCAGAAAGATAATTGCTTAAACTGGGACGAAAACAGTAATGTGTGCAGTAATACAACTGACTAAAGGTTTTATTAGCACAGTATGTGTAAATCATGTCATGTAACATATATGGCTAGCAACACTTGACCATGGGGAGATGTTTCAAAGAAAGTTCAATGCCTTTTGTGCATAGCCCACCCAGCTACGGAAGGTATCTGCTTGCTGATTCTTCTGGAGCCATTTATTTCATAGAATGGAATTGTGGTCAAAGGGGCAAAAATTTTCACTCAAATCGCACATTTTTTACCAAGGTGAGAAAAAATAATAATAATAATAATAATAATAATTACAATATTTATATAGCGCAAAATCTTGATAAAATCAAATCTAAATCTTGCCAAAAATCAATCACAAAGAGCACACACATAAAACGGACTCTTCTGGAAAATAAAAGGAATGAACGTTTTGATGATTTTCTGGAAGAGAATATTCTTGACTGCTTTTTTGTTTCAAGGAATCTGAAAAGGCATGCACTGGACAAACATGAAACATTTCCTGGCACATTGTAATTTTCTTCCATTACGTACTCCAGCTTCCACATTGGTTCAGTATTACATTATTCATTTTTTTTTGTATTCCTCTGGAAAAACACTGAAGCAGCCACAAATCATTATATTATACTGTAAAACATTTGCCTGTAGCTTGAAATGTTGAAATGCATATGATTCTGTGAGCTCGATCGCTGTGGGCCGATTCAAACGCATGTGAAGATGCTATTAACTGATGGAATAATGATCGAAGGGAAAGAACTACCATCAAAGGGAAAGAACTACTGTCGACGGGAAAGAACTACTGCAAAACTGTCTTAGTTTGATTTCCTTTGACTGACACAAGAAAAATCAGCAAAATCTGTGGGACGCATTCTCTCAAGTAAAATCTACAGTTCCGAAATCCGTGTCCAGCAAGACTGTATTGTGTTTTTAAGTGTGGACAGAGCCTGTACACATTTTGACTTTGCTAGTAGGAATGGCAGTGTTTTCTGCCGGTGAACCAGTATGAAGGCAGTGCTTATTGCTGTCTTCTTTTTATACAGGATAGATTGTATAACCGTTCTTTATCCAGACCTAAACGTAGTCATACCGGATCTGTCTTTGGAGAGATAAGAACAGAATTTGGAGTAAATACAGAGTAAATGCAGATAAGTGATCTGGGAGGCAGAAATAAGAAAGTCTTGTGAGCAAAACAGAGCATGAGAGGAAACAGGATTCCCTAACTACTGTAAAGCAAACTAGATAGTTCCTGTGTTTCCAGAACAAGAGGGGACCTTTTATTTCTACATCCACATTACCACGCTGCGGGCTGGATGTCACGAAGATGACATTATTTGTGCCCTAAGGAATTATGAACTTCTTCTTTTTTATTGTCGATTGGAGTGTTTGACCCTGT
>JAPXFY010000017.1:18416960-18434460 GCA_030674185.1 Monoplex corrugatus | reverse complement strand
GTGTGTGTGTGTGTGTGTGTGTGGTGTGTGCACGCATTGTTTGTGTGTCTGTGAATTCTTGTATCCATTCATATTACTTGGCTCTTCTTTATTTTTTAATGTTCTATTCCTGTAAAGTGCAACGAGCATGTTTCTAACACGGACCATTTTTGCAATATAAGTGAAATTCTTATGTTTACAAATATTGTTAGTTTTGTGTTTTGTCTACCTGCCACCAGCATTCACAACCAGTGCTGCCTCTTTTTTTTGTTTTTTGTTTTTTTTTTTTGTTCAATATTACTCTTTTGAACGGGTCATATCGGAAAATAGACTTCCAAATATAATAAAAGGTGAAATCATATTTGCTTGCCAAGTCAAGAGTCCGGAATAAGTGGACGTAATAGATTAAAAAAAATGGATTGTCATGTTTTAAGCTGGAGCAATTTCTTGCCATTGTGAAATGTACAGTCAGTATCTAGATTATTGCCATAAATCATTCTTGTATAGTGCATGTCACCAGATTCATTTAGACTCACTGTGCATTACACATAATCAGACTTTTTTGGTGGAGCTCAAGCTGTTAGGCGACCTGACCATATTCCACTGTGTTGTTGCGCAGTCTGCATATTTAGTTTCAGTTTCAATTCAATTTCTCAAAACCACGTCTCTGCTCTCAGAATGAATTCCATATGCACTAACGCCACAGGTGCCATGTGATGGAGAAGGTCCAGAATGATCGCGGCACAAACCTTAAGCCTGCACATAAACCAACTAGCTGGCCAGGTCCATATTTAGTGGATGTCCATGTTGAGGGTTTTCATGTTTTCCCATAATCCAGCTACTGACATGATTTACAGGATCTTTAACGTGCATGCTTGGTGTCCTTCTGCAGCGGAGGGATCGGAAAAGTCTACCCTTTTACTCACCAAGTGGAGGTGTCTAGACGGATCAAACCCAGGACTTTCAGATTGGGAGTTCGAAGTTCACGCACTTGTTTAACGTACCCGACGAAGTAGAGTTCATAACTGCGGTTCTATTGGTTTGAATTCATGTGTTCCGTTGGTGATGTATCAGCTGAATATCTGTTGCTATAATCTGAGTCAAAGTGACTGCCAGCGTTCAAGTAAGTAGGAACCAGAAAAACACAAAAATAGAATCAGAATGCATGTTTGATATATCAAAATAAGACAAAAGGTCATTTGATCGAAAATTTACGCCTGTCTTGTCCTGTTGTATTTGATATGCTTTCTGATTCTATTTTCGTGTTTTTCTGTTTCCTCTTTGCTTGAACGCAGGGGGTGGCAGTTGTTTTGGATTCAAATTAAAAAGGCGCAAATTTTAGGCCAAAGCGCAAATATTAGACCAACTGACTTTGGCCAGGCGTATGTGTTTAATATCTTATCCTGTTGATACTGACATTTCATTCTTCTTTGACTGCCACCCCCACCCCACCCCCACCCCTTCCAATGAGGTCATGGCTTTGCACCTGCTCATGTGTGTCTATACTTATTTTCTGTTTCAATCCCTTCTTTATAAGAAAGGTCCAGTTGCGTCAGAGTTTTTCTTCCGGGTAGTCCAGTTTTCCATTCAGCCCAATGGCTGTTGAATTAAGATGTTTATCCTTTCCTTTGCACTAGGTACATCAGCCTTACTTACGTTCATATTTCCCATTTATTCGATCATCTATTTGTGTGTGTATTTTGTGTGTGCCTATACACACTTTCCCTCGGGACAAGATGCTCGAATAGTGCATTATAATTTGTTTATTTTTAATATTCAGTTTCTAGTATTTCAACCTTAGCTCTCCTCAGAACAACAATAATATGGCATGGCCACTTTTACCTTTTAGAATACATTTGTCTCCCCTGTTTCCTAATTACAGAATAGTATATACACATCTGCCATTTTTTCCTCTTGTTTATGTTTTTGATTTTGGATTCGTGTGGTCTCGTTGTTCTGTTGTTTGGCTCACACTGTGCAGGTGTTAGGTTCTGATCAGTTAGTTAAGTTTTCTGCTTTTCTTGATTTTCATTTTTCTTTGTTGCCTTTTGTGTTCCATTGATAAGGCAGTTTGTCCAAAATTTGCGCCTGTCTTGTTTGTATGTCAACTACGCATTCTGATTCTATTTGATGTGTTCGTGGCAACGGCTTCCACAAAGTGGGTGGATATATCCTAGACAGTCATGATTGTGATCTCAAACACAAAACGCGTCTAACTGCCAAACCTCTTTGTTGTCAAGACCACCGCTTTTTACTTTTTGTTGATTTTTTTTTTTAATGAGAGCTGTAATGTTGACAAGGGTTTGCCAAGGTTTGTGATAATTGTTTGCCAGTTTAAAAAAAAGGGCATAGTATCACGTTTTCTCTCCATTTGTATTTTCACCTTTTGTTCTGTTATCTTGCACATGTTTACAAAGTCCTCAGGTTTAGGGTTTTGGTTTTTGTTCAATTTTGTGTGGGTGATGGATATGGATGTGGATGTCCGTGGGTGTGTTTTGTTGTTTGGTTTTGTTTGTTTGTTTGTTTGTTGGGGGGCGTTTTTGTTTTGTTTTGTTTTTACTCAGACTTGTGGGATTTCTGTTTGTGTGTTTGTGGTCCCTTTTCATCCACTGGACGAGGCGGCAGGGAAGTTTTAGTCTTTTTGTTATTATCCGTTGTTTGGTGTCTGTTTGTGATCGTGCATTCGCGCTTGACAAAGGCTGGTTGGCCGAAAATTTGCGCTTGTCTTGTCTTGTTGTACTGAATACGTGTTCTTTTTGGTTTACTTGTTCTTCTGGTTCCTGTTTGTGTGTTTGTTTATGTGTTTGATTTTGGATTCGTGTGTGCTCGTTGTTCTGGTTGTTTGGCTCACACTGTGCAGGTGTTAGGTTGCTGATCAGTCTGCACATTTGTCTTTGGTGGGTAAACTCGTTATGTCATTTTTTGTTTCTTTGGTTTATTTGTCGAGTTATTTGTATCAACTATGTTAACAAACTTGTTGAGGTTTTTAGCTTTACACTGAAATGGTTTGAGTCTTCAATTCCGCATGCAGCAAGTGGTGTGGGCTGCCTTGATGGATGACATGAGTATTACTTTGAATCAGAAAGATTCATAGATTTGTGAAAGATTCATTGATTTACATAGATATAGGCTTGATGGTTTTCCCCATAGATGTACAGAGACAGTGATGTGTTAATGGGTTTTCTGTCATGGATTCATGGACATAATGATAAGTGTAAGGGTTTTCCCTTAAACATCTGTAGAGATAGTGATAGGTTCGAGGGTAACCCCCCCCCTGTAGATTTATAGAGACGATGATATGAGGGATTTGAGGGTTTTCCTAATAGGTTTATATGATAGGTTTAAGGGTTTTCCATCATATATTTATAGAGACAATGATATGTTTGAGAGTTTTCCCCGATTTGTCTTTTATGTCTGTGGAAACATTTGTCTCGTAAGACTATGACTAGGACAATTCAGTATTTTTGCCAGCGTCTGTTTTCATTCACTGTAGTTTATTTATCATTTGTTTGTTTTGATTGTTTTGTTTTGTTTTTGACTCAGTAGATTTACTACCGGTATGTGAACTTCAGGTTGCTCTCTCTCTCTCTCTCTCTCTCTCTCTCTCTCTTTCTTTCTCTGTGTGTGTGTGTGTGTGTGTGTGCATGTGTGTGTGTGTGTGTGTGTGTGTGTGTGTGTGTGTGTGTGTGTTTTGAAATCACTGCCATAGGCAATTAATTAGTTTAACTCTTGGTGAGCATGTTTCTCATGTAAATTAATTTTTATCATCATTACAACAACAAAAAATTATTTAGTAAGTAATACTCCTTAATGTCCTTACACATCAAAGACAGGACATAGAACAGTTCACTGTTGACAGCTTGATTCTGACCCGGGCTTCCCATCCCACTGTAGACCTGCAGTGTCATCTCCCTTTGATGATTTTAGGTACGAGAAAATGGAAAATGTAAAGTACTGCTTGCCTGCATGATTTTGCTGTTATTGATGTTTTCACAGCTTACCACGAAATGTGAAATGATTTTGTTTAAATGACCAAGAAAAATCAAGCTGGTGTTTCTTTGTAATTATTTGCCCCTATCTTGTGATTGTCTGAAAGGGTGTTTCTAATCAATATTTAAAATGTTTGAATGTTTTTGCTTTCATTTCAACATGAAATCTGTGTTACTTTTCAAGATTTACTTTCCTGACTGAAATGTACATACTGGTAGTCTGTTAGACATTCCTTGCACTGTATCAGCGAGCAACAGTTTGATGTTCTTTAGTATTTGTTGTGGGCCTACTGGCTCCATTTTCAGTGATAGGTTATGTTGTGAAATATGTTATGAATTGCTCAGGGGTAGTAACTGTCAGACCTTACTGTAAAACGGACTCTGTGAATGTTGATATGTTTTTATTTCTCCATGATTTACTTCTTGCAGATGGATCGTTCTTTTATATTATCTGTGGCTTTTATATATACAACAACAAAACTTCTGGCTCCCTCTCGGAATTTTCTTCATGTGTGTTATGTTGAACATTTATGTGAGGTTACAAAATATAATGTTCCCATTTATTTGATTACAATGTACCGGTAGAGTTTTATGGAACAAGACTGTGTGTGCGACATGATAACGCGTGTAGTCTGTTATCTTGAACAGCCAGCAGATACTAGATTTTTAACATATACTGGTTTTTGTCATTGCAGTAATGTTACCAAGAAACCTCAGTAAGATGATATAGAGTGGGTAGGGTGGGAGCTGGGGGGAGTTTTGAGATCATACAGGCCAGTGTCATATGTTTAAATTGCATTTTGACCTTTTCTGGTTCTGTGTATATATTTGTATAGCTTACATGTTTCAAAGTGCAAGTCGTTTTAGTTTACAGGCAGCAGACAAGGTAATTTCGACAATTACCTTCTAGAATGGAATATTTCAAAAGGAATGTAGAAGGCTGATATACCATTTTGGCAGGTATGCCTCAATTTGCTACTGTTTTGAAGAAGTTAAATGTTCATAGTTGCACAACACCACACACACACACACACACACACACACACACACACACACACACCGAAGGAAGGGAAGGGGGTGTACACTCATGACATGTCAACTAAAAATGTGTGTATACAACTTAGTTGGTCTGTGGATTTCATAAGCAGAAAGATAAAGCACTTTTAGGTGGTGATGTGTACACGTGTGTGTGTGTGTGTGTGTGTGTGTGTGTGTGTGTGTGTGTGTGTGTGTGTGTGATCTTGGGTATGGTGATGTGCACATATGTGACTGGTTCTTGCGAACGGGGTCACAAGTCGCAACGTGTGAACTGAGATACAGGCCTGAAAAGGTGGTGACGGTCGATCTGGGTGATTTGAGAGTTTTGTTCCTACACATTGTCTGACCATTAATCTATTAATTATGGCAAAGATTAAAGTGAAATTTGGGCTGAAAGAGTGTTAAAATAACATTTTAAAGTGATAACCCATCGAGAATGTGCAGATTTTTTCTGTGAAAATGCGTGTGTTTGAGCTTTAATTTAGGCCATGAAACCGTACAGGGCCTCAGCATATCGCATACCTTTGAATCAGCTCGCGAAATAGCTAGTATATAGTGCAGAATCACTTTATCTATCACTTCACTAAGTTTGATGAAGATAGAATACTGGTTGCTAAGGAAAAAGCAGAGAATTTTGTTGTCCTTCTTTAACTCTGCTTTTCTCAAAATGGCCGTCCCATCACCCACTCCCTTTAAATTAATGTAACTCGCTCGATTTTCCAGTTAGACAATTGAATTATACATCATTGGAAAGAGCATTTTTTCTGTTTCCGGTGATATAAGTATCTCTATACCCCCCAAAATTAAGTTGTGACCCCATTCGTGAGAACAGGTCACATATGTGTGTGTGTGTGTGTGTGTGTGTGTGTGTGTGTGTGTGTGTGTGTGTGTGTGTGTGAATCTTGGGTATGTTTAGTAAATATTATATATATATTTTTAACTTCATTTCCAGTCATGTTTCACATTTTCAGTGCAAGGGAGTAACACTAAAACTTTCTGTGCTGTTTCAAAAACATTTTATCTCTTACACGTGCATCTCCTCTCCCTCAACAAAAATTTGTCACTGCCATATATATATGTCTAAGTGCATGTGTGTGCAGAAAAAAATAATGGTAAAACAAAGTAATATCAGCTATTTATGGCTTATTTCAGCTAAAGATTATTAAAAGTTTAGGCTCTGCAGAGCTGCCAGTGCTTATTTGAGGAATCGCAAATGTAATAGCTAAATTCAGTCTAGTTTTGGAAATTGAGCAACTGAATTTAAAATATCCTGCATAATCCATTATGATTACAATGTGGTGTTGTCTTCCTGAATTTCAAATAATAAGGGGTGAGTGGGGTGTTTTATGTTTATGTAGGCCCTGTGTGTTTTGAAGGGTTATGTTTCTGGTGTTTTTGTTTTCTGTTTTCAGTAATCTGATTTTCTTTATGTTGTGTAACTATGCTTGTCACCCATACTGAGCAAGTAATTGCTGCACAATCTGCATAATCTGTCTTCTGTGGCCATGCATGTCAGGTGTTTTTTGTTGTTGTTATTGTTGTTTTTCATAAGCCAGACACTGACATGACTTGCAAGATCTTTAATCTTGCATATTTAGTATTCTGCATGCATAGGAACACAAAGAGGGTGTGGGGTGTGGTGACACTAACAGGTCTCCACATATGGTAATCTAGTAAATAAGAAACATCTTCACCCGTACCCACCAGGTGGGATTATATTGTTGGCTGAACTTGTTCAAATTCATAGTGATACAAAACAAATGTCGTTAAACAGCCCACACTCAAGCCAACAGGAATGAGATAAACACTAAAATCAGAATGTGTATTTGATATAACGAGACAAGGCGGGCGCAGATCATAGTGATCATAATATTTGGAAATGAAGCAATTACTTTTGTCTGTATTTTCCCACACATCTGTTTAAATTTTTGTTTCTAACAATTTCTTGTCTGAGGATCTTCTACCAACACTTGTATATAACATATAAATGAAAAAAAAAAAACTAACACTTGCATTTTAGGTCAATAATTCCCCCACTCCTTTTATCACTCCATTTTTTAAAAGGATATTGTTTCATATTGATTGGAAAGAGTTGTGTATCTGCGATGAAAATACGTTAGCAAGATTTTCTCAGGTGTTTCAGGATAGATCTTAACCTTTTTGGGGTCAAATGTCGTTGAAAGTCACAAATGCACCGAGGTTGAAGTCATGGTGCCAAGGTCACACACGCAACACGCACACACACACACACACACACACACACACACACACACACACACAATGCAAAAGCCAAGAATCAGCACATTCTCAGAAGCTTCTGACAATAGCTCTTTTCTGTTTTTGCTGTTGTGACAGTATAGCCTACTATTGCCCTCGTTTCATAAGTTGTTTGACCCGATGCTTCTTGAAGATTACAGTGACTTTGAGAAGTACAAAATACTGGATTTTCTGTGATAATTTTTGCATAAGAAGCAAGGTTGTTAGAATGATTAAATCATCATGTTTCATTCTTGCAGAAGAAACTCTGGACTATCCAAGTCTGTATGAAATGCTTTTGCTTTGTGAGCAACTCCTCCAATAAGAAACATTTAATCATATGGAGTATGGCAGAGGCGGGGGCATTGGTCTGCATTAACGTATGTGAATGATTGATTTGAGCGATACAATCCTCCATTATAGTCAGTCTTGGGTTCGCTTGGATGAATATTCCTCATTATCATCTTGTTAAGTCTGTTTTTGCTTATTCCAGTGGAAAAAGATTATCCCAATGACCTGACCATCTTTCTATCAGTGATGATCATTTCACCTTCATGACACTGCATTACACTTTTACTCACATTCATCAGTGTATGACATCCTTGTATGTGTATGAAAAAGAAAACAGCTGGGATTTTGTCTGTTTGTTTTGTTGTTCTTTTTACTTGAAGCCTTGTAAATTCATTCCAGAATCAATTCAAAGTGATTTGTTATGACATGATATATCATTATGTGATTGAAACTATTGATAGTTTGCAAAGATTTATAACTACTTTTCAATGTTTACTTTCCATGTAAAGTACATTCATTCCGAAATCATTCTGAAGGAATTTGTTATGACATAAAAGCTTATTTTGTGATGTGATAGTTCTCATATGACTTTTATAGACTCTTTTGTTTCTACTTTAGTTTCTTGACTGTCTGTTACCAGACATGCTTTGATTCATATTTTTGAACCAAACAATTTCATTCAGAATGTGTTGTGCTTTATGAAAACAGGTGTTGATTATTTTTCTTTCACAATTTTTACATAAGTACTGTATACTCATTCTGACATTAGTTTGATGTGGACTATTGGGATGTAGGAAACTGAACTGTGAGTGAATTCTGATTTAAGAAATTCAAGCCTTATTCTTCAGTTCTTTAATTTTTTTTTAAAAAAACTGTTCATGAACTTATACATGTAAATAGGTCCAAATCTAGTTTGTAGTACCATCTAGTATTACACTCTTGTTTTAAATCAGGTTTTAAGCTGTACTGGATTGATTACATGTTCTTAAATGTAAATAATTTTACTGGTGATGGTAAGTGTTTTGTATGATTATCTCAGTTTGTGGTGATGTGTTGACAAATCAGTTGTGTGCATTTTTTTAAAAAATTATTGTTGCTAAGTTTCTCAAAGTTTTTGTTACCCTGTTTTTGTAATAATACCTACGTCTGAGTGTTATTTATTTGGACAAAAAAATAATAAAAGATTTTTTTGTGTCTCACTTGTCTTTTGTTGTGATCTTTGTGTTAATCAGCTAAAAGAAATTTCAGAAAAATGTGCGAGTGCATACGCATGCACATGTATACGCATGCATATGTGCATTCAAGTAAATGCAGCAAAGAACATTGTATGTTTTCACTTCATGCACATTCTGTTCTAGCTGCAGAGAGTGGCAAAATACAAACTTGCCAGCAGTAGACATCAAAACTGAAAAAATGTATGGCATATACTCCTGGAGGTGTGGCTGGCATAAAGTTCCTTTCTTCCAATCTTAATGCACAGGTTTGAATTAAGATTGAAGAAAACTTTGTGCTTACAGCCAGCCTCCTGTCCACCCAGCTATAAAGGGGTATCTTATACGATCCTGTTAAAAGTTGAGGAAGGTAAAGCGATGAGACAAAGATGGCCAGTATCTCCATAGAGCTGGCCCCAAGAAAAGCTGAGGTCTCCCACTATTTCCCTACAAGGTTAGGGTCATGGGACTTCTTTTCATCTTTATGTAATGGACATTTCATGTGCACTTGGATCAAGCAAATACCCCAGATATCTCCAGCAGGTAATACTCCAATGTCATTTTCAAAAAAGTTGTGTCTTGTTATGTGAATAGTTCATGTCTAAAAATTTTCGAGTTTCTATCAAGCCAAACTGATAGGAATCTGGAAAAGATTCATCCCCATGTTGGGAAAAAATCTTCATTACGACCCATTTTCTTTCACTGTGACTCTTATCAGGCCAGGATCAAGAAAAACCCATTCTGGCAACACCCAATGCATCTACTTGTGTTCTGACAAAAGCCATAAGCCAGTTAACCCTTTGACTCCCACACCCTGTCCACCAGCATCCTGCATTGTCAACAATGCTGGCAAAACAAAACCTTAACCCTTTGACTCCCTCACCCTATCCACCAGCTTCCTGCTGGAAGCCTGTGGTTAGGGTGAGGGAGTCAAAGGGTTAAATTTTTGCAGTTGGTGGATAGGGAGCAGGAGTCAGAGGGTTAAGACAAAAATGAAAACACACACACACACACACACACACACACACACACACACACACACACACACACACACAAAATCCAACCTCACAACTTCTTATCAATGGGGATGAAACACAGGATAAAGAAATGAAGAAACTAAAAGTGACGAGCAGTCTTCTGAGTAATCCAAAACCAGACACCTTCATCAAAACAACATAACAAAGACTTTAATTTCAATGAAGATAAAGACTACAATGTTCTTCATTCTCTGCACGTCACAGAAAAGCGCTGTGAAAGAAAAGAAACTGACCCCAAACTACATCTGTTTAATAAAACTATTCACTGTAACCGTCACATGCTGAACGTATTGAAACTTAAACATTTATAATTAACATGCAAAAAAGAAAAAATCTCAAGCTGGCATTTAGGCCAATCCATCCATCTGTAAGCTTGTTTCTGTACCATAAGACAGCACTCACAGTTTACTGTTAAACTGGCATATTTCCTCCCTGGTCAGTTCAAAGTACTACCATGATTTAGCACAAGTCAAAAACACGAAAACTGAACCATCAGAAGAACCTGAAAGCATGCATGACCATCCAACACAGACTTCATTCCCAAATCCCTCAGTTCTTTGTTGCGTGTCTTTTCTGTCCCTTGCTTCACATTAAGTACACAAGGTTTCAAATAGTATAGCAGTTCTTCAATCATTCTCTGCATATTAAGCCCTCATCCATCACCTACCCCTCCCCTAAACAAGACAGAAGAAAATGTCCAACCCTGATGACAATGTTATATCTGTATACTGGGCCTGCATTTGACTGTAGTGTTCACACAAAACTAAGCCTGAAAGTAAGATAATAACCAAAATCAATCAACTGGCAACAGGAATGTAACAAGCATAGTGATTGTTAACAGTTGAACAAAATTTCAATTTTAAGCCTTTTATACCACTTTTTATCAATAATAATTACTCATTTTTACTGTTGATATGTTCTTCAAATAAACTTCAGTCTAAGTTTTAAACGGGTAAAATGGATAAGATAACTTACCAAATCCTTTCAAATAAACTTCAGTCTAAGTTTTAAACGGGTAAAATGGATAAGATAACTTACCAAATCCATTCAAAATCAGATATTTTGTTGTTTTTGGGTTTGGTTGGGGTTTTTCTTTTTCAAACATGATTCTTTAAATGACATGAATAAGAAATCTGAGTGTACTAACACCATACGGCTTATATATATATATGTCTCTTGTGCTCTGCAGGGACACACTACAGAAACATCTAGGAAGCTCAGAGGAATTCAATCTAAAATCTAAAGGACTGAAGGAGAACACTGGTTTCATCATAGAGCAAAAGACCTGATGGATGGTTTGCTTTCATATCACTGTGATTACAAAATTGGGACATGCTCTTTGCAACTATATGCAAGTCATCATTTGACTGTACTTTGGCCTGGGATCCAAAATATGGTACAGCTCTATCCATTAACAAAACTGTAAATTTACTGATAATCTCTCTCTTGTGCACACACACACACACACACACACACACACACAACACACACACACACACACACACACACACACACACACACATACACACACACACACACACACACACACACACACACACACACAAACGCAAACATACCCACAGAGAGTAGTCATCTGTTATTTTTTTTCTTTTCCTTTGTTCCCTCCTCTTCCATATCACTTTGTCACCATAAAAAGAAAACTGCTCTTGCAAAACAAAAACAAAATCAAACAAACACAAAACCAACAAAAGTACAAAAACAGAAAGCATAAGATAAAGAATTACCACCTCACTGTTGGTTATTTCAATCACAAAATCACAATGTAATTTTCACATTTAACTTTTCCTCATAACGACTGACAACAACAAAAATCAGTGATCAACTGAAAGGATTTTAAGTAAAGATCACAAAAGACAATAATATAATATTCAGTTATTAACTTGAGATCACTAAAGTTATTACCAGCCAAAGTGCATGTTCAAAAGAAAAAGTCAATGATGGTGAAATCATGTGAAGACATAAACATGAAGACAAAAAAAAGAAATGATTATGTTTTTGGCTTGAATTCTGTTTTTGTTGCTGTTATTTGTTTGTTTTATTAATAGAAATGTTTTTGTTTTATTAATAGAAAAAAAAGCTACAGCAAAAGGGAGATAAAACACGAATTGTTTTCATTCACTCAAAAACATTTCAACTAACAGATGAAATGCTCCAATCATACTGCTGCAGCCAAAACGGCTCTCAGGAGAATTTGCACTTGGAAAAGTCCATCTCTGGGTGTTGCTGCATAAACCTGCGAGAAAGAAATCAACAACTAGTTCAATATGATTAACAAAAATATCGTGTGGTATCTGTAGAGTGTGTGTGTGTGTGTGTGGTATGTCTGTGTGTGTGTGTGCACGCGTGCATGTGTATGTGTGTGTGTGCATGTTGTGTGTGTGTGTGTGCGCGCGCCATGTGTGCGTGTTGTGTATATATGCATGTGTGTGTGTATGTGTATCTGTTTATCTGTGAGTGTACGTGCATATCTGTGTGTATGAGCGTGTATGTGTGCATGTGTAGTGATTTGTATGTGTATTTAATTTAAGTTATCTATATATCTGCCTTGATGTAAGCATGTGTGCATGTGTATGTTTGTGTGTGTATGTGTGATGTGGTGAAGTGTAAGTGCAAAGTGTGTGCACATACAGAATGTGTGTGTGTGTGTGTGTGTGTGTGTGTGTGTGTGTGTGTGTGTGTGTGTGTGTGTGTGTGTGGTGTGTGTGTGTGTGTGTGTTAGCCATTGTATAAGCAAGTACAAGGGCAATTTCCAGTTGAATGAGACCACATCTGTATAGCTTGAAAACGCATTTACAGTAAATGGGAAAATGAATCACAGAAAACGTCAGTCTATGATGTAATTATGTGCCAAATTTCGTTATTCATCTTTGATCCGTCTTACGCTTCTGACAGTGTATGTCAAGGCCCTGTCAGACATTGATTTGAAAAATGGCAAAGAAAATGGCGTTTTCAACAGCTGATTATCGCAGCTACATCAAGGTACGTGTCGCCCTCGGAAAGAATGCATCCAAAATACTTGAGGACACGAGAGCTTTGGGACAACCTTCTGCTTCTTCGAAAGCAGCTGTGTTCAGATGGGTAAAACATTTTGCAAGTGGCCAGGCCAGCACTGAAGACAACAGGGGGAAAATGCAAAAAAGCAAAAAGTGTGATGAAAAGTTAGTGGCTAGTGTGAAGGCAATGGCTGATACTGATTCAAGAGACAGCCTTGAAGAGATCGCTGATTGTCTCAACATTCATTCGTCGACTGCATCGAGGATCCTACAAAATCAGCTTGGCTACAGGAAGGTGTCATCAAGATGGATCCCTCATATTTTGACGCCAGAAAATAAGGAGGGTAGGTTACGTTTCTGCCAAGATTTGCTGAAAATTTACAAGAACTGCGACCCTAAGCAGCTGAATGAAATTGTGACAGGTGACTAAACCTGGGTGTACATGTATGAACCTCGGATAAAGTCACAGAACAAGGCCTGGATTCCTAAAGTGGGATTCCTCCTCAAATCGCTCATCGTCAACGTTCGCAAAAGAAAGTGTTATACACCATCTTTTTCAACACAAAGGGGATCGTGCTACAGAAACCATACAAACAAGGAGAGACCATCACCAGAAACTTCTACAGAGACTCAGTACTGTCTGACATCAAGATGTTTTATGCAACTTCTCGACCAACTGCAGGCATGAGAGGAATCAAGATTCTTCATGATAATGCACCTGCTCACAAGTCAAGGCTCGTACGAGAATACCTTGCAACCGAGAACATCCATACTTTGCCACACCTGCTTACTCCCCAGACCTTCCACCCTGTGACTTTTACCTGTTTCCACATCTGAAGAAATCACTGGCAGGGAGGTTTCAAGAGCTGAGCAGCCTTGGGAACGGCAGTTTTCCAGTGTCTGTCACATATACCCAAAGAAGACTGCAGAGCAGCATTTATACAGTTGATCGAGCGAATGCAGAAATGTGTGGCAGCAGGAGATGAATACTTCGAACAGATGAAATGAGTTGGGTTTTTTCCGGTGAGTCTTTGACGTACAAGTTCGTTGGTCTCATTCTACTGGAAAGTACCCTCGTATATGCTATGTTTCTAACCATCACAGTCTACCCCATCTTAACCCGTTCAGTGCCGGCGACCGAATATTCAGTCGGCTCTCCGTGTCATCCTCTTTGCCAGCGACCGAATATTCTGACAGTCTATTTTTAGCATTTTTCATGGGGAATTACGGCAAGCAGAAGTGACGCAGAACACAGATACACAATCTACAATCCTTCCCCGATAATGAGATACTACGCAGTTTCTGTGACGTTCCTCCCAAAATTTGCAAACGAAGCAATTAGCAGGGGACCCCATTTACGTAAACACTCCGACAGCGAAAATGGCTGACAGCGCCGAGCCGAGCACTTCAAGCAGACGACGCGCTTCCATTCCACTTTCCCTTGCCGTTTAACTTGTGCTCCAAAATGATTCTGACATCGAATCAGTTGATTCTTTGGATGATTTTAGCGAGGACAGTGATGTTCATGGCGATGATGTGGCCAGAACAAGTGCACCGCGTGCCTTGACTGACTTCGACGCCAGTGATATGTCAGTCAGTCATGACTTAACTGTTGATCCTGCTTTCACGGCGGAGACAGAGGTGAATGGTGCTGAGACTGAAAGCGATAGTGATGGGGAGGGTGGGAGGGCGCCAGTACAAAGCAGGAAAAGGCGTAGAGCTTTGAGAAGCAGGGGTGCAGGACGAAGAAGAGGGACAGCAGGAAGGGGGGTGGGGCAGGGGAGGGGGCGGGTCCGGGGTGCGAGAAGAGGACGGACAGTGACTGGAACTGCATGTTTCGACAGTCAGTTCGTCGATGCGACAAACACAAGACCTGTGTCATTTGAGTTTACAGGGGATGTGGGCATCAAAGTATCAACTGAGGGCTTTGGAGCTGTAGATTATTTCAAGTTGTTTCTCACACAAGATCTCCTTCAGAGGCTTGTGACTGAGACGAACAGGTACGCACAGCAGATGATCACGGCTGCCAGTCAGAAGGAGGGGGGAATTTCTAAACATAGCTCACTGAGACAGTGGAAAGACTGTTACCAACTCGCGTGCGTGCGTGCTGCGTGCGTGCGTGCGTGTGTGTGTGTTTGTTTTACTTATTTTGCTTGTTCATCCTGCTTATGGTGCAGTTATATATTTTGTCACATGTTACTTATTGCTGTGTATGTTTGTGTGTATGATTTCAGATACCTCTTCAGGCAGAACACCAGCTGTTGTGGTACCATCAAAGCCAACAGACTGGTGAAGGAGATGACTGACCTTGAGGTCACCAAAAAAGGGGACATGAAGGCACTTCTCCTTCTTTCAAGGAGTACCACACGAAACTCAAGTACTGGCTTGAAGATTAGTTTGTGGAGACGCTTGACAGTAGTTGAGTCGGACATCCATAATCTGTAAATAGTTGGTGGTTTTTGCCTTTTTTTTTATTTCTTCATTTCTTCAGTGATGGGAACTCTTCTCTTTGAATTGGTGTGCCTTCAAAATAACATGGATTTAGGATTGCTTTTTGTTTCACTTTGGAATGTATCATGCCACTGAGTGCAAAATTTCCGCAAATTTGGTGAGTACAAATAAAATATTTCACCAAAAATTCAAATGTTCATTTTTTGTCTTTCTGTGAGTGTCATTTTGAAGAGAAATCATTTTGCTACAAACTTTATTCAACATTTTATTGTCTATTTTGTCTCCTTTAGCTTCAGGAATTTTTTTATGAATTATTACCCTAATTCACAAAATGCGCCCTGGCAATGGCGATGCACACTTTAATTACATCATCTGGCACTGTAAGGGTTAAAGGGGAAAACACTATGAGCTACAAAATTACAACAAATCAAACATGTTGTGATGGTTAACTGTATAATATTAAACTCCTACAGTAGTAGAGACAGGTTAGAGATATGACAGCAAAGCCTGGATTTTTCTGTGTTATCAATGGGCAAAGAGTGCAGAAATTACTGCAAAGAGATGTATGGATCACAGTCTAAAGTAGTAACTCTGTTCTCATATTATTTTGTAGACCGCAATGGTTATGCAATCAAAATATAATTTCGTAGAGGCGCCTGATCACTTGCGGGTTCAATCCGCCTTGGGAGGAACTCTGCCTAACAAAAATTTGCCTCTTAAATCCTTTTCGTTTCACACAACTATGCCAATCATCTATCAGCTCTCTATAACCAAATACTCTCTGACTGCAAAATTCATGTCATGCTTGGGGTTAGCATATGCATCACTGTTACATCAGCAGCAGCAGCAGCATGTGCCCTGCCGCATGGCGTTGGTGATCAAGGCCCTCCATATATGAATCTATCCCTTGTCGTTGCAAGTACATCTTCCACAGCCACACTGTTACATATGTTCAGGAAAATGTGCATTACCTTTTTTTTTTTTAGCAGTCACAATTGACATGTACCTGCATTACGTATCCGCCTTTGTCTCTCATGCTTCTGTGAAGAGCTTAGGGCTCTTGCAAGACAAGGTGCTGTACAAATAATCATTATTATTAGGGCTTTTGTAAGATCAGACACTGTACAAACAGTCATATTATTCTCATTATTGGGCATGAAAAATGTACCACCGTGCTTCAATGGGAATATGGAACACTTTTAAACAAGTTCCCCTAAAAAATTAACTTACTTTTGCATGACATCCTGTTTTTTCTGTTCGTCTGATGTGGGCAGGCCCCTCTCTTTTTGCCGTTGGTCGTACATCATCTTCTCCACCATGGCTCGTGTCTCCCCATCCAGATCCCCCAACTGCAACAAGCATGCCACGCAATGAAATGACATACAGGTATAGAAAACCACTATGCTGACTAGTAGGCGCAGTTGATTGAGCCATGGACTCCAGATATGAGTTCTCAAGTTTGATCCCACCCCCCAAAACAAATGTCAATGCGACCAGGTTGGTTCTTTTGATAGAGCTGTGGACTCAAGGCCTGTCCAAGCCCAGCTCAAAGCATTAAAAACTGGCCTGTTTTCTGCCCATCTTATATTTCCATCATTCATTCATTCCATCAAGCACTACCCTATGGTGGGTCACACATAAAAAGAAATGTGAAAATATTTCAACAAGGATTTCTCTGCCATTGAGAACAGATTTCTTCATCAGAATTATTGTTCTGACCTACTTGTTTGTGGACTTTTATCACTGTCTGGCCTGATATGGAGTGACCTTGATAAGTTTATTGGCCCTACTTTTACGTTCAATTCAATGACACAATATCACAACATTTTCAATCAAACCAAAATGGGAGATATTATCGTAACATATGGATTAGCTACCTTACTAATTGTTCAAAGATGGAACATCCCTCTTTTATCCTTTTTGGCAAGATGGGTGGGTGGAGGGAATAAACAGATAGAAGAGCAGATAGTGGCAACTTGACAGATGGTGATAAACAACAAATCTGACCTTAGAATTCTCTGGCTGCACCTTCTTGGTGTTGATTTCAGGGTCAGAGGTCACGATACGGCTCCACCACTCCATCTGGTTCACCTGGTAACACACAAAACAGGCCATATTTCAGGATTTTATTTTCAGTATATCACTATCGTAATTCACCTGGTAAAGCTCAAGACAGGCAATATCTCAAGATTTTATTGTCATCATAACACAACATAGTTCACAAGTGACGCGCA
>JAPXFY010000017.1:18389460-18411960 GCA_030674185.1 Monoplex corrugatus | reverse complement strand
GAAGCTGAAAGAACCCATGACATCTTTACTGAGGAACAGTTACATATTGAAAACACACAAACATTCAAATACAATATGTAGGCCTACCTCAACTTCAGACAGAGTCTGGGTCCAACTATAGTTGGGGAGGTCAGCGCCATTGCCAGAATTTGGTTTCAGTTTACCTTTGTCTTTCTCATCTTCCTCCTCCTCATCATCATCAGCTGCCTGGAAAAAAAAAAAAAACAATGGGAGAACTGACACTACAGATAGTTCATTTTAATACCAAGCAGACAGACAACCATACATCGTTGTGGGTATGTGCATGTGTGCATACATCTGTGCGTATGCACAAGAGCATGTTTACATTTTTCTATGTGTAACTGAATGCACAAGTATGTGTACGAATACGAAAAATAAGAAAATAACAATATGAGTATGTGTGTATATATGTACATCATATGCGTCTGTGTGTGTGCATGAATGCTTGCATGTGTGTATGAGTAATACAAATGTGCTCAATTACTACAAAGTGCAAGACCTTTTCCGTTTTCTTTTCAGACTCTCCTGCATCACCATTGGCATTGACAGTCTTGGCGTCTCCATTGACACTGACAGGTGCATCTTTCTGTCAACAAACAGCACAAACATTACTCTTTCCCTTGCTTTCTTTTTCCATGCTGTGAAGAATTTTTCACAGGAAAAGCACATGCTACATAATACATTACATCAGTTACAAATATTCAAAGAACATTCTCTTACTGCAAGTCTAAAAAACTCAAAGCAATGGCCTTTCCCATCAATCCAAAGGAAGAACAGGGATACTGGTCCTCATCCCTGGTAATGCTCTTCATGTAGGATCACACAAGACCAATTCAGGAGTCACATGTTCTTCCACACACATTGTATGGGAATGAGTTCGGCAGCTTTGAGTTCTGCATCCGCTGGTCCCTCTTCCGTTGAAAAGCAGCTGTTTTGCGCTGTTCAAATGTGACTGTGCCTTGCATGCACTACTGTCACCAGCTTACTCTGCAGCAGGCAATATCTTCCTAACTGGTGATGTCAACGCCACAGCTACACGTTTGGCTTAAAGTTACACAGTATCCTTGTATCACTTGGTGGTCTTCCCTAATCACAGTGTCTTAGCTTTGGCTCTCTGTATTACAGCAACTCAATGATGCAGCTGTCTTCCATACAGACATTTCTTGTAATAGGAAGCTGGTGTTTGATGAGGAGACGCTTCATACTTGATAAGCCACACTTTATACTTCTTCAGAGATTCATGATTAGATAATGGTCTTCCCACGCAATGTTGAAGCTCTCTCACGGATATGTTTGGTAGAATTGTTACAGCTTTTGAATGTACAATCTCACAGTAATACAGAAGGGTGCTTAAGATGCACAGCAGCTAAGCCATCACTGCAGGTACCCCATTATTTTACTTGATACTGGAGCCAGTTGGATCCATATGCTGTGTTTCCAGAAATTATATATGCTGTGACAGATAACAACATGGTCTGCTGTCTGATCTTCATTCATAATGTGTAGAGGAAGCAACAATGCCTCACCTACACACACACACACACACACACACACACACACACACACACACACACACACCACACACACACACACACACTCTCTCTCTCTCTCTCTCTCTCTCTCTCTCTCTCTCTCTCTCACTCATACACATACACACTCTCTCATGCACTTACATACATATACACATACACACGCACACAGATTCACATTCACAGGAAAATAAGACAGGGATGGAGGAGTACATATGCACTTATATTAAGATCCTGTTATTCTTTACTGTGACAAATGGGGGAGAAAAAGTCTGAAGCTGTGAAACCACACTCACATACACACAACTCAGTCATCCTCTCTCTCTAACTGTTCATCAATTTCTGCCTGCCTGCCTGTCTGTCTGTCCGTCTCTGTTATTGTTTCACCTTCTTTATGTGCGTGCGTTCCTCTCTCTCTCTCTCTCTCTCCTCCCCTCCCTGTCCGCACACACACACACACACACACACACACACACACACACACACACACACACACACACACACACACACACACACACACACACACACACCTGTGTGTACACATATGTATGCACAAATACACACATACAGAGATGCATGCACACACCATGCATGTACACATGAAATGGATGTGTTCTACCACCCACACTCTTCTCCATCTTTGCAGTGATGGTATTGACTACTTTCAGACAGTTTGTCAGAAGAGTAACATCCAGTTCTCCTCAGATGGAAAACTTCAGCCTGTGGAGACCTCCAATTCTTGACAAAAATGCTCAGAGCAGTCCTGGGGGAAGTCATCTTCGCAGATGACAACATACTTGTCGCGCACTTCTGTGTGCATGCGCGCACATGTGCAAGTGTGCCAGTCTTTGTGCCAGTGTGCATATGCATGTGTGTGTGTGTGTGTGTTGTGTGTGCGTGCGTGTGTGTGCATGCATGCGTGTGTGTGCGTGCATGCATGCGTGTGTTGGGTGTGTGTGGTGTGTGTGTGTGTGTTGGGGTGTGTGTGTGGTGTGTTGGGGTGTGTGTGTGTTGTGTGGGGGTGTGTGTGTGTGTTGGGGGGAGGTGGTGTGTGTGTGTGTGTGTGTGTGTGTGTGTGTGTGTGTGTGTGTGTGGTGTGTGTGTGTGTGTGTGTGTGTGTGTGTGTGTGTGTGTGCTGTGCGTGTGTGTGTGTGTGCATGCATTGGTGTGTGTGTGTGTGCATGCTGTGCTGTGTGCGTGTGTTGTGGTGCGTGTGGCGTGCGATGTGTGTGGTGTGGTGCGAGTGTGGTGTGTGTGTGTGTGTGTGTGTGTGTGTGTGTTGTTGTGTGTGTGTGTGAAGCATATGTGCATGTGTGTTCATACATGTGTGTATGTGCGTGTGCATGTGTGAGAATACATGTGTGTGTGCGTGTGCATGTGTGAGAATACATGCATGGAAGCACCACAGCATATGATACAAGGAGAGAGATTGAGCCGCACACCAGTGCTAACAAACCTGACTGAGCTCCTTCTCCAGCTGCTCAGCCTCAGCGTCAGTCAGTTCTTTTATTTTAGGCTCCTCTTCCACTTTGCTTTCTGCCTCCTTCCGCTTTCTCTCTGCTTCTTCTCTCTCCTTGGCTTTTTTCTCCGCTTTCTTCTTCTCTTTTTCCATCTGTTCCTTCTTCAACTGTTGGGCTGCGGCCTGGTGCTTGCGGAAAGAGGACATTACCATCTGGAAAATACACAAATACAATACAAAATATTTAATTTTAAATTTCATCAATGAAATTTGAAGAACTCAATGTCACTGGTGTGGAATAATAGTTCAGATGAGAGGATGATGTTGATATAATGTCTGATGAAAAAGGACGACAGCGAACATAAAGCGGCTTCTGTCAAGATGGAGTGTGTAATCTGAATAATCACATGACAATCATGTGACAATAACATCACGTGACACACATATTACATCATAACTGGGTTATCCATCACTACAAAGACCAAGTGTTGTCCTCTTTTACTGTTTTGTTGACCTGTAAAACCTTTTTTCCCCTCAACTCTGACCCTGAATTCGAAGACACAGTACAAAGACTCTCTCTCTCTCAAGCACACACACACTAATACACACACACACACATACACAGTCTCTCTCTCTCTCTCTCTCTCTCTCTCTCTCTCTCTCTCTCTCTCTCTCCTCTCTCTCTCTCTCTCCACACTCAACACATATATGCAACATTCTCCCCCTGACACCCCCCCCCCCCCCTCCTCCTTTCCACAAATCAATGTAATTGACCGTAGTATTTCAGAGAACAGGAAGGTGACAACAATTCGACTGGTGACTACATTACTACAAAATGTAAGATACTAGGAGTATCACTAGACAAGCCCTGATGAGTAGCCTACATTTTAACATCAATAATTCACAGAAATGATACAGGCTTAACAAAAAAATATTTTTTTAAAAACGAAGAAGAATGAACAGGACATATCTACTACCAAAAAAAAAAGTAAAGAATAATATAAGATACAATATACCACAAAAATCAGCAATAGGTGCAATGAAACTAAAGAAGCTTGGTTGAAAACAAAGTCACAGGTGCAAAGAAATAGAAGACCGACACAAAACAGATCCTCAGAGTCAGGGTATGTACAGAAGAACTGAAGAAATTGCCCACAGGAAAAAGACATGCACACCAACTGGTTGCTTAAAATTGAAAGATGGTAAGCTTATCATAGGAAAAGACAAAATATTAGATGGGGAGAGTACACTAACTCACTCCGTACAACCTTGACTGTGTGTTCACAGAGCTGATCAAAGTGTGTGACTGTACGGTGATCCTGACCAAAAATTTGGGGTATTTTTAACATGGCACATGAAGAAGAAATATTCAAAGAAGAACTTCAATATTTTGGCAAGAACTAACCCAGCATATAAATATTCAGATCTGAAAGTTTCATTTTGTTCCTTTATGTTTTGCATTTTTTGTGATTTTTCCCCTAACCCTTCAAAATGGGCCGTCTGATTTGCTTTAACTTTACAGTGAAACCATCATGAGAAACCTAGAAGAATGCCCTGGATTAAAGATTGGAGGAAAAATGATAAACAACATGATTCGTTATGCAGATGACACTGTGCTAATTGCAGAAAATGAAAGGGACCTACAAAACCTTGTGAATATAAATATTATATAATAGGAATAGAAAGCAAAAATAAAGGGCTGGAGCTAAACAGCAAGAACATGGAAGTCATGTTATCATCATCATCATCATCAAGTGCCTAGCCACATGGCGTTGGCGATCATGGCTCTCCATATGTTTCTATCCCTTGTTGCCGCAAGTGCATCTTCCAACCTCTCTGTCGTCAGCCACTCTGCAAATCCGTCCAATACTATTTCCCTGTGTCTACTTGCTGCTCTCCTTCCCTCCAGCTTTCCTGTTGTGACCAGGTGCTCTAATTCTCCTTTCCTCATAAAATGGCTAATAAGTGTTGCCTGTCTTTTCCTAATCTTCTTTATGAATGATCTTCTTGTGTCTACCTCCATCAAGACTGTCTCGTTTGCTTTCCTTGCTGTCCATTGAACTCTCAACATTCTTCTTAGAAACCACATCTCGACTGCCTCAATCTTGTTCTGGCATTGCTTGTTGACTGTCCATGCCTCACGACCATATAACATTATCTGTCCTATATAACATTCAAGAACTCTCTTCCTGATGTCAATTAACAGGCATTTAATTTAGGTAAGAATGCTTTTACTTATCAATTAACATCAGAAAGAGAGTTAATGAATGTTACATAGAACTGATAATGTTATACAGTTGTGAGGCGTGGACAGTCAACACGCAAAGCCAGAACAAGACTGAGGCAGCTGAGATGCGGTTTCTAAGAAGAATGTTGAGAGTTCCATGGACAGCAAAGAAAACAAACTAGACAGTCTTGATGGAGGCAGACACAGGAAGATCATTCATACAGAAGATTAGGACAAGACAAGCAACATTTACAGGCCATTTTACAAGGAAAGGGAATTAGGGCACCTGGTCACAACAGGAAAGCTGGAGAGAAAGAGAGCACCAGGTAGACCCAGGGAGAAAATATTCAACGGACTTGCAGAGTGGCTGAGGACAGACAGGATGGAAGATGTGTTTGCAGCAACAAGGGATAGATGCATATGGAGGGCCATGATAGCCAACACCATGCAGCAGGGCACATGATGATGATATAACAATATACCAAGGCTTTCAATCTGGCAAGACATGTAGAATTGATCAACCAACTAGAGACACTCAATATTGATGGAAAAGATCTACGAATAATCAGAAATATGTATTGGGAACAAACAGCAGCAATAAGAATGGAAAACAATATATGCTCTTTCCAAAATATCAAAAGAGGGTTCAGGCAGGATTGTGTTCTGTCACCAGATTTGCTTTAACTTTACAGCGAAACCATCATGAGAAACCTAGATGCCCTGGGATAAAGGTTGGAGGAAAAATGGTAAAACAACATTCATTACGCAGATGACACTGTGTTTATTGCAGAAAATGAAAAGGACCTACAAAACCTTGTGAATATAAAAGAAATAGATAGCAAAAATAAAGGGTTGGAGCTAAATAGCAAGAAGATTGAAGTTATGGTAATCAGCAAAAAGCATGAAATCCCCTCATGCAAAATAACAGCAAATGGCATAACTTTGAGACAAGTTGATAAGTTTAAATATCTGTGAACTGTCATCTCACCAGATGGCAGATACACATTTTTGTATCAGAAAAAGCCAGCAGAATCAGCCAAGCCAAAACAGCATTCAAGAAGATGAAAAGCATTCTTACCAACAAATGCCTATCAATCAACATCAGAAAGAAAGTTCTTGAATGTTATATAGAATCGATGTTATACAGTTGTGAGGCATGGACAGTCAACATGCAAAGCCAGAACGAGACTGAGGCAGCCAAAATGTGGTTTCTAAGAAGACTGTTGAGAGTTCTGTGGACAGCAAAGAAAACAAACGAGACAGTCTTGAAGGAGGCAGACACAAGAAGATCATTCATAAGGAAGATTAGGAAAAGACAAGCAATATTTATAAGCCATTTTATGAGGAAAGGGAAATTAAAGCACCTGGTCACAACAGGAAAGCTGGATGGAAAGACTTAAGAGAACACCAGGTAGACCCGGGGAGAAAATGTTCGACGGACTTGCAGGGTGGCTGAGGATAGACAGGGTGGAACTGGAAGATGTGCTTGCAGCAACAAGGGTTAGATGCATATGGAGGGCCATGATCGCTAACGCCATGCGGCAAGGCACATGATCATGATGATGATGATGATGACAATATGAGTAAAGTAACATACAATACCTCTTCAGCTTGAGCCGATCCAGACCCAGTATAGAAGTCAGTTTTTCTCCCAAGGAACCCAAAGAAAGCTCCCAAAAGCTGCAGATAAACACAAGAAAATGAAGAATACACACATTACTCATTTTTACCGGCATCACATGCCTAGCATGCTCCAATATCTGATGCAATGACTCATTACCACTTCTATTGGTTCTAATCTCTGCAATGACTTATCTAATTATTACCACTTCTCATTTCCGCTATGCAAATCATCTTTCCTCTCTTTTAAATTCCTCCAACCCTCAGTTACCCTGTTAGCATAATTTCTGTGACATGTAACTTCTATTTATAAAGAACACTTTAAGGGTTAAAGGCGACTAGCATGGCCACTATCTTCAATCTTGCCTCATCAGAAAGATCCTCTTGATGTCTTACCTCGCTAATACCTTAGTCATATTCGCCACTAGATGGAACAAAGAATCACTTACTCAGCATGAACAATACACATAACTTAGGTGGGGGGGGGGGGGGGGGCATTTTTTAGTCCTTTTTTTCCATGATAGTAATTACATATCTATTAACTCTTCCTGTAAGTTAAGGGTTTTCAGTCTGGATGCAGGGTTCATATGCGACCTATTTTGGAACAGGGGGTAAGGTCAGTAAAACACTTGTAGATATGTTTGTATTCAACATTAAACAAAAAGGTTGTTATTAGGTTGTGTGCAGAATTAAATTCTAAACAACATACAGGTAATAAAATTATAATAATGTTCATTATATAAAAGTTAAAACTTGACCTGAGTTTTGCATGCATACTATTTGATGCAAATAATTTTTCATGCATTCAGTTCGTACTAAGCTGCAGCCGACCAGGTAATCCATATACATGTAACTCCAAAGTCAAAGAAGAAAAAATGTTCCTCAACATCCATTAAATGAACACAGCACCTAAAAAAAAGTTTATTTTTCACATAATATGAAGTTACATAACACTGATCATTGTCAGGTCACGCACCTAAAATAACACAAAACTACTGTTATTACACCACTGTCCATCCTGGGCTTGCACTGGTGTTAGGCCTACTTTGAGCAGGCCTGCCTCTATCCTTGTCACTCTCCCCCCTACAACCCACATCACCACTGTCACCAGGAGAATCAGCCAATCTGCCTTGTTTCTGCCCCAATGTGCCTGTAGATGATGTAAAAGAAACAGAACGGAAGAGGCGTGGCCTCTTTGCAGAACAAGAAGGCCCTTCACGATCGTCAACACTCGCTTCTTCTGACTTGGCACTTGATGCACTCTCAACAAAGCTATCAATGTATCATCACTGTCACTAGCACTAGTGGCAGCTATTTCATCATCACTTTTGTCAAAACTTTATGAAAAAGTGCGACAGCCTGAGCAGCAGTGAGCCTAACAGGACACCAACTGCCTGACGCCATAGCAACTCCACTTACGAAAGTGAAAACATATCAACATATCAACAAACGAGGCGCACATACAAAGAAAACACATGGAATGACAAAGCAAAATGGCTGAAAAGGAAAAGGAAGTATCTGACTGTCGTTAACTGCCGTCATGCATGTATGTTGTTAAATGGCGAAGAAATGCAAGCACAAAGTGACGAACCGTGCCGAGCCGCAGTGTGCGGCTCGCCGGTCATTTTGAAAGTCAGCCAAGCCGCTCATTGTGGCTCATCAGATAGGAAGTGTTAAAACAAATCTGAACTTTTGTCATACCTTGGGCCGGCCTAGTCTGTAGTTATTGTACTTCTTAGGCCTAGCGCCCTACTGAAATTTCTCAGTCAGTGTTACCAAAGAGAATACTGCCTACGCTAACAGTGCCCACTCTTCCCTTAAAGTGAAGCCGAGAGATGCCCGCATTCCAAACAGCCACTCCCTCTTTCCCGGACTATAAGTATAACAGGAGGCAGCAACATGGCGAGTCGAAGCAGTGGTACTAGTAGGCCGCAAATAACTGCCATTCTTCTTGAAAGAAAGGATGATGGTTTTATTTCCGCTGGATTAAGAAAGATAAATTCACAGTTGATTATTTGCAATAACAATTGTAACTGTTCTAGTTGGATGTTCTAATAAACTTGCCAAAGTGAAATGGGGACAGAGGGAGGGGGGAAACTCAAAGAGAGGGGTGAGAAAGAAAATGAATGAATGAATGAATGAATGAATGAATGAATGAATCCTTATTTAAATAACTTATAAGTTATTATCTGAGTACTAGATAAACGCGAAGGCCATGCACTGATACAAGATCAGATCATACAAATGACTAGTCACACACATCATCACATGACAACGTCGTCAATGTTAAGATATTAAATCACCATTTTTACCTCTTGAATCCCTCCTTCACATTGCTGTGCCATATTAATCAGCATACCATCAAAACGAGCGGGGTCGGCGTCCTGAGACATGTTTGACTGGAAGTTGACTTCGGCAACGTTCACACCTCGTAGTGACAAACAGTACAGCTCAGTCTCAGCACGTCAAGTCAGTTATTCAAGGGGAGGTTAGGCCTACTTCCTTCGAATTGAAAATGGGCTGTATATGGATAAACTTTTGTTTGTTTTTTAATGTGATCAGCTAGAAAAGTGGTGAACATCACAAATTACCCAAAAATGCACATTTTTAACATTTTTGCTTCTGTTGTTTTGCTATATTAAATAGGCGATCTAATTCTATTTTTGTGTTTTTCTTATTCGTACTTGTTTCATTAACTTCAGTATTGGGCCAATTGAAGGTGGCCTACATAAGGATAAAATTAGTAATTCACTGTGGTCAATTACAAAAATAATAAGCATTTATCACCAGAGGATTTCAAAAATAAGCCTGACTACAAATGTACTAAAATAACCAAGTACACTGAAACATATGCATATGTATAATAAAGCCTATATTACTTAAAATTGCTTCTGCACGGCCTTCTCTTTAGAAGACTGAATAAAGCACTTTAGGAGAATTATAGAAAACAAATCAAAAACATCATCAAAGTAAATCTTGGACTCATAAAGATGGATGAACCGACGCGTGCAAAATTTAGCGTATGTGTTCAAAACAAATTCACTGCTTTGGGGGACGTTGGAGACGGTGAGGAACAGTGGACAACTTCGAAAAACTCAATAAAATGAAGCTTGTGAAGAAATCCCTAAAGTTGAAAAAAGAAGCAAAGAACTGGAACACAAACTTTTAGGCTTGGTGGATGAACGAAGGAAAGTAAAACTGAAAAAAGGAAGAATTTAAAAAGGTAGATAATGAATAAGAATAACTGACTGAAGCTCAGGTAGCTTGGCTAGAAACAAAGTAATCCCAAAAAAATGTACGTTCAAGCAAACGAGAACCAGAAAGAAAAAAAACAACAAACAAACAGACAAAAAGAAACACTAAAATAGAATCAGAATGCGTATTTAATGCAAGCAGAGATAAACATGAAAATAAAATCATGATGTGTACTAAATACACGTTATTATTCATTTTCGTGGTTTTTCCCCCCCAGAAACAACATGCAACATGCAAAGAAATCGAAGACAAACACAAAACAGACGTAAATGTATGCACAGAAATGTTGAAGAAATTGTTCACAGGAAAAAGACATGCACATCAACTGGTTGCTTAAAATCAAAAGATGGTACGATTATTAAGGAAAAAGACAAAATGTTAGATAGATGTGGAGAGTACACTGAAGACATTTTTGACAATGACAGAAAGGAGGAACACGTCATTTAAAACAATGTTGAAGGACCGCATCAATGAAAGATGAAGTTAGAGCAGCAATGAAAAAAGATGAAACTTGGAAATGGATTTGGTATTGAAAAAGTAACAATCCTCCTAAATGAAGTTTATGACACCAGAAAAATTCCTAAAGATATGTCAATTTTCCTTGCACTTCTAAAGAAACCAGGGCCTATAGAATGTGAACTTCATCATACAATTAGCTTGATGAGTCATGTGACAAAGATTTTATTAAGAATAAGCATGATGAGGACAAGGAATAGAATCAAACCAGAACTAGCAGAAGAACAATATGGATTTGTTGATGAGAAAGGAACTATTAATGCCATATATATCCTAAAAACACTCTTTAAAAAGATCAGTTGAGTTGAATGAGGATTTATGTTTATGTTTTGTTGATTATACCAAGGTTTTTGATTAAGTAAGATACATAAAAATTGATCAACCAACTGGAAAAGTTCAAATGATGAAAAATATCTAAGAATAATAAGGAATATGTGTAAGGAACAAACAACAAGAACGAGAGCAGAGAATTATATAAGCTCCTTTCAAAATATCAAAAGAGGGGTTAGACCAGGATGTGTTCTGTCACCAGAATTGTTTTCATTTACAGTGAAACCATTATAAGAAACATAGAAGAATGTTCTGAAAGGTTGGAGGAAGAATGATAAACAAAAATCGTTGTTATGCAAATGACACCATTCTAACTGCAGAAAATGAAAAAAAAAAAAATGACAAAAGCTGTATAGAAATAGAAAGCAGAAATAAAGGGCTACATTTATGAAGACTGAAGTCATGGTAATCAGTAAAAAACAAAACAAAACAACAACAACAAAAACAAACAAACAAAACAAAAACAAAACAGCAAACAAACAAACAACAACAAAAACTCATGTAAAATGACAGCAAAGGGCACAACATTGAGACAAGTTGGTAAGTTTAAATATTTGGGAACAGTCATCTCATGAGAAGGCAGATACACATTAGAAATATCCAGCAGAACTGGCCAAGCTGAAACAGCATTCAAGAAAATGAAAAGCGTCCTAACCAACAAATGCTTATCAATTAACATCAGGAAGAGAATTCTTCAGTGTCATATAGAACCAATACTGTTGCACAAATGCAAAAGACTGGATCGGACTGTCAACAAGCAAAGTCAGAACAAGATTGAGCCAGATGAAATGTGGTTTCCGAGAAGAATGTTAAGAGTTCCATGGACAGCAAAGAAAACAAAAGAGACAGTCTTGAAAGAAGCAAACACAAAAGGACATCAATGAAGAAGACTGGGGAAAAAACACAAGCAACATTTACAGGATATTTTATGAGGCAGGAGAAATTTAAGCACCTAGTAACAATACTGAGGAAAGCTACAGGGGAAAAGAGCTCCACATAGACCCAGGGAGAAAATATCAGACAATTTTACAGAGCGGATAAGGACAGAAAAGGGCAGGAGATATATTTACAGCAACAAAACATGGATTTGTTTGGAAGGCCATGATCACTAACTCCATGCAGCATGGCACATGATGATGATGATGATAAGAATGACTTAGACTGGTCCCTCTTTGTCCCAAATTCATTGATATCTTTTGTTTTTGCTTTGGGGGTTTCTGTTTGTTTATGATTTTTTCCATAACAGTGTGTCTTTGTGAATGTTTTGTTGTTGCTGTTGTTGTTTGTTTGTTTGTTTGTTTGTTTGTTTGTTTGTTTGTCTTTGGTTTATATCACAGACCTGTGATCTTTTACTCAAGTAAAAGATCTACTTCTTTTGCTTGTTTTTGTAATTCTGTTTGCTCGTAACATTGCAAGGTAAACAGCATTTACTTTACGGTATGTGGAGATGCAATTCCTGGCAATCACTCTTTTAAATCAATGATAAAAATAAAAATGATGTGCAGTGTCTCATTTAACAAGATCTAAGTGCTTCACAAATGCATAAGTGCCAGGCGCAGACATATGTAAATCAAATATATGTCAACCCATGATGCTGTGATGAAGATATATTGAAAAAAAAAAAAAGGGGGGGGGGAGGGGGGGGGCAAGGGGAAAGAAAATCAACTCTGAAAACAGGAGGAAAAAAAGCTTTCAACATTAAAATGTTAAGAAAACATAGGGTACCTTGGTGATCTGTCTATATACACTGAAAAAACAGTCACCGTGTGATGCTTACTTTAAAATGAGAAACACGGTGACTGTGTGACGTTTTGTTTTCAAAAAGCAACATAAATGTGCAATGGTCGAATAACACTAATCAACACAAGCTCAGCATTACCCGAAACGCCTATAGATTCGATTAAGTTTAGTTACATTCCTGTACGCCATTGTAATGTTGATAATGACCGTAAGAATTTTCTTGTATCATATAACATAATATACAGTAGGCCTATCTCGGTTTATGGAGCCAGTCAAATAAACACGTGTTTAACAACAACGTGCCACTGACGTTAAAATAGGTATAGGCCTAGGTTTATACTGCGTGTCAAATATGACTTCATTAAAATTATTATTTTTAAGTGTTTATAGTGTTTGTTTGTTTTTTAAACAAAAAAATTAATAACTCTATATCCTGTATAAACTGATTAAAACTTACTGTAGAATTTTATTTTACATTATTTTCTATATTATTACTGGAAAATAATGACAACTATATCCAAAATGCTTATTCTTTTGTACTAAATAATTATAATTTGGAATATGCGACTGTCTGCCAACCTAATAGTAATTGTCTCCCTTGTTTACTATTGCCTCTCGTGGACGGTTTATAACGGTGGGGGAGAGGGGGGTGTCTTTCGTTATTCTTCTTCTTCTTCTTCCTTTATACGGCCAACATCATTCTGCTGATGGTTTTGTCGTAGTTTGGGGAGATTGCCGAAGATTGCGCTGTTGTGAGGATTTGGAACATTTTCGCAACTCCAACTGAGCCAGTCTGGTTTCCTTGAAGGTACCCGGGGTCAAGCCCCTACCAGCAGTGCCTCAGCCTTCATCACCGCTACTTGGCTAGGTCCAATAGAGGTGTGAGGGGTGGTGGGGGTGATGGTGAAAAAGTAACAGGGGGAGGGGGGCAGGGATGGAAAAATGACTGGGAGGGATGGCAGGGGGAGGGGGGTTTAGGGAGTAGTGGTCAGGAGGAGGGCAAGGGGGAGGGTTGGGGGTGAGGGGGGGAGGTTGTTACATGTTCTAGAGATGGGAGGCCAGTCTGGACTTGAAGCAGTCCAGTGACTCAGCTGTCACAACCGCCTGAGGCAACTTGTTCCATTCAGGTATGGTCCCCGGGAAGAACGTCATCTGCCTGTACCGTGTCGTGCAGGTAGGACTGTCGTAGCTCAGGTTGTTGTTTGTCCTAGAGCTCAGCCTGCTGTCAGGTGGTTTGGGCAGGTACATGGAGCTAATGGAGATGAGACCGTGATGGAACTTATAAAACATCTCCAAGCGGGCTTTCTTACGACGCTGTTGCAGGGAAGGCCAGTTGAGGGAGTCAAGGATGGTGTCCACGCATGATGATTGGCGGTGGCGATTGGAGACCCATCTTGCTGCTCTTCGTTGGATCTTCTCAAGGGCCTCAATCTCGTTTGCAGTGTAGGGATCCCAGACGGTGGCTGCGTACTCAAGAAATGGGCGAACAAAGGCTTTGTACGCAGTTTCCTTTGTCTTCTTGTTGCCAATCTTGAGGTTGCGCCGGATGAAGCCTAGGTCTTGCTGGCTTTCTTTGTGATGGAGTTAATGTGAGATTCCCACTGCATGTTGTCCTGGATGTTGATAACAAGGTTGAAGGTACTTAGTGGTGTTGACGTTTTCAAGATTTTGTCCATGTAGCTCATACGCAGGGGCGATCTTGTTCCGCCTCCGAGAGACTCTCAGCGTTGAGCACTTCTGTGGATGGAACTCCATGGACCACTTCTTCTCCCAGGCGGTAAGGGAGGAGATCTTCTTGTAGTACTCCCTCGTCTTTTTTCTCCATGATGGTCTTGCTGCACATGGTATCGTCGGCAAATAGGCGGATCTTCGACTTGATGCCATTTATGTATTTCTTTAGGCATCATTCATTGTTTATATTTTTATGTATATAATGATTTATTTACCTATCTATTTTACATTCGGGGAGGTGGGGTGAAGTATTAATTAAGAAAGTTCGGGTACTGTCTGGTGAAGAGATGTTGGTTTCCGCGAAGACTGTTGCTTGCTTTAGCCTCTTCGAAATGAAAGCTTCCGTAGAGCGGTAGTTTCAACTGGTGTCATGGTCATAGTGCCGACTGTTTATTCTCAATGTTTATATGTCACATTTAGACATAATTCGGTTTCACAGAAACCACAAAGTATTTGAAATGTGGAGTGACATAAATGCAACGGAAAGATCGATAATAAATGGAAATTGAAATTTTGAAAACACTGTTAGTGTTACCGTGTGTAAACTGGAACAGTGAGTAAAGGCCTTGGCTGAGGCTGTAGTAGTGTAGTCAAGTGTCCACACTCTAGTCTGTTGATTAACTTCCATGTTTAGTTGCTAGCTTCTCCAATCTGTTTAATTAATTTCGGCCATGAAGAGACTAACAGAAACATGGAAGCAAAGAAAACATGTGGTTGGGCTGACAAGATCAGGAAATTCTGAAGACTTAAGAGCAACAAAATCGAGCATGGCTGGCACCAAAAGACTTGGAAGAGTTGCAATTCTTCTGCAGTCAGGTGATCTTTTTAAGTCTGATTTAGATGTGTATCTATTGTAACCAATTTTATTTGGGCCTTTGGGTTGTCATGCATGATGTAATTTTCATTATTACTGTACATAGATTAAAAAAAAAAAAAGTTTTGAAACAGATTAGGCCTATTATTTTTTTGGTGATAAAGAGAACACTTTAAAGTTCAACCTAGCTGTCTTTTGTAGCACAGACATTTGCAGTACCTTTTTTTCTCTTTTAGTAAAAAAAAAACAAAAAAAGCAATTTTAAAAGTAGGCCTACATTCATTGATAAACGTGCATATATGCGCATGCACACACACCACAACACAACACCACACACACACACACACACACACACACACACACACACACACACACACACACACACAACACACGTGGGCGCACATACACACACATGTACACACACTCATACACATACACACATTCACTCACATAACATCTTTTTTTTTCTAATACAAAAATTATTTAAGAAAATCCAGGTTTTGTACTTCTCAAGGTCACTGTGACATAGCTTCAGAAGAAATTAAAATTTACATTTAAAAATCAAGGCAGTGGTAGATTATAACAATAGTGAAAACTTTCAAAATATTGTCAAAAGTTCTTGTAAGAAAGTATTTTCAAACACCTTCCTGAAACACTGATTTTAGGCATTTGTTTCAGGTGTTTCACCTTTGACCTTGACATATTGCTCTCCAAAATACATATTATATGCATTCATGATTCCTCAATTGTCAACACCAAAATTTATCCAGAAACAGCTGAGAAATCTTGCTGACATGTTTTCGTAAAAGACGGACACACAGACTGACATTGAGACAGACAGACAGACACCCCCTCCCCCTCTCTGGTCAGTATGAAAGTGTGTGTGTGTGTGTGTGTGTTTAAATTAAAAAAAAAAAGTAAGATTTACAAAAGGCAGAAATATACTACTAGTACTACTAGTGAGTGAAAAGAAGAGAGAGAGAGAAGAAATTGCAAGCACATAATTTCTAGAATGTGGGAATACTCTGTATGTACTGAAAGTGCCCATGCAGGATTGTGGTACATATTTTGTTTTATGGTAGTAATGGAAAAGAATATCAGAGATTTTTTTCTTGATCATCTAGCTGTACAATGTAAAGTTCTGTGATTGAATATAATGTATTCAAACTTTTTGATTTCAGTAATTGAGTAGTTTCAATAACTTACGTATGTAATATGCTTTGAACAAAAATAAAAGATATGTATTTGTGTAGACAGTACATAACTTCCAGTCATTTTTTTGCATAATCCGATTTATTCATTATAGTTTATCAGATCTATGAAATTTCTTTCCTGAAATTTATGAAGGCATTGGTGGATCACAATTTCCTGTCACTCTTTTGCATAATCCGGATATGATTTATTCATTATAGTTTATCAGATCTATTAAATTTCTTTTCTGAAATTCATAAATTTATGAAGGGATTGGTGGAGATAATTCATCTGACACAAAAAAGAACATTGTGTATAACATTCAGTATAATGAATTCACTATTTCAAGATTTTGTCTTGCTATGTCTGTGTCTGTGTCTGTCCATGAGGGCAGCCAACCAGTGCTCACCCTGATGCTCTTCAGGATCTTCTTTTCCCTTGTACTGTTGCACACTTTCACTGAGCATCTGATGATGGAGTGTATACATAATAGATCCAACAGCAAGTTCTTCAGCCTTGTATACCAAAAGTACTCTTCGCTGATGATGCCATCTTGATGTCTCACACAGTCTGGTGTCTAGAGTCTGGTCAGCTCCCTGGCGCATAGGTGCCAAGAGTTTAGCCGCCTTATTACTATTAGTCTGATGAAAACAAAAACAAAAAAAGATCAAGGGCCAGATCGTCAGCGAAGACCCCAGCATCAGCATCTGTGATCACACCCTGCAAATGATGGATGAATTCACCTCCTTAGGATTGCCAGTCTCCAGCAACCAGTCCCTCAAACCTAGAGCTACACAGGTGAATAGGGAAAATGCTGTTGCCATCGCTTATCTGTCAAAGAGAGTGCTGGAAAATAACGAGCTCACCACAGCCACTATGTAGAGTAGTGAGTACCCTTCTCTACAGCAGCAAGAGCTGGACACCCTACATGTGCCAAGAGCATTCCCTTAGTAGCTTCCACCTGTGATGCTTGGACCACATCCTAGACATTTTCTGGGAGGACCGTGGACCAGATCCTAAGCATTTCCTCGATCGACGATGCCAAAGATGTCCTGGACCAGGTCAGCATGCCAAGCGTGTATGCCTGTTTAAATACTGATGACTGTTCAGAACTGTCAAATCCCAGAAGACGTCCATATGGATAATGCACAGGAAGATCCTGGCCCACAGGGTGCCCACTGCTGCAATACAGGGACATCTATAAACATGATCTGAAGTCCACTGATATCGGTGTGGATGCTTGGGAGGAGACAGCTACAAATTGCTGTGTCTGGTGACAGGCTGTATGTATGTGTGCTGGCATCACCACTGCAGATGAGAAACAAACTCTATTGTGGTTGGACAGAAGAGAGAGAAAAAGCTGCAGCATCCACCCAGCCACAGCCATCAGCATCATGTGTGGCAGCAGTGTCAGGATTGCCATTGAAGAATCAGCTTACTCAGCCACAGCTAATGCTGATCCACATCTGAGTCCTCTGCTAGGTGCATTTGTTGATCAAACAGACAGAACCATCATATGATTTAAGATTATGTCTCGCTATCTGTGCCTGTCTGTCTGTCTCTATCATTGTATATATGTCTTATTTCCTTCTCTTGCTCTTTCTCTCAAACTCCCTCCCCCCACCACTCTTTTTCTCTTTCTTTCAACATCTATATCATTTCTGTTTCAGTTCTAGAAGTAAAAATGACACCAGCAGATCAGGAAATGATGCA
Source organism: Monoplex corrugatus (assembly GCA_030674185.1). Lineage (NCBI taxonomy): Eukaryota > Metazoa > Mollusca > Gastropoda > Littorinimorpha > Ranellidae > Monoplex > Monoplex corrugatus. The sequence goes on along the minus strand of JAPXFY010000017.1, from coordinate 18,393,814 downwards.
CAGGTGATTTTTTGCAAATTCTAATTATTTTTTTCAGAATATAAACAGCCCAGAATGTTTTCCGCTTCTTCTTCCACAGTGTTTCCAAAATACTGAGATAGAATAATTTTGAGTTTCCATTTTATACACATACACTGGCAGATTTCTGACATTTTTGTTAAATATTTTTTTTTTTTTTTTTTTTTTTTAAATTTCTATTATTAATTAAGTTTCCACATAAAGGGGGATTATGATACCATATTTGATCCCATATTTAATTGTCATGTTAGAACATCTTGATGGTTCCATTATTTTTATATCAAGTATTTATCTATACATCTATTTGAGAAAATAATTGAGATGTTAAGAATAATATAATGTAATCATTTATGCTTATGATCATGAACTAATACAGCGTTGGCATTGGCAACTCAGATATTTGACAGTTACAGTGTGACAAAACTAGTTACCTTACAAAGTTACATTGGTGAAGTATCACTGATTAATGTCATTTCTTTATATTCAGTAATCATGAACAGCTTTGAGTTTGTGCTACATTTTGATGAGTGGATCGTGTGTTGGAATTCTGTTTTGACTGAGAGTAAGAAATATCAAATCAGAGTCTCATGGTTTTGGTATTTTGGTAGAATCAAGAACTGTGTCAGTGTACTTGAAGTTTTAGTCATTTACTGGTAGAATACTCATTGAAGAAAGTAAATGCCTGTTTCAGATATGTTGTGTGCCTGTTAGCTTGCTTAACATGTGTGCATGAAAATAAGTTAAATAAAATGTATGATAAATGATTTGTTGCAGGTCCATTCTTCTGGCACAGGCCTTTCAAATTTCACAGGCAGCTCCTTTACCTCATCCTTTGCTGTGGATTTTGATGCTGATGTGATGAAAGCTGTGGACAGCTTGGAGGCTGCAGCCTACCAAATCCAGAACAATGATGATAAAGCAGTTGGATGTGAAGATCACCCAGCAGCTACTAAAACACCCACAAGGCGGACACAGAACCGTGGACATTCTGGCATCAATCCTGGAAAGCGAAAGAATGCCAGAAGGTCAGATGTTAGGAAACAGCGCTTGTTCAGGGATATGGGTGGCAATTCAGCCCTGAGTGAATCTTTCACTCCCACACACAGTCCAAGGGTGAAGAAGAGAAAAGATGACTGCCATGGAGAACGGACACTCATCAGCACCACTCCTCCCAACAGTACGCTTCTTTGTCCTGCCTCCCCTAGTCCTGAGTTAGGGTCAGACCAGCATCAGTTGAAGAAGCAGAGTAGCATTAAATTGTCGTCGCCCAAAGACAAAAGAGCACCCAGGATCTTGAAAGGTGGTGTTAGCCATATACCTGGACAGTTAAAGCAGGAGAAAGAGGAGGAGCAGGTGGAAATTGAAACTGACATCTCACCATTGTTGAATGTAAATCAACAGACACCAAAGTCAAGGGGTGACATCAGTGATCATAAGCAGACCACAAAGGTAGCATCACCATCAAGAAAACCTTCATCAAAAGCAACTAGAGCAGTCCACAGTAACTGCACACAAAAGATCAGTGTAGGGAAATCAGAAAGCTTAGCCAGTGCTACAGTCAGTTCAAAACACAAATCTGGTACCCGATCAGCAGAAGAAACAGACTATTTAGATAAAGGTCAAAGCACAAGTTCAAAACCAAACCCCAAGAAAGTTGAACACAGCAATCGTTTAGTTATTTCAAAGAAGACCCCTTTTATTGGGACTGAGTCTGACTCTTCAGTGTGCTTGAAACAGAATTCTGGTTATGTTCAGGACAGTAATGATGTAAACATTAACAAGTCAAACCAGTTTACCTCTCTCATGAATGACAGGAGAAAGACAGCCAGACACAAAGTGACCATTTCTACAACAACTCCATCAGCTTCAAAACTGTCACCTCCTGCAACAACCCTGAAATCTTCTGTCTTTTGCAAATATGATGTTAGCTTTAGTCCAAAGAAGAATCATTCTGGACATAAATCTGACAGATCCAGTGGGATTTTCAAGGGCAGTAACCATGTTTCTCATCCAGATAGGGGTGCTGAACGTGAAAGAGATTGTGCCAGTGCTGACAGTGTCACTAACGCGCAGTATCTGTCAAAGTCTACAGACCGGTCTACAGCAGGAATTGGAAGTCAGAACAAAGGTATGGTCACCCCGGTCCAGTTCTTTGATGACTTTGTCATTTTCATTTCCAAGTTGTCAAAATTGTAGTTCATTTCATTCAAAGTGGTTTTCTAAATACAAGTGTGTTTATAGATATGATGCTTTCTTTGCAGAACAGCTACAGGGCAGAAAAGTTCTTTGAATAGTTCAGTGATAATATCAATGTGGATATGAAGCTGCACATTTGGCACAAAACAAACATGTCTCACTTATTCGATTAGGTGTGATCACTAGATAGTCTCACACATCTAGTTATGCAGACATTTTTGTAGTGTAAGCTTGACTGTGTCACTACATCGGTATGTCTTGTGTTTGATGCCACTTGCCTGGAGACCTGCATTTAATATGAAGGTCTTGGATGCATGAACTGGGAACTTTGTCCAAGAAATTAAATAGCTATGGTGGAGACCATAGTCAAATCAGTTTTATGCAGGATCAGTATCTTCCTTGGATTAATTGAACATTAATTTACTTGTTTTATTTTTTATGTTCAGACTGTCTTTGTCATTTACTTTCACTTTCAGACTGTCTAAAAACAGTATCCTTTACTTTCACTTTGAGAGTCTTTGTCCTTTCACTTTCAGATTGTCTTTCTTTTGCCTTTACTTCCTCTTTCAGATTGTCTTTGTCATTTCTTTCACTTTCAGACTGTGTCTTTGTCCTTTACTTTTACCATCAAGCTGTCTTTGTCCTTTATTTTTACTCAGAATGTCTTTGTCCTTTACTTTCACTTTGAGCTTCTACCCTTTCATACTGTCTTTTTCCTTTAGTTTCTGTTCTAGATTGTCTCAGTCAATCATTTATTTGCACTTTCAGACTGTTTCTGTGTCTTTCCTTTATTTGCATTTTGAGACTGTTTGTCCTTTATCATGTTCAGACTGTCTTTGTCCTTCATGTTTCAGACTGTCATTCATTGCCCTTTACTTTCATTTTCATATTGTCTGTGTGTTTATTTTCATCCTCTGCCATTCTTTCATTTTCAGACTGTCCTTTTTTTTTTTTTTTTTCACTTTCATGTTCAGACAGCCTGTCCTTTATTTTCAGTTTCAGATAGTCTGTCCTTGTCATCATGGGGACTGCCCAGCCCAGTGTTGGAAGCCTACGAGGGTCAGGGTATCACATCCATGTTCCCCTGGCAGGCTGAATGTCTCACCACCGGTGCTGTCTTGAGTGAGTGATGACTGTTTCATCTTCAAGGTTCATTTGTTCCCTTTGTATTTTTTTGTTTTTTATCCTCTAGATAGTCTGATATTCTTGTTCATGGTTCGGATGTCAGCATCTAAATCGGCACCCCACTTGGTTTGTTGGGTGTGAAGGGTAGTGAGACCATAACAGTATAAAATAATAACTTTCAGAAGGGCAGATAAACTACCACAGCTAGAGTGAATAGCCATCTACAAATCTCTGCTGCTTTGCAGTCATCATCAGGGAAAGAAACGGCTTAGGAGTAAACCTGACAGAAATCTGAAGCTGCTGTGTCTAAGGCGGTTTGCTGCTGTTCTTGGCTTTACTCTGGCAGTTCCTGCAACATTGCTGGTAATGGCTCTTACCTTGGACTTCCTCAGCAGTGTGAAGAGGGGCATGAACTGGTCTTGCATAAAGCATGCACTCTGGAGTGCAAAATGAGTTTTACCTCAGACCCACCTTAGCACACAATTCCATGATCTATTGTGATTGATGGATACTGTTTGAAAGTATATTTAACTCTTCCATCACAGGTTTAGTTGTTGCTTTTGTGAATTGTTATTATGTCTTTTACTAGTTTGAGTGTTATGACTGTTTCATCACAGGTTCATTTGTTCCCTTTGTATTATTATATATATTTCTTTTTACTTTGATCACCATTTCATCACAGGTTCATTAAATTTTGTTCCCTTTGCATTGTATTTATATGTTGTTGTTTTTTTTGTTTTTACTGTAACTGATTATTTCGTCATATTCATAGGTTCATTCATGCCCTTTGCATTGTTTTACATCTGTTAGTGTCATGACTGTTTCATCAAAATTCATTTATGTCCTCTGTATTGTTTTTATATGATTATATTTTTTACTGTAATGACCATTTCATCACAACTTCACTAGTGTCCTTTGTATTGTTCTTGCATCCCTAAGCGTAATGACCACCCAGCCCTCCCCATGGGCTTGGCCGGGGCTCTTTCAGTGTAAGTAGGATCCCCACCTTTTGGAA
>JAPXFY010000017.1:18326960-18386960 GCA_030674185.1 Monoplex corrugatus | reverse complement strand
TAGAAACTGGCCTGTTTGCTGCCCATTTTAATGCTTCAGTCATTCTGGTGATGTCAGCTTAGTCTTTCATAGGTATGTCTACCTCCCAACCCATTTCAAGACCTTGGCAACACATAGGGATTTTCACAGGCTCAGGGAGTCTGCCAGACAATTGCCAGCAGATTTGGGTGAAGCACATATGAAATTGTCTGAGTGTCATGAATCACTCATGAACGAACACTGTGTGTAATGAATCCCTCATGAATAAACTCCAAACCTCAAATTCGAATTCCATGTTCGTCTTTCTTTCTCTGTGTCAGTGTTTGACATGAGTAACATTTTACAGTATGCCTTGCTTTCCCCTTTGTCTATCACAGCGACTGTACCAAGATGCTGGTGTTCGTGTGGGAGGGTTTATGGGGAGCCACAGTCCGGTGGGAGGCCTGCAGAGTGTGGATGTTGGGGTCTGCACCATTGAGAAAGGCAACGGCCTGGTGAATAGACTCATGGAAGAGAACAGAATTAATGAGCTGGGTGTGTATGATGGCTGTAAAAATGTGGTGAATGGAGTATTCTGTGCGTGTTGGGAAGGGGTGGGTGGGGATTGTGTCATGTATTGATGTGTGTGTGTTGTTGTGTGTGCATGTGTGTGTACGTGTGCATACATATGTGTGTGTATGTCTTGTAATTAACTTGCTAAGGATGTTGTTCTTAATCAAAGTTATTTTTTAGACAATCTGATTCATTGCATGAATTGGTATTGGCAAAGATCAGTTCAACATGCTGACAATACAAACTCACTCGAGATCCCCTATCTCAAGTTTATTCCCACCCCACAACAAAAATTGGCTTATTTGCTGCCCATCTCAATGCTTCAGTCACTCTGGTGGTGTCAGTGTTTCAAAGATTCCATTTCTCTGCCCATTTCAAGACTTGTCAGTAAAAATGTTTTGCACAAGCTCAAGGAATCTACCAGATAACTGCTGCAGATTTGGGTGGAGCACATGTGAAATTGTCCAAGTGTGATGAAGTCCTCTAGGACAAACGCCATTCTAAAAACAGACAAAACAAAACTATAGATTTGGAAATTAATAAAAGAAAAAAGAAAGAAGGAAAATGCTGCTAACTGTAAAAGACAGTAGGGGTTTGCAGCTCAGATGAGATACCATCTTGTGAAATCTGTTGTGTTTTTGTTTACCCTTTTCATTCCTTTTCTTTTTAATGAGCATGTCATTCTGCATATGGTTTCAGGTGTGGTGGTTATTGATGAGCTGCACATGGTGGGGGATTCAAACCGAGGCTACCTACTGGAACTACTGCTGACCAAAATTTGCTACATGTCATGCAGGTAAACAGATGAAGAGACAAACAAATGAACAGACAGATGAATGAATGAAAATCTCTTAAGGTTCTGAAAAATTCTACACAAAACTTGTGTGTTCACATTGGTACTTAGTATCTGACAAAGTCTACACAAAACCAAATAGGACCTAGTCACAGAGAAACTTTTCTGAATTATTGGAATGTACATGCATTTTAGCCAAAACTGGGAAAAGTGGTGAATGGATATTTGGGTCAGATGGGCATTCCAGATCATGATTGTGTGGGTGGGTTGGTTGGATGGTTGGGTATATGGTTAGTTGGTTTTGTTTTCTTTTTACTTCAGTTTTTTTCCTTTTCAGTTTGATGACATAGATTCACCTCTTGAGAAAGAAAAGCTTTGTGCTTGCCAACTCCAGTCCAGCTGTGAATAGACACTTGACCCTTGCAGGGTTGGGGAAGGTAAAGCATCAAAAGAGACAAGATGGGCACAGCCCTCATAATGCTAGCCTCAAGAAAATTTGAGGTCTCTACCTCCTCATTCCTCTAAAATCTCATGAGTTATTGGATAACCTGTACCATAAGTTTTATTATGGTGCGTTCTTTTCAGATCAAGAGAAAGCAGCGATCAGCCAATACAGGTGATAGGGATGAGTGCCACTTTGCCCAACTTGGATGTTCTGGCCTCCTGGCTGGGTGCTGACCTCTATCACTGTGACTACCGTCCTGTTCCTCTAACGGAACATGTCAAAGTTGGCACCACTATCTATGACCCTGCCATGACCAAGGTCAGGGACATTGAGGTCAAGGCCACATTCCAAGGTATGGGATGTTTATCACTAACGAGTCAACTAAGCAGTATTGACTGTTCTATTTTGGTTCACTTTCAAGGTGGGATTTGTTTCATCTGCATTTTTTCTCTTCTCTCTCTCTCTCTCCCCCCCCCCCCCTCTCTCTCTCTGTCTCTCTCACTCTCTCTCTAAGACCTCAATGACATACAGTTTTCATGAAACTTTTTTTTTTATTATTTTGTTTTATTTTATTTCATATCATTTTATCTTATTGAACTTTCTTTTTGTTTTAACTTTTTCTCTGGCCTTTTTCTTTGGCCTTTTTGAAACATGCAGAATAAAATTAGTATACGGTATGTGTGTTTCTACAGAATGGATAATTTGACATTTTAATTCATGTCTATTGATTGTCTTAATTGATGTCTCTTACATGGGTTTTTTTTTATGATTCAGTTTGTGCATTGTGAAAAATAATGTAGATATCCTGGTATGGAAGTAATGTTGCTGTGGCTGATACATTAGACCAAAAAGAATTTACGTTTGGATGATCTTGAAGTATAATCACTTGTATTCTGCTGTCTCACAAATGTTTATCATCAACAGTTGGCTGGACCTGTTTCTGTTAAAATGCTATCTGGATTTAAAGTAAGAGTCAGACCAAGAAAGATCTGGATTGATGGCATGAAAGAGATCTTAACGTCACAGGGTATTTCTCTTCTTCGGGCCTTCCAGCTCACTGCTGATCATCAACTCTTTTTTCCCACAAAACTGAAAATAATACAAGTGGACAGATTAATTAACTCAATGGAGTCGCAGTCAAATAGTGCTCGTCGACCCCTGAAACCGTGTGTTTTCGGCCATTTTTAAAAAAAATATTACAAAATAACCAGACAAGATAGAAACAAACAGTAAAGTGCAAAAGAAAGGCAAAAGCTTGCTACATTTGATTCCACTCACAATTTGTGTGCTGATTTCCCACTTGAATGTAGAAATTATTCCAATTAGGGTATCCAAATAGCATTCCGAACAAAAGTTTTGAACCACATGATCGACCACATAGCGATGTCACTTAAGCCAATGCTAGGGACAAACATGTATCTGAATCCAACAAATCATCCCTATAACACGTATCTGAATCCAACAAATCATCCCTATCTTCGACAGATAATTCACCAACAAGATCTAATTCATCAACAGATCCTTCAGCTTGGATGATATCGATCGCCTCTTGCACAGAAAACGTACGCCGGTTCCGAAGTTGCCTTGCCGCCATTTTGAAAATAGGTGAATACAGTGTCGCTTACTGACTCTAGAAACTTCGCTAAAACAAAGACTGTATGATGATTAGATACAGCCTAAGGGAAGCAATCGATGCATAGATGATTATATTTTGACTTTCAGGAGTTTTCTCCCTCGAATACTGCTCATGTTAAAAATAAAAAAGTGGCATTTTCCGACGGCACCAGCCTGCCGTCATGACTAAGACCGTGGTACAAATGGGCGGCAGCGGACTGCCGTCAAGATGGCATAGTATTAAAGAAAGAAGACATTTTCTGTACAAATGTTACCTCTCTTTTGAAAGCAAAAAATATGAAGTCATGCAACATCCCTTGCAGAGTGGGATGGTAGAGACCTTAAGCCACTCATAAAGGTAGTACCTCTCTTTCTGAAAATGGTCTTTCTGAACATTTTGGGTACAGATTTTTACACTTTCATGTGTAAAAGTAAAACCAACCCCAGATTTTCTTTCAAAGTTTGCACACAAAAGACTGAATGTGGACTCTTAAAAAATAGCAAAAATATTGATAAGAGATCATGAACTTACTTTCTAACTATTTCTTTACAAACCTAAACCTACCCACTAAAGTCAGTTTTTGACATACACAGCATGTTTTTATGCAAACTTACAGTAAACATAGCTGGAAAAAGAAACACACACTGATACAATCTGTGCACATGCATACACACAAACACGTTAACGTGCACATGATGCATACATTGTTTTAACTGAATTATGTTCAGCTTGCTCTTTTGATTTGTACCTGTCATGATATGCTTCATGTTTGTCATGTACATTGCAGCTCTTATCTCAGCAGTCTGTCCTCAAGTTGAAATGCAATCACAGACCACCTGTCTTTCGTTAAGAAAAAAAAGATCTCTGAATCTTGGACATAATTAAGCCCACCCAAAACCGTGCAATGCTTCGCATTCTCTCAATGCAGATGAAGCAATACTGAGTAGTTATCAAGCATTTTGTACCTTTCTTAGGCTTGGTATAACTACCACTAGGCATCTCATGGTATACCATATATCTCTTCAATTATTCATCAGATTTTGAATCTTCCATGCATCAGAGTTTGAATTTTCTATAATGACAGTACATATGTGCATAAACGTCTCCTTAGCTTGAAAATAACACACCTCAGATAATACTCTTCGGTGGTGATCTTTGCTGTTGTTAGTCAGATGTGTATATATCCTTTGTCTTTTCTTTTGTCTGTTCTTTTTGTTTGTTGTTTGTTTGTTTTCATTAAAACATGAAAAGTGTAATTTGTGACTCTGTATATGTGTGTGTGTGTCTGTGTGTGTGTGTCTGTGTTTATATATATATATATATATATATATATATATATATATATATAATATATATATATATATATATGTGTGTGTGTGTGTGTGTGTGTGTGTGTTGTTGTGTGTGTGTGTGTGTGTGTTTGCATCTGTGCATGTCTGTGCTTGCTTGTATGCATAAATGTACCTATGTGTTTTTGTCTGTGGTTGTGCCTCTCTGTACAATCATTATGACTTTTTAAAGGCGATGAAGATCACATCATACCTTTGTGCCTGGAGACCATCATGGGAGGTCACTCTGTGCTGATCTTCTGTCCGACCAAGGCATGGTGTGAGAGAATGGCTGAGAAAATTGCCAGAGAATTTTATGGCCTCATGAAGAACCCTGCAGCACTAGCGGCTTATACAGGAGAGACTGGTGAGTCCTTTTGTAACGGTCAAAAGTAAACAATAATAAATTAAACAAAAACTGTTGAAAGATGTCCGGAAAAGTCATGAAACACATAGTAGTAGTAGTAGTTGAAAGAGGAGGAGGAGGCTTCCATCAGCTGGCATCGACTGTGGATGATATGCCCTACATCATTTAACTATTGGAAATAAACACCTACAAATGAAACATAGAATTGTTAGGAGTGGATGTCTACAAAGGCTTAGAGAACCTAGAGACTGATTGATAGAGCTGTAGAGTTAGTATTTTTTATTTTTCAGGGACGAAATGAAAGAGTTGGTGTTGTTCATTCCATGTGATCATAATCATGTGTGATTTGTCAGGTTTTGTGAAGGCATCAGAGATGGCGCATCTGCCCATTGACCAGGCATCTCTGCACAATGTGCTGGAGCAGCTGGGTCGCAGTCCTGTAGGAGTGGATCCCATGCTTGGCAAGGTCCTTCAATACGCTGTGGCTTACCACCATGCTGGTAAGAGTTAGAAGTGGTTTTTGAGTATTGTTTTGACTTTCGATGTTGTTTGTTTGTTTTTCTACAGAATCCTGTGTTGTTACCCCTCATGCCATTCATTTTGGCTATCGAACAAATCTACTAAATCTGAGGTCATCATGTGAGTAGGGCATGAAGATAACAAAAACTGGGGCAGTTTTAAACAATGATATGATAATGAGATGATGGGATGATAGTGATGATGCTGTGGAGTTCCATTTTGGATTTAGATTATGTGCCAGGGCTGTGATCTATGTTTACTTTAATGTATATTTACTTTCATAATATATCCTGGGTGTCAACCAGGCAAGAGGGATAAGACATCTGTGATGTTGGTCAGGAATTTGAGCAACAGCTTCAGTGACCTCTCCTTAAAGTAGATGATACAGGACTATCTGGTTGCAGTGTTCCCAACGAGCCCATAACACATTCAACACTGGGTAAGAGCGGGTTAGGAAAGAAAAATCCAACAATGGATTGAGAGTGCAGCCCTGTCACACAATCTCAGTCCAAAATGGAACTCTTAAAGCGTCACCATTATGATTTCATCATCTCATCTTTCCTTGAGTAATAAACTGGTTTGAACACTGAAGTTTGTGTATCACAGCTATACTTCTTATAAGTCCTGTTGATGTTATATAATGTATGCTTTGCCATACTGGTAGTAATAGATATGTAACGTGGATTTCACTGTGCTGGTAAGGGGAAGTTTAAATCAAGTAACACAGTTCTTCACTTTAAGCTAGCTGGCTGGCTCAGATGTGTGGATTTAAAATCTCCTGAGATTAGCCCCAGCCCACGAGAGAGAAAAAAAAAGAACAAAAACTAGAAACTGGTGTGTTTGCTACATATCTTAAGAAATATTTAACCATTCTTGTGGTGTCAGCTTAGTGTTTTATAAGACCCCGTCACCCCAACCCTACTCCACATTTCAAGACTTTGCCAGATAATTGCCTGATAATTGTTGGCAGATTTGGGTGGTGCACATATAAAACTGTCCAACTGCAAAAAAAAAAAATAAATAATAAAAAAGAAAAATGCAGAAATCGTTTTTGAACAAGATGACATACATTCTAGTACATAAGGGAATAACTTATCACTATCACACAGAACACAGGATGGCACAAACCAAAGAGACTCAACCTCCTTAAGCTCACCCTAGTCCATATACCAGCATAGCCCGATATCGCGTAGCACAGCTAAGAAAAACAAGCGCAACAGTACGTCTCCATACAAAAGAACAACCCAAAACAGCACAGTATATTGCAGTACAATGTAGCACAGTACACCATGGCAGAACATGTTGCAGCATAGTAACATCAGGCACAACAGCACAAGTGCACAACACAGAAGAACACAACTTGGCAGAGCACATCATGACATAGCACAGCGTAGTTAGCATGCATAGCATTGCCTTAGTACAGGACATCATAGTATGACACAGGTGCGAATAGACATTGATTTATACACACTGAGCCCTCTTGTAATGCATGAAGCGTAGTTGATAATGCTTGTACAATGTTTGATTTTATGATATGCAATTGATAAGAAAAAAAGTATGCTTTGCAATCTCATAATTATCATCATATCTTACCTAAGAACTGTGTAATAATTTGAGGTTTTATTCAGTGTTTTTAAAGCGGTATAGATTCACTGACTAAATACATGAAGTGTGCTGCTGTTGAGAAGTAATGATAAGTTTTTTAGTTGTGCATTGCAGGCCTAACATTTGATGAGCGCGACATTGTGGAAGGGGCATTCCGGCAGGGTCTTGTGAAAGTACTGGTGGCGACCTCTACATTGTCTTCTGGCGTCAATCTGCCGGCACGTCGAGTGATCGTGAGGTCACCTTTATTCGGGGGTCGTATGATGGACACACTGGTCTACAAGCAGATGGCTGGGCGAGCAGGCAGAAAGGGAGTGGATACAGAAGGTATTGTCTGTGATCCAGTGATATGAAAGAGAAAAAAAACGAGAGTACAGTTTTGACCCGCACACCGCAACAAAATATAATTTAATCAGTATTTTAACCCTTTGGCACCCACAACCTATCCACAAACTGCAAAAACTTAACCCTTTGATTCCCTCACCCTATCCACCAGCTTCCTGATTTGCTTACATGGTTGGCAACTCAGCATGCTGGTGGACAGTGTGCAGGAGTCAAAGGATTAATCTTGGGCTAGTTGAAACGGTAGGGAGAAATGTATGCAATTGTCTGATCCCTTCATTCTTTCTCTGACACCTGGATGTTCCAAATTCCCCCTTTTAACTGAAAGAAACCCAGTTCTAGGGCATTTTCTCATTCTGCTGAAACATTCTGGAACTCACTGCCCTTCAATCTATGTCATGTTCCTTCCTTTCCTACTTTTAAGTGGTCACTAAAAACATCTCTTCAAAACATAGTTGCTAAGCTCCACCTGAAAATATTGATTTGCTGCCTGTCATCTGTACTTTTTGCTCATGTATGTATGCATGTGATTTCCTTTAGCTTGCTGTCTGTCTGTATGTATGGGTGCTGTGCTTGTGTGTGTGTGTGTGTGTGTGTGTGTGCGCGTGTGTGTATTTAGATGTGCGCATGGATGTATGTTAGTTTGTGTATGTGTGTGTGTGTGGTTGTTGTTGTTTTTTTTGTGGATGCACAGTTGGGGGAGGTGCATGTATGTTGGCATTGTGTGTTTGTATGTATATGTGTGTTTGTGTGTGTGTGTGTGTGTGTGTGTGTGTGTGTGTGTGTGTGTTTGTTAGACCTTAATGTGCTAATCTATAAAGTGCCTAGGAGCATAGGTAATTATGATGGGTGCTGTAGCAACTGTCTTCATTATCTTTTTTTTTTCAGAGAAAGGGAAAGAATTTCATGCAACTCCTTATCAACTGTGTATGATAATAGCATTATTCATTAACTGCAGATTTTAACCCTTTCGCTGCTATCATGTTTTGCTAAGACACATGCTAAGATTTGTTTCAGAAACAGACAAAAATCACGCTTATTATTTTCAATTGCTTATAATTCAGAAGGCATTGAAGATAGATACATAAAAGTATATATCAAATGAAAGGAAATTGAATGAAGATTGTGTTTATGACAATTTCAAAATGAAATAATGTACCAGAGTGTCACATGTACTCTTTGAAATGCAATAAAAAAAAATGTTAAAGTCAATGATGATGTAATCAAGTGATGCAGGAGCTCACAAGCAGTTTATAGCACACTTTGATTTGAAGATATAGACTGTACAAAGGTCAGAAAGCAGTGTCCAGCCACAATATAAGCACAGCCTAGCCACACATAAAATGAAAGGGTTTTATCTCCCAGTGTCTATCCCCAGTAAAAACGCTTCTGAGTGTGGTAGTTCTGGAAGCAGTCTTCTAAACACAGTCCTCTCCTTCCCCCTCTTGCTCCCCTTCCCCTTCTAGCAGGCCCAGCAACAGCAGGTCCAGCAACAGCAGGTCCAGCAACAGCAGGTCCAGGCCGAACATCATCACCATGCTGCATTACCATACCTGTAGCACAGTGAAAGCAAGGATTCAAATTTCCACATATTTTATGAAATAAAAAAAGTCACACACACACACACACACATACACCACACACACACACACACACACACACACACACACACACATACATACATACACACACACACACACACACACTGACATAGGTAGCATGCTACTCCCCCATGCCACGCCCCCTTTCATTTTCCTCAAGCAAACACTGCAAAAAAACCCCAGTGAGTACTGCTTCTACCAAAGTGACTTCATTACAACATTGTTTCTGTCAGTATTATCACTGAATGCTTTCAATTTCCTATAAAAAGTCACACCAACAGTCTCTCTCTCTCTCTCTGTCTCTCTTTCTCTCTCTCTCACACACACACGCACACCCCTCTGCTCCCACCTACCCCTCACATAAACACACACAGGCCATGGAGATAGTAGCCTACTCCTCACACAAACACACAAAGGCCAGGGAGATAGCACAGGGCAGAGGCCGACCAGAAAAACAAATCATCAACACGACACACACAGCGTGTAACGAGCGAGCGACGAGTGACACGCCCACAGGTCGAACACACTGCCCACTCGGTCACTGGCTCGCTCGCTGACCAGGCCCAAACAAAGGGCTCAGCCATCAATACACACACTTAGCTGTTCTATTTATAAATATACTGAGAAGAAAGCAATACAATCGTGTTATAAACAGGGCTGTTAGAGTTCAGCGATTTCGCGGAAATCCGCGAATACAGTGATCCCATTTCAGGGAAAGTCAAAGTGCTTCCGCGAAAGAAAAAAAAAGCAAAACAAAAAAAAACAAAAAAAAACAAAAAAAACCAAGAACCGCGATCGACGGCAGAGCAGAGCAGACGAAAGGATGGTCTTAGTTCAAGGGAAACAACTCCTACCGAAGTTGGCCACGAGTTATCCTTAACCAAGTGCTATATATGTCATGTGGTTTCAGAAAGTTACTCTAAACACAAATTGATCCATTGATTTGTTAATTTTTTGTGAACTAAAAATTACCCAGTTTGCTGCCAGGATAGGCCCTCTGATTGGCTTCAAAATGTCATATTTTCAATTTTCGAAGGGGGGCTTTGCCCCCCTGCACCCCCCACCGGGGCGTTGCCCCTGGACCCCACCGGGGCCTGGGCGGCCCCTGGACCCCGGCCAATTTTCAGGGAAAAACAGATTTTACCACTAACAGCCCTGTATAAAATGAATAAAGCTCTCAAATACACCTACCTGCATCTGGAACAATCGGATCTCCATAGGCCTACTTTGATTCAGACGATCAGTCACCCAAAGATTCTTCCACATCAAAATCTGGGTCGTTGGCATCATCTTCACGAAGTTCGAAGCCAGCTGGCTTGAAGTCTTCATCTCCACTGTCTTGATCTCGAAAAATCGCTTCAATAACTTCTGCAACTGTGTAGGTTCGTTGTGGGGCAGCCATAGCGCTTCAAAAACTGAAAGCTCAACTTCGTAGCACCTTGCCAATCGATCGTGATAAATTATGCAAATGATCTAAATAACTTGAACAAATGGCACTCAAAGAGCGAAGATTGTCAAGGGACCTAATCAAATCATAAATAGAACGATTCTGTCATGTGCTAGACGAAAAGAGAAAGAGTGTTTGATACGGGACGATCCGCGATCGTCAACAGAGCATTGCAGACGACGGTTTCTATGACGATCGTCACTCGTCAACAGCGCAGTGAAGAGGTTAAGTAATATGTTGAAGCGGTAAGGTATCCGTCTACATTCAACAGCACATTCAAAAGTTATATACGAAGTCACCTGCACAAGACAACAAAAAATTTTAGTATTTGATTAGCACTTGAGTATTTCTTTTATTTCCTGAGTAATTTGCCATGTGAAATTATGACTGTTCTTCACTGGGACAGCATATTGCCACAGATCAATACATGGATTCTAATCCTATGATATGCAAGGATTTTAAAAGGAGATGCACTGTTTCAGGCGAGTGTGTGCTAGTATGCAAGGAAGGGGAGAAGAAGATGGCACAGAGACTGTTAAAATCAGACCTACCCCCAGTCACCAGCTGTCTACAGAGTGCCAGTGATGCCTCTGAACTCAGTCGCAGCATGAAACGTGCCATTCTGGAGGTAGGTTACGAAGACGAGGAAGACTGAAGCTTATGTGAACTGAAACAGAGTCTCTGAATGGTAACAATAAACTAAACTAAATAGGAAATGGAAGACATAATTCTGATTATGAAATATGGAGCATGTGTTTTATTTGCAACTGTGCTTGTGTACATCTCAGAGTTTCACTAAAGGCATTAATCTCATGCTTTTTTATCTGAAGTTTGATAATTAAAAGAAAGGACTGCATAGTGTGTGTTATAGCCATAAAGCTGAGCTTACCCCCTCAAACAAATGAGCAAAGAAACAAAATCCAGTTGATCAACTTACCAGTTAACCAGCCAGTTAA
This sequence comes from Monoplex corrugatus, assembly GCA_030674185.1. Classification (NCBI taxonomy): domain Eukaryota; kingdom Metazoa; phylum Mollusca; class Gastropoda; order Littorinimorpha; family Ranellidae; genus Monoplex; species Monoplex corrugatus. Next base: position 18,375,411 of record JAPXFY010000017.1, on the reverse strand, counting down.
CAAGGAAGCAAGGTGAAAGAAAAGACTTCTTTTCTTTTTGATTCTATTGTTCTTTCTTTTGTGTGACTGATGTGCATGATTCTTTGTGGTGCATGTGTGTGTGTGTGTGTGTGTGTGTGTGTGTGTGTGTGTGTGTGTGTGTGTGTGTGTGTGTGTGTGCATGTGCATGTATGTTAGTACGCCTGAGTGTTTTCTTTGTGAGTTTTAGACATATTTACTTTTTTTCAAATATGATGTCACCTGCTCTTTGCTGTTAATCTCTCTCTGTAATGAAAACCTGTATGATCAGGTGGTGGTAAGTGGAGTGGCCTCCACACCTGATGATGTGGCCAGTTACGTGTCGTGCACCTTGCTGTCAGCATCACTGCCATCAGATGACAGTAACACAGAATCACTCGTCACTGCCTGTCTGTCTTTTTTGGAGGACAACGAGTTTGTGATATTGCACACTGCCAGAGATGCTGGTAAGTGATGTGGTTCTGTGAAATGGTGGGGTTTTTTGCTGGATGAGACAGGCTTAGAACAGTTCTGTCTAAAATAAGAAATTTTATTGGTTAAACCAGTCAGTTCATGAATGGCTGTGTGCGTGTGCGTGCGTGCGTGTGTGTGTGCGTGCATGCGCTCGCGCGTGTGTGTGCGTGCGTGCGTGTGTGTGTGCACATGCGTGTGTGTGTGTGTGTGTGTGTGTGTTATGTGTATGTATTATGTGTGTGTGTGTGTGTGTGTGTGTGTGTGTCTAGTGGCTAAAGTGTGTGTTACTGCTCCATGTAAAAATCAGTAAGGGCTGTCCCATAATCCAGAGGTTTTAGGCCCATAACTTTGAGGTTTTAGGAGAGCGTGGTGCTAGAAACCTCAACGCGGCATGAAGATCCACAGGACAAAAATGGGCTGTTTGAAGACACATACGAACCAGCAGCAGCGCCCTGCGATAGCAGGTGAGACGTTGGATGACCAAGGCCAGGAATTAAACCATAGTGCCAAGGACATCCACGCTGACGGTTCTGATGCGGATTTTGCACAAGCTCTTAACGCCAAACGTGGAAAACTCAATTTGCCGCCTGCCGGTGCAAAAGAACAATGGGAGAAATTAGATGAGGAACTTGTCCTTAAGCTGAATGCGCTAATAGGGAACAGTACGCTGGACCACAAACTTGACACATACGGAGACATCATATACTCTATCTGCAGGGACACTTATGGAGTGAAGCAGCCAAAGACAAAAACGCCTCCCCAGAAATCCAGAAGACAGCAACAGATGGAGAGCATCCGGAGGGAGAAAAGGAAGCTTAAAAAGCGAATGAAAACTGCCTCAGAATTCGAGAAGCAAGGGCTCCTGGAACTCTGGAAAGATCTGAAGGCCAAACACAATGCTCTCAGCAAAGTGGAATCAGCAAGGCGAAGAAAGAGCAAAAAGAAGAAGACTCAAGATCGTTTCTTCAAAGATCCCTTTGACTTTTCAAGAAAGCTGTTTGAACAACCCAAATCAGGGACTCTCACAGTGGGCAAGGAAACCCTAGAGCAGCATCTCAGGGAAACATATTCCGATTCTCAGCGCGAGGCACCACTTGAAATCCAGAATCTGGTTTGGCCTGCAGCGCCAGAAGGAAAATTCAATAACAAACCACCAACACTGGATGAAGTGAAGAACGTAGTAAAGAAAGCCAGAGCCAAGTCAGCACCTGGACCAAACGGAATACCATACCTGCTCTACAAGAAATGCCCAAAAGTGCTCGAGTGGCTCCACAAGATGATTCGATCAGCATGGAGGAACCAGAAGATCAGCGACCAATGGATGAGAGCTGAAGGAGTGTACATTCCGAAGGAGCAGAACTCCAGCAGCATCAATCAGTTCAGGCCAATATCACTTCTGAACGTCGAGGGGAAAATCTTCTTCTCTGTTATGGCAGCAAGATTGACAAAATACCTGACTGAAAACAAGTATCTGGATATGTCAGTCCAAAAGGGAGGCATACCAGGAATGCCTGGATGCTTGGAACATGCCACGTTGATTTGGGATGCCATCCAAAAAGCAAGAACAGAGAAGAGAGACATTGACGTAGTTTGGCTTGATCTGGCGAATGCATATGGATCAGTTCCACACGATATGATCCAGCTGGCTCTTGAAATGTATCACATCCCAGAAAACATCCGAACAATGCTGAGGAAGTATTTCCAAGGGTTCTCAATGCGGTTCTCTACCAAAGAATACACCACGGACTGGATAGACCCAGAGGTGGGCATTGCAATGGGCTGTGCAATCTCTCCCATACTGTTCGTGTTGGCAATGGAAGTCATCTTGAAAGCTGCAATGAAGAGTTCAGGTCCAGTGAATCTGGGAGATGGATACCAGATGCCTCCTCTGAAAGCTTTCATGGATGACACAACAGTCTTGTCCACGGATGAGGAAGAGACACACCAAATCTTAAAGCAGCTGGATGAGCTGGTGACCTCTTCAAGAATGAGGTTCAAACCTAAGAAATCCCGAAGTCTCTCACTGCGAAAAGGAAAAGTGGCAGATTCAGTCAAATTCATGGTAGCCAACCAAGCCATCCCCACTGTCACAGAAGAGCCAGTAAAAAGTCTCGGAAGATGGTATGATGACTCCCTGAAAGACACACAAAGGGGATGTGAAACCAAGCAAACAGCAGAAGAAGGCCTGAAGAAAATAGATAACTGCGGACTGCCAGGCAAATACAAAGTCTGGTGTCTACAGTTCATGCTGATACCAAAGCTGCTGTGGCCACTGCTAATCTATGACATTTGCACCAGCACAGTCGAAGCAATGGAAGCCAAAATCAACAAATACACAAGAAAATGGCTCGGTGTCCCACCTGGTCTCACTGATGTTGCATTCTACTGTCGTCAAAGCAATGCTGAAGCTACCTCTCAAATCCATAGTGGAGGAATACAAAGTTGGAAAAGCAAGACTGTTGAGCATGCTGGAGGAATCGGAAGACAATATCGTGAGATCAGTTCATCCAAAGCTGAGAACTGGCAGAAAGTGGAAAGTCCAAGAGGCTGTAAACAATGCCAAGAGAAACCTCAGCATCAAAGAAATAATTGGACACACGCAAACCAACAGACAGGGACTGGGAGCAACAAAAATGCAGTGGTGGTCCAAAGCCAAAGGGAAGGAAAAAAGAGACATGATCATACAGGAGTTGAAGGAAGAAGAAGATGTCAAAAGAGTGCAGAAGGCAGTCCAGCAAGGTCAACAGGGGCAATGGACAACATGGGACAGTGCACTCCAAAGAAGTCTCAGCTGGAACGATATGTGGCACATGGCTCCTCTAAGGATAAGCTTCCTCCTCAGATCTGTATATGACCTGCTCCCCTCGAATGCAAACTTAGTGAAATGGGGGAAAGCAGACGACCCAACATGTCCGCTCTGTCAGAAGAAACAAACAGTGGAACATGTCCTAAGCTCTTGCAAAGTAGCGCTAGCCCAAGGAAGGTATACATGGAGGCACAACCAAGTTCTGAAAGTGATCACAGATGTGGTTAGTGAAAAAACCATGACCCCAAACGCACCAATTGCTATGACAACGTTCTACAAAGCAGGAGGGAAACAGGTCTGGCCCGAAAGTGCTATGACAACCAGCACATTGCCAAAGGGTCTTCTGGATGGAGCAGTCACTGGGAGTGTACAGCAGACCTCCCAGAGTGGAGAAATTACCCAGATGTCATCAGCAAGACAGGCATGAGACCAGACATCGCTCTCCACTCTGACTCCTCGAAACAAGTGATTCTGATAGAACTCACTGTGCCATACGAAAGCAGAATGGAAGAAGCACATATCTACAAGACCGAAAAATACGCCGGTCTTGCCAGCACCCTGAAGAAAGCAGGTCTGCGGGTCAAAATCTTCGCCATAGAGGTCGGGGCAAGAGGGTTTGTGGGCACCTCCGCTTATGATCTCATGAAACAACTCGCCATTTCTGGGAAGAAGAGGACTAGAGCCCTTAAAGCGATGGCAGAGGCAGCAGAAAGGAGCTCAAGCTGGATCTGGGCAAGGAGGAACGAAAAAAAGTGAACTTCATAAGGATTAAATTCCCTACAGATGATGTGTGCCCCGTTAGCACATTGGTAAAACCGCGTACCGCAGTTCTGAAGCGCAGAATCGCCCAGGTTCGATCCCCGGCGTGGGAAAAAAAAAAAAAAAAAAAAAAAAATAGACAACAGCAGAAGGGCATCCAGGAGTCATGACCTGGATGTGGCCCGGCCCCCCGAGAGTGTAAGGAATTCAGGGCCGAAACACTTGTCTAAAGGGGGTTACTTCTCTGAAGACCTTCTGTTGTCTAGCTCTCCCTAGAGTTTCTTTCTACCTCAACCTTACTCAGTGCCAAATTTATGAGAGTAGCATAAAATTGGTGGTGTTTCATACACTGACAGAGGGCAAGGAGATCACCAAGTACCAGCCCACACAGTTGGGATCAGCTGTCCTGGCATCATCCATGTCCCCTGATGAAGGTCTGGCTGTTTTCACAGAGCTGCAGAAAGCTCGACAGTGCTTTGTCTTGGCAAATGAGCTGCACATCGTCTACTTGGTAAATTTGCTTATTTTTGTTTTTGGATGTGGCTTTTGCTTTGATATCATGTGATACATAGAAATTAATGTGATGGGAGTGGATTTGTCTTCAGTGTGAGAGAAATGTGCAGAAAACAAAATGGTTTTCTGTAGATGGAAAAAGAAAAGACACAAGACACTATGTTTATTTGCTGATGTTGTGATCATGATATTCTATAAGATGTTTGATGAGCATGGTAGTCATGTGGGTAAACACTGGACTTCCAATCAGAAGGTATCTAGACACCTCCATCTAGTGGGTAAAGGTTTGAGATTTTTCTGGTTTCTGTACAGACTGCCACAGCTTAGACACCCCCACCTCCCACTCCTTTGTGTGTATATTCTTCAGAATATTTAATATGTATGTTAAAGTTCCTGGAAACCGTGTCAGTGGCGGGCTTTTGGAAACGTGAAAACGCGCAGTATGCCTGCCCACCAAAGATGCCGACTGTGCAACAGTGTAGTGGAATGTGTTCAGTTCACTTAACAGCTTGAGGTCTCTCTGTTGCTCTTAAAAGTCTGATTATGTGTAATGCTCAGGAGTCCAAATTAGTTGGGAGAATAGCGCTAAACAAGAATGATTTTAAATAGCAATGATAATGTTTATGATTTATAATATGAATGAAATATTTTCGGCAGTAGTTGCAGAACTGTTTACTTCATAGAACTTGTCAAAAATGTTTGAGAAGAATAGGGAGAGTTGGGTTTTTTTGAGAATGCACTAAAGTTCTGAATAGTAGTGACAGAGACTCCCATGGGGATGCAAGTGACTTTTCCTGTCAACTTTTCCTATCATTTTATGCCTTGCTGATCCGTTCACCTTTATGAATTGATAATTGGATATGTGCATTAATTTAATGTTTGGCTGTCAGGAACTGTGATGTGCAGAAGCAATTTTGGCTAGTTTTTGTATAGGTTTTAGTGTATTTAGTTATGTGTATTCTTTCAAATTTAGGTATGTTTTTTTAAAACCCTTCTTGTGATAAGTTGAGCAGAATGATCAGCACCAGAGGTATATCCTTACGCTATGTGTGTGAATGCATTGACATGTATACTTAATTTTTTCTCATCAAATGTTTATTTTTTTACAGGATCAGCAAGGTGGTGTTGTGTGTGTTTTGAGATTGTTGCTACCCTGATATGGCCGTGCGCACTCAGCTTGGCTTTAAACATTAATAGTAGTAGTAGTAATGATAATGAGAGTGGACATGATGGATAGAACAGCAAGATAGATGTATGGTTAGTTGTGACAGGGAATGACATGGAGATAAAAAGAGAATAAACCATGGCAGTATTTGCTTCATGATGATCAGTATGAAAAATAACAAAGTGTCCACTTAGGATTTTGTTTTTGCTTTTTGGTTGTTTTATTTTTGTATTTATTTTTTTACTTGAGCAGTTTTGAGTATAGAAACTGAAAGGGAACCACTGCGCATGTGACATCATCATCATCATCATCTCCACCACCACCACCATCATCATCATCATTGTCATCAACAACATCATCATCATCTTCATCAGAATCATCATTTTTAATTTTTAATAATGATATCTAATCCATTACAAGCAAGAAAAAGGAGCATGGAGTGTTACCACCACTGCTGTTGAGTTGGACAACCTTAAAGTGTACTACTATTTTTTTTTTTTTTTTTTTTTTTACTTTTATAGGTGACACCCATCTATAGCTATGAAATAACAGGCAACATGGAATGGTACCACTACTATTGTCTGTGGGACAAACTGTCACCAGACATGAGGCTGGTTGCTAAAACAGTGGGGGTGCAGGAGGCCTTCCTTGCTAAAGCCATCACCGGCCATGTGCCAACCAAAACTGCCGCACAGGTCTAAATTTTTTGTTTATTTATGTTTGTGCATGTGTGAGGGATGATGAAAATGATTTAGATGTACAAATTTTTCCCAGGACAAAAAAATAGATGTCATACTGTGTGTTATGTAATTAACAAAAACATGTTTGTAATGAATCATAATTTTATTGTGTGTGTATGAAATTTTCAGTGTAAAAATAGAATAAATTAAACACACACAAACGTTTCTCATTAATTTGACCTCAAGTAAGCCCACAAGCTTTATTTTAGATTTAAATTGCTGTGATTTTATTTACAATTACACATTTTTTGAAATACTGTTTTGATGATAAGGTTGTTGGTTGAATGAAATTAGGTATTTTCTTAATTTTTACGATTTGAAGATACCAAGAGTTGATTGAGCAATTTTAAGTGAATGCTTAGAAAATTCTGTTACTATCTCATCCACCCTCCCTCCCCAAATTTGAAAGTGCTAAGATTAATCTCAGCAGTGTTGGGTGTCTGTGTCTGTCCGATACAACAACTCATTCTGGCCTAACCAGCCGTAGCTTCTCTGCACTGCTGGCCCATAGGTGTTTTAAATTTTACGTTTTCAGAAGAAAAGTCATGCTTATGAATTTATAGAAAAAAAAGCAAATATAACAACACTAGAAAAACAAAGCAACAACCAACAATAGGCAAAAAAATGTGTATAACTTAAATCTATAATAAATTTACATCCATGCATGTAACAATATACAGTCACTAGCACATTAAAAAATACTCTTTACATTTCAGCGAACAAAAACAAATGATGAAATTCCAAACTGTCTCTTGGATTAATGCGAAAAACTTTAATTCTTTATTCTTTTTGAAAATATCTATCTTTGTCATTGTTGTCTAGGCAAGAGCAGTAGCCATCCATCGTCGTTTTTATGCGGCCCTGGCGTTGCATGATCTGGTGCAGGAAGTTCCTCTGTTGAAGGTGGCTGCCAAGTATAACTGTAACAAGGGTCAGCTCCAGTCCCTCATGCAGTCGGCTGCCACTTTTGCTGGTCAGTAAGAATGAGCCACAGAGGAGGAGGAAAAGAGTAAAGAGAGCCCAGGGTGATAAGAGAGAGAGAGAGAGAGAGAGTGTGTGTGTGTGTGTGTGTGTGTGTGTGTGTGTGTGTGTGTGTGTGTGTGTGTGTGCCTGTGCGCTTGTCAGAGGAGAAGAGAGAGTGTTAGAGAATGAAAGGAGGGAGACAAAAGCACACAAACATACTTGAATTAAAGAAAAAAAAAAAATTTTCAGTGGAAAAAAAAAGTAACTGCAGTTGAGATGAGAACTAAATATGAAAAAGAAATGTACTTTACTCATCTTTGGACTTTTGTGTTGTTGTTGAATCGGATATTACGTAATTGAACTGCCCCACCCCCTTCTCCCACACTCCCCTTTCAGTGAAATTATTTTCTTTGACATGATGTGTAAATCATGTTTAACAGAGGTGAGGATATGAATTGACTAATTAAGCATAAGATTGTGTATGTGTTTGTGTGTGTGTGTATTCAGGAATGCATAAAAGGCAACAGGTACCAGTATTTTGAGTTGTTTTAAGTAATAATCTTTCTCCATCTTCTCTGGCTATAGCATTACTGTGGATGTTTTTAGATACTGGACATTACCATGGTTTCAAATCTTTTTATGATGCAGGGTTCTTCAGCTTGCTTTATTACTTTATTTACTTGTGTATTTGTAGATGTGTTGACTTATTATAATTCATTTTCTGTTTGAAATTCATTAAAAAAAAATCTCCTTCTGACTATTAATTAAACCTCAGACATTCTTGCTTCTCAGGCAGGCAGGCAGGCACTTTATCCTCCAGGCCTCTACTCCCTTAGTCATAATACTAGTAATTATCGTATTATCAGTGTTGAGGTGCTTATGACAAGTGGTTTATGCCCAGGCATGGTGACTGTGTTTTGTGGGCGACTGGGTTGGAGCAACATGGAGCTGCTGTTAGCTCAGTTCCAGCAGCGTCTGACACTGGGGGTGACACGGGAGCTTTGTGACCTGGTTCGAATCCCCCTGCTGACAGGCACCATGGCGCGAGTCCTGTTCAGCGCTGGCTTCCAGACTGTAGCATCTGTGGCTCATGCACACCCTGAAGATGTGGAGGCCATCTTCCGAAAAGCCGCTCCCTTTCAGAGGTCTGTGAATTGCTGAGTGGTTTTGGTTAGTGTCTCTAGGGAAATGTGTAACATTTAGATTTATATTAATACATGAATGTATACTCCCTTTGCTTCAGTTACTCAGCTGGTTGCCTATTACTTAAAGAATTTCATACAATATCAAGTGTATTAACAGTTTTGCACCCACATGTGTGTGCGATCACCTCCGAATGTACATACCTTGCCTGACCTCTGTTCAGGTTGTGATACTTATTGTTTATAAATTCCTCAATACAGATATTCCACAGTCAGTCACTATTCATTTTCTCTGTCTGGTCCATACCACTGTATTGAGTTTTCCCTTTAACTTGAGAATATACCTTTTTGTCCGACAGTGATTTCACCTGTATGTCCAACAGTGATTTCCCTATTAACCCACCTACCTCTTCACTTCACTCCTGTCCAGTCATCCCCTTCCCATATTGCTGTGCTTTGTAACCTGAATTTGTTTTTGTCATTGTGAGCGAGGAATAAATGAACAATGAGAATGAGCACTTCATTTTGATCTGTATATCAAGATTTAGTGCCTTACTGTAATTGGTATGATTATGATAATTATGATGGTTATTATGACGATTATGGTGATAATGATGATCATGATGATGATACACATGTCCATTACGTGTGCTGTGTTTTATGAAGGGAATGATGTTGGAGTGAGAAACTCTTTAAATAGCAAATGTGATTGTATGTGTGAGAGGGATGGGGTTGGAATGCACACATATGTTAACCAAAAGATTCCTTTTTCTAAAATCTCAGTCATTAGCTCTGGATAAGATGCATTCTGCTTACACTGATACAGGGATGACAGAAAAGATAGGATACGTTATACTTCACCACTATAGACATGACTGTATGGACATACGTTATTCTGAACTTGAATCACTCTTATTTTCCACCAGCACTAAGAAACAGGATGGGGAGTCAGACTGGGACTCAGAACAGCGACGCAAGGCACGCTGCATGTGGTTGGCCGGGCGTAAAGGTGTCACAGAGCTGGAAGCAGCCTCCATCATCATCAACGAGGCTAAAGCCATCATTCAAGAGGAGCTGGGGGTTCGGATCCACTGGGAGCAAGAGAAGATCACCCATGCCAACACTTCAGGGGATGGCCCTGAGAACTTGGACATGTCTGTGTCCAGAACTATGCTGGGTGATGCATCTCACACACCTGCCCTGTCAGAAGAATCTCCACAGCTTGGTGGCAAACACTCTTCCATGTCCAGTAAAGAATCTCCTGTTACTGATGAACAGAGAAATGTAATTGGTTCATCTGGACCAAACAGAAAAAGAAAATCTTGTGAGACAGAGTTTCAGACGCCAGTGGCGACTCATCAGTCCAAAAGATCCTTGTCTTGCCGATATGATAGGAAGAGAACCGGCAATAGTAGAAGTCTGTCCAATAGAAAGAGCCCTCCTTCAGGTGGTAAGACTGCAGAACACAACACAGGTTTTAGAAAAACTCAGTCCCCCAAGGATATATCCTTCTTTGGGCAGGTGGTTGTCAGCCCCCCACCTTCCTTTAAAAGACAAGTGACGCCAGAAAGTGGAGGTCAGACAGGTAGAGATATTACCAGAACTGGTGCCGGGGCTCAAGGCAGACTGTCGCTGACCCCTAAGACTGCTGTTCAAGACAAAGGTGCAGTTCACTTATTTACTAATCCGCAGAGTTCAGGTAATACTCATCTCACCTGTCCAAGTGAAAGCATCCACCAGACTGCAGGTGATTGTGGAGCACCTAAACTTGGAGTGAAAAGTAATCTGTTTAACAAGTCACACAGTGTACAGACTGACTCAAGTAAAACACAGTCACTCAGACCAAAAGATAAGTCCAGTCAGGATAAGCTGACTTCTCAGAATCAGCGTCAAACTGATCACACAGAGAAAACCTTTTCATCGGGAGCAGTTTTTGAAAAGAAAATTGTCCAGACTTTTCAAGATGGCAACCACAATAAACCCGTTTTGGTTTCAGACAGTTTTGAAGAAGAGAACAATGACAAAAATCCTGATGGCACAGTCATACAACATTCCAAAGATATGGAAATGGATTCTTTGAGCAGAACACCTGTCAAGGCACACTCACAGTTAGCAGAGAACCCAGCCGAGATATGTCATGTCCCAGATCAAAGTGATGATTGTTTTGACGACAGCTTTGTTCTGAATACTCAGACAAATAATCTGTTGTCATGTGGACTGAATGAATCAAACTGTGCTGTTGGTAAGTCATTTGAAAAAATCACAGCATCCACTTCTCATTCGCCATCAGTGTCTCTGGGGAGATCTACAAAAGAGGTTGATACAAATGACAGATCAAAGCAGTTGTTGATAAGTGAGAATAGGCACAATCTGGTTTTAGGTAGTGATGGTGCTTCCAAACAGAAAATTGTGCCTAGTGGTGTGAAACAAGTCAGTATGAAGCAAGTGACAACAGAAGGGAGCAGGGCACAAATAGCATGCCTTGAGTCAGATCAAATGAAGACCAGCTCTCATCAGAATAAACAGACTGATCCTTTCCCTACCCCCTGTTTGATGAGGATAGCTTCACAGATGACATGTTCCAGTCACCTTTGGCCTCTTTATCTACATATAGAAACAGTCAACAGGCATTACCCAGTATTGCAAGAGCAACAAAATCACAAGTGATAATGAAAGAGGAGTGGATTAAGGACAAAGCAGAACACAAACAGTCACAGAGCAGAGATGGTATCATGGCGGATGCTCAGTCTGATTCAGAAGCAGATGTTTCAGCAGAACTGATCGCTGCCAGTAACTATGAACGTGTGGCCTACCTGGAGGAAGGCATGATTGATGACAGTGCTGATGTGTCATACCAGAACTTGGACATTTTACCCAGTGGACGACTTGCCTGTGCTGATGGGGATCCTGAAGAGCGAGTGGAACAACAAGATGGGCAGATAATACCAGACAGCTCACATTATCTGACAGATTACAACCTTCAAGAAGACCTTGCCATTGCAGCCAATCTGAGTGATTCCTTTACATCCCCAGTAAATATGAATGAGAGATCGGACAAGCTTCGTGTTATAGGTGCTGGTGCTACTGCATCTGCTACACAGCCACAAGAATTGAAATCGGGATCGGCTGATGCTTTCTCCTCCTCCTTCACAGTGTCCATGATGGAAAAAGCCTTTGCTGATGATTCCTTTGGTGACTCGACTCAAACAGGCATCCAGAAACAAACAGCTACCCAGAATGTTTTATCCCTGAAAGATGAAAATGTTGCAAGAGCACTGTCAGAGAGTGCAGCAGGTTCAACTACTCAAAGCTCATCATCAGTCAAGCCTTGTCAGTCAGTGGCTGCAAAAGTGTCAGCAGCTTCAAATGATGTTGTCACATGGGTTGAGAAGACAGGGAACAAAAACAGCAGCATGCAGAGATTCAAGAATCCAACTTTTGTTAGTGAATCCACCACTCCACAGAGTGGTGATGAGTTTGTTCCTCCAACGCCCCCGAGGAGAATTCCACATCACTTCCTTCTCCTCGTGTGTCTGTGCGTCGTACTCCACTGCGGGCCTGCAAAAATAAGGGGGATGCGACTACTGTAACACCAGGCTTCCATCTTGATGACAAGAAGAGGAGGAAGGCAAAAGACAAAGAGAACGGACAGCCTACTCTGAAATCACAAAATACCAAGAAGAGCTCAGGTAGAACAAAACACAACGCTGGTCAAACATACAAATCTCCAACTTTGACTAATCCCATACCTGGCATCAATTACATCCAAGCTTCAGAAATAAGAGGGACAGAAATGGACCGCACATTGAACAAAGATAGTGCTGATAGTGGCACTGCTAAGGCCGACATAGCCCTTGACCTGGATAGCCCACCTCTGACACAGGACTCTCTGTGTGTCATTGATGTATGTTCCAATGCTCAGCTCTTTGCTACATTTGTGGAAGAGTGGTGCACCAAGTCACGGTTTTCCATCTCTCTCGCCTGTGAAAAGAAACCCAGTCCCGGGAATATTGGTGGTGGTATTGGCAGCAATTTTGTGCAAGGTGGGTCACATTGCATCATAGAACACTTGATTTTGTAATTACTGACATGTTTGATCATTTTGATGAGTTGTTTATTTTCTGATTTGTCTGTCTTGTCTCATCATGTCTTGATCAGTTGATGTTGAAGTGCTTTAATTGAGCACCTAGTACAGCTACCACTACCACTACAGCTACGCAGTCATCCATCATGCTTGGCATGTCTCCACAGTATGAATTGCTTGTAGTATAAGAAATGAAGCCTGGCAGTTTTAGAGATAGATCTCCAGCAGTCCAGTTTGTTGGCTTGAGCCCAACTTGTTTCGTGCACACAGCCTTTAGTCCACCTGGCAGTAAACAGATACCTAATAGTACACTGTTTTGACAGGGAATGGAAACACTGTGGGGTGGGCAGTGGACTCGTTCTCAGAAAGCCAGGTGTCGTGAGATCTCTTGATCCTCAGTGCCCTGTGACTTAAGTAGGATTATGAGACAATGTTGATGGACTCTTCCATCGAACAGACGGATATGAGTAGGCATGTTGGTCCTCATTGCCTGGTATGGGTCTTCGTGTGGGATAGAAGACTGATCCTGGAGGCACATGTTCTTCTGTAGGCGCTGCATGGGAAGGAGTCCTGTTGTCTTGGTTTTGCTTCCATCGGTCCTCCTCCTGTTGAATAGCAGCTGTTCTACAGTGTTCAAATGTGATTATGTACTGATGTTGCCCGCTATCTCTGTTGCAGTCAAGGTGTTCCTAGTTGATGCTTGACCAGAACAGGGAATTTTCAATGTGTGTGTGTGTGTGTGTGTGTCTGTCTGTCTGTCTGTCTGTCTGTCTGTCTGTGTCTGTGTGTGTGTGAGAGAGAGAGAGAGAAAGCAGTATCTCTCCAATCACTTGCTTACCGACATTCGTAGTTACACAGGTGCACTGACTGCCACATATAGAACGGCCCCTGTAGGTGTAGCTATGCTGTTCGGAGATCTGTTTCCTTGCCTCTGACTCAATAGCCTTCCTTGGAGGCACAGGGGCATTTGCTGAAACCAAGACCGCTTCATGCGTTTGAAAGACAATTGGTATTACTACTACTACTGCTGCTGCTGCTACTACTGTTGTTGCTGCTACTACTGTTGTTGTTGTTGCTGCTGCTGCTGCTGCTACTACTACTGCTACTACTACTACTACTACTTCTACTACTGCTGTTGCTGCTACTGCTACTACTACTACTGCTGCTGCTGCTACATCTACTACTACTCCTGTTACAGTACTTAATCCATTATGTCATCTGAGACAAATGTTACCATTCTTTTTGTAATCCCACACACAGGCAGGAATGCCGCAACCCACAGGGAATCGTCCACTGTGCTGGGTGTGGCCATTCCTGGTGATGAAGAGAGGGTGGCTGTGGGTCTTGCCGTGTCCTGGGCTGGTCACGATGCCTACTACATCTCCTTCATGCCACAACACACAGGTAGGCTGCTGCTGTCTTTGTCAACAAAGTTTGTTTAGGTGCAAAGAAAGCTGTGCTTAGAAAACTCAGAAAAGTGAGGGGTAGAGGGGGGGGGGGGGGGGGTTTGGGGGGGGGGGGGGGGGGGCCAGAACCTGAAATGAAAAAAATGAAACTGTTACCTGCTTACAGAGTTCCCAAATTATGTGTCATCTTTGTTTTGTCTGTTTTTGCTTTTTTTTTTTTTTTTGGTCTTTAGTTTTTACAATTTTAGTCATTGTAGACATTGAGAATTAATGAAAAGAAAGTTTGGAAGTCTGTATACAGTGTTAGATCGGCTTGTGTTACAACAGAAAGAGAAGGAAGTAGATATGAAGAAAAAAGACTAAGGAAAGTTTACAAGCATCATATTAACTGACTTGGGTTATGGATGCCTCTTTATTATACCTGATATACATGCTGTTATATATCTTAATGTGAATGCGGGGTATTTTCACTAGTGGTAAGAAGAAAAAAATCAGTATGTGAGGCCACCAGTCCACCCAGCTGTGAATGATACTTTTCCTTGTTCAGGATTGGGGAAGATAAAGTAGTGAGGAAGATCATGAGAGCAGAACCCCTGTGGCCAGCTTGAGGGTCAGATCCCAGGAACTTTTTTTTTGCATAATTTTTTTTAGGATCATTGCACTCAGGGAGGTTACTTTCACGCTCATCTTTTCCTCCCCCCCTCCCATTTTCTATGCCTCCTTAATGGCCACAGAAGCTGGGGCAGTTTTTTTTTAAAAAATGTGATGATGATGTCGCTGAGGATGATAATCATGATGCTGTGGAGTTCCATCTAGGATTGAGACTGCGTGGCAGAGCTGTACTCTATGCTTACTAACATAGTATAAGTATATCCTGGCGCCAACCAGGGCTGAGAGATACAGACACCTGCGGTGCTGGTCAGAAGATTTGTGCAACATCCTCGATGATGCATTTGTGAAGTGGATGAGACTCAACTGTGTGGTCACAGTCTTCCCAATGAGCCCATAACGCACCCAACTCTGGGTAGGAGCCGGTTAGAACCGAAAAATCCCACACTGATTTTTGAAGGGACTGATGGATATTCGAACCCACAACCTTTCAGTCGGTAGTGCATTGCACTAACCACTACACCACGGCAACTGGTAGAACCCAGGACTTTGCCTTGTCAGTATGGCACGCTAACCCACTGAGGGTCAGGGGACAGTTTAGAAGTAGGAAAAGGACAGAATATGAATTGTGGAAAATTTTGTTTTTGCTTTTGTGCGCTTGGACATTTCTGTTTTATTGCCTCACCAGAATCAGACAGCTCTTTGGACGACACACTGGCAGCTCCCCCATGCACACAGTCCATCTCAGAGGAGCAGAGACGGCAGACAGTGAAGGACATCCTGCAGAAAAACCAAAGCCAGCAATCCTCGCACACAATGGTCGTTTTTGACTGCAAGACCACGTATACCTTGATGGCTCGAGCCCTGGGCATTGTTTTTGGGCAGTGCCAAGACCCGCAGATTGCATGCTGGCTGTTGGATCCCAGTGCAAGGGAGAAAACTATTCACAGTATGGTGACCAATTTCCTCCCTGGTGATCTACCTTTGCTGGAAGGTAGGAGTTCTAGGTTCTTGTTGGTTTGGCTTTGTTTGAGATTTCATGTTTATAAAATCATCATTTTTCTTTCCTAAAAAAAAATCCTTTTGTAGTTTCTTTGTAGTTTCTGTTATTCCGGATTATTTTTCTGACATTTTTTAATGAAACTTTCTTATTCTATTTGCTCTGTCATTCAATGGACTACGATAATCAAGATTTTTGTGTGTGAAAGAAATGCAATATGATTTTTGTGTTTCTGAAGGGGTCATTTGAAATTGAGTCCTGTGTCATTATCAAGTCAATAAACTATTGACAGAACGAGTGCATGTCTACAGACCAGCATGCAACTAGACCTATTTGAAAAAAATTAATGATAGAACTAAACCTTTAACATGCTCAGTCATTCATGTGGGTGAGGTTTCTTTGCATTGTGGGATAAAAAAGCTATGTAATCTTTTGGTAGCTTATATTGCATGTGTGCTGATTTTCTTCTCCAGCTGGATCACAGGCTGCAAGTTTTTTTTGTTGTTGTTGTTGTTTTTGAGACCTGTACAGGTATACAGGTCAAAACCATTGACACTTATTTTATGAAGATATCAAGTCTTTCTAGTGTATCATCTTAAGACTGCTGGAGCACACTGATGATCACTAGATCTTTCTCTTTCCCCTTTTGCCCTGCATTTTTTCATTGCAGTGTTGCTTTGAAAGGTTCTTTTGAAAATTGATGAAAGAGGGATGTGTGTGTCCTGTCTCAGTGTCTGTGATAAAATGTGTTAGGATTTTCCTAGCTGTATCTGGATGGATCTTCATCAGATTTGGATTAGAGTTGTGAACATTTCAGGAGTTGCAAATGCATCAGTTTGGAAGTCATGGCTCTAACGTGAAGGTCACATGGCCGAAAATGGTGCCTTAAATTATACATTTTTGGAGAATGTTATGTGAACATCATTTTCTTAGGAACATATGACAATATTTCAGTTTTGTTTTCATGTTATGAAACGTCTTACAATATTTCAGTTCTGTTTTCTCTGTTCTGATGGTATACCATTGTCCTTCCTTCTTCTAAAGTTTTATTTCATTTGAAGTTTATTTCAGGTGAGAGTGTCCTTGAAAAGTACCATATCTTGCTTTTCCGTATTTTCTCTTTTTTTTTTCTGTTTTTTTTTTTTTTTTTTCTCAAAAACGGGATATTCTATATGATTGGCTTGGCCATCACAGACCAAGGATTGATCTTTGTCTTAAAAGCTTTTTCATTACAGACCAAACAATTTATTCTTTTTTAAATGAATTCTGTTTTGGTTTATTTATTTGTTTTTATTAATGAAAGCAGTTTTTTAATGCGAAAACAGATGATGATGCTTGTAGCTAATGTGGACCTGAAGTCTTGTAAACTTTTCTTCTGTTCTTGTACATGCAGTCATTTGTGAAATGTGTCCTTTTCGGAAGGTGTTGGCGGTGGTGTGGGCTATGGCAGTTTAGGACTGACGACACAAAATTCGGGGTCAGGACGCATGCGGGCTGTGGTGGAGAGCATTGTGGCGCGACGTCTCATGGACCAGTTCTGGGGCCAACTAACTGATACGGGACTCAGTTCAGCATTCATTGACATTGAGATGTCTTCCGTGCTTACCCTGGCCAGGATGGAGCTCAATGGATTTGGTGAGAGTGCACACAGATTGTGTGTGTGTGTGTGTGTGTGTGTGTGTGTGTGTGTGTGTGTGTGTGTGTGTGTGTGTGTGTGTTGTGTTGTGTGAGAGAGAGTGTTTGAGTGTGTGTGTGGTGTGTATCTGCGTGTGTGTGCATATATACATACATTGACAGCGAGATGCCATCTGTGCTTATGCAAGTTTATATATATATATATATATATATATATATATATATATATATATATGTGTGTGTGTGTGTGTGTGTGTGTTCACTTGTATATGTATCTGTGTGTATTGGTTGGTTTTCTGTGAAAAAAAAGTGTATTTCAGATGAACTTACTATGAAGAAGTGTACATGAAAGATTTCACTCCAGACGAATATAAGAGTTAAAAGGGTCTGAGTATAAAAGAATATCTTAGGACCATTAAGGTAAAAGTTGTCCATAATCCATAAGTCCTTTGTCCCATACCTAATAAGCCCAAAGATGGTAGAGACCTCAGTTTTCCTCATGGTCCATGCCTCACCCTCTTTGGTTAACCTTCCTCAACTCCGGGTGGGCTGGAGGCTGCATGTACTAAGTTTGGTGGTTTTGTTTGTTTGTTTCTTTGTTTTTCACAATTCAGACTTGTATAAACAGATGGGAAGGCAAGAGTTCTGTGCCAACCAGACCTCTACACAGTTCCCTTTTTATAATGTGAACATCTTGGCTAGAGATGGTCTCTATTCCAGTAGAAAAGTCAAGAGGTGTTGCAAATCATTCAGCAAAATCCACCTTGAACAGAGCGGATGAAGTTCAGCTCCCAGACACACATATGGAACAATGTTCTTGTCCACATTAACAGATGCCCTGTCAAGACATCACACACAGCCTGAGAAAGGCTTCATGAAGGTGCTGGAGGATAGTGAGTAACATGCAAGTGTTGCAGATGATAACTGTCTTTGTACCTACCTGTTAGCCCAGTTGCTGAAAATGCTAATGCTGATAACACTGAGGTTATGGGTTTGACACCTAGGTGGGCCACAGTCACTTTGCAGGTTGGCTAACTCTTTGTTTAGGGCTATGGATTCAAGATTTGATGTCTTGAGTTCAGTTCCAGTCTGCAACATAAAAACTGGCCTGTTCACTGCTTGTCTCAATGCTCCAATCATTCTGGTGGTGTCACCGTAGTGTTTCATAGGTCGTGCCACATTCCACCCTCCCCTCCCCATTTGAAGACCTTGCTGGGGTGTTGGGTTTTGTGTAGTGTCAAGGAGTTTGCCTGATGCTGACTATTTGGGTCAAATGCACATGGAATTGTCTGAGTGTGATGAATGGCTCTTGAAAAAACTCTTAACTCCAGTTTGACTATATCGAGATGGCGTCTCTGGGCTTGGAATAAATTCCATATGCACTGATGCCACTGATTCCAAACTCTAAACTCCTGAACTTGATGATAATACTGATGAGTGTACATGACAGGTTTCAGTGAGGAGGAATGTGAGAGTCAGAAGAACTTGATGATGGCCAAACTGTCAGCGCTGGAACAAGATGCTTACACCCTAGTGGGTCATCCTTTCTCCCTCACTTCTACTGATGACATTGCTCAGGTATGACTGGATTGTTCTGTGACATTTTTAAGAGTTAATCTGCCACAGTTTCTCTGCTTTAATGTCCCAGAACTGCCTCTCGATGTTTCCAATTTTTCCATTGTTTTGGAAAAGAGATGGTTGAATTCAGAATTTGTTCATTTCTTTAAAGTATGAGTACTGAGGGTTAGTTGATTTCAGAATTTAGTTAATTCTCTTTACAGAATGAGTACAGTTTACACTAATCTGATTACTTTTCAACTGATGCTAATATTTTCTTTCACTCAATTAGTCAATACATTGGTATGGAATCCTGCTACAAATGACTTGTATTTGCTTTTCCTAAGTCAAAATGACTACCAGTATTCAAACAAATTGGAACCAGTAACACACAAAGACTCAAAAGAATCGAAACTCATATTTAATGTAGCAAGACAAGTGCAAATTTTTGGCCCACTGGCCTTTATCAGTGTATACAAAAGACAAAAGAATAAATACAAAAGCCTTAGTGGAAAAAACAGAAGATGATTCCCCTGAAGGGTTTTTGAGCTCAAGAAAATGGGGGACATGAATTCTGGTAACTGGGAAGCAAGGGAGACAAATGCATTCTACAACGTAAAAGTGGCATTGCCATATTTTTGTTGTGTAATTGTAGGGAGGGTTAGAAATCATCAAACTATTATGCACTTATTTGAACGTCTTGTCTTGAGTCAATACATATACATGTACAGAATAAATACATGATTTCTGGCAGAATTTTTTTTTGCTTTTCCTGTCAGTCGCGAACTTTGTTAAGTCAGTTCAACAACCATACATTGTCAGATTAAGTGATGTAATGTCATGAGTTATCTCATGCAGAAAACATTTTAGCGAAAAGTGCACTCATTTTGATGTATTTTGAAGGGACTTTTACAAATTTCGTAATGCAAACATGCACATCCAGATAAGAGATGATTACTAAAGAAGGGAAATTACTCATATTTTGAGTATCAAATTCTAGAAGTGCATGTTCAGAGAAGATGTTTTTAAGGCAAGTGCCACCAAAATGTTTTAAACCTTTGATGCAGGCTATGTATGTCATACATGCCTGGTTTTGTATTGTGCGACACATTTGTTTTGTGAATTCATGCCAATCAGAGTTAAAGGGAAAATCTTCCCAGCCCATGACAGGGTTGAACTTAGGTTACTTGCCTTAACGGTAAGTGCACTCTTGCACCGGAATTCATCGAGAAATTCTGAGACGACAAACAAGAGGTGCATCATGGGTATGTGAGTTATGTTCCTGCGCCCTCCCATTCCAAAACATGCACCCTTCCGCTCAAAAGAAAACAAAGTGTGCACTTTTCTGCTAGTTAAAGGTTAGTGGAATTACATTTATGCATACATTTTGTGTGGGGTTTTTTCCTCATAGTTTTGTACACTCATGCTCTCTCTCTCTCTTTCTTTCTCTCTCTCTCTCTCTCTTCCTCTCTCTCTCTCTCTCTCTCTCTCTCTCCTCTCTCTCAACTCTCTCACTCTCTCTTCTCTCTCTCTCTTTCTTTCTCTCTCTCTCTCTCTCTCTCTCAACTCTCTCTCAACTCTCTCAACTCTCTCTATCTCTCTCTCAATTCTTTCTCTCTCTCTCTCAACTCTCTCTCCCCTCTCCTCTCTCTCTCTCTCTCTTTCTCTCTCTCAACTCTCTCTCTCTGTCTGTATACATCTGATGTGTTGATTCTTTCTTCTTTAAATGTTTATTTTATATCTTGGATTATCAACAATGCTGAACATCGCAAATCTGTTTTCCATGTAATTTTGATATAGGTCAGGGCACTGATAGTTATTCCAGGAAGTTTCAATAAATTGTTTCAAAAGATTGAGAAGTTATGTGTTTTATTGATATTTCAGAAGTTATACAGATCTTAGTGATTCTGCTCGTAAATGTTTATATAGTGCTGGCACACGATGCTCCCGTTTAGACAAACTGCTGTGGCAGTCATAGGGTTGATTTTATGTCATGACTTTGAAAAATGACAACATACATGCAAATATGAACAAGCACATTCACATGCACATTGCTTGCACACCGATACATACACAACCAAGTTGAACAAAGGTATGTAATTAAAAAGGCGATTGAGATAGGCTCCCTTGCTTGTCTGTAAAGATGTTTTGTTTGTTCATTTAAGGACAAAGACTTATCCACAGTGTCCATTAGATCATCAACTGATTTAAGAGGTTTCTGTATAGAGAAACTGAAGTGTATTGACAAGGTCAGTGAACAATTCTTGGCATAATTTTGTATCATATCAAGCATACCTACAGAGTTGCCTTTATGTTGAATCTGTCAGTGATCTGTGTTTAAGTTCTGTACGAGCTGTCTTCAGGCTACACATTTATGAAGTTTATAAAAGTCTCAAAGCTGAGGTACAGATTCCATTAAATTCTATAATCAAAGAAAATTACTGTGGTCATCCATGATATCTGAAATTTTTTTTTGCATTAAACTCTCAGATCTTATACCTAGAACTCCAGCATGTCTGTGACTAGGTTTTTTAAATTTTTTTATATCAAACTCTCAGATCCTATACATAGAGCTCCAGCTGCCCGTGAACGGTGACCCATCAGCCACAAGACCAGTTCGTACACTGGGTCCGAACCGTCGGGCACCCCGTGGTCGCAACAAACCTGCCTTCAGCACAGCCAAAGATGTCCTGGAGAAGCTGAAGCCTTTCCACCCTCTGCCTGCAATCATTCTGGAGTGGCGACGCATCAGCAGCGCCTCACCAAACATGTGTACCCCCTGCAGAAAGTGAAGGTGAATGAATGAGTGTTCAAACGTTTGTTTAGAAACATGTGCATTGTATAATTTCAAATGGTGTCTTAATTTTAAGTCGATTACTTGTGGGGGTTTTTTTTTCATTTTATTACACTGACTCAAATTTTTGCACTGAGATTATAAAGTTGCCCTTATCTTAAGATAAAATTTTCTTACATGATTTAAGGGATTTCTCTTATTGAGATAATAAAGTTGTCCTTATCCTAAGATAATTTCTTTTACTGAGATAATAAAGTTGTCATCTTAATTTTACTGAGATAGATATTTTCCATATCCTAAAGTAATTTCTGTCATTGAAATAATAATATTTTCCATATCCTAAAGTAATTTCTGTCATTGAAATAATAAAGTTGTCCTTATCCTAAAGTCATTGCTGTCGTTGAAGTAATAAAATTGTCGTTATCCTAAAGTAATTTCTGCCATTTAAATAATGAATTCTTTTCCTAAAGTTATTTCTCTTATTGAGATGATAAAGTTGTCTTCATCGCAAATCATTTCTCATATTGAAATGATAAAATTGTCCTTGTCCTTCTTTTATTGAGATGATATAATTGACCTTATCCTAAGATAATTTCTCTTTACTAGATAATAAAGTTGTCCTATGCTAAAGTGATTTCTTTTGATTAGATAATAAACTTGTCCCTATTCTAAGATGCTTGGCCCTGTTGTAAGGTAATTTCTCTGATTGAGATAATAAAGTTGTCTTTATCCTTAAGTAATTTCTCTTAATTAATAATAAAGTTATTCTAATCCTATCTGAAGGTGTTCATTGAACGTCTACACATGCACCGCATCTTTAGTGAGAGTCAGATGCACACAGCCACTGGGAGAGTGAGCATGATAGAACCCAACCTGCAGAACATCCCCAAAGACTTTGACATCATTGTACCTGGTAAGTCCACAAAGGATTAAAAACACAGGTCTGGGAGAGAAAGGAAGACAGAGAGGGCATTAAAGGAAGACAGAGAGGGCGTTAAAGGAAGACAGAGAGGGAGTTAAAGGAAGACAGAGAGGGCATTAAAGGAAGACAGAGAGGGAGTTAAAGGAAGACAGAGAGGGAGTTAAAGGAAGACAGAGAGGAGTAAAGGAAGACAGAGAGGGAGTTAAAGGAAGACAGAGAGGGCATTAAAGGAAGACAGAGAGGGATTAAAGGAAGACAGAGAGGGCAATTAAAGGAAGACAGAGAGGGATTAAAGGAAGACAGAGAGGGATTAAAGGAAGACAGAGAGGGAGTTAAAGGAAGACAGAGAGGGAGTTAAAGGAAGACAGAGAGGGATTAAAGGAAGACAGAGAGGGAGTTAAAGGAAGACAGAGAGGAGGTTAAAGGAAGACAGAGAGGGAGTTAAAGGAAGACAGAGAGGGCATTAAAGGAAGACAGAGAGGGCATTAAAGGAAGACAGAGAGGGCGTTAAAGGAAGACAGAGAGGGAGTTAAAGGAAGACAGAGAGGGCATTAAAGGAAGACAGAGAGGGCATTAAAGGAAGACAGAGAGGGCATTAAAGGAAGACAGAGAGGGAGTTAAAGGAAGACAGAGAGGGCGTTAAAGGAAGACAGAGAGGGCGTTAAAGGAAGACAGAGAGGGCATTAAAGGAAGACAGAGAGGGCATTAAAGGAAGACAGAGAGGGAGTTAAAGGAAGACAGAGAGGGAGTTAAAGGAAGACAGAGAGGGATTAAAGGAAGACAGAGAGGGATTAAAGGAAGACAGAGAGGGCATTAAAGGAAGACAGAGAGGAGTTAAAGGAGACAGAGAGGGGTTAAAGGAAGACAGAGAGGGAGTTAAAGGAAGACAGAGAGGGAGTTAAAGGAAGACAGAGAGGGATTAAAGGAAGACAGAGAGGGCATTAAAGGAAGACAGAGAGGGCATTAAAGGAAGACAGAGAGGGAGTTAAAGGAAGACAGAGAGGGAGTTAAAGGAAGACAGAGAGGGCATTAAAGGAAGACAGAGAGGGCATTAAAGGAAGACAGAGAGGGAGTTAAAAGGAAGACAGAGAGGGGCGTTAAAGAAGACAGAGAGGGAGTTAAAGGAAGACAGAGAGGGGTTAAAGGAAGACAGAGAGGGAGTTAAAGGAAGACAGAGAGGGAGTTAAAGGAAGACAGAGAGGGAGTTAAAGGAAGACAGAGAGGGAGTTAAAGGAAGACAGAGAGGGAGTTAAAGGAAGACAGAGAGGGCTTAAAGGAAGACAGAGAGGGAGTTAAAGGAAGACAGAGAGGGAGTTAAAGGAAGACAGAGAGGGCATTAAAGGAAGACAGAGAGGGAGTTAAAGGAAGACAGAGAGGGAGTTAAAGGAAGACAGAGAGGGTTAAGGAAACAGAGAGGATTAAAGGAAGACAGAGAGGGCAGTTAAAGGAAGACAGAGAGGGAGTTAAAGGAAGACAGAGAGGGATTAAAGGAAGACAGAGAGGGCATTAAAGGAAGACAGAGAGGGAGTTAAAGGAAGACAGAGAGGGCATTAAAGGAAGACAGAGAGGGAGTTAAAGGAAGACAGAGAGGGCAGTTAAAGGAAGACAGAGAGGGCAGTTAAAGGAAGACAGAGAGGGCATTAAAGGAAGACAGAGAGGGATTAAAGGAAAAAGAGGGAGTTAAAGAGAGAGAGGGAGTTAAAGGAAGACAGAGAGGGAGTTAAAGGAAACGAGGGAGTTAAGAGACGAGGGCTTAAAGGAAGACAGAGAGGGATTAAAGGAAGACAGAGAGGGCGTTAAAGGAAGACAGAGAGGGGAGTTAAAGGAAGACAGAGAGGGAGTTAAAGGAAGACAGGGGATAAGAGACGAGAGGGCATTAAAGGAAGACAGAGAGGGCATTAAAGGAAGACAGAGAGGGAGTTAAAGGAAGACAGAGAGGGAGTTAAAGGAAGACAGAGAGGGGTTAAAGGAAGACAGAGAGGGCATTAAAGGAAGACAGAGAGGGCATTAAAGGAAGACAGAGAGGGAGTTAAAGGAAGACAGAGAGGGAGTTAAAGGAAGACAGAGAGGGCATTAAAAGGGGGTAAGGAACAGAGAGGGCATTAAAGGAAGACAGAGGTTAAGAAGACAGAGGGATTAAAGGAAGACAGAGAGGGCGTTAAAGGAAGACAGAGAGGGCGTTAAAGGAAGACAGAGAGGGCAGTTAAAGGAAGACAGAGAGGGAGTTAAAGGAAGACAGAGAGGGAGTTAAAGGAAGACAGAGAGGATTAAAGGAAGACAGAGAGGGAGTTAAAGGAAGACAGAGAGGGAGTTAAAGGAAGACAGAGAGGGGTTAAAGGAAGACAGAGAGGGAGTTAAAGGAAGACAGAGAGGGAGTTAAAGGAAGACAGAGAGGGAGTTAAAGGAAGACAGAGAGGGAGTTAAAGGAAGACAGAGAGGGAGTTAAAGGAAGACAGAGAGGGCGTTAAAGGAAGACAGAGAGGGAGTTAAAGGAAGACAGAGAGGGATTAAAGGAAGACAGAGAGGGCATTAAAGGAAGACAGAGAGGGATTAAAGGAAGACAGAGAGGGAGTTAAAGGAAGACAGAGAGGGAGTTAAAGGAAGACAGAGAGGGCATTAAAGGAAGACAGAGAGGGCATTAAAGGAAGACAGAGAGGGAGTTAAGGAAGACAGAGAGGGAGTTAAAGGAAGACAGAGAGGGATTAAAGGAAGACAGAGAGGGCATTAAAGGAAGACAGAAGAGGGCATTAAAGGAAGACAGAGAGGGAGTTAAAGGAAGACAGAGAGGGAGTTAAAGGAAGACAGAGAGGGATTAAAGGAAGACAGAGAGGGATTAAAGGAAGACAGAGAGGGCTTAAAGGAAGACAGAGAGGGAGTTAAAGGAAGACAGAGAGGGCGTTAAAGAAGACAGAGAGGGCGTTAAAGGAAGACAGAGAGGGCATTAAAGGAAGACAGAGAGGGATTAAAGGAAGACAGAGAGGGAGTTAAAGGAAGACAGAGAGGGAGTTAAAGGAAGACAGAGAGGGAGTTAAAGGAAGACAGAGAGGGAGTTAAAGGAAGACAGAGAGGGCATTAAAGGAAGACAGAGAGGGATTAAAGGAAGACAGAGAGGGCATTAAAGGAAGACAGAGAGGGAGTTAAAGGAAGACAGAGAGGAGTTAAAGGAAGACAGAGAGGGATTAAAGGAAGACAGAGAGGGCATTAAAGGAAGACAGAGAGGGCGTTAAAGGAAGACAGAGAGGGAGTTAAAGGAAGACAGAGAGGGCATTAAAGGAAGACAGAGAGGGAGTTAAAGGAAGACAGAGAGGGAGTTAAAGGAAGACAGAGAGGGCATTAAAGGAAGACAGAGAGGGATTAAAGGAAGACAGAGAGGGAGTTAAAGGAAGACAGAGAGGGCATTAAAGGAAGACAGAGAGGGCATTAAAGGAAGACAGAGAGGGCATTAAAGGAAGACAGAGAGGGAGTTAAAGGAAGACAGAGAGGGAGTTAAAGGAAGACAGAGAGGGAGTTAAAGGAAGACAGAGAGGGCGTTAAAGGAAGACAGAGAGGGAGTTAAAGGAAGACAGAGAGGGCATTAAAGGAAGACAGAGAGGGCATTAAAGGAAGACAGAGAGGGAGTTAAAGGAAGACAGAGAGGGAGTTAAAGGAAGACAGAGAGGGCATTAAAGGAAGACAGAGAGGGCATTAAAGGAAGACAGAGAGGGAGTTAAAGGAAGACAGAGAGGGCGTTAAAGGAAGACAGAGAGGGAGTTAAAGGAAGACAGAGAGGGCGTTAAAGGAAGACAGAGAGGGAGTTAAAAGGACAGACAGAGAGGGAGTTAAAGGAAGACAGAGAGGGCGTTAAAGGAAGACAGAGAGGGAGTTAAAGGAAGACAGAGAGGGAGTTAAAGGAAGACAGAGAGGGCGTTAAAGGAAGACAGAGAGGGAGTTAAAGGAAGACAGAGAGGGAGTTAAAGGAAGACAGAGAGGGCGTTTAAAGGAAGACAGAGAGGGAGTTAAAGGAAGACAGAGAGGGAGTTAAAGGAAGACAGAGAGGGAGTTAAAGGAAGACAGAGAGGGCGTTAAAGGAAGACAGAGAGGGAGTTAAAGGAAGACAGAGAGGGATTTAAAGGAAGACAGAGAGGGCATTAAAGGAAGACAGAGAGGGAGTTAAAGGAAGACAGAGAGGGCATTAAAGGAAGACAGAGAGGGAGTTAAAGGAAGACAGAGAGGGCATTAAAGGAAGACAGAGAGGGAGTTAAAGGAAGACAGAGAGGGCATTAAAGGAAGACAGAGAGGGAGTTAAAGGAAGACAGAGAGGGAGTTAAAGGAAGACAGAGAGGGCATTAAAGGAAGACAGAGAGGGCATTAAAGGAAGACAGAGAGGGCATTAAAGGAAGACAGAGAGGGAGTTAAAGGAAGACAGAGAGGGAGTTAAAGGAAGACAGAGAGGGAGTTAAAGGAAGACAGAGAGGGCATTAAAGGAAGACAGAGAGGGCATTAAAGGAAGACAGAGAGGGCATTAAAGGAAGACAGAGAGGGATGTTAAAGGAAGACAGAGAGGGAGTTAAAGGAAGACAGAGAGGGCATTAAAGGAAGACAGAGAGGGCATTAAAGGAAGACAGAGAGGGCGTTAAAGGAAGACAGAGAGGGAGTTAAAGGAAGACAGAGAGGGAGTTAAAGGAAGACAGAGAGGGAGTTAAAGGAAGACAGAGAGGGAGTTAAAGGAAGACAGAGAGGGCATTAAAGGAAGACAGAGAGGGCATTAAAGGAAGACAGAGAGGGCATTAAAGGAAGAGAGAGAGGGCATTAAAGGAAGACAGAGAGGGAGTTAAAGGAAGACAGAGAGGGAGTTAAAAAGAATAAAGTCAGACAGATGCAGAGGAGAGTGGGCAGACTGCAGAAGAGAGAGTGATAGAGGAGATGAGAGAACACTACTTTTCAAGTGATGGAAGTGATAAATAAAAGGGTTTATAGGAAATAGAGAGGAAATTGAAGTGGTAGAAACCTGGTTAGGTATACAGCCACAAATTTAGGTCGTGAATTTGCCTCAAAATCAGACATTCAGACACAGTAATCACATTATTTTCTTCTTCTTTTTCTCCTTCAGTTGCATTGCAAAGATTTCAGCAAATAAAGGTCAGCAACAGATTTCTTTCGACTATAGTCTCCACCATGTCAAACCACAGGAGATCTGTGTTTTGGGGAACGAAAGAAGAGAAGACAAAGAAGAAGAAGAAAAAAAAAAGAAATACAAATTAGGAGAGAAAAAACGTGTTTAAAAAAGTTTTTTGAATATACTTCACTTTGCGTTCAGTTGTGTTACTCTTTGTTGGAAGTATTTCTGTTCATATTGTTAGGGATTGTCAGTTCTGAATGTGATTCTGCACCATTACAAATTACTTCATTTATCAGTTTTTCTTCTACATATAAATGTCGGTATCAAGAACTAATTTTCAGTAAAAAAATAAACTGTTTTATGCTCTTCTCCATGCATTGTCTAGATGTAATAGGGGAGAGCCCCCCAGCCCATGCTGTTGGCAATGCCTGTGGAAAAGGACAGTCTAGACTGCAAACGATGCGGCGCATGACTCCACAAAAAACCCGTGTCAGCAACCCCTCCACAGCTAAACATATGGCGGTCAGCATGCGGCATGCATTCGTTCCTTTTGATGGTGAGTCAGGTGGTTGTCTGTCTGAAGACACATGCACAAGCAGTGTCAACTTTTTGACTTTCGTTATTCTTTGTCAGGGTTGGATGTACATATGTGTGTGTTTGGGTGGGCTGATTGGTGATAATGTTTTGATGTGTGTTGGTGTGTGTATATGTGATAGTTTGCATTTGCTGTGCGTGCAGTGTGCATTTAGATGTGCGATAGTTTGCATTTGGTGTGCATATGAGTGTGCATTTGGATATGTGATAGTTTGCATTTAGTTGTGCATGTGAGTGTGCATTTGTCTGTATTTCCCTATTCATATCATATGTAGACTGACATTTATCATCACTGTGTCATCTTTGGTGTAGAAAGTTCTGAGGTCATATGCTGATGCAGTAATGAAGGATGAAAACACCATCTTGCGTGGGAAAGTGTGGGCTGTGTCCTCTTTGTGACTGGTTATTACTGAAAATATTAAAGTATCAACCAGTAAAATTTGGGCTTTTGTGCTGATATAGATGGATGGTGATGTGTGTGACATCAACTCTGACATTACAAAAGGGCCTGTGACAAACTTCAGTATCAAATTTAACAAATTGCCTTGTAATGAGACTTTTTAAATTCATTTTTATTGTTCTGGTTTATTCTTTGTGTATATCAAATTAAATAAATTTAGTTTTAGTATGCCTTTTAGAAAGTCATTTTCTGTTTATTTTTTCATTTTGTTGAGATAAATAGATACTCTGTGATAGTTCTACTTTCTGTACAACAGTATGCTTAATGAGCATTTCCTGTTTCAGCATGCATATGACATAATACCATGCTTGAATTTCATCTGTTATTTAATCATCTTCATGAAAATGTCATCTCACCACAGGAGGGGTGATTGTGGCAGCAGATTACTCACAGTTAGAGTTACGCGTTATTGCCCACCTGTCAGGGGGACTCCAAGCTGATCTCCATCTTGAACAATGACGGAGATGTGTTCAAACTGATCGCAGCACAGTGGAAGAACACGATGCCAGAGGCTGTGACAGCAGAGGAGAGGCAGCAGGCAAAACAGGTGTGTATATGATTTAGTGAAGATTTTGTTTGTATAAGGCAACTAATGCCCACAAAATCTTTTCGTAACGGGTGCAGTAGTTAAGTGGTTAAGATGGCATATTTCCAGTCAGAAGGTCTGGGTTTGATTCTGTCTGGGTACCTTCCACCTGGTGCGTAGAGGGTGAATATTTTCCTTCATCTCCCAGATCAATATGTGCCGACCTTCTTTAGGTGTACTCGCACAGACTATCAAATACACAGTTAAAGATTCTTTAAATCATGTTAGTGTCCATTGATTTATCAAAGCATGAAAACACCCAGAATGCATGTCACCGAAGATAGAGCATACAGAATTTGCAACTGCTTATCGCCTATACATTGTGGGCACAGCAGTGTTTATTCGCACATCTGAGAAATATCAGAACACTGAAGGAATCTGTATTTCAAAATGATGTTTTATGAGTTTCTGAAAAACTCATTGGCTTTTACTTGAAGATCATATATTTATAATATAGGAAATTGTGACAGTTTAAAGTTGTTTAATAAAATCATTACAGGTTTTTCATAGTTTTGTAATTGGGGAAATTGTGGCAGTTTAAAGTTTCTTAATAAAATCATTACAGTATTTATAAAAGAGTGTCTTTAAAATTATTTGAATGATTTTAAGCTATTGTATAGAGTGTATGTTTTGCATTGGAAGCAACAGAAATGGAGGCAGAGAAAAACCTTTGAAGTTTTATCCAGTGAGGACAGGCCTAGACTGAAGAAAGAAATTGTGCACACGAACAAAGGCTTAGTGCTGACTGGCTAGCCAAGCATCTTCTTATCACGTTGTTGTTACGAATTTGGCAGGACCAAACACTGTCTTTACACATTTGGCAGGACCAAACAGATCCTGAAGGCTGGGTTTTATGCTTGTCAGATTGAATAAGTATGGTATATTTAGAAAATGAGTTTTCTCATGATGTGCTCATAGGGGAGTGAAGTGCTGGAGACCTCATCCTCTCTAGGGGCCTGCATAATGCATGTGTGCCGGCCTGAAAGGGCGCAATAGTTATCACAGAAACTGACAATAATTTTTTAACATGGAAAATACATAATTTAAGTTTGTTTTAGGTCTACTATGGTTTCTTTATGTTTGTATCAGATCTGCTATGGTATGCTATATGGCATTGGCGCCAGAGCCTTGGGGGAACAGATTGGAGTGGACGAGAATGACGCTGCTGTCTTCATGGAATCCTTCAAGGCTAAGTATACAGGTAGAATTTGTGTATGTGAGAGGTGGAATGGACAAGTGGTGTGTTGTTTTGTTTTGTGCTGGTTACACAGAGGAAGGAAAACAAAGAGACAGAGAGGCAGAGAGAGAGAGAGGAGGAAAGCACAAATAAGTTAAGGATTGAGACAGATGAAGTCATTTATTTGAAAAGTTCAGCAAAATGGTTAGGTAGACAACAATAATTTTTTTTTTTCTCATGGTCTCAATCTTTAAATGATGTTATATTCAAAGATTATATTCAGGTTCTTCCATTGCGTGATGTTCAAAGCTTTCACATTTCATTCATTTCTATTTCATCAATAAGTACTTCAAAATATTGAGAATTAAGGTCTTCTGAATGTATCCCAAATCAAGTGACTTAAATTAAATTAAAAATGTCATGTAATGCTTTAGATACAAAAAGAAAGTCGGCTTTTATATTTCTTTTTGATAATAAAGATACTGATATTAGCCAAAAATGTTGAATACCAATGCTGGCACTGACATGAATTGATGGGTGTTGGGCAGGTATGCGCAGCTACCTGCGAAAGACTGTGGAGCAGTGTCGAGCGAATGGCTATGTCACAACTGTCACGGGACGAAGACGTTACCTGCCAGCCATTAAGGACACCAATCCTCATGCCAGAGCTCAGGTACATGTTAGAAGTGTTGTAGTACTGTAACAGTTCTTATTCATTTGTTTTATTTCATTTTCCACCTCATCTTCTGTATTTGTCCTGTGTCAATGACCCAGTGTGAGTCAGTTTTGCTCTTAAATACTCCACCAATCTAGCTGAAACTGAGGTGACAATAAGAGCCGTCCATAGAATACGCAATTATTTTTCACAGTGCTATGCTGATGAGAATGATAGCGATGATGCTGTGGAGTTCCCTCTAAGATCAAGACTGTGTGACAGGGCTGTACTCTAGGCTTAGGTTTCATGATATATACTGATGTCAAGCGGGCCTGAGAGATACAGATACCTGGGGTGCTGGTCAGGAATTTTTAGCAGCATCCACAGTGATGCATCTGAAGGAGAATTGACTCAGCTGTGTGGTCCCAGTCTTCCCTATGAGCTCATAGCACACTGAACTCTGGGTATGTTTTTGTTGTTGTTGTTGCTGCTGTTCGCAGGCTAGATGATCAGTCCTGTTTGAGTGATTAATAGGGCTGTCTTCTCCAGTTTGTGGTTGCTGCCCACGAGTTGGTTGTCATTGGAGTGGCCATTGGCTATACATCTCGTATTGCTGGTTCATAATGGGGGCATATTTCTACCTGGCTTGTTGCAGGCAGAGAGACAAGCAGTGAACACCACGGTTCAGGGATCAGCAGCCGATATCGTCAAGAGGGCCATGAACGTTATTGACAGAGAACTGACGCGCATTTTTCCTGACACGCTTTTACCTCACAGACATCATGATGCAGGTACTCTCTGTCTGTCTGTCTGTCTGTCTGTCTGTCTGTCTGTCTCTCTCTCTTCTGTCTGTCTCTCTCTCTCGTCTGTCTGTCTTTGTCTGTCTGTCTCTCTCTCTCTCTCTCTGCTCTTCTCTCTCTCCTTGTCTGTCTGTCTTCTTCTCTCTCTCTTCTGTCTGTCTTCTCTCTCTCTCTCTTCTCTCTGTCTGTCTGTCTCTCTCTCTCTCTCTGTCTGTCTCTCTTCTCTCTCTCTCTCTCTAGTCTGTCTGTCTTCTCTCTCTCTCTCTCATTCTTGCTGTTCTCTGTCTGTCTCTATTCTCTTCTCTCTTGTGTATATATAAGCTGTCTCTTTCTCTCTCTCATTCTCTCTCTCTCTCTCTCCCCTCTCTCTTTCTCTTTCTCTTTCTCATTGTAAGACAGGTCTAGTGAAACTTAATGCTACCATCCTTGAGTAACAAAGGTCTGAGGTGTCTGTCTGTTTGTCTCTCACTTTCTCTTCTCTTTCTCTCTCTCTCTCTCTCTCTCTCTCTTTCTCTCTCTGTAATGCTTTCATCTCCACACTTCCATTTGCAAAAGGGCCAACAGCTTAGAATGTAATAAAAATTCATTCAATTCATTTTCTGTCCATCTCTTTCTTTGTGTG
The DNA here is from genome assembly GCA_030674185.1 of Monoplex corrugatus. Taxonomy (NCBI): domain Eukaryota; kingdom Metazoa; phylum Mollusca; class Gastropoda; order Littorinimorpha; family Ranellidae; genus Monoplex; species Monoplex corrugatus. The sequence goes on along the minus strand of JAPXFY010000017.1, from coordinate 18,342,853 downwards.
TGTCCCTCACATTAGTGAAAAAGGAAACAATGTTTTCTTCTCAAAACTCAACTTGCCAGCTGTGGAAGTAAATGTTTCTTATCCTGATGGTGATTTACTCCGCTTGATAGTAATAATTCCATTTGTATAACACAATCAGTCCATGTCAAAGAATGCTCGGTGCACTTTACATAGGAAAAAAGTGAAAATTCCATTTTGACTAAACATACACAATACAGTATGATATTGACAGAATACATACAGTTAGGACAATACAATACAATACAAAATGATATAATAAAAATTCCGTTTTGACTAAAGATTCACAATACAGTATGATATGATAGAATACATATAGTTAGGACAATACAATACAATGTAATACAATATGATACAATGCAATACAATGCAACACAACACAACACAATGCAATGCAACACAACACACTATAAAACAGTACAACCCAACCCAACCTGTCACAACATACCACAACACAACATGAGAATCCCATAACCAAGAAACCCCCTTTAATGTCCACAGGGACGGAACATCCTCGCGGCGCCTTCCTCACCCTGCAACTTCACGATGAACTCATCTACGAAGTGTCCAGGGCCGATGTTCAGCAGGTGGCTCGCATCATCAAACACCACATGGAGACCTCGGTGACCCTGGCTGTGCAGCTTCCTGTCAAGGTGAAGGTTGGACCCAGTTGGGGACGTCTCAAAGATATGGAGCTGTGATGATCATATAAGTAGTTTCCCAGTGGTGAAAACGCCCCCTTCCCTCTTCCCCCCTGGCAGGCAAGAAATTCCTGTGTTTGATTCCCGGTTGGTTAGGGGTTTTTGCCCTCCCCCATTCACTGAAACTTAAGAAGTGTTCTGGGTACTAGTCTTTTGGATGAGAATATAAAGTGAGGTTGTGTGTGCAGCATTGTCCCTGGCAAAATTATGTGGAAAAATCTGTTTAGAATGTGAAATAGGTAAACGAAAATATTTACATGAATTATTTTCAAAACAGAAGAAAACAAATTGGGGTGATGTGCTCTCCTGAGATTCAGGAACCCAAATTTCTCATGATAAATCTGTTGTGCAAGAAAGCATCACAAAAATACAATGTTTAACTCATTTCAGACATCTTTGCGGATTTTGTCTGCTGTCATAAAATGAATTATATATATTTTTAAAACCTGTGAGAGGTTTGACCTTAGAGTTGGCATAGAAATAGTTTGCCTATAGGAATGATGATTATGTGAAGTAAAATTGCATTCTGTGATATTAGGGTTTTCTTGTTGTAAAAAAGTACACAAGTTGTCCCATAATCCTAAGGTCATAGGGGCATGAAAACTTAACTTTTTTCAGACAAGCTTGTTGAGGGTGGTACCATTGCTGATCTGTCTTGCTACCCCTTATCCATAACTGGAGATGACACCTGCAGGATTTTGTCTTGTACTAGATTTGAACCCATGCAGAAAGATTGGAAAATGGGAGTCTAGCTCCATACCATCCAAGGCCTGTAATGTTGCTTATAGTAAGAAAAGTCTTTGACATCAGAATTTCGTTTTGGTAATGGTTGAATTATTTTATGTGTGAATGATTGTTTTGACATCAGAATTTTCGTTTTGGGGTAATGGTTGAATTATATTTATTGTGTGAATGAATTGTTTTGCCCATGGCTTATACTAATTGAGTGTGCTTGAAGTAACAGACACTTCATGTTTTGGTACCTGTAGGTTTATCAGTGAATAACAAAATGTTCAGTCAATTTTTGTGGTTTTGTGATGTTCATTATATGGCATGTTACGTGTTGCATGTTGGGTGCAATATTTTAAACCTTGCATTCCCTTATTCTATCCACCGCGCAATGCAGGTGTCTGGACTAAGGCAGTGAAAGCTTTAGAAAACATCTTGCCTTCGCATTTAACTTTTGCAGTGTTTTATATAGATCTACGCATGAAATAGTTCTTGATGAAATGAATACAGAAAATTCTTTAGAATGAAATGATTGTGCAACTTTTCTTCTGTGAAATGGTTTGAAGTTGTTTGCTTTTACAATTTTGTGATAGGAAATGTATAATTATGTATGTCTAGGAGTGTGGCTGATCAAAATAATTATGGATGATATTGTCTTCAATGAAATTATATATGTCTAGAAGTGTGGCTGATCAAAAGAATATGGATGATATTGTCTTCAGTGAAATTATGCACAATATCTAGTACAAATTTGCTTGATAAAAGAGAATAATTGTAGTTTGATAGGTATTGGGCAGCATATTGGGCAGCATATAAGTATTGTAGATTAAGTGATAGTAATTATTTGTATATGATATTACCTTCTGCTACTTAAGCAGTTGTTGAGTGTTTGTTATGTCAATTTTTGATGAATTATTTGATGGATGTAATGTTCATATTGAAATGTTCAAATCTTAGTTCTATCTTTTGACTCCTGGTGTGCATGTGTATGTGTGTGTGTGTGTGTGTGTGTGTGTGTGTGTGTGTGTGTGTGTGTGTGTGTGTGTGTGTGTGTGTGTGTGTGTTCTAGTTTGTGATTTTCTGTGTGTGTTTCATTGTCAGTTTTTATCTCTCAGTGTCTAAGTATCTCTCTCTTTGTGGTGATATTGTTCCTGTTTGTTTTCAAAAAATGAATTTCTATGCCTTGTGATTATGGTTTTACGTAAGTATGCTGTGTCTTTTTGAAAGATAGAGAGTGTGTGTGGTGTTCATACCACTTCGCTGGAAACATATTCCATCTTTTGTGACTGTGTGCTTATGTACATCCTGTGTGTGTTTGCAAGAAAAAGAGAGTGTGTGTAAAATTGCTATATTTAATGGGAAATAAATATTTGCACAATATGTATGTATGTGTGTGTGTGTGTGTGTGTGTGTGTGTGTGTGTGTGTGTGTGTGTGTGTGTGTGTGTGTGTGTGTGTTGTACTAATACCACTGTATGTATTGAACTCATGCATGTATCACACTTGTGTCTTATAAGTGTGTAATGCATAACAAGTCTTAATGAGGTAGGAGGATAGTGTTATAAAAGAATAATTTTATACAGTTATTAGCCTTCTACAACAGCTGAATGAAAGTTGTAATATTCTTAAAAGTTTCTGAGAAAATGCTGTTCTCACACCTTCTGAAAAAGTGCTGATTTCAGGCACTTTTTCAGTCCATGTGAACTTGACCCAGGCACCATGACTTCAAACTTATTCCTTTGCGACTTCTTGATGATCCTCATGTTTAATCCAAATCTGATAACGATCCAGCCAATAACAGCTGGAAAAATCTTTCTAACATGTTTTTGTCAATGACCATAACATGCTTACACACACACACACACACACACACATACACACATACACACACATACACACACACACACACACACATATATGCATGCACATGCTTTCTCTTTCTTTGTCTATCTCCCACACACACACATACACACACACACATATGCACACATTCTCCCTGTCACACACACACACGCATTCATACACTCCCTCTCATGCACATACACACACACAAACACACGCATGCACACTCTCTCACACACATACACATACACATGCAGTTCTCTCTCTCACACGCACACCTCTGTCCAGTCAATATGAAATAATTTTGTGTTTATTTGCTTTCAAGAGGGACTGAAAAAGGAAAAGAAAATATCCACACACTGCACTCCACAGGAGCAGGTAAAAAATGTAAAAGGTGAAAGATGTTTTTAATCTGCCGACATGGTAGACTACTGTGAGAATGTATATGTTTATTTTAGTGTTCACATTTTTCAAGCATGGCTGTATGCACAATTCTTTGACCCATATTGTGCAGGCAGTATGTTCATGCAGTCTACTTTCTCCTTCATCTTGGGTGTGTGTGCATACTGGGTGTTTTCATAAACCACAGGATACTGACTTGACTGACAGGATCTTTAACGTGCATATTTGATGTTCTGCGTGTACATACACATGAAAGGGGTTCAGGCACCAATAAGTCTGCAAACATATTGACCTGGGAGATCAGAACAATCTCCACCCTTTACCCTCTAGACGGGAGATACCCTCCTAGCAGAATCGAACCCAGATCTTACGATCAGAAGTGCAACATCATACCCACTTGACTATCACAAGCATTACGGGGGGTGGGGGTGGGCAGGAATAACTGATCCGCACCCTATCTCCTCCCTACCCCCACTCAAAAAAAAAAGAAAGAAAATATAATCTGTGTTCTGTTGATCCCTCTGTCTGCCTCCATGATTTAGATCTGTAATTATTTATCAGTTTGTTTGAGTGTCTCTGTTCCTGTCTGTCGCCTCTTCCCTGCACCAACCCGTTCTCTCTGATTTCTCCGTAAACTGTCTGTATGTCTTAGTCCCTCTCTCTCTCTCTCTCACTCTCTCTCTCACTCTTTCTGTCTTTGTCTCTCTCTTTCTCTCGCTCTCTCTCCCTCTGTCTCTCTCTCTTTCTCCCCCCCCCCCCTCTCTCTATCTCTCCCTCCCTACCTCCCTGTGCCTCTTTTCAAATTCGCTGATTAAGTTGTTCCACAAGAATGTCTATCATTCTATATTTGTCACTGTCTCTCTGTACATTTGTCGAAACATGAATGCATCGACCCCTCGCAAACACGCACGCACGTACACACGCATTCATATATGCTCACAGGTCAAACATCAGTCACACAGCAACACAAACGCTGCCTCTGGCCGTCTGTCTGTCTGTCTATCTCTCTCTCTCTCTCTCTCTCTCTCTCTCTCTCTCTCTCTCTCTCTCTCTCTCTCTTTCTCTCTCTCTCTCCTCCCCACCCCTTCGCTCACACACGCACACACATGCACACAAACATGCGCACATACACGCACACGCACACACACACACACACACATACACACACACACACACACACGCACACACTTGTCTAAAAGCACGTATGTGAATAATGTTAAAAGAAATAACGAACGAACACACACACAAACACACGCACACAAACGAACAAACAAACGAACCAAAATAATTATTTTCGACTATGCGGTCACTCTGTCTCACACCACCCATAGCTAGAATCGATCAGGGGACAAACGTGTATTTGTATACGTGTTAATTAAATCAACAACACGACCTATGTATAATCCAGCAGTCATCATTTTCCTGTCTGCTGTCATGGTTACCATGCAGACACGTCTGTGTCTCCACCTGAAAACTGATTTATGCCACCACAGTGGTGAAAATCCCATACCTTTGAGAACTGATTTATGTTAGAATGGTGATGAAAAGCCCATATCTTTGAGAACTGATTTATGTTAGAACGGTGATGAAAAGCCCATATCTTTGAGAACTGATTCGTGTTAGAACGGTGATGAAAAGCCCATATCTTTGAGAACTGATTTATGTTAGAACAGTGATGAAAAGCCCATATCTTTGAGAACTGATTTATGTTAGAACGGTGATGAAAAGCCCATATCTTTGAGAACTGATTTATGTTAGAACGGTGATGAAAAGCCCATATCTTTGAGAACTGATTTATGTTAGAACGGTGATGAAAAGCCCATACCTTTGAGAACTGATTTATGTTAGAACGGTGATGAAAAGCCCATACCTTTGAGAACTGATTTATGTTAGAACGGTGATGAAAAGCCCATATCTTTGAGAACTGATTTATGTTAGAACGGTGATGAAAAGCCCATATCTTTGAGAACTGATTTATGTTAGAATGGTGATGAAAAGCCCATATCTTTGAGAACTGATTTATGTTAGAACGGTGATGAAAAGCCCATATCTTTGAGAACTGATTTATGTTAGAACAGTGGTGAAAAGCCCATACCTTCGAGAGCTGATTTATGTTATCCCACATCTTCGAGAACTGATTCATGTTAACAAAGTGGTGAGAATCCTATATCTTTGAAAAATGATTATTGTTAGCACAATGGTGAAAAGCCCCATAGCTTTGAGAAATGATTCATGTTAGCGCTGTCGTGAAACACGTGTGTTTTTGGAGAACTGATTCGTGTTAGCACAATGGTGAAAAGTCTATATCTTTGAGAACTGATTCATGTTAGCATAGTGGTGAAAACTCAAATATTTGAGAACTGATTGATCTTAGCACAGCGGTAATAAGCCCTATCTCTGAGAAATGATAATGTTAGCACAATGATGAAAAGCCCACATCTCGGAGAACTGATTCATGTTAGCACAGTGGTGAAAAGCCCATATATTTGAGAAATGATTAATGTTAGCACAATGGTGAAAAGCCCACATCTCTGAGAACTGATTCATGTTAGCACAGTGGTAAAAATGCCCTGTCTTTGAGAACTGATTTATGTTAGCACAATGGTGAAAAGGCCATATCTTTGAGAACTGATTCATGTTAGCACAGTGGTGAAAAGCCCATATCTTTGAGAATTGATTTATATACCGGTAAGCACAGTGGTGAAATATATTTTTGAGAACTGATTCATGTTAGCACAATGGTGAAAATGCCATATCTTTGAGAACTGATTTATGTTAGCACAATTCACGTAGCACAATGGTGAAAAGGCCATATCTTTGAGAATTGATTTATGTTAGCACAATGGTGAAAAGCCCATATCTTTGAGAATTGATTTATGTACCGGTAAGCACAGTGGTGAAATATATTTTTGAGAAGTGATTTACGTTAGCACAATGGTGAAAAGGCCATATCTTTGAGAACTGATTCATGTTAGCACAGAGGTGAAAACCCCATATGCTTGAGAACTGATTCATGTTAGCACAGAGGTGAAAACCCCATATGCTTGAGAACTGATTCATGTTAGCACAGAGGTGAAAACCCCATATGCTTGAGAACTGATTCATGTTAGCACAGAGGTGAAAACCCCATATGCTTGAGAACTGATTCATGTTAGCTCAGAGGTGAAAACCCCATATGCTTGAGAACTGATTCATGTTAGCACAGAGGTGAAAACCCCATATGCTTGAGAACTGATTCATGTTAGCACAGAGGTGAAAACCCCATATGCTTGAGAACTGATTCATGTTAGCTCACAGGTGAAAAACCCCATATGCTTGAGAACTGATTCATGTTAGCACAGAGGTGAAAACCCCATATGCTTGAGAACTGATTCATGTTAGCACAGAGGTGAAAACCCCATATGCTTGAGAACTGATTCATGTTAGCACAGAGGTGAAAACCCCATATGCTTGAGAACTGATTCATGTTAGCACAGAGGTGAAAACCCCATATGCTTGAGAACTGATTCATGTTAGCTCAGAGGTGAAAACCCCATATGCTTGAGAACTGATTCATGTTAGCACAGAGGTGAAAACCCCATATGCTTGAGAACTGATTCATGTTAGCACAGAGGTGAAAACCCCATATGCTTGAGAACTGATTCATGTTAGCTCACAGGTGAAAAACCCCATATGCTTGAGAACTGATTCATGTTAGCTCAGAGGTGAAAACCCCATATGCTTGAGAACTGATTCATGTTAGCACAGAGGTGAAAACCCCATATGCTTGAGAACTGATTCATGTTAGCACAGAGGTGAAAACCCCATATGCTTGAGAACTGATTCATGTTAGCTCAGAGGTGAAAACCCCATATGCTTGAGAACTGATTCATGTTAGCTCAGAGGTGAAAACCCCATATGCTTGAGAACTGATTCATGTTAGCACAGAGGTGAAAACCCCATATGCTTGAGAACTGATTCATGTTAGCTCAGAGGTGAAAACCCCATATGCTTGAGAACTGATTCATGTTAGCTCAGAGGTGAAAAACCCCATATGCTTGAGAACTGATTCATGTTAGCTCAGAGGTGAAAACCCCATATGCTTGAGAACTGATTCATGTTAGCACAGAGGTGAAAACCCCATATGCTTGAGAACTGATTCATGTTAGCACAGAGGTGAAAACCCCATATGCTTGAGAACTGATTCATGTTAGCTCAGCGAGACTTTTTGTTTTGTCCTGCCTCCTGTATTATGTCAGCTATACAGCGTCATTTGTCATGAATATTTGCGCATAGATGTAAAATTAAAACTCGTTTCTGAGTACACTGAAGCCATCACGCAGTGTGTAGGACATCTGTATAGTTTCAGTGCCGTATTACTTTTAAGTCAGATGTTGACATTTTTCGGTTTTCTGCAGAAAATTGTGTTGGTGTGTCCATTACATGAACTCATACACGCATAAACATGTATCACTGCTCTGTCCTTTTAATTGATTTTAGTTTCAATAATACATATGTTCACAATTTCTAAAGGAGGAGGAGACGAACCCGTTTTTTCAAAGTAACAGATAATTCCTTTACAACATTAAACGCCGAAACTTTGCATATCTGCTACATATGCATTTTTTTTTTTTTACATCTTTGTGCAAAATTTGATAGCAGTAACTGCAGTGATACAATTGCATGCCAAATGCCCGTAACCCTTTGACTCTCGCACTCTGTCCACCAGCATCCTGCATTGCCAACCATGCTAGCGAAGCAAAAACTTAACCCTTTGATTCCCTCACCCTTTCTACCAGCTTCCTGAGGAAGCTGGTAGAAAGGGTGAGGGAATCAAAGGGTTAAGTTTAAGCTGGTAGAAAGGGTGAAGGAATCAAAGGGTTAAGTTTTTGCAGTTGGTGGATAGGGTGCGGAAGTCAAAGGGTTAAATCCGTCTAGAAAGCAAAAAAAATGTCAACAATCTTCAGTTGTTTAAAATATAAAACAAGACATAGAAAAAAATCCACTCACTTTTACATCTTAACGATTATTCAATAATAGCTCTAGAAGGGGAAAAAGGTTGTTCAATATTATTGTCCTGAAGCGTGTACTCAAGATCTGATCTCTCGAGTTCGATCGCAGCCCACAACATCAATAACTGGTATATTCGCTGTCGGCATAGTGATTCATAGTCTCTCCCCCCCCCTCCCACCACCACCCACACCGCCCCCTCCCTCCGCTCCTAATGTCAAGGGCTTGCAATCGCATGGGATTTGAGCAGGGTCAGGTGCCAAATAATTGCTGGTATTTTGGGTGGAGCGCATAAGGAATTGTCCGAATGTCATGAACAGCTCTTGAACAATGTTCAGACTTAATGTTTTCATACACGAAACAAGATGTAAGCCTACCAGTTTGATTGTCTAGATTGCTTACTTACTTACTCCTTCCTTATGTCATGGATATGTAGAGCAGCAACGAAGATCCGCCACTCCTATCTGTTCTCAACCGGTGTCAAGTCTCTGTATGGTAGCCCATGTGTTTCAGGTGTTAAGTTCTACTATTTGTTGTCAGGTGTTCTTAAGGGGCTTCCCCTGCTAAGTCATTTTTCTGGTGCCAAGGGAAGGGCTTTCGGGTGATGTTATCCTGCTTTCTTCGGATGATATACTTGATCCATCTCCATTGTCTTTTCATGAGAACAGTGCCCATACTCCCTTGATTGCATCAGATGAGCAGTTGTTGGCTGGAGACGGTACTGGGCCAGAAGATTCGTGTGACTTTTCGAAGTCGGAGGGTTGATAGAGTCTCAGATTGGAACAGCGATATTTTTCTCTCTCCCCATCACTAGACCTTGCGTGTTATCTGGACACAATGTTAATAGAGTACCAAGATGGAACAGCGATATTTTTCTCTCTCCCCATCACTAGACCTTGTATGTTATCTGGACACAATGTTTATATGGTCTCAGGTAGGAGCATCGATACTTTTCCCCTCTCCCCGTCACTACTAGACCTTGTATGTTATCTGGACGCAATGTTTACATGGTCTCAGGTAGGAGCATCGATACTTTTCCCCTCTCCCCGTCACTACTAGACCTTGTATGTTATCTGGACGCAATGTTTATATGGTCTCAGGTAGGAGCATCGATACTTTTCCCCTCTCCCCGTCACTACTAGACCTTGTATGTTATCTGGACGCAATGTTTATATGGTCTCAGGTAGGAGCATCGATACTTTTCCCCTCTCCCCGTCACTACTAGACCTTGTGCGTTATCTGGACGCAATGTTCATATGGTCTCAAGCTGGAGCATCGATACTTTTCCCCTCTCCCCGTCACTACTAGACCGTGTGTGTTATCTGGACAGAGTGTTGATAGAGTACCACGTTGGAACACCGATATTTTCCCCTCGCCCCATCACCACATTTTGTGTGTTATCTGGACACGATGTTGATAGAGTAACAAGTTGGAACACCGATATTTTTTCTTCTCCTCATCGTTAGATCTTACGGGTTATCTGGACACAAATCTTTGAGACAAGACAGTAAACTAAGGATCTCATTTGCAACGAGCACCACAAGTTCAACTGCCCGTAGAGTGGTGATTCTTGTTTGTCTCCGATGGCTAAAGAGACCAACTTGACTTGTTCCCTTTTACTCAGTGACCGCTTAGGGTCTCCACTTATCCTTCCTTCATTTTTCGCAGTCTCTGCGTGGCTGGTTGCACAGTTATCCCCCACGTAACGTTCTGATTTTTAAATTTCTTTCAAAAAAACTGTGTCTCTAGGTGTGCTTGTGGTGTCCCCACTTCTTTTCTCTTTGATTTCATGAGGTGTGTCCAGTCACCATATTAGTCCTGATTCAATTCATTGCCATTTTTTCTTGTTTTGGTATGAGTCGTGTCCAGTCACCATATTAGTCTTGGTCCAATCCATCGCCATTTTCTCTCCTTGTTTCAGATCTCCATAAGTTATTGGCTGGTTCTCATTCACCAGATTTCGTCCGATATACTATCGTATCATTTGCTTTAGAGGGTTTGCATGAGACACTTGTTCAGGAAGGAAAGAGACCAATGCGGGCACGAAAAGCTCTTTCATATGTTGAGCAGGTCTGCGAAACAGCAAGTGGTACAGGTGCTGCTGGGTCCGACGTTGCAGGCGATCTCCCAGGTCAAAACATACCGTCTACAGGCCTGTTAGTGACTGAGCCTCCTGTGTTGTACACACACACAGAATATCAAATACGCACGTTAAAGATCCTGTGAGCCATGTCAGAGTTTGTGGTTTTTATGAAAACGCAAAAATACCCGATATACACACATACCAAAGATGGGAGTTCGCAGACTGTGTAGCCTCTGCACTGTATAGGTCAAACAACGCCAAGTTTCCAAAAAAAACCATTGCTTGGAATGTGGGGATGAGGGAGGGGGACGGGACTCAAGATGGTCCAGCTATTCTAACAATTTCCCTTTAATAACAAATATCACATGAAATTGATGTTATTCTACTTTTCAAAGTCACTGTAATCTTGAAGAAGCTTTGGTTTAAATGAAGCTTGACATTCATCGAGGACAGTGGTAGACTGTCACAACAAAAAACAATTTTGTATACTGTCAGAAGTGTCTGGGAAAGTAATGTTCATACACCTTCCTAATAAACTGTTGATCGTTGGCACATTTGTGATCCGTGTGTAAACTAGACCATGGAGCTGTACCGTCCAAACAGATGTTATTGTAACGCCTCAACAGTGCACAGTTTTAACCCAAATATGGAAAAGATTCATCCGTGAAAAGCCGACAATATCCTGTTTACATCTCTCTCTCTCTCTCTGTCTCTCTCTCTCTGTCTCTCTCTCTCTGTCTCTCTATCTCTGTGTCTGTCTGTCTGTCTGTCTCTGTGTCTCTTTCTGTCTCTCCGTCTCTGTCTCTGAAAATCAAGCTACATTTTCAGAATATGTTACTGTTCTCAAGACCAGCCTCGTAAAAATATGAAAGTAAACTTTGTCCAATACACGTGACATTGTTAGCTACTTCACTACTTTATGTGTACTTCATTTTCTTTTCCTTTTTTTCCTCTGTTAAAGTACAGTGTATGTTTTTGTTTTGAAACGGTTATAGCCCTGATATGGGTCTACACAGTCGGCTGGGCTTTAAACAAAAATAACAGGGACAATAACAGGTCAGCAGCTTTCTGAGGTTGTGCTCCCCTTCTCTACTGCTTTACCTGCCCTGGTTTTGTACAGTGTTAGAAAGCCATTTCAAATGGCATCCAGCGACCTCAGGAGATAATGGAAATGTGCGTTGGCTTGGATTTGAGCTAAAGTAGACATATAACCCACAGTTTGTGAGCGAAAGTGGAACTGGGCTGGTCATGTCATTAGGAGATCTGACAACAGATGGACCACCAAAGTGACGCACTGGATCTCTTGAAGCCAAAAAAGTAACAGAGGTTGCCAGAGAACCAGATGGAGAGACGATCTAGAAAAGTTCGACAAACAATGGATCAGAACAGCAGTTAACCGGCAACAGTGGCGTGTGATGAGGAAGACTTATTATGTCCAACAACGGACCGAAACAAGCTGAAGTGAAGTGAAGATATATAGCCATTTACAGTCTAGTAAACTGCACGCTGAAGGTACAGATTTTCATGTAGAAAAAAAAACTGTATCTTGCAAGCGCCTGTAGGGGAAGTTGCGCGAAAAACGTCACACGTCAAATCGTCTGCGACAGACACACACACACACGGGTCACAACACCAGACACACGCATTCAGGTAGAGGCCAAACAATTTCTGCTGTGATCAATAGCAAGCATACTGCTTCGCTTTCCTCCATGTTTAAAACCTATCTGTCACACGGTGTACGGACGACAAACTGCCCTCTTATTTCAGTTTCGTGGTTAGAGAGCGACATCGCTGTGGCAGCAGGAATATTCAACTGAAACTGAAAGGTAAGTTTCTTGGCTTCGTATTTTTCCTTTTTTTTTTTTTACCAAGCTATGGGGTGACAGCAACAACACACAAGTGGAAAGACTAGGGCCACTAAGGGGGACAATAATATTTTTAGAGGGCTGTCGTGTGTATGAGGGGAATAGCTATGCTTTGTTTGGTAAACAGTAGCGATGTTAGTCCACGGCTTGACGACACACACACTCTTTGTGTGGTGATCATGGTAGAAAGCCTGGGGCACTTGAATGTCAGGACTTACCTGATTTTTATGTTTGGAACGTTGCAGCCTAGCTGGATATACTGTCACTGTGGTTTTTGGTATATAGTATGTTTATAGGTCAAGAATCTGTTGAAGCGAATGTGTGTGCATAGTGTTTTTGACAGTTTTAATAGTTCGAGGTGACATTCATTTCATCCAGTGTATGGGATGCTAAACCAAGTGTATGCGTTCGTTGGCGATTTTGTCACTAGTCAGGATCGAGTCTTGTTCGCACGTTTGTTATCTTCGTTGTTTGTGTGTGCTTTTGCTTATAAGTGTCACTTGATTATGTATGTGTGTATGCTTTTGTTAATAAATGTCTTTTGGGTGTGTATATCTCAGTGTGTCTGTGTCTGTGTGTTTGTTTGTTTGTCTGTTTGTGTGTGTATGTGTATGTCTGTGTGTGTGTTCCTCATTTTCGCGTATGCCATGGATGTGAGTGTGTGTGTGTGTGTGTGTGTGCCCGTGAGCGCAGGTGTGTGTGTGTGTGTGTGTGTGTGTGTGTGTGTGTGTGTGTGTGTGTGTGTGTGAGAGAGAGAGAGAGAGAGAGAGAGAGAGAGAGGGAGCGTATGTGACAGTGTATGTATACATGTGTATGTGTGTTTATTTGTGTGTGTTGTGTGTATATAGGCCTCCATAGTGTATACATACATATATATTATATATATATATATATATATATATATATATAGAGAGAGAGAGAGAGAGAGAGAGAGAGATAAACCAAAGAAACAAGATAACAAACTAGAGTTTTGAGCCCAGTACTTCGGCCAGTGGCCTTCCTCAGGGGACTGTTTATTCAGGAATGAACACACACATCAAACATTTTTGAATATATGTGTGTGTGTGGTGTGTGTGTGTGTGTGTGTGTGTGTGTGTGTGTGTGTGTGTGTGTGTGTGTGTGTGTGTGTGCCGTTAGCTGCGTCTGCGTGTACATCGTAAACCGATCCACGGTATCAGTTACAGTTTCGGAACGTTACTATTTGGGCTTTGAAAACCAGACCCTTTCCTTATCCTGACCTCCTGATCTAATGATATATCTACCGTATCAGTTACGAGTCAGCATGTTATTATTTAATTAAGCTTTTTCGTAACCCAACGCAAAAACTGGTCTGTTCGCTGCCCATCTTATTTAATGCTACAGTCTTTCTGATGGTGTCAGCTTAGTCTTTGACAGATCCTGTTCTTTCCACTCTCCCTTCCTGCTACGTGAGCGCATAGGGTTCTGCGTATGCTTGAGGAGTGTCTGCAAGACAGTTATTAACAGATCGGGGTGGGAAGCGTATATGGAATCGACTGAGTGCGGGGCATCTTTGAACAAACTCAAAGCTCCTGACCCTAACTCCAGTCCTATCTTTAGTACTTCCATTCGTCTTCACTAAAAGTATGGAGTTTTAAGTTTATTCAAGAGGGGTTCATTGCACTCGGACAATTCCGTATGCGCTCCACCCAAATCTGCCAGCAAGTTTGTGGTTAGATTCCCTGAGCCCCCGCAAACCTCTGTGTGCTGGCAAAGTGTCGTGATGGGGACAGAGTGAAGGGACCTGTAAAAAGTTAGGCAGGGGTGAGGTGGAGAGAATGGGCCCATGAAACGCTAAGCTGACACTACCAGAATGATGGCAACATGAAGGTAGGCAACAAACAGGCCAGTGTTTACTGCGATGGAATGGGGATTTGAACTCAAGATATCAGATTCTGGGTCCACGACTTCGTGAAAAGTACCTAGCAGCCCGTGTAAAACTGTTCAGAACAAAGGCTTATGGGGCTGGATTCACTGGAGGCAGGATGGTAATCCCACCTGTAAATCACCAATAAGCGGTAACCTGAACAGTTTACCTGTCATGAATTCAAACGACCATCTGGAAAGCCGACATCCTCCCGCAGTTAACCCGGTACACACACGAATCAGCGAGGAAGAGGAAAAAAAGCTGATGAGCCATCAGTGACACGTTAAAATCAGTCGTGTTTTGTTTTTAGGGACTTCGTTGTATGTGCCAGGATTTTTGATTATCATTTGTAATCTGTTGCTCACTTATGATACAAGTCTGTGTGCATCCTGGATCATTCTTTCTTTCTCTTTTGCGTGTAATGATCTCTCTGTCTTGTTTCTCTGTCTCTGTCTGTCTGTCTCAGTGTCTCTCTGTGTGTCTCTGTGTCTCTTTCTCTGTCTTTCTGTGTGTCTATCTCTCTTTCACTTTTGATCTCTCTCTCTCTGTCTCTCTCTCTCTGTCTCTCTCTCTGTGTCTTTGTTTCTGTTTGTCGTTTTCTCTCTGTTTCTCTCTCTGTCTCTCTCTCTGTCTCTCTTTTTCTGTCTTTCTCTGGCTCTCTTTCTGTCTGTCTTTGTCTTTCTCTGTCTCTGACCCTTTCTCTCTCTCTTTGTCCTGCCTCTGTCTCCGTCTGTCTTACGCCCGTCTGTCTGTCCGTCCGTCTGTCTGCCTGTCTCTTTCTCTCTGTGTGTGTGTGTGTGTGTGTGTGTGTGTTCTCTGTCTCTGTCTCTTTCTCTCTGTCTGTCTGTCTGTCTCTCTCTGTCTCTGTCTCAGTTTGTGGCCTAGTCAGCTCAGATGGTAGTTAGAGCGCCTTGCTGATAACGCAGGGGCCGTGGAATCGACCCACAAGTAGGCCACAGCTTCATCCCTCCCGCCCCACAAGATCTTGTAGGCACATACGGTTTGTGTGCTGGCTTGTGGCTAATTTCATGATCATTTTAGGTCTTTTCCATCATATGGCATCAGTGGCTTCATCAGTACATATTAGTGGCTTCATCAGTACATTATCAGTGGCTTCATCAGTACATATCAGTGGCTTCATCAGTACATTATCAGTGGCTTCATCAGTACATTATCAGTGGCTTCATCAGTACATTGTGGCTTCATCAGTACATACGGACTTTATTCCGAGCCCTGGGACGCTGTCTTATGAAACTGAAACTCTGAAACTCTATTGTTTTCCTCTTTCTTGTCAACACCCCCCCCCTCTCTCTCTCTCTTTTTCTCTCTTTCTCTTCTTCTTCTCTCTCTCTTTTCTTCTGTCTGTCTGTCTCGCTCTCT
>JAPXFY010000017.1:18309460-18319460 GCA_030674185.1 Monoplex corrugatus | reverse complement strand
GCTATAAATTCCTTTTGAACGAACTCTGATCTCCAGACTTGGAGAAGTCTACCAGATCATTTGCTGGCAGATTTTTAGTGGAACTGTCCTGGTGCGATAAATCCCTCTGGAATAAACTTCAAATGTTTAAACCTTATGAGCTGCTCATTCTCTTGTCTTTTGCATGCACGAAAACAGTTGTAGAGCTACTAAATCAGGTTCACTCATGTGCATGAGCATGCAGACGTACTAAGTTGTCCTATCCGTGTGTAATGAACCAGTGGTACCCCCTACTAAGGGTCTTTGCCTTAGTGTGCAACCAACAGCTCACAGGCCAGTGTTATAATTAATGGTAAGCTTGTACTATAACGGTGTGAAGAGGAGTGGGGTGGGGATCAAAAGAATCGACGGTTGTGCAAGCGTGTGTAGTACACTTGACAAAGGAAGAGTCAGTCTATACAAAATTGTGCAAGCGTGTGTACTACATTTAACAGAGGAAGAATCAGAACATACAAGATTATGGAAGCATGTGTGTACCATACTTGACAAAGAAAAAATCGAACCGTAAAAAAGATTGCTTCCCAACATTAAAGGAATATATATTTTTCTTATATTTTTCTTTCAACTTCTTTCTTTTAGGTCACCGGATGCTCTGTTGTTTTGATGATTTCTATACATTTTGCAAAGTTCTGCTTCCTTATCTTCGGGTGGCAGGCTGTGCATGTGTGTAGATGCCTGTCCTCTTGTAATACCAGGTGGCAGTTTCATGATGTCTACACAGAACGAATTGCGTTATCTGCTTTGGGAGAGTAGGACCTTCCCGTAGAAGGAACTGGATGCTAAATGATAATAATATCAACCAGAAAAACACGAAATGTAAGATCACAAACGAACAAACACCAAACACAAAATTAGGAGAAAAAGACCGACACTGGGCGAAGCAGCAGGGTTCAGTTCATATTGCTTATAGCCCAGCCGACTACTAGAGCCATATCAGGGCTAAGCAGCAGGGAAGTTTCTGTCTTTTTCTCCTAATTTTTGTATTTGGTGTTTCGTTCGTTTGTGGTCTTGCGTTTATGCTTGACAAAGGGCAATTGGCCGAAAATTTGCGCCTGACTTGTCTGGTTGTATTAAATACACGTTCTGATTCTATTTTCGTGTTTTTTTTCTGGTTCCTGTTTGCTTGAACGCGAGCAGTCACATTTGTTTTGGATTTGATCATAATATTTGTAAGGCGCCAAATTTTGTTATACAAAACAGATCGGAGTGTTCTGGGAGTGTGTCCTGAGCAGATTCTCAACCCCTCAGTAGTCGTTCTGCTGTCCATTTTTCCCCATATAATTTTCTTGTGTTGTCTTCGCTTTGTATTTAAGACCAGACAGTGTAATCTATCGAGTAAAAGGTCTGTTTCGTCTGCTTCGATGTCTTTGTCTTTTTGTCAGTTCACACCATTGTAAGGAACACAACCCTACTTTTCTTCTGTTAGGGCTATGGCATTCTGTGTATGTTCCTATCATTGTAAGGGACAGAACCCTACTTTTCCTTTCTTGGGGCTATGGCATTCTCTCTATGTTCATACCATTGTAAGGAATAAACCCTACTTTTCCTTTCTTGGGGCTATGGCATTCTCTCTATGTTCATATCATTGTAAGGAATACAGTCCTACTTTTCCTTTCTTGGGGCTATGGCATTCTCTCTATGTTCATATCATTGTAAGAAATAAACCCTACTTTTCCTTTCTTGGGGCTATGGCATTCTTTCTATGTTCATACCATTGTAAGAATACAACCCTACTTTTCCTTTTTGGGGCTATGGCATTCTCTCTATGTTCATACCATTGTAAGGAATACAACCCTACTTTTCCTTTCTTGGGGCTATGGCATTCTTCTATGTTCATACCATTGTAAGGAATACAACCCTACTTTTCCTTTCTTGTGGCTATGGCATTCTCTCTATGTTCATACCATTGTAAGGAATACAACCCTACTTTTCCTTTCTTGGGGCTATGGCATTCTCTCTATGTTCATACCATTGTAAGGAATACAACCCTACTTTTCCTTTCTTGGGGCTATGGCATTCTCTCTATGTTCATACCATTGTAAGGAATACAACCCTACTTTTCCTTTCTTGGGGCTATGGCATTCTCTCTATGTTCATACCATTGTAAGGAATACAACCCTACTTTTCCTTTTTTGGGGCTATGGCATTCTCTCTATGTTCATACCATTGTAAGGAATACAACCCTACTTTTCCTTTCTTGGGCTATGGCATTCTCTCTATGTTCATACCATTGTAAGGAATACAACCCTACTTTTCCTTTCTTGGGGCTATGGCATTCTACTATATGTTCATACCATTGTAAGGAATACAACCCTACTTTTCCTTTCTTGGGGCTAGGCATTCTCTCTATGTTCATACCATTGTAAGGAATACAACCCTACTTTTCCTTTCTTGGGGCTATGGCATTCTATATATGTTCATACCATTGTAAGGAATACAACCCTACTTTTCCTTTCTTGGGGCTATGGCATTCTCTCTATGTTCATACCATTGTAAGGAATACAACCCTACTTTTCCTTTCTTGGGGCTATGGCATTCTCTCTGTGTTCATACCATTGTAAGGAAAACAGCCCTACTTTTCCTTTCTTGGGGCTATGGCATTCTCTCTATGTTATACCATTGTAAGGAATACAGCCCTATTTTTCCTTTCTTGGGGCTATGGCATTCTCTCTATGTTCATACCATTGTAAGGAATACAACCCTACTTTTCCTTTCTTGGGGCTATGGCATTCTCTCTATGTTCATACCATTGTAAGGAATACAACCCTACTTTTCCTTTCTTGGGGCTATGGCATTCTCTCTATGTTCATACCATTGTAAGGAATACAACCCTACTTTTCCTTTTTTGGAGCTATGGCATTCTCTCTATGTTCATACCATTGTAACTTAAATGTAAGGAATACAACCCTACTTTTCCTTTCTTGGGGCTATGGCATTCTCTCTATGTTCATATCATTGTAAGGGACAGAACCCTACTTTTCCTTTCTTGGGGCTATGGCATTCTCTCTATGTTCATACCATTGTAAGGAATACAGCCCTACTTTTCCTTTCTTGGGGCTATGGCATTCTCTCTATGTTACATACCATTGTAAGGAATACAACCCTACTTTTCCTTTTTGGGGCTATGGCATTCTCTCTATGTTCATACCATTGTAAGGAATACAACCCTACTTTTCCTTTCTTGTGGCTATGGCATTCTTTCTATGTTCATACCACTGTAAGAAATGCAGCCCTACTTTTCCTTTCTTGGGGCTATGACATTCTATCTATGTTCATACCATTGTAAGGAATACAACCCTACTTTTCCTTTCTTGGGGCTATGGCATTCTTTCTATGTTCATACCATTGTAAGGAATACAACCCTACTTTTCCTTTCTTGGGGCTATGGCATTCTTTCTATGTTCATACCATTGTAAGGAATACAACCCTACTTTTCCTTTCTTGGGGCTATGGCATTCTCTCTATGTTCATACATTGTAAGGAATATAGCCCTACTTTTCCTTTCTTGGGGCTATGGCATTCTCTCTATGTTCATACCATTGTAAGGAATACAGCCCTACTTTTCCTTTCTTGGGGCTATGGCATTCTCTCTATGTTCATACTATTGTAAGGAATACAACCCTACTTTTCCTTTCTTGGGGCTATGGCATTCTCTCTATGTTCATACTATTGTAAGGAATACAACCCTACTTTTCCTTTCTTGGGGCTATGGCATTCTCTATGTTCATATCATTGTAAGGACAGAACCCTACTTTTCCTTTTTTGGGGCTATGGCATTCTCTCTATGTTCATATCATTGTAAGGAATACAGCCCTACTTTTCCTTTCTTGGGGCTATGGCATTCTCTCTATGTTCATACCATTGTAAGGAATACAACCCTACTTTTCCTTTTTTGGGGCTATGGCATTCTCTCTATGTTCATACCATTGTAAGGGACAGAACCCTACTTTTCCTTTCTTGGGGCTATGGCATTCTCTCTATGTTCATACCATTGTAAGGAATACAACCCTACTTTTCCTTTCTTGGGGCTATGGCATTCTCTCTATGTTCATACCATTGTAAGGGACAGAACCCTACTTTTCCTTTCTTGGGGCTATGGCATTCTCTCTATGTTCATACCATTGTAAGGAATACAGCCCTACTTTTCCTTTCTTGGGGCTATGGCATTCTTTCTATGTTCATACCATTGTAAGGAATACAGCCCTACTTTTCCTTTCTTGGGGCTATGGCATTCTTTCTATGTTCATACCATTGTAAGGAAAACAGCCCTACTTTTCCTTTCTTGGGGCTATGGCATTCTCTCTATGTTCATACCATTGTAAGGAATACAACCCTACTTTTCCTTTCTTGGGGCTATGGCATTCTCTCTATGTTCATACTATTGTAAGGAATACAACCCTACTTTTCCTTTCTTGGGGCTATGGCATTCTCTCTATGTTCATACCATTGTAAGGAATACAACCCTACTTTTCCTTTCTTGGGGCTATGGCATTCTCTCTA
The DNA here is from genome assembly GCA_030674185.1 of Monoplex corrugatus. Classification (NCBI taxonomy): domain Eukaryota; kingdom Metazoa; phylum Mollusca; class Gastropoda; order Littorinimorpha; family Ranellidae; genus Monoplex; species Monoplex corrugatus. Next base: position 18,314,921 of record JAPXFY010000017.1, on the reverse strand, counting down.
TGTTCATACCATTGTAAGGGACAGAACCCTACTTTTCCTTTCTTGGGGCTATGGCATTCTCTCTATGTTCATACCATTGTAAGGAATACAACCCTACTTTTCCTTTTTTGGGGCTATGGCATTCTCTCTATGTTCATACCATTGTAAGGAATACAACCCTACTTTTCCTTTCTTGGGGCTATGGCATTCTCTCTATGTTCATACCATTGTAAGGAATACAGCCCTACTTTTCCTTTCTTGGGGCTATGGCATTCTCTCTATGTTCATACCATTGTAAGGAATACAACCCTACTTTTCCATTTTTGGAGCTATGGCATTCTCTCTATGTTCATACCATTGTAAGGAATACAACCCTACTTTTCCTTTCTTGGGGCTATGGCATTCTCTCTGTGTTCATACCATTGTAAGGAATATAGCCCTACTTTTCCTTTTTTGGGGCTATGGCATTCTCTCTATGTTCATACCATTGTAAGGAATACAGCCCTACTTTTCCTTTCTTGGGGCTATGGCATTCTCTCTATGTTCATACCATTGTAAGGAATACAACCCTACTTTTCCTTTCTTGGGGCTATGGCATTCTCTCTATGTTCATATCATTGTAAGGAATACAACCCTACTTTTCCTTTTTTGGAGCTATGGCATTCTATCTATATTTGTTTTACATAAGAAAAGAACCCGTAAAGGTTGTCATAATCCTGAGGTCGTAGAGAAGTGAGGTGTTAGACACTGCAACTTTAACCTGGGGCCAACGTAACCGCTATGACTATGAGGGAGGTACCGATCTCTTGGTCATCCCTCGGTGCTTTACCTTCCCTAACTTTGAAAAAAGTCGGGTATTCATTCATAGACGTGTAGATTTTGGAAGATGCACGCGCATATGAAAAGTTCCTCGGGTGTGATTCAATCTGGCACATTGCTGGGTGGCAGGCGAGTGCTGTAGGCCCTGCTTTTTCCCCCCAACTGCTGCTCGACTCAGATGCTTCATAAATTTTGATTGCCTTAGACGATTCTGAATATTAGAATCATTTCAATTTCACAAACGTCGTCGGGAAAACACAAAAAAATGGTTAACATTAAGGATGCGTTAACATTATTTCAGTTTTACATATTTTGTGGCGAAGCGCTGTTTAACGTTTAGAATGCGTTAAAATTGTTTCAGTTTTAGACATGTTGTAACGAACACACTAAATCGGTTTTAACGTTTAGAATGCTGTAGAATTATTTCAGTTTGACGTATCCTGTAGGGGAACACGCTAAAACAGTTTTAATGTTTAGAATGTGTTAGAATTATTTCAGTTTTTATATATACGGGTGTGTCGATAAGACAAAAACAACTTTGACGTTTAGAATACGTTTTCTGTTTTACATACGTTGTGGTGATGTAACGAAAACCGTTTTAAACATTTAGAATGCATGTAGAGTATTTCAGTTTTGCATAGCGTTGTGGCAAAAATGCGAAAACAGTGTTAACACTAAGAATCGTGTAGGAGATAGAAACGTGTTTGTGCACCTTGGCTTATGCCCCCAAAGGCTTTTCATACTGTGTTTTATCAGGAGGAGTGCCTGTGGAGGGTAACGTTTACCTTTCAGAAAATCTCTGTATTTTTATTGACTCGGCATGGGTAAACGAAGCTGTAAAGACGCAGCCAACCAGTAATAGCTGGGGCTGAAAATACCTGGTTAGGGTCGACATTGGATTACGTGGGATCTTTCGCTATTTCGAGTCTTTAATGTGTGATCTTCAGGTATCCTAAGTCTTATAACAGTCATATAGCTGATATCGCCATATAAAGCAGTTTTCTTTTTTGTTGTTTGTTTGGGGTTTTTATTGTTGTTTTTGTTTTCCTTTCTTTTTTTTTTCTTTTCGATGCGTTTTACTTTCTTTGTAAAAAATACAAAGTTTAGGCGCGTGTTAAAAGAAAACTGTAATAGACACGAAGTCCAAAAAAGTGTGACTGCCTGCGTTCAAGCAAACAGGAACCAGAAAAACACGAAAAAGAATAAGAACGCGTATTTAATACGACAAAACAAGACTGGCGCGAATTTTCGACCAACAGGCCTTTGTCAAGCATAAATAAACAAACACCAGATACAAAAATTAGGAGAAAAAGGCTGAAACTTCCCCTGTTGCTCTGGATTATGGGGGAGTATTCAAAAAAACATTTTTTTTTCGGAAATGTGTTTGGTTGGCTGGCATGCTAAATATCTGACATGCTGAAAGCAAACAAACAAACAAACAAACAAACAAACAGACAAACAAATAAACAAAAACAGATTTGCTGTATCTATTACAGGAAAAACACACACACACACACACACACACACACACACACACACACACACACACACACACACACACACACACACACACACACACACTCACCACTCACCACTTCACACCACACGCACATACACACACTCGCACACACACACATATACACACACACACCCATGCACCCACCCACCCGCCCGCACTCACACGCACATGCACTCACACGACACGCACACACACACCTGTATAGATACATTAGATCTGTTTTTGTTTGTTTGTTTGTTATTTGGCATGTTGATTTATATCATCATCATCATCATCATCAGGTGCCCTGCTGCATGGCATTGGCGACCATGGACTTCTAACCATCTCTATCTCTCGTTGCCCCTAGCATCTCTCCCACCCTCCTCGTCCCCAGCCACTCTGCAAGTCCGTCCAGCATTCTCTCCCTGGGTCTACCTGGTGCTCTCTTTCCCTCCAGCTTTCCCGTTGTGACCAGGTGCTCCAAGTCCCCCTTCCTCATAAAATGGCCTATAAATGTTGCTTGTCTTTTCCTAATCTTCCTTATGAGTGATCTACTTGTGTCTGCCTCCATCAAGACTGTCTCGTTGATTTATATACATTTTAAAATTTGAAGATTTTGTCATGCTGGATCATGGGGGAGTATTCAAAAAACTTTTATTTCGGAAATGTGTTTGGCTGGCTTGCTAAATATCTGACTCGCATTTTTATCTGTAACTCTGTCTCGCGCGCGCGCGCGCGCGCGCACACCACACACACACACACACACACACACACACACACACACACACACACACACACACACACACACACACACACACCACACCACACCACACCACACCACACCAAACCACACCAAACCACACACACTCACACACACACACACACACACTCACACACACACACACACACACACACACACACACACACACACACACACACACACACACAACACACACACACACACATACACACACATACACACACACACACAGTCAACAGTAACAGTGAAACAAAACAATACGAAACAGCCTTTGTGTCGTTCTGTCGGCGATTGATTGTGTGTATATATACATGTACAGGGAAACAGAAACAAGGGAAATGTCCTGCTACACTGGGAGTGAAAACAACATCAAGTTTTCGGTGTTAAGTGCTGTGGTCCATGAATTTCTGTTACTTTGTTCGCCTCTGTCAGACTTTGTGTCTGTGAATTTGTGTTCCTTTGTTCGCCTCTTTCCGATTTTGTTTCTGTGAATTTGTGTTCCTCTGTTCGCCTCTGTCAGACCGTGTCTGTGAATTTGTGTTCCTCTGTTCGCCTCTGTCAGACCGTGTCTGTGAATTTGTGTTCCTCTGTTCGCCTCTGTCAGACCGTGTCTGTGAATTTGTGTTCCTCTGTTCGCCTCTGTCAGACTTTGTGTCTGTGAATATGTGTTCCTCTGTTCGCCTTTGTCAGACTTTGTGTCTGTGAATATGTGTTCCTCTGTTCGCCTCTGTCAGACTTTGTGTCTGTGAATATGTCTTCCTCTCTTCTTCTCTGTCAGACTTTGTGTCTGTGAATTTGTGTTCCTCTGTTCGCCTCTGTCAGACTTTGTGTCTGTGAATTTGTGTTCCTCTGTTCTTCTCTGTCAGACTTTGTGTCTGTGAATTTGTGTTCCTCTGCTCGCCTCTGTCAGACTTGAGGTCTGCGGTCAATCTGCCACACAATCTCCGAAGAATCATTCGAATCTTTTGGTCAGACTCCATCTTCAGTCAGCAAAGTACGTGTCCGATACAAATAACCATCTACAAGGGACGTCTCAAAAACCAGAATGATGAAAACGTTAAGATGGGCAGCAACTAGGCCAGCTTTTAATGTTGCGGGTTGAGAAAAAGAGACGTCACACACACACACACACACACACACACACACACACACACACACACACACACACACACACACACACACACACACACACACACACACGCACACACACACACACGCACACACACACACACACAGACAGACAGACAGACACAGACATACACACACACAAACACACACACACACACACATACACACACACACACACACACACGCACGCACGCACGCACGCACGCACGCACGCACGCACACCACACACACAGAGTATGTATGAATACGACCATGAAAGGTGAAATGTTTTAAGGCGTAAGCCCCATTAATACTATGGGGACATGGGCGACAGTGTGGCTTGTCGTCATGGAAACCATATCACGGTAGAACATACATAAAAACAAACAGTAAGGTATAAGTGCCTTACTATACATACTTACATGTATATATATAAACAGGTACGTGCGTCAGAGTGAGATTATTTACGACAGGAAGGATGATGTGGGAGTCACATCGACCATGAAGTTCACGCTGGGTCTGGATAATTGTTTTTTCTCACTTACCCTGTCTTGTTTACCTCGACTGGAACTGTCAGAGGATTTCTCCATTTCCCGCAGTAAATCGTGAACTTTGGCTGTTAGCGTATCCCATATCTGGTTTTTCATCAGTTAGTTGTGTTGTGTTGTTTGAAGAGCTCAAGAGCGTTTTCGCTGCTGTGAGTTGGTTTGTTATCAGTCACAAATTATACAATACACTGCCACAGCTTTTTCACTTATATACATGTACTACGACTTTTGTTAGAGAGAGAAAGAGAGAGAGAGAGAAAGAGAGGAGAGGAGGGGAGGGAGGGAAGAGAGGGATAGAGAGAAGAGGGGAGGGGAAGAGAAGAAGAGAGAGAGAGAGAGAGAGAGAGAGAGAGAGAGAGAGAGAGAGAGAGAGATATGTTTTAAGCCGTAAGTCACAGCTACTTCACTTGTCCGAACCACGATTTTTGTTAGAAAGAGAGAGAGGGGGGAGGGAGGGGAAAAGAGAAAGAGAGAGAGAGAGAAGGGAGAGGGAGAGAGAGGGGGGAGAGAAAGAGAGAGAGAGATATGTTTTAAGCCGTAAGCCACAGCTACTTTACCTATCCGTACCACGATTTTCGTTAGAGAGAGAGAGAGAGAGAGAGAGAGAGAGAGAGAGGAGAGAGAGAGGAGGAGAGAGAGAGAGAGAGAGAGAGAGAGAGAGCATGAAAACAACCATCTATCTATTAACATGTATTATGAACTATCATGGAACCATCTTTCTATTAACGTACTGTACTGTACAGAGTGCTG
>JAPXFY010000017.1:18296960-18304460 GCA_030674185.1 Monoplex corrugatus | reverse complement strand
TATAAAGTACCATTTCGTTCTGTAGGTAAGATCTGTGATACAGGTATACACAGTACTTTTGTAGGGTCTTTGATGCAGGTACACATAGTACTTTTATAGGTTCTTTGATACAGGTATACACAGTACTTTTATAGGTTCTTTGATACAGGTATACACAGTACTTTAGGTAGGGTGATACAGGTATACAGGTATACACAATACTTTTGTAGGGTCTTTGATTCAGGTATACACAGTACTTTTGTAGGGTCTTTGATACAGGTATACACAGTACTTTTTGTAGGGTCTTTGATACAGGTTATACACAGTACTTTTGTAGGGTCTTTGATACAGGTATACACAGTACTTTTGTAGGGTCTCTGATACAGGTATACACAATACTTTTGTAGGGTCTTTGATACAGGTATACACAGTACTTTAGGTAGGGTGATACAGGTATACAGGTATGCACAATACTTTTGTAGGGTCTTTGATACAGGTATACACAGTACTTTTGTAGGGTCTTTGATACAGGTATACACAGTACCTTAGGTAGGGTGATACAGGTGTACAGGTATACAGGTATACACAATACTTTTGTAGGGTCTCTGATACAGGTATACATAGTACTTTTGTAGGGTCTTTGATACAGGTATACACAGTACTTTAGGTAGGGTGATACAGGTATACAGGTATACACAATACTTTTGTAGGGTCTCTGATACAGGTATACATAGTACTTTTGTAGGGTCTTTGATACAGGTATACACAGTACTTTAGGTAGGGTGATACAGGTATACACAATACTTTTGTAGGGTCTTTGATACAGGTATACACAGTACTTTAGGTAGGGTGATACAGGTATACAGGTATACACAGTACTTTTGTAGGGTCTTTGATACAGGTATACACATTACTTTAGGTAGGGTGATACAGGTATACAGGTATACACAATACTTTTGTAGGGTCTTTGATACAGGTATACACAATACTTTTGTAGGGTCTTTGATACAGGTATACAGGTATACACAATACTTTTGTAGGGTCTTTGATAGAGGTATACACAATAATTTTGTAGGGTCTTTGATACAGGTATGCATAGTACTTTTGTAGAGTATTTGATATAGGTATACAGGTATACACAGTACTTTGTAGGGTCTTTGATACAGGTATACAGGGTACTTTTGTAGGGTGTCTGATACAGGTATACACAGTACTTTTGTAAGGTCTTTGATACAGGTATACACTATACTTTAGGTCGGGTATTTGATACAGGTATAAAGGTATACACATTACTTTAGGGAGGGTATTTAATACGGGTATATAGGTATACAGAGAAATTTTGCTAGGGTCTTTGATACAGATATACACAGTACTTCAAGGTAGGGTCTTTGATACAGGTATACATAGTACTTCAGGTAGAGTCTTTGATACAGGTATGCATAGTACTTTAGGTAGGGTCTTTGACACAGGTATACAGAGTACTTCAGGTAGGGTCTTTGATACAGGTATACACAGCACTTTAGGTAGGGTCTTTGATACAGGTATACATAGTACTTCAGGTAGGGTCTTTGATACAGGTATACACAGTACTTTAGGTAGGGTCTTTGATACAGGTATACATAGTACTTCAGGTAGGGTCTTTGATACAGGTATACATAGCACTTCAGGTAGGGTCTTTGATACAGGTATACACAGTACTTTAGGTAGGGTCTTTGATACAGATATACACAGTACTTCAGGTAGGGTCTTTGATACAGATATACACAGTACGTCAGGTAGGGTCTTTGATACAGGTATACACAGTACTTCAGGTAGGGTCTTTGATACAGATATACACAGTACGTCAGGTAGGGTCTTTGATACAGATATACACAGTACGTCAGGTAGGGTCTTTGATACAGATATACACAGTACTTCAGGTAGGGTCTTTGATACAGATATACACAGTACTTCAGGTAGGGTCTTTGATACAGGTATACACAGTACTTCAGGTAGGGTCTTTGATACAGATATACACAGTACTTCAGGTAGGGTCTTTGATACAGATATACACAGTACGTCAGGTAGGGTCTTTGATACAGGTATACACAGTACTTACAACAAGACGTTTCCAATGTCTATTCCCTCTACGGGTTTGATAATATGTTACAGGTAACCATTTAACAAAACACCCTTTCAGTGCCGTTTTGTGGAAATCACACGAAGGTTCTTGTCTCTGGGTGTCGACAGGAAGGCAGCTTGGAAAAAACCGACTGCCAAGTTCCGTATTCTAGGAAATGAAAGGACTGAATTGACAACAACTGGCTTTAAACTGAAACTTGGCCATCAAATTTCGTGTACCATTAATAAAACGCTCTTTCACATTAAATACAAGTTGTTTAAAGCTTCGACGCGACACGAGGAAAGAGCTAGCTGACATTGCCATGTGGGGCGAAACGACACGACTGTGTGTACTAAAAGAAGAGCGAGAAGAAGAAGGGGGGTGGGAAGGGGAAGGCGAAAACAATAGAGAGGGCGTTGAGAGTTAAAGTTAAACAGAACCTACCCCCACCCAAAACAAACAAACAAACAAACAAACAAACAAAACAAAACACACACACAAACACACACACACACACACACAAACACACACACACACACGCACGCACTGACGCCACTAGATGCTGTGTGGTGGAGAAGATTCAAAATAATCATGGTGCAAGCACTATACCTGCACATACACCAGTATGCCATGGCAAGATTTTGGGGGTCCACTTAGCATATGTATCCTTTGTCTAACACAGACACACACACACACACACACACACACACACACACACACACACACACACACACACACACACACACACACACACACACACACACACACCACACACACGCACGCACGCACGCACGCACACACGTAAAGCAATAAGAACAAAACCAAAAACCCCTGACTGTTGTTTATCTTAATCAGCAGTCTTTTCTCTTCTTTTCTTTTTTTTTCTTTCGAATACCATTATGCCACTGACATGTAAGTAAGCAGTGACGGTTCTCTGCTCAGTTTGTTTGGGCCAGTTGCTTTATCTTTCGATATTAGTAATCTCTCTCACATGTGGACAGTTCATTTTGGATCACAGTATCTCAGTTTGTGGAAAATTATCTTCAAAGTCTGGCAGGATTCAGCCTCACGAGAGAGAGAGAGAGAGAGAGAGAAGAGAGAGAGAGAGAGAGAGAGAGAGAGAGAGAGAGAGGAGAGAGAGAGAGAGAGAGAGAGAATCTCGTCAAAGGTTTACATTATACGACTGTATTTGACCGTTGTAGAATAACAACTATTGCTGATTAACAAATGTACTGACAAGGTCATTAACAAGGTCATTGATGATAACTCAAGTGGTATAGCAAAAGGGACAAAGCAAAGACTTACGTCAACTATTGCAGCTGTGCATCAAACGGGATCGTTATAATGGCTTTTGCCCTTGGAATAGTGTGCATACACTGTGTACAGAGAGAGAGACCGGGGGTGGGGAGAGAGAGAGAGAGAGGGAAAGAGAGAGAGAGAGAGAGAGAGGGAGAGAGAGAGAGTCTTGAATCTCTAAATCTTGTACAGAAATTATGTGATTTGTGTCAGTTTATCGTACTGGCTGATAAATAGCTTACTAATGTGTTGATACAGCATGTTGTAAATAATGTAAACGGATTGTTAGAGTGTAGTAGATAGCTTGTATTCTGTCAGTACATGCATGTATCGGGTTCAAGGGAACCTTTGATAACGGCGGAAAAATCATCATGTTAAAAAGAAAAAGGAAAATAATAAGATGGATTATTATTGACATTAGAGATAATGTCAATTATTAGCACAAACTCTTAACTAAGTAGATATGCACATATTTACATACTGACAGTATAAATGGGTGTGGACATTGCAATATGGACGTGCGGTCATTGTATCGGCCATCTGTCAGTGTTATTTCAATCGGGTCTAAACAGACCTCACCAGTGGGCTGAGTTATTTCCACACACGCTTCTCTATCATCTTTCGATGATTGGCATTTACTTATTGCCCGTTAGAGTTAGACATAGAAACCACTTGCAGAGACCTAGGGTTTGTCACACAACCGACATAGCTGGAAAAATCTGGTGAACAGTTTTTAGTGGGGCTCCCCAGTGACGCTTCATCGAGTTAACACTTTGACTTCCGCACCCTTTCCACCAGCATCCTGCATTGTCACACATGCTAGCAAAGCAAAAACGTAACCCTTTGATTCCCTCACCCTGTCCACCAGCTTCCTAGTGTTAGTTCATGACTTATGGTTATAGTGTTAGTTCATAATGACTTATGGTTATAATGTTAGTTCATGACTTTATGGTAATAGTGTTAGTTCATAATGACTTTATGGTTATAGTGTTAGTTCATAATGACTTTATGGTAATAGTGTTAGTTCATAATGACTTTGTGGTAATATCACATTGTAATATATATTTGTATATAACATGCTCTCTATAATTTTCCATTGCTTTTATTCTTTTTCCCCATTTATGGCCATGTGTAAGTGTGTGTGTGCGTGTGTGTGCGCGCGTGCGTAAGTGTATGTTCAGCGCTTAGATTTGATTTTTATCGAGATTTTGAGCTATATAAATATTGTAATTATTATTATATTATTATAATTATAGTGACTTTATGGTAATAGTGTTAGTTCATAATGACTTTGTGGTAGGATATGAGGGTGCCAAAGGGTTAAGGGAGACGAAGGAAGAGAAGACTGCTCGTTATGCCCGTTTGATGATGTTAGCATCTGCCGCGTATTATTTCGTACAGCCTGTAGTGTAACCCACTGGGTGTCACCCTCGCGCTGTGGCGGCCAGCCTTATTGTCAAAGCAATTGAGTGAACCATAAACCGATTCCATAGACTAGAATCATTAGCTAGCTACAAATTGTAAGCAGTCATGCACACACGTGGGACATACATTGTCGCGTGAACATGTGGTCAGTGTATTGGCCATCTGTTAAAGTGTTCGTTAGTTTTCTGTCCGGTGGAAGTGTTCCGGTGAAAGTGTTAGTTTTCTGTCCGGTGGAAGGGGGACATCGTCAACACGTAGTTAACCCTTTGACTCCTCACCCTGTCCACCAACTACAAAAACTTAACCCTTTGACTCCCTCACCCAGTCCACCAAGTATAAAAAACTTAACTCTTTGACTCCCTCATCCAACCCTTTGACTCCCTCACCCAGTCCACCAAGTATAAAAAACTTAACTCTTTGACTCCCTCATCCAACCCTTTGACTCCCTCACCCAGTCCACCAAGTATAAAAAACTTAACTCTTTGACTCCCTCATCCTATCCACCAACTACAAAAACTTAACCCTTTGACTCCCTCACTCAGTCCACCAAGTACAAACACTTAACCTTTGACTCCTTCGCCCTGTCACCAACTACAAAAACTTAAACCTTTGACTCCCTCACCCTATCCAACAACTACAAAAACTTAACCCTTTGACTCCCTCACCCTATCCAACAACTACAAAAACTTAATCCTTTGATTCCCTCACCCTATTCACCAGCTTCCTGCAGGAAGCTGGTGGATAGGGTGAGGGAGTCAAAGGGTTAAGTTTTTGCTTTGCTAGCATGTTTGACAATGCAGGGATACTGGTGGACAGGGTGCGGGAGTCAAATGGTTAACAGGTAAACACCACGAGGGTGCGGATGGGCCCCCCCCCCCCCCCCCCCCCGGAGCACCAATGTCACGCCGCTCTCCGGACGTTCACCTCCCAAGCTTCTGATGCCAAAAGATAGTCATTTCATCAAACAAAGGGTGGGGTGGGGGGTGGGCTGTCCATGCGTTGCATAACCCAGTCAGACCCAGTCATTAGTTACCTTGTTTACACACGAGTTTATACACGACATTTACTGCGCTTATTGGTTTGAGGAGTGCATGACGTGGTTACAGCCGCGTGCTTGGCCGGATATGACGCAGTAAGCCATACGCACAGACACTGTATTGTGCAAACTAACACTATGGCCATAAAGTCATTATGAACTAACACTATTACCATAAAGTCATTATGAACTAACACTATTACCATAAAGTCATTATGAACTAACACTATTACCATAAAGTCATTATGAACTAACACTATTACCATAAAGTCATTATGAACTAACACTATTACCATAAAGTCATTATGAACTAACACTATTACCATAAAGTCATTATGAACTAACACTATTACCATAAAGTCATTATGAACTAACACTTTTACCATAAAGTCATTATGAACTAACATTATTACACACAATCATGAACTAACACTCTTACCACAAAGTCATTATGAACTAACACTCTTACCACAAAGTCATTATGAACTAACACTATTACCACAAAGTCATTATGAACTAACACTATTACCATAAAGTCATTATGAACTAACACTTTTACCATAAAGTCATTATGAACTAACACTATTATCACAAAGTCATTATGAACTAACACTTACCACAAAGTCATTATGAACTAACACTATTACCACAAAGTCATTATGAACTAACACTATTACCATAAAGTCATTATGAACTAACACTTTTACCATAAAGTCATTATGAACTAACACTATTATCACAAAGTCATTATGAACTAACACTATTACCACAAAGTCACTATGAACTAACACTATTACCACAAAGTCATTATGAACTAACACTATTACCACAAAGTCATTATGAACTAACACTATTACCACAAAGTCATTATGAACTAACACTATTACCACAAGTCATTATGAATTAACACTATTACCACAAAGTCATTATGAACTAACACTATTACCATAAAGTCATTATGAGCTAACACCCTTACCACAAATCATTATGAACTAACACTATAACCATAAAGTCATGAACTAACACTATAACCATAAAGTCATGAACTAACACTATAACCATAAAGTCATTATGAACTAACACTATTACCATAAAGTCATGAACTAACACTATTACCATAAAGTCGTTATGAGCTAACACCCTTACCACAAATCATTATGAACTAACACTATAACCATAAAGTCATGAACTAACACTATAACCATAAAGTCATGAACTAACACTATAACCATAAAGTCATGAACTAACACTATAACCATAAAGTCATTATGAGCTAACACCCTTACCACAAATCATGAACTAACACTATAACCATAAAGTCATGAACTAACATTATAACCATAAAGTCATGAACTAACACTATAACCATAAAGTCATGAACTAACACTATAACCATAAAGTCATGAACTAACACTATAACCATAAAGTCATGAACTAACACTATAACCATAAAGTCATTATGAGCTAACACCCTTACCACAAATCATTATGAACTAACACTATAACCATAAAGTCATGAACTAACACTATAACCATAAAGTCATGAACTAACACTATAACCATAAAGTCATTATGAACTAACAATATTACCATAAAGTCATGAACTAACACTATAACCATAAAGTCATGAACTAACACTATAACCATAAAGTCATGAACTAAC
>JAPXFY010000017.1:18291960-18294460 GCA_030674185.1 Monoplex corrugatus | reverse complement strand
GTTTTGAAACGGTTATAGCCTGATATGGCTACACGCAGTCGGCTGGGCTTTAGTTAAACAAAAATAAGAATAAAAGCTTAAAGGCTGGCTGTCTGGTGACTTCAGCTTAAATACTGCAATCATCCTATTATCCTGAGCTTAAATGCTCCGATCATCCTCTTATCGTCAGCTTAAATACTGTAATCATTCTGTTGCCGTCAGCTTAATGTTTCATTGATTTCCTTCTCTCCCTCCCATTTCAAGACCGTGCCAGCGTATAATTTTGTCTCTTTTGCGCAGAGTCAAAGAATCTGCTAAATCGTCACAGGCTGATTTAGGTAAAGCACGCATATGGAACTATCCGAGCACGCTCTTGACCGAACTCTTATTGTGGTTGTTATGCACAAGACTGCGTCTTTACGGTTGGTGCTAGAGGTGCACCCTACTCCTCTTTCCTTGGGGGTGTGCAACAGTCTGGGTGGTTTGCTTGGTGAGGCGGGACGACTGCATGCACTATTTCGTTCTGTTGTTTCTGTTTCTGTCCTTATTTTGTAACGCCATTGGGACTGTGCCGTTTATATAGGATCTCCAAACCCATCCAAAACTGCTGAGTTCACTGTGGGACCAGAGCTTGGAGGGCCACTTAAGGAATTTTGAATACCCCCGAGAAGGGAATATGACTGTAACTGTCTAATGGCGAAGTGAAAAAACGAAAAGCAAAAAAAAACAAACAAACAAACAAACAAACGAACGAAGGCAGAACAAATGAACAAAACGAACAAATAAACAAATATACAAACAAGCAAACAAAATAACAAAGAAACAAGCAAACAAAGAAACAAAAACAAACAAACAAAAATACACACAAGCAAAAACCGACCATATACATAAAAGCCCACTCGTATTTTGGAGTGCATGTGAGAATTGGAGCAAAAGAAATGGAGGAGGGGGTGGGTTTGTGGATTCATGGATAATTAATTACTCATAACGTGCGAATAGCAATGGTAGTAATGATGCTATATAGATTTATCGTGGATTGAGACTGTGTAGCAGGACTTGAATTCTCTTGGCCTGCTTCTTTTCATATCAGTGTATCCTTGCGTTAACCAGGCCCGAGAGATGCAGATGCTTGCGGATTCGATCAAGAAAATTTGAATAGCATGCTCAGTGAGTCATTGACGTGGAGGAGACCCGACTGCGGTGTCGCAGTATTCATTGTCAGTGAGCCCGTAACACGATCATCTTTTGGCAGGAAGCAATTCAGTTTCAGTTTCAGTCTCTCAAGATGACGTCTCCGCGCTTGGAATGAATTCCATATGCACTAACGTCACAGGTGCCATGTGATGGATAAGATCCAGAATGATCACGGCACAAGCCTTAAGCCTGCACATAAACCCATGAGCTGGCCAGATCCTGAGGTCCTACCTAGATAGTTCCATAACCCTGAGTTCGTAAAGGAGTGAGGTGGCAGAGACCTCAACTTTTCGCGGGGCCAGCACCACGAGGGCGGCACCCAACCCTTCTCCCTCGCTTCAAATTCGTATTCACATTTTCTAAACCAAGACTTCAGAAAGACAAGAAGACTAATTGGTTTTCATAGCGTGGGCCCTGGGAAATCGACCTATCTTTCCAATGTTTTATACCAAGGCAGCCGGGCAAATGCCCTGCTCTTCACGATTTTTAACTGCCGTGGGATCTTAAGCGTGCGCAGCCACAATGCACACGGGTCCGACTATAAGCAAAATATGTTGCAGTGGTTTTGACAGATTCGATTTGAACCTCAGCCATCCGGTAGGTGGTCACAACCCCTTCGTCATGGTGGCTGGCCTCCTGCCTTGCGCCGTTTTCTAAATGCATTGTCCAGTTAGTACACGTAACATCATCCGTGGTCGTTAAATTAAGAGAGAGTCTGACGTGTGAAAAAATTTCCAACTCTCGTACGCCTGTAAAAGGGCTGGCTACGCAAGCAGGGAGGGTGTTGAGGACTCGAGTGGTCTTTGTTCTGGGAGTAGTGACTAATGGATGGTCAGTGCTGACCGCTGTGTTGTTGTGGATAGAGGGACACTGATCTGCCGATTCCGTTTGCTGAAACCATCGCTTTTGGCGTGTTATTGGGTATGTCTCAGTGTCTGTATGTCTTTGTCTTTGACGCGTGTATACATATATGTATACATATATATGATTATAATTATGTCTTTATCTGTCTGTCTTGTCTGTCTGTCTGTCTGTCTGCCTGTCTCTGTCTCTGTCTCTCTCTCTCAGAAGGCCAAACGTTAAAAAAAAAAGAATAATGTGCTCATGCCACTACTCTTGAAAATATGAATGTGTTCTTGTTTTTTGCTCTCTCTCTCTCTCTCTCTCTCTCCTCTCTCTCTCTCTCTCTCTCTCTCTCTCTCTCTCTGTTTCTCTCTTTCTGACACACACTAACGTGTGCCTGTGTCTGTGAGTATATGTGCGTGTGAATGCGTGCGAGCGCCAATTCAGTATGTGTGTATTTGTGACTGTATGTCTCTCTCTCTCT
>JAPXFY010000017.1:18271960-18286960 GCA_030674185.1 Monoplex corrugatus | reverse complement strand
GTCACGTTTACATCGAAATATCCTTAACATACACACGAATACCCCCTCCCCCTTCCACCATCACCATCACTCCTGTTTTACATCATTTTTAACCTTTTGGCTCCCGTACCCTATCCCACCAACTGCAAAAACTTAACCCTTTGACTTTCTCACCCTACCCACCAGTTTCCTGCAGGAAGGTGGTGGATAGATTGAGGGAGTCAAAGGGTTAAATGTTTGCTTTGCTAACATGGTTGATAATGCAGGATGCTGGTGGACTAGAGTGCGGGAGTCAAAAGGTTAAACTAGGCAAATGTAGATTGTCGTACCTCCAAGGCAGAGAGAGAAGAAGAGTTATCTTCCTTGCACGGGTAGATACAACCATAAGGAAACGGAGACAAAACACTTTTTTTACTCAACAGAATAAGTTCATGTTCAAGTTCATATTGCTTATAGCCTAGCCGACTACTAGAGCCATATCAGGGGTAACGCCACGTGAAACTCAGCAGAATACTGGTCTAAAACACAAAGCGAAACTAAACAGAAATCTTCGAGGAAGACAACGCAAAGGGGAACAAATAATGTTAGGACTACTATAGAGTTAGCCCTACCATTGTCATTCCATATCATTTTATAACGACCTATTGTGTAAGTGCAACGAGAATGCTTTTGATATGAACTGTTGTTTGCACTGTAGCCCATTGACTGCCGCACTCCATACACCATCTGCAGAAACTTAACCTTTTGACTCCTTTTCCTGCAGGAAGCTGGTGGATAGGGTAAAGGAATCGAAGGGTTATGCTTTTGCTTTTACTAGCATGGTTGACAGTGCAGGGTGCTGGTGGACAGGGTGCGGGAATCAAAGGGATAGGCTACAAATGAAATTGCCCTCGTTACTGTTATTATTTAGTTATGTTGTTTACGTATACATGATCACGCGGAAAAAGATAGAAAGAAGAGGGCAGAACAGATAATTAGTTTGTATGCGATTTCGGCGTTAGGCCCACCTCAGGGCATGGCCTTCGTGATGTGTCACGAAGGTCATTCTCAAGGACGGATTTTATTTCAAACAGTGGCCAACACGCGTGTGTCATTCGTAACTGTCCTCTTTAAAGGCAGACTAGTATGTATAGATACACATTTACATCATGAGGTATCGTGTAGTCATTCATGTGTGTACATGTTTTTGACCGTACGTGTGCTTGTATGATAAGACTTTCTTAACATGTATTCATTTGTGCGAGTGTATTAAATTGTGTATTATGTATTCATGTGTGATATGTCATAGATTCTGTGTTTTACGCTCTTTGTCTTGTAAAATACGTAATGCACGGTGAGAAAGTGAGTACAAATAAGTTTGAAGATCAGCGATGTTTACAATTTTATTGCTCAATGGACTGGGATGATTCTGAGCCATCCAGTTTTCAACCATACCATAAATACAGATGTAGACATAGATATAGATATGATGTAGATATAGATATAGACATAGATATAGATATAGACATAGATATAGACATAGATAAGATATAGATATAGACATAGATATAGATATAGACATAGATATAGACATAAATACAGATATAGATATAGACATAGATATAATAGATATAGACATAGATATAGACATAAATACAGATATAGATATAGACATAGATATAGATATAGACATAGATATAGACATAGATATAATACAGATATAGATATAGACATAGATATAGATATAGACATAGATATAGACATAGATATAGACATAGATATAGATATAGACATAGATATAGATATAGACATAGATATAGACATAGATATAGAATAGATATAGACATAGATATAGACATAGATATAGATATAGACATAGATATAGATATAGACATAGATATAGACATAGATATAGATATAGACATAGATATAGACATAGATATAGACATAGATATAGACATAGATATAGACATAGATATAGACATAGACATAGATATAGACATAGATATAGACATAGATATAGACATGATAGATATAGACATAGATATAGACATAAGACAGATATAGATATAGACATAGATATAGATAAGACATAGATATAGACATAGATAGATAAATACAGATATAGATATAGACATAGATATAGATATAGACATAGATATAGACATAGATATAGATACAGATATAGATATAGACATAGACATAGACATAGATATAGAATAGATATAGACATAGATATTAGACATAGATATAGACATAGAATAGATATAGACATAGATAAGATATAGACATAGATATAGACATAGATATAGATATAGACATAGATATAGACATAGACATAGATATAGATATAGACATAGATATAGACATAGATATAGACATAGATCATAGACATAGACTAGATATAGATATAGACATAGATATAGACATAGATATAGACATAGATATAGATATAGACATAGATATAGACATAGATATAGACATAGATATAGACATAGATATAGACATAGATATAGACATAGACATAGATATAGACATAGATATAGACATAGATATAGACATAGATATAGACATAGATATAGACATAGATATAGATATAGACATAGATATAGACATAGATATAGATATAGACATAGATATAGACATAGATATAGACATAGATATAGATATAGACATAGATATAGACATAAATATAGACATAGATATAGATATAGACATAGACATAGATATAGATATAGACATAGATATAGACATAGATATAGACATAGATATAGACATAGATATAGACATAGATATAGACATAGATATAGACATAGATATAGATATAGACATAGATATAGATATAGATATAGACATAGATATAGACATAGACATAGATATAGACATAGATATAGACATAGATATAGATATAGACATAGATATAGACATAGACATAGACATAGATATAGATATAGACATAGATATAGACATAGATATAGATATAGACATAGATATAGACATAGATATAGACATAGATATAGACATAGATATAGACATAGATATAGATATAGACATAGATATAGACATAGATATAGACATAGACATAGATATAGATATAGATATAGACATAGATATAGATATAGATATAGATATAGATATAGACATAGATATAGATATAGACATAGATATAGACATAGATATAGACATAGACATAGAATAGATATAGACATAGATATAGATATAGACATAGATATAGACATAGATATAGACATAGATATAGATATAGACATAGATATAGACATAGACATAGATATAGACATAGATATAGACATAGATATAGATATAGATATAGATGCAGATACAGGTACAGATATAGATAATATAGATACATATATATAGGTATAGATGTAGATATAAATATAAAGATAAAGATAAAGATACAGATATAGATAATAGATATAGATACATATATGGATATAGATGTAGATGTAGATATAGATAAAAAAACCACACACAACCCGAATTTCTCAATTCATCAGGCTGAACCTTCCTGTAGGGCCATCGCTAATGCTGAGTGTATATACACGTTTGTATAATGATTGTATATTATCATTATCATTATCATCATCATCATCATCATCACATCATCATCATCATCATCATCATCATCATATTATTATTATTATTATTATTATTACTCAAGATCTCATATCTCGAGTTCAACCCCAGCCCGCAACATTGAAAACTGGCCTGTACGCTGCCCATCTGGTGGTGTCGGCTTAGTGTTTCATAATTCCCTTCCCCCTCCTCCCCAATTTCAAGACCTTACCAACACATAGGGTTTTGCGCAGGTTTAGGGAGTCTGCCAGATAATTCTTGGCAGATTTGGGTGGAGCGCATATGGAATTGTCTGAGTGCGATGAATCCCTTTGGAACAAACTCCAAATTGCAATTGTTGCTTGTTTGCTAGGTGTTTTCCGAAAGCCACTTTTGTTTTGTTTGTTTTTTTTCCCTTTAGATTCATTGTTGCTTGCATGCAAGGTGTTTTCATGTTTTTATTAGCCTGCTACCGACATGACTTACATGATCTTTAACGCGTATAGTTTTAGTGTGTGTGTGTTGTGTGTGTGTGTGTGCGTGCGTGTGGATGCGTGCGTGCGTGCGTGTGCGTGTGTGTGTCCCATTCCTCTGTCTCTCTCTCTTTGTCACTCGCTGCCTTTCTCTCTGTGTCACTCGCTGTCTCTGTCTCTGTCTGTCTGTTTGACTCTCTCTCTCTCTGTTTCTCTCTCTCTCTCTCTCTCTCTGTTTCTCTCTCTCTCTCTCTTTTTTTTTTTTTTTTTTTTTTTTGGTGGGTTCACTAGCTCGATTCGTTAAGCGTCGGATTCACATGCCAGTAGTTGTGGGTTTGAAAATGGGGAGAACTGCCGTGTTTCTATCCAACTTAACATGCTTGTTATTCTGGTGGTGTCAGTGTAGGATTACCTAAGCCCTCTTCCCTCACTTCACTAGCCTGGTTATCCCTCTCCACATTATCACCTGAGCTGAGTGCGCTGACGTAAACCGGAATCAGATTCTCTCTCTCACTTTCTGTCTGTCTCTCTGTCTGTCTGTCTGTCTGTGTTGGTCTCTCTCTCTCTGTGTGTCTTTTTCTCTCTCTCTCTTTGTCTCTCTCTGTTTGTCTCTATCTCTTTCTTTGTCTCTCTGTCTGCCTGTCTGTCTCTTTCTATCACGCTCTCTCTCTCTCTCTCTCTCTCTCTCTCCCTCTCTCTTTCTATCACGCTCTCTCTCTCTCTGTGTCTGTCTCTCTCTGTCTCTGTCTCTCTCTTTTCTCTCTCTGTCTGTCTCTCTCTCTCCCCCTCTCTTCTCTCTCTCTCTCTCTCTCCCCCTCTCTTCTCTCTCTCTCTCTTCTCCACCGGACGAAGCAGCAGGGAAGTTGCAGTCTTTTTCTCCTAACTTTTTGTATTTGGTGTTTGCTCGTTCGTGAGTCTGACGTCTATGCTTGACATAGGCCAGTTGGCCGAAAATTTGCACCTGTCTTGTCTGGTTGTATTGAAACACGCGTTGTGTGTGTGTGTGTGCGTGTGTGTGTGTGTGTGTGTGTGTGTGTGTGTGTGTGTGTGTGTGTGTGTGTGTGCGTGTGTGTGTGTGTGTGTGTGTGTGTGTGTGTGTGTGTGTGTGTGTGTGTGTGTGTGTGTTTCGTGTTTCTCTGGTTCCTGTTTGCTTGAACAAGATTGAGGCAGCCGAGATGTGGTTTCTAAGAAGAATATTGAGAATTCCATGGATAGCAAAGAAAACAAATGAGCAATCTTGATGGAGGCAGACACAAGAAGATCATTGATTAGAAAGAATAGGAAAAGACAGGCAACATTTATAGGCCATTTTATGAGGAAAGGGGAGTTGGAGCACTTGGTTACAACAGGAGGGCTGGAGGGAAAGAGAGCACCAAGTAGACCCAGGGAGAAAAATACTGGACGGATTTGCAGAGTGGCTGAGGACAGAGAGGGTGGAAGATGTGTTTGCGGCAACAAGAGATAGATACATATGGAGGACCATGATCGCCAACGTCATACGGCAGGGCACATGATGATGATGATGATGACGTTTGCTTGAACGCGGGCAGTCACACTTGTTTTGAAAGGTTCTGGGTTCCATCCGCCTATCCACTTGCGACTGGTGGGTAAGAGTGAAGATTTTTCCCGTCTCCCATATTGAATCAACTTGTGTGTGCGTGGACCTGCCGGTGCCTAAACCCTTTTCGTGTGTATACGCATGCAGAACATCAGATATGCTCGTTAACCCTTTGACTCCCGCACCCTGTCCACCAACTGCAAAAACTTGACCTCTTGGTTCCCTCACCCTGTCCTCCAGCTTCCTGCAGGAACGTTCATACACCGTCCGAAGGGGGTTAAAAAAGAAAGCCCACTCGTTCCTGAAGGACTGCGAAGGTAGTGGAGAAAACCTTTGTCCTTGACTGAGGGGAGTAGGGGGTTGGTACGAGAAGTGGTACTGTAAAAATAGCATTGTATGTAACTGGTACCAGTGAGACCCAGGACCTTAAGTCCCCCCTCCACCCCCTTCTTCTCCTCCAACCGCACTTCTGTGTGTCTGTCTTTGTCTGTCTGTGTCTGTCTATTCCCTCTCTCTGTCTGTCTCTGTGTCTGTCCCTCCCTCTTTCTCTGTTTTGTTCTGTTCTGTCTGTCTCTGTACCCCCTTTTTTTACCCCCTCTCTCTCCTCTCTGTCGCTCTCTCTGTCTCTGTTTCTGTCTCTGTCTGTCTGTCTCTCTCTCTCTCTCTTTCTTTCTTTCTTTCTCTCTCTCTCTCTAGTCTCTGTTTTTCTTTCTTTCAGTGCTCCCAACCACTACCTCCTTTGTACAGTACTTGGTGTAGGACTATCCAAACCAGTTAGGCAGCTTAACAGTTTCCACCAGGTGGGCTGATAAGGTCAGTTGAGTTAGTACACTGCTTACACTAGTCGAGGGTTTTATAAGCAAAGAACCTTGATTTTTAAACCACTTTCTTTAAAAAAAAAAGTAATGGACTGGATATCTTGTTTTGAAAAAGCAGCTTTGAGAATGATAATACAGAAGAAGAAAAAGAAGGAAAAAAGGAAGAAGGGAAAAAGAAAAGAAGAAGAAGAAAGAAAGAAAAAAGATGAAGAAAGGAGAAAAAGAAGGATAAGGAGGAGGAGGAAGAGGAGGAGGAGTAAAGAAGAAGAAGAAAAAGAAAAAAGAGAAACAAGAAGGACAGAACAACTTTACAACAAGAAAATAAGAGGAAACAGTACTGACAATATCAAGGCAACAGCAGCAACGCTTCCACGTATTACTACTACCACTACTAGTAAACTGCTCTACTATTCCTGCTTGTATTGCTACTGCTGCTGCAACTACTATTACTGCAACAAACTACTACTACTGATGATGATGAAGTCATTGTAACAATCTTCCTTTGAGGATTTTTCAGAAAATCCAGATTTTGGACTTATCAAGGTCACTGTGACCATTGTTATTTAATCCGTTTGACCTCGACCTTGGTGCCATGACTTTCCAAATCTGTTTGTTTGCAAATCTTTGACTCAAGTTTGGTAAAGGGTCAAACCAGAAAAAGCTGAGAAATATCTTGAGGTGTTTTTGTCGCAGGCCCACCGCCAGACAGCCAGACACAAATCCCCCTCCCCGGTCCATATGAAACAATCCCCTCACAAACTTTCTTAAAAATGGATTTTAAAAATATGAAAAGATACGACAAACATGAAAAACAAACAAACAAACAACAACAAACAACAACAACAACAAAAATCCACCACCGTTTTATAGAAGAAATGAGACTGTGTTTTTAACTGGCAAATATATCCCCACTATTTTGAAGTGATGTTTGTAATTGGCAAGTATATCCACACTATTTTGAAATGAAGTTTGTAATTGGCAAGTATATCCACACTATTTTGAAATGAAGTTTGTAATTGGCAAGTATATCCACACTATTTTGAAATGATGTTTGTAATTGGCAAGTATATCCACACTATTTTGAAATGAAGTTTTTAATTGGCAAATATATTTGAAATGATGTGTTTTTAACTTGCAAATATATTTGAAATGATGTGTTTTTAACTTGCAAATATATCTCCACTATTTTGAAATGATGTATTTTTAACTGGCAAATAATCCCCGCTGTTTTGAGACGTCATTTCGGAGTGGATCGACTTTTAGCGCTAGAAGGCTTAAAAATCCGCGAAACGTGCTGTTGATACCCTCCGTACCCAGGTGGGCATTGAGGTCAAGAAGTTTTGTGTAATACCACACCCCTTTGATAGGTCCAGTTTTTGACGCTCGTAAGCTGGGGGTTGTCGTCCGTTGTTGGAGTGTGGAGTTTTGTGTTTGTATGGGATTCGTTGGTATGAACTGAATAACCTGAGTATTTTTTCGAAAGGGAATCGTCAGTCGGACGGCTCCCTCATTCAAGCCTTTGTAAGCCAGTTGACCGAAAATGTGTACCAGTCTTGTCTCGAATTAAATACACGTTCTGGTTCTCTTTTCATGTGCTTTTTCCCCCCACTTGGTTTTCTCAGTAATGTTTTCTGGAAGTGTTTTCTTTGATATGAATATTACGATGCCGAAACTTCTCAGGAATGGAATCTGTCTGTCTGTGTCTTTCTCTGTCGCTTTCTCTTTCCCTCTCTCTGGCTCTCAGAAGTAAATTGTCATAGATTTTAGTCTGTCGCTTTCTCTTTCCCTCTCTCTGGCTCTCAGAAGTAAATTGTCATAGATTTAAGCTCTGGCTCTCAGAAGTAAATAGTCATAGATTTAAGCTCTGGCTCTCAGAAGTAAATAGTCATAGATTTTAGTATTCTCCCGTTCTCTTGACAAAAGATACTGTCCCTTTTGTTGGCCTGAACCGGGAGACGAGGTCCACGTTATAAATATATCTCTGTCCTCAATATTCTGACCTTAGAATCAAGTTCCTTAATGTCAGCCATACCGTACCGTTTCACTTTCAGATAGCTAAGCTGTTAACCAGTGAAAATGAGAACGTCAAGTTTAACTTCAGTAAAATAATTTATTTTATATTTCACAAACGTCGTAAATTACTATGTGGTTAAATGGCTGTTTTATCTCACGGTATAGTAAGAAGGGGGTGGGGGGGGGGGGGAACGAATGCTTGTGTGAGAATGAGTACGAAAGCTAAATGTGGTACGGGTGTCATGTGTGCCCTTAAGTGTGTGTTTGTCAGTATAACATTAAAGCGTGATTCCACTCTTTAAGTTAACTATGTTGGCTTCAATGCGATTTTTGCCCATGTATATCTGGTATTTTTTCTTTATTCCAGTTACCTATACTTGGGCGTTTGAAAAATTATTGTAGCCCTTACTGTAAGGGGCTGATCGCCCTACACAATAAGTTTGTGTTCGTGCTCTCTCTACGTCTGTCTGTCTGTCTCTCTCTCTCTCTCTCTCTTTCTGTTTGTCTGTCTGTCTGTCTCTCTCTCTCTCTCGCCTTCTTTTCCTCTTCTTTTACAGCCCTTCCTAAAGGGGCTATGGTCCGAATGAATAATTCATCAGAATCTGAATCGATCATTGTCTCTCCATAATATATCTTTCTGGCTATCTCTGTTTATATATATTAAGTAATATAAAATATTTTGTTCAGTGGCGTTTATGTTTATACTTACTTACCTTAAAATGTACTTTGTGTGTAATGAAACCATTAGTACATGAATTGTTTGTGTATGTAATCGTTGTGTCTCTGTCTGTCTGTCTGTCTGTTTGTCTCTCTCTCTTTCTCTCTCCGCTCTCTGTCTCTTTCTCTCTTTCTCTGTCTGTCTGTCTCTCTCGCTGTCTGTCTCTGTCCGTCTGTTTGTCTGTCTGTCTGTCTCTCACCAAAGTCATCCGTTTTCTTTGTTCATCCATTGTACCTGGAGGGAAGTGGGTCACATAATCTCCACTCTCCTTCTCCCCCCCCACCCCCCCCCCCCCCCCCCCCCTTTCGATGTTTTGATTGTTGCTGACAGACCGAGGTCATACGTGTGTCTTTGTTTCATGTAGCTAGCTATTTTTACTATTGACGTGTCGTTTTTCTTCGGGGGGGGGGGGGGAGGGAAGGGGGTATTACGTCGTCGTCCGTGTGGACTTTGATGCCATGTGATGGAGGTGATGGTTTGTCGGTCGGGGTGTTTTTGTGTCTGTCAGTTTTGTAAGCGTGTTCACGGTCTACTTGTTATGTGATCGTCAGCTTTTTGGTGTGAAGATATAGTTGTAGGTCAGATTGAGTCTTTTAGTTCTGAAAGCCTTTCGATGGACTAGTTGTATATGTGACGATCAGCTCTTTGGTAAGTGTACGTTTTCTGTTCGTTTCTTTATTATTTTATTAGGAATCACCGGCTTAGGCAGTTTCTTTCGAGCTCACTTTTCCATCTTTCCGGTTTTTCCGATTATGTATGTCACCGTCTCCTTTGTGTCTTTTGTTTATTATTTTTCTTTCAGTAAGATTCTGTATGTCACCATCTCCTTTGTTTCTTCCGTTTATTTTCTTTCAGTAAGATTCTGTATGTCACCATCTCCTTTGTTTCTTCTTCCGTTTATTTTCTTTCAGTAAGATTCTGTATGTCACCATCTCCTTTGTTTCTTCCGTTTATTTTCTTTCAGTAAGATTCTGTATGTCACCATCTCCTTTGTTTCTTCTGTTTATTTTCTTTCAGTAAGATTCTGTATGTCACCATCTCCTTTGTTTCTTCTGTTTATTTTCTTTCAGTAAGATTCTGTATGTCACCATCTCCTTTGTTTCTTTCGTTTATATTCTTTCAGTAAGATTCTGTATGTCACCATCTCCTTTGTTTCTTCTTCGGTTTATTTTCTTTCAGTAAGATTCTGTATGTCACCATCTCTCCTTTGTTTCTTCCGTTTATTTTCTTTCAGTAAGATTCTGTATGTCACCATCTCTCCTTTGTTTCTTCCGTTTATTTTCTTTCAGTAAGATTCTGTATGTCACCGTATCCTTTGTTTCTTCTTCCGTTTATTTTCTTTCAGTAAGATTCTGTATGTCACCATCTCCTTTGTTTCTTCCGTTTATTTTCTTTCAGTAAGATTCTGTATGTCACCATCTCCTTTGTTTCTTCTTCCGTTTATTTTCTTTCAGTAAGATTCTGTATGTCACCATCTCCTTTGTTTCTTCCGTTTATTTTCTTTCAGTAAGATTCTGTATGTCACCATCTCCTTTGTTTCTTCTTCCGTTTATTTTCTTTCAGTAAGATTCTGTATGTCACCATCTCCTTTGTTTCTTCTTCCGTTTATTTTCTTTCAGTAAGATTCTGTATGTCACCATCTCCTTTGTTTCTTCTGTTTATTTTTTTTCAGTAAGATTCTGTATGTCACCATCTCCTTTGTTTCTTCTTCCGTTTATTTTCTTTCAGTAAGATTCTGTATGTCACCATCTCCTTTGTTTCTTCTGTTTATTTTTTTTCAGTAAGATTCTGTATGTCACCGTATCCTTTGTTTCTTCTTCCGTTTATTTTCTTTCAGTAAGATTCTGTATGTCACCATCTCCTTTGTTTCTTCTTCCGTTTATTTTCTTTCAGTAAGATTCTGTATGTCACCATCTCCTTTGTTTCTTCTGTTTATTTTTTTTCAGTGATGATTCTATATATGTCACCATCTCCCAGAGACCACCACCTGCCATCCTTATCGGTTTCATTCATAGACTGAACACGGCATTGTATACTTGTATTAATTGGGTTTTATTTATTTCTTGACTTATTTATTTATGTATTCACGCGTTAATTGGTCAGTCAGGTAGTTGGTCGGTTATTTCTTTGACTCATAGGTGGTATCCACGAGTTAATCTGTTGGTTGGTCGTTTAGTCGGTTAGTTATTTGTTTGACTCACAGAAAAATGTAGGGGTTAGTTGGTCGGTCAGTGGGTTAGACGGTTTCTTTGACTCTTTCAAAACTACGAAGTTAGTTGGTCGGTCCGTAGGTTGGATGGCTGTGGTTGATTATTTCTTACAACTCTTACAAGAAATTTACGAGTGAATTAGTTGGTCTGTGGGTTAGACGGTTTCTTTGACTCTTTCAAAACTACGAAATTAGTTGGTCAGGCTGTAGGTTAGATGGTCGTGGCTGATTATTTCTTCCAACTCTTAGAAATTTACGAGTGAGTAAGTCGGTCGGTGGGTTAGTCGGTTGGTTATTTCTTTGCGCTGTAATATAAAACAAACTGCTGTGGAGTTCGTTGACATCGCCCTGATCTTGTATCTTGCCTGTGTCTGTGTGCACGGCCCGTCAGTTTCTGTGCAACTTAATACCTTGACTTCCAGCCAACTTACAAATCGCGTCGGCACGAAGTCGTTTTCCTGGTGTATATCGACTTGAAGTTAACCCTTTGACTCCCTCACCCTATCCGCCAAGCGCAAAACCTTAACCCTTTGATTCCCTCACCCTGTCCACCAGCTTCCTGCGGGAAGCTGGTGGATAGGTTGAGGGAATCAAAGGGCTAAGGTTTTGCTTTGCTAGCATGGTTGGCAATGCAGAATGCTGGTGGACAGGGTGCGGGAGGCAAAGGGTTAAATCTGTAAACGCTGATATGTGACGTGCCATGGCGTTTGAAACCTTACGCCTTGGATACAAGATCGGTGTCAGGCAGCCGTGAATATCTTTGTGCCCTTTACTTTTTTTTTTTTTTTTTTTCCTCTTTTGGTGGGGTGGGGGAGTGGTTTTGCGAATACTACGTGTGTTTAGTTTTGAAACGATTCTGTTTAAAGTCGTTTTCTCAGCGGAGCTAAAAAAAAAAAAAAAAAAAAAAATTAAAGATGGGCGCGGATGTGGCGTGGGTAAGACCGCGGACATCCATTCTGGAAGGTCTAGGGTTCGGTTCTCCACAGGTGCGCCTGCCTGGTTGGTTATCTCTTTGAATCAAGCCATAGGCTCAAGATGTGATTTGTCGAGTTCCGCTCCAGCCCGCAACATTAAAAACTGGTCGATTCGCTGTCCATCTCAATGTTTCCGTCCTTCCGGTGGTGTCGTCATAGTGTTTCTTAGGTTCCTTCCCTCCTGTCACCATCTCAAGACCTTGCCAGATGATTGTTGGCAGATTTTGGGTGGAGCACATGTGGAATTGTCCGAGTGCGATGAATCCCTCTGAAACTAACTCCAAACTGTGGGAGAACTTGATGTTTATTTTAAGGAGTCTGAATGAAGTGTCCTTGGTATCCCTGCAAAGGTTGTGCTTTGAAAATACTGTTGACTGTGACACTTTCAGAACAAAATGTTTGAAGTATAGGATCTCTAATAACCACTGTGAAAGTCTGACAAAATGTTAAAGGTATACGATCGTTAATAGCCAGCTGTGAACGTCTTTTGTCCTGTAGTACCTATTGACATCGCGGAAGCACTCTGTGCTCTTTTCAGAAGTCAGAACCGAAGTCTTTTTCAAGGCGTCCTTGAAAAGAAGACTGCAAAATGCATGTCAACCGTGACACTTTTAAAACATAATTTTGACAGGTACTTGATGGACACTAACCAGTTGAAAACGTTTGTCGTCATTTAGTACTTATTCATACCGTGTGTATAGTTGCCGCTTGTTTCTATGAGTCTGAGCATATAGCCATTTCCCCGGCCTCCCTGAAAAGCACACTATGAAAATGTTGTCAACTGTGACACCGTTAAAACGTGATGTGGCGGGGTACTTGAGGGCTGTAATTAGCCTTGACTCTGTGTGTGTGTGTGTGTGTGTGTGTGTGTGTGTGTGTGTGTGTGTGTGTGTGTGTGTATGTGTGTGTGTGTGTGTTTGTATGTATGTATGTGTGTGTGTGTGTGTGTTTGTATGTGTGTTTGTTTGTATGTATGTGTGTGTGTGTGTGTGTGTGTGTGTGTGTGTGTGTGTGTGTGTGTGTGTGTTTGTGTGTGTGTGTGTGTGTTTGTGTGTGTGTGTGTGTGTTGTGTGTGTGTGTGTGTGTGTGTGTGTGTGTGTGTGTGTGTCGATACCTGTGTTGATCAACAGGGACAGATCAGACAGTTTGTTGAGTTTGTTGAGTTTCACTCTCATCCGGTTTTGTGAAGGGATTGGAGAGGTATAACATAGTATCTTCACATACAGATTTAGCAGTTTTGGACGAGTCATGATCGAGCCACTGTTTTTTTTTTTTGGCGGGCAACATTTTTTTGTTTTTGTTTTTGTTTTTTGCTTTTGTTTTTTGTTTTTGTTTTTTAACGTGGGCTGGTTAGTTCTGTTGATAGAGCTGTGGACTCAAGGTCTGGTATCTTGAGTTCAATCCCAGCCTGCAGCATTGCGATATTAGCTGGACTGTTAACTGCCTCGTGTTAATGCTTTCTTTCAGCGTAGTTATTCATAACTCCGTCTCTTCTCTTCCCCATTTCAAGACCTTGCCTGTGCATAGGGTTTATGTGCAGGCTCAGGGAGTCTGTTAGATAATTGCTGGCAGATTCGGGTGCAGCGCGTATGGCATTGACCCAGTATGATAAATCCCTCTTGAACACACTCTAAACTCGAAGGGTCACCCGCTCCACCTATGCTAATTTTGTACAGAAATACTGCTGATTGTCTCGTGTAAACGGTCGTTTTCTCCAAGGCCCGCTGTTATTACCGCTTAGAGAAGCTAAAGGTTTTGTCAGATTGCAAACAGAAAACTCAGTGTTGTGTTACTGTTTGCTTTACGTGTGACTTGACCTTAACTACTTGGCAGTTTTCTGATACGTCTGGTAAGTCATTTTTGGTATCTCCGGAAGCGAAAATATCTGTGAGCAGTGTTCTTTAGGCTGGCTAGCCTGCTGGCCCTTTCGATAGATCCATATAAAGAGAAGAGTGACAGAATGCTGTTGACTAAACTCGAGGTTCCAGGGTTCGTTTCCCGTTGAGGTCTCGACTTTTCTCCTCAGTTTGACCGAAATGATCTGTGGCAGTGATATGAGTAATTTTCTTACTCTTTTGTACGTCTCATTTTTCCTTACGGTACGAGTATTTATGGGAATTATCTATGTCGTTGATAAGTGTAATTTTCGTACATGTTTCATACGTCATTTTTTCCATACAGTATTTATGGGAATTTTCTTTGTCGTTCATAAATGTAATTTTCTTCATATTTTCCACAATTCTTTCTTTCTTTTTTTTTACAGATAGGATTTATCGGAATGATCGATATCAGCCATGTACATGCACAAGAGCAGCCGGTGCAGAAGCGGAATTTCCTCTTTTAGTTTGCGCGTGTGCTTGTTCTGACGTGGACACGCTCATTTATTTTGTTTATTTATTGTTTTTATTTGTTGGTTTGTTCGCTCGTTTGGTCGATCGTTTTTTGTTGTTGTTGTTGTTTTTTGTGTGTTGCTATAAGTATTTGCTGCAGCCTGTTGCTTTGTCAGGGAGAGAGAGAGAGAGTGCGCGCCCGTCTGTGTATGCTATTTATTCTTTCTTTTTAGCGTTCCGACTTTTCACGGATGCGTGTACGCACGTTGTTTTGCGCACACACTTGCGTAGGCTACATGTTGCTGCGTAGTCTATTCTATGTGTTCCGTCTTCGGTGAGTGTACATACTGGACGTTTCCATTCCCCCCCCTCC
>JAPXFY010000017.1:18259460-18266960 GCA_030674185.1 Monoplex corrugatus | reverse complement strand
TGCAGAGTATTGAATATGTATATCACGACTGTGGCTGGCTTATGGAAACATGAAAACACCGAGGTGAGGGAGTATGCAGACTGTGCAGCATCCCGCACCTCCCCCCCCCCCCCCGGGGGGGGGGGGGTTCAATACAAATACTATTCCCCACCTTCTGGGACTTCTGTGCTAGAAATTTTCTCTTTTCTGTCACTTTCTTTGTTTCTGCCTTATTCCTTTGCTTTCTGTCATTTTTCCTGTCATTTTCTGCCTTGCTGGTCCATTCATCTGTATGTGTTCCACAAAGTCTTACGCACCTTTTCTCTTAGGATTGATAATTGGGTACATGTATACAGTACATTTTTGGATCAATAAATGAGATATGCTGATGCAATATTAGGTAAATTAGGCCTGTTTGTATGCGGTTTAGTCTCCTTAGTTATGTTTAAATTTGTATTCAGGTATGTTTTTTGAATCCACTGTGCGATAAATTGAACGGAGTAGGGGTAGGGTGGGGAAGGAGAGAGAGAAAGGGGGAGGGAGAAAGAGGGACAATGAGCATACGTGTCCACGCACACGCACACACCCACCTTGAAAATACACTTCGGAGTTGTTTCAAGCGCGTTGTTAGCCTCGACAAGGCTTTAGCGGGCCCGGCTAGGCTAAAAGGAAAAGCAGTATGAACTGAAATGAACTCACATGAGCCTACGGTACTCTTCGAACTCGCTCAAAGGCTGCCACCACGGCACGGCGCACGCCACACGACAGGACCTGGGTCATGTCAAACCAGATGTTTTATCGTGATCAACAGCAAACACCATACGAGGAAGGGTGAGGTGGTGGTTGTACTTTGTGGGAATGGGGTGGGGGGGGGGTCTTCCTTTTCCCATTTCGTCTTTTCCAGTTTCGCCTTTTGAAACGTCTCTGTTTTAATTTAACTTGGTAGGACCTGGGCAGTTCGTGGGTTTATGTGCAGGTTTAAGGCTTGTCATGCCATGATCGTTTTGGATCTTCTCCATCACATGGCACCAGTGGCGTCTGAACATGTGGAATTTATTCCGACAGCGGAGACGTTATCTTGATAAACTGAAACTGAAACAAGTTTTAACATAGTCCCATTTTGCCTTAAGCACATTGGCTTGTACATTACTGAAACTGAAACAAGTTTTAACATAGTCCCATTTTGCCGTAAGCGCATTGACTCGTACATTACTGAAACTGAAACAAGTTTTAACATAGTCCCATTTTGCCGTAAGCGCATTGACTCGTACATTACTGAAACTGAAACAAGTTTTAACATAGTCCCATTTTGCCTTAAGCGCATTGACTCGTACATTACTGAAACTGAAACAAGTTTTAACATAGTCCCATTTTGCCTTAAGCACATTGACTTGTACATTACTGAAACTGAAACAAGTTTTAACATTGTCCCATTTTGCCTTAATCGCATTGACTCGTACATTACTGAAACTGAAACAAGTTTTAACATAGTCCCATTTTGCCGTAAGCGCATTGACTCGTACATTACTGAAACTGAAACAAGTTTTAACATAGTCCCATTTTGCCTTAAGCGCATTGACTCGTACATTACTGAAACTGAAACAAGTTTTAACATAGTCCCATTTTGCCTTAAGCGCATTGACTTGTACTTTACTTAAACTGAAACAAGTTTTAACATAGTCCCATTTTGCCTTAAGCACATTGACTTGTACTTTACTTAAACTGAAACAAGTTTTAACATAGTCCCATTTTGCCTTAAGCGCATTGACTCGTACATTACTGAAACTGAAACAAGTTTTAACATAGTCCCATTTTGTCTTAAGCGCATTGACTTGTACTTTACTTAAACTGAAACATGTTTTAACATAGTCCCATTTTGCCTTAAGCACATTGACTTGTACTTTACTTAAACTGAAACAAGTTTTAACATAGTCCCATTTTGCCGTAAGCGCACTGACTTATACTTTAGCGTATTTACACGTGGACACCTACCGTCTTTCTACATACATCAAGCACAAAATGATAAAATGACTAAGAATTTATTTTTCTTTTCGATTCATTCTCCTTAGGCCTTTTACCCTTTTCTCACGGATCCTGATAAGCAAAATACTTTTTTCAACTGAGGTTAGGACGTAAAAAAGTTATCACAAAACCCGAACTGGACAAGTGCATCAGACAATACTGTATCTTCGATCAGTCCAAAGTGCATAGCCCCAAATCAGGCAATTTGATTGAAAATGGTAAATGGGGAAAAAGCAAAATGTGAAAATGGCAAAATGGGGAAAAGGCAAAATGGGGAAAAGGTAGAACGGGGGGAAAGGCAAAACGGGGAAAACGGCAAAACAGGGAAAAAGGCAGAACGGGGAAAAGGCAAAATGGGAAAAAAGGAAAAACGGGGAAAAGGCAGAACGGGGAAATGGCAAAATAGGAAAAAAGGAAAAACAGGGAAAGGGCAGAACGGGGGAAAGGTGAAACAGAGAAAAGGCAAAACAGACAAAAAGGCAAAACAGGGAAAAGACAAAACAGGGAAAAGACAAAACAGGGGGAAAAGTAAAACAGGGGGAAAAGTAAAACAGGGAAAAGACAAAACAAGGAAAAGACAAAACAGGGAAAAGACAAAACAGGGAAAAGACAAAACAAGGAAAAGTAAAACAGGGAAAAGACAAAACAAGGAAAAGTAAAACAGGGAAAAGTAAAACAGGGAAAAGACAAAACAAGGAAAAGACAAAACAGGGAAAAGTAAAACAGAGAAAAGACAAAACAGGGAAAAGTAAAACAGGGAAAAGACAAAACAGGGAAAAGACAAAACAGGGAAAAGTGAAACAGGGAAAAGTAAAACAGGGAAAGACAAAACAGGTAAAACAGAGAAAAGACAAAACAGAGAAAAGACAAAACAGGGAAAAGTAAAATAGGGAAAAGACAAAACAGGGAAAAGTAAAACAGGGAAAAGACAAAACAGGGAAAAGTAAAACAGGGAAAAGTAAAACAGAGAAAAGACAAAACAGAGAAAAGACAAAACAGGGAAAAGTAAAACAGGGAAAAGTAAAACAGAGAAAAGACAAAACAGAGAAAAGACAAAACACAAAACAGAAAAAAGACAAAACAGGGAAAAGTAAAACAGAGAAAAGACAAAACAGGGAAAAGTAAAACAGGGAAAAGACAAAACAGGAAAAGAAAAACAGGGAAAAGAAAACAGGGAAAAGACAAAACAAAGAAAAGGGAAAAGACAAAACAGGGAAAAAGTAAAACAGAGGAAAAGACAAAACAGGGAAAAAGAAAAAAACAGGGAAAAAGAAAACAGAGAGAAAAGGAAAAGACAAAGGGAAAAGACAAAACAGGGAAAAGTAAAACAGGGAAAAGACAAACAGGGAAAAGACAAAACAGGGAAAATAAAACAGGAAAAGACAAAAAGGAAAAGACAAAAGGAAAAAGTAAAACAGGGAAAAGAAACGAAAACAAAGAAAAGACAAAACAGGGAAAAGTAAAACAGAGAAAAGCAAAACAGGGAAAAGACAAAACAGGAAAAAGAAAACAGGGAAAAGACAAAACAGGAAAAGAAAAACAGGGAAAAGACAAACAGGAAAAGAAAAACAGGGAAAAGTAAAACAGGGAAAAGAAAAACAGAGAAAAGAAAACAGGGAAAAGAAAAACAGGAAAAGAAAAACAGGAAAAGAAAAACAGGAAAAGTAAAAACAGGAAAAGAAAACAGGAAAAGAAAACAGGAAAAGACAAAACAGGGAAAAGAAAACAGGGAAAAGTAAAACAGGAAAAGAAAAACAGGGAAAAGACAAAACAGGGAAAAGAAAACAGGAAAAAAACAGGAAAAGAAAAACAGGGAAAAGAAAACAGGAAAAGAAAACAGGAAAAGAAAAAGGAAAAGAGAAAGAAAACAGGGAAAAGAAAAACAGGGAAAAGAAAACAGGGAAAAGTAAAACAGGGAAAAGACAAAACAGGGAAAAGAAAACAGGGAAAAAAACAGAGAAAAGACAAAACAGGAAAAGAAAACAGGGAAAAGAAAACAGGAAAAGTAAAACAGGAAAAGAAAGGAAAACAGAAAGAAGAAAACAGGGAAAAGAAAACAGGGAAAAGAAAAACAGGGAAAAGTAAAACAGGAAGAAAAGGAATAAAACAGGGAAAAGAAAACAGGGAAAGTAAAACAGGGAAAAGACAAAACAGGAAAAGAAAACAGGGAAAAAAAAACAGGAAAAGAAAACAGGGAAAAGTAAAACAGGGAAAAGACAAAACAGGGAAAAGTAAAACAGGAAAAGACAAAACAGGGAAAAGAAACAGGGAAGAAAAAAAGAAAAACAGGAAAAGTAAAACAGGAAAAGAAAAAACAGGAAAAGAAACAGGAAAAGAAAACAGGAAAAGACAAAACAGGAAAAGTAAAACAGGGAAAAAAAAAGGGAAAAGACAAAACAGGGAAAAGTAAAACAGGAAAGGAAAAGACAAAACAGAGAAAAGAAAAACAGGGAAAAGAAAACAAGAAAAGAAAACAGAAAGACAAAACAGGGAAAAGAAAAAGGAAAGACAAAACAGGAAAAGAAACAAAGAGAAAAGACAAAACAGGGAAGAAAAAAAACAGGAAAGAAAACAGGAAGAAAAAGAAAGACAAAACAGGAAAAGAAAAAAGGGAAAGAAACAGGAAAAGTAAAACAGGAAAGAAAAAAGAAAAGTAAAACAGAGAAAGAAAAACAGGAAAAAGAAAAAACAGGAAAAGAAAACAGGAAAAGAAACAGGAAGTAAAGAAAAACAGAGAAAGAAACAGAGAAAAGACAAAACAGGGAAAGAAAACAGAAGAAAAGAAAAAAGAAAGACAAAACAGGGAAAGTAAAACAGGAAAAGAAACAGGAAAAACAAAGAAGGAAAAGAAACAGGAGAAAAAGGAAGAAACAGGAAAAGTAAAACAGGAAAAGAAACAGGAAAAGAAAACAGGAAAGAAAGGAAAAAACAGAAGAAAAACAGGAAAAGAAAACAGGAAAAAAAAAGAAAACAGGAAAAGAAAAACAGGAAAAGTAAAACGAAAGAAAAACAAAAAGAAAAGAAAAACAAAAGTAAAACAGAGAAAAGACAAAACAGGAAAAGACAAACAGGGAAAGAAAACAGAGAAAGACAAAAGAAAAAAAACAGAAAAAAAGAAAGAAAACAGAGAAAAGAAAAACAGGGAAAAGAAAGGAAAAGAAAAACAGGAAAAAGAAAACAGGAAAACAAAACAGGAAAAGAAACAGAGAAGAAAAGAAACAAAACAGGAAAGTAAAACAGGAAAAGAAAACAGGAAAAGACAAAACAGGAAAAGTAAAACAGAGAAAAGACAAAACAGGGAAAAGAAAACAGAGAAAAGTAAAACAGAGAAAAGACAAAACAGGAAAAGAAAACAGGAAAAGACAAAACAGAGAAAAGACAAACAGGAAAAGTAAAACAGGGAAAAGACAAAACAGGAAAAGAAAAACAGAGAAAAGACAAAACAGGGAAAAGAAAAACAGAGAAAAGTAAAACAGGGAAAAGTAAAACAGAGAAAAGACAAAACAGGGAAAAGAAAACAGAGAAAAGACAAAACAGGAAAAGTAAAACAGAGAAAAGAAAAACAGGAAAGAAAACAGAGAAAAGACAAAACAGGAAAAGAAAAACAGGAAAAGAAAACAGGGAAAAGACAAAACGAGGAAAAGACAAAACAGGGAAGAAAAAGAGAAAAGAAAACAGGAAAAGTAAAACAGGAAAAGACAAAACAGAAAAAAAACAGGAAAAAAAAACAGGAAAAGAAAACAGGGAAAGAAAACAGGAAAAGACAAAACAGGGAAAAGACAAAACAGGGAAAAGACAAAACAGGAAAAGACAAAACAGAGAAAAAAAACAGAAAAGACAAAAGAGAAAAGACAAAACAGAGGAAAAGACAAAACAGGAAAAGTAAAACAGGGAAAAGACAAAACAGGGAAAAGACAAAACAGAGAAAAGACAAAACAGAGAAAAGTAAAACAGAGAAAAGTAAAACAGGGAAGGAAAGACAAAACAGGGAGAAAAAGAGACAAAACAGGGAAAAGACAAAACAGGGAAAAGAAAAACAGGGAAAAGTAAAACAGGGAAAAGACAAAACAGGGAAAAAAAACAGGGAAAGTAAAACAGGGAAAAGACAAAACAGGGAAAAGGAAAAACAGGGAAAAGACAAAACAGGGAAAAGACAAAACAGGGAAGAAGAAAACAGGAAAAGTAAAACAGGGAAAAGACAAAACAGGGAAAAGAAACAGGGAAAAGAAAACAGGGAAAAGAAAACAGGAAAAGACAAAACAGAGAAAAGACAAAACAGGGAAAAGTAAAATAGGGAAAAGACAAAACAGAGAAAAGACAAAACAGGGAAAAGACAAAACAGAGGGAAAAGACAAAACAGGGAAAAGACAAAACAGGGAAAAGAAAAAGGGAAAAGACAAAACAGGGAAAAGTAAAATAGGGAAAAGACAAAACAGGGAAAAGTAAAAATAGGGAAAAGACAAAACAGGAAAAGACAAAATAGGGAAAAGACAAAACAGGGAAAAGACAAAACAGGGAAAAGACAAAACAGGGAAAAGACAAAATAGGGAAAAGACAAAACAGGGAAAAGACAAAACGGGAAAAGACAAAACGGGGGGAAAAGTCGAAACAAGGAAAAGACAAAACAGGGAAAAAGCAAAACGGGGAAAAGACAAAACCGGGAAAAAGCCATAACGAGAAAAAAGGGGATGGGGGTGGGGTGGTGGTGGTGGTGGGGTGGAGGCAAAACGGGGAAAAGGCAGAACAGGGTGTCACCACCGACAAGGGGAGATCGAAACTCAAAAATACATTTGTCGATCATGACTTCTCTTTACACGGCCAATAACCAGGTGATCGGTACATGACAGGTCGTTGCCACAACAGTTTTCATACCTGCCCGTTTCAGAACCGCCTCACCTCTTCCGCTCGCTTGCCTTGCCTTGCCTACCCGTGTGAAAATAACGCTTCCCTCTCCCCCTTCCCCCCTCCCCCCACTCACGTCGTCACCTATCTCGTCATCCGTTCCCGTCTACTCCTTTAAAAAATGAATAGGTCTGTGTATAACTATAAGATGGTGTTCAGCAATACGGGCGTGTGTACCACGCTGTTTCGGAGTGTTGTGATGTTTCTGTATAATTCATGCACTCCTTGCACTTCTGTGGGACATATTCTGTTATGATTGTGAGTGGTCTTTGTTTTCTGGGTCTGTCTGTCTGTCTGGCCCTGTCCTCTCTCTCTCTTCTCTCTTCTCTCTCTGTCTCTGTCTGTCTCTTCTTTTCTCTCTCTCTCTCTCTCTTTCTCTCTGTGTCTCTCTCTCTCTCTCTCTCTGTGTGTGTGTGTGTGTGTGTGTGGTGTGTGTGTGTGTGTGTGTGTGTGTGTGTGTGTGTGTCTCTCTCTCTCTCTCTCTCTGTTCACTTTTATAATTGCGACGTTGCATGTTTTATGGTTCATCTATTCATAATCGTAATTGCAGTAGTTGATATACCTTTCTCTTCCCTTTTTCTAATGCTTCCTTTACTC
>JAPXFY010000017.1:18231960-18241960 GCA_030674185.1 Monoplex corrugatus | reverse complement strand
ACACACACGCACGCACACACACACACACATACACACACACACACACACACACGCATGGCTATAAATGGGGAGAAAGAATAAAAGCAATAAAAGCAAGAATAAAACCAATGGAAAATTATAGAGAGCATAGCATTTACAATTATATATTATAACCATGTGATTCCCTCCGAGCGGAGACAGGCTGCAGGGGGGGGGGGGGGGGGGGGGGTTGAGTGAGGTTAGGATTTTATGCGGAGGAGAAAAGGTGAGTTTTGAGAGCGGACTTGAAGGAGACAAAAGTAGGTTGCTGACGGACTGAGAGAGGAAGTTTGTTCCAGGAGAGTGGACCAGAAACAGAGAAGGCTCGTGGACCATAGGTATTGAGCTTAGTGCGTGGAAAGCGAAAAGTCAGAGGATCGGAGGCAGAGCGGAGGGTACGTGAGGGAAGATAGATCTCAAGTAGGCTTGACATGTAATCGGGGGCTGCGTTATTGAGGCTTTTGTAGCACATGGTGTCTAGTTTGTACTGTATGCGCTTTGATACAGGGAGCCAGTGAAGTTGTGCCAGGAGAGGAGATATGTGGTCAGCTTTTTTCTTTTTGAGTACAAGGCGTACAGCATTGTTTTGAATGCGCTGTAGGATGTGAATGGTGGAGGCAGGAAGACCAGACAGGAGTGAATTGCAATAGTCAATGCGAGACATTATGAAGGAGAGAACGAGTTTTGCAGTTGTTTCGACAGAGAGATACTTCCTGATCAGCCTTATACGATGGAGATGATAGTAGCAGGATCTGGCAGTTTGAGAAACAAAGTTGTTCATGGAGAGGGTAGAGTCAATGCAGACACCAAGGTTTTTAGCTGAATCAGAAATTGGGACTGATGTGTTACATAATGGGAGAGAAAGAGGAGGCAGCTGAGAAAGTGTCTGACGGGTGCCAATGAGGATAGCTTCTGTTTTGTCGTCATTAAGCTGAAGTCTATTGTGTGTCATCCAGTTCTTAATGTCCGAGTAACACTCAGTGGTGCGAGTCAACAGGCGCTGTATATTATCAGGTGAGTCACTGTCTTGAAGTTGGGTGTCATCAGCATAGAAGTGGTGTTTTATAGAATGGGAGTTGATGATGGTGGACAGGGGGGAGGTGTAAAGAGTGAAAAGAACAGGGCCAAGGACAGATCCTTGTGGAACACCACAGGTCAGGTATGCAGGTTGAGAGAGGGAGGGTCAGCAGTATATCCACCCTACATCCCCGCCAGGCGGAAGGTACCAGAGCTTCGTCTAGTCGTTAATGTGCAAACGAGTCAAATTGAGTATTTTGAGGTGTTAACACAACATGTGGAAGTGCTCTCAGCCCGTCTGTCTCTGTCAAATGCGATTAATCAAAATGAATGTAATTAGCAAATGATGCTTACATAAACGTGGCGGTGGGTAAACAGGCCTGAAAGAAATGTAGAACTTTTAAGCGATTTCACCTTCGTATCCTGTCTTCGTCCAGATTCTTTTTGTTAAACAGGCAAAAAAAACAAAAAACAAAAAAAAATTGACAGCGATGGAGAATCTCTCACTCTCTCTCTCTCTCTCTCTCTCTCTCTTTCTCTATCTCTCTGTCTCTCTCTCTCAAACACGCTTGGCACCAAAATAGACCTCCCTTCTGAAATGAGAGAGAGAGAGAGAGAGAGAGAGAGAGAGAGAGAGAGAGAGAGAGAGAGAGAGAGAGAGAGAGAGAGACTGAGAGACAGTGAGAGAGAGCGTCCATGTTGTCATTGTCACAGCTGTCACAGTCAAATCTCTGCCCAGCTGGAAGTTTCTTCTTTTCAATTTTTTTTTTCAAAACATTTTCAAAGATTTAAAAACTAATTGCGGTTGGTTGGTTTGTATTTGAAAAAATTCGAAAATGTTTTGAAAAATGACAACGACAACATGGACGCCGTCAACGCCTTGCTTTCAGATGCTCTCGAAGGAGTTCTTTCGGAGCGGCAATGAGGCATTGTACTACAGCGGCTCTGGAAAAAGTGTGTAGAATTGAGGACTGTGTTGAAGGAAAAGTTGTGGAAAAAATCTTATCACATGTTCTTATATCGAGGCCAAAAACTTTTGGGAAATCCCTTGTATTGTGAGATTTATCAGAATAGTTAATGTTTTATTGACAATAACAAAGGAATTCATAATACGTGACAGGATAAACCAAAAGAAAAATAAAACAGTAGAGAGAGACAGAGGGGAGAGAAAGGGGAGAGAGTGAGAGACACACACACACACACACACACACACACACACACACACACACACACACACACACACACACAGACACACACACCACACACACACACACACACACACACACACACACACACAGACACACACACACACACACACACAGACACACACACACACACACACACACACACAGACACACACACACACACACACACACAGAGACACACACACACAACACACACACACACACACACACACAGACACACACACAGACACACACAGAGTGAAGGAAAGCGCCAGACTGGGAAGGAAAAGAAGAACTGAAACAGGACAGAGACAGGGAAAGAAACATGCAGACGCAAACACAGACGGATACATGGACTGTGAGACAGACAGGGGAAAGAGCGCCGACAGAAAGATACAGACTGGCAAACTGACAGATAAAATCCACAGACAGGCAAACTGGCTGACCAAACGGTAGAGAGAAACGAAACACACAATTGCAGACATGTTGATGAACAAGACCAACCAACCAACCAATCGGAAAAAGAAAACAACCAACGTACCACCCATCAACTAATCAAAAAATCAACCACCAACCCAGCAAGCTACTAAACAAACAACTAGCTGAACAGCCAACCCACCTCCCAACCACCTGCTCACAAGCAATTAAAATAACTACAACCAACGAATCGACCAACCGTCCGACGAACGAAAGCAAGAGAAACTTTCAACTGGAAAAGACAGAAGATTTTCTCTCTCTCTTCACCTTAACTAGCTCCAGTCTTTGCATACAACGACACATTAATTCAATGAAAATATTTATAAACGAAATAGATTTAAATCACTTCTAAATGAAATAGATCTAAGTCTAGGCTGAACACACAAAGACTTGTGGCTTGTTATGTGCCTTTCGTATGTTAATGTTTAACCCTTAAATTAAATTAGATAAATTTGATTGATTAACCCTTAAGTAAATTAGACTGAAAATTTTGTTCTGTGATGTATGCTTTATGTTTGCGTTTAACCCTCAAATAAATTCGATTGATTAATCCTTAAATAAATCAGATTGAAAATTTTGTTCTATTATGTATGTTATGTTAGTGTTTCACCCTTAAATATATTACATTGATTAACCCTTAAATAAATACGATTGGAACTTTTGTTCTGTGATGTATGCGTTATGTTTGTGTTTAACCCTTAAATAAGTTAGACTGATTAACTTTTAAATATATCAGACTGAAAATTTTGTTCTGTTATGTATGGGCAGTGATAGATTATTGAATATAATATTTTACTCTGTCCTTTATCTATCAAACCCATACTTTAATTCGTTAAATTTTGGCATGTCTAATGCGCTTTGGAACGGCTCCAAATTTAGTGTTTTCTAAATACTGGGTGGAGGAAGTTTCAATGCTTTCATTGTTATACTCTTTGATAAAGAATTTTTTCCGATGTTAGTCGTGCAAGTTATATGTAAATTTTGCCTAAATATGTCTATAACTGATTGTTGAGTTTTTTGTTTGTTTTTTGTTTTGTTTTTTTGTTTTACTTTGAAGAGTAAATCTAATTAGATAGTCCTAAGCAAGAGACAGAAAGCAGGATTGTCTGCACTGCAATGGTAAGGAAAATGAGACAAAAGCAGAAAACAGAGAAACAAGCGAACAAAACTGATCTTTTCTACACCAAATGAACAGTCTGGTCTGTAGCCACACGAAGGAACTTCTTTTCTGTTGCAATCACCCT
Source organism: Monoplex corrugatus (assembly GCA_030674185.1). Classification (NCBI taxonomy): domain Eukaryota; kingdom Metazoa; phylum Mollusca; class Gastropoda; order Littorinimorpha; family Ranellidae; genus Monoplex; species Monoplex corrugatus. The sequence continues at coordinate 18,238,020 of JAPXFY010000017.1, read as the reverse complement.
GACATGAGAGTGGGAAGAAAAAAACGAGTTCTCTACACGTATTCCGTGAGTGTATTTATTGAGTTTATTTCTGATACAAGAGTATACGTATTCCTGAGTATATTTATTGAGTTTATTTCTGATACAAAAGTATCTATGATTTTGTCAAAAAAGCTGAATAGCTTGTTTAAAGTAAAACGAAAGATTATTCCAATAATCCCACTAATGAGATTTGGTACCGAGAATCAGCATCCAATTTTCTGACTTCTGTTACTATGCGGTTTTGGTTTAACCTTTAATGTGAAGATGCAAGTATGCAACTCCACCGTTTTGTTTTATAATTTGTTTTTATTTGTTACACTTTTGTTTAAATTAGTTAAAATAATGACTAAATGGGTGAAGAGTAAATAAGTGATGGGGGAACTTAAATCATTACATGTTAGAAATAAATAAACAATGATAAGAGAATTCAATCATTGCTTAACGCCATACAGTTAAGAAATAAAAAATGAATAAATGATGAAAAAAGAAGATTCAAACAATTGTTTACTTGGTGTTTCAATTTGAGCAAAATACGAATTTTGGAGGCAATTTTTGGAACACTCCCAGTTAAACAGTTTAATAAAGTGTTTAATTCCATCTTAATCATCATTATCACAACTGCTATTGTTGTTATCATTGCTATTTGTGATAACTATTACCATTTTATTGTTATTATTATTATTGTTGCTGTTGTTACTTTTTTACGGATAGGTAGAACTGGAGAATTTCAGGAAGAAAGAAAGAAAACCTTTTTGGAAAATTCTGGCTGACCTTTTTCATTGACGTTTTGTTTCTTGTGAGCTGGAGCCTGTTTGACATTTTTGTAATCTATTGTCGGCTTCAGCACAGGTTCACAAAATACTCCAAAAAAGGAAATACAAATAATCCATCGTCAGCTTCAGAATACTTCCACATGATACTCCAGAAAAGGGAACACAAGTAATCCTTTGTCGGCTTCAGAACTCTTTCACATAATACTCCAGAAAGGATTACACAAGTAATCCGTTGTCGGCTTCAGAACTATTTTACATAATACTCCAAAAAGGGGAACACATGTAATCCATTGTCAGCTTCAGAGTACTTCCACATCATACTCAAATCAGGGGAACACAAGTAATCCATTTTTGGCTTCAGAACACTTTCACATGATACTCCGAAAAGTGGAACACAAGTAATCCATTGTCGACTTCAGAACACTTTCACATAATACCCCAAAAAAGGGAGCACAAGAAATCCATTAACAGCATCAGAACACTTTCACATAATACTCCAAAAACTAGAACACAAGTAATCCATTGTCGACTTCAGAACACTTTCACATAATACTCCAAAAACTAGAACACAAGTAATCCATTGTTGGCTTCAAAACACTTTCAAATGATACTCTAAAAAGTGAACACAGGCAATCCATTGTCAGCTTCAGAACAATTTCACATAACACTCCAAAAAAAAGGAATACAAGAAATCCATTGTCGGATTTAGAACACTTTACCATTATACTCCGAAAAGGGGAACACAAGAAATCCATTGTCGACATCAGAACACCTTCACATAATACTACAAAAAGTGGAACACATGTAGTCCATTGTCAGCTTTAGAACACTTTCACATAATACGCCAAAAAAGATGAGCACAACTAATCCATTGTTGGCTTCAGAACACGTTCACATATACACCAGAAAGGGGAACACAAGTAATCCATTGTTGGCTTCACAACACTTTCACATAATACTCCAAAATGGGGAACACAAGTAACCCACTGTCGGCTTCAGAACACGCACATAAGAATCCAAAGAGGGGAATACAAGTAATCCATTGTCGGCTTCACAACACTTCCACATAATACTCCAAAAAGCAGAACACAAGTAATCCATTGTCGGCTTCACAACACTTCCACATAATACTCCAAAAAGCGGAACACAAGTAATCCATTGTCGGCTTCACAACACTTCCACATAATACTCCAAAAAGCGGAACACAAGTAATCCATTGTCGGCTTCACAACACTTCCACATAATACTCCAAAAAGCGGAACACAAGTAATCCATTGTCGGCTTCACAACACTTCCACATAATACTCCAAAAAGCAGAACACAAGTAATCTGTTGTCGGCATCAGAACTTTTTCACACAGAACTCTAAAAATTAGAACACAAGTAATCCATTGTCAGCTTCAGAATACTTTCACATAATAGTATGTTGACCTGGGAGATGGGAACAATCTCCAGTATGTTGACCTGGGAGATGGGAACAATCTCCAATATGTTGACCTGGGAGATGGGAACAATCTCCAATATGTTTTGTGTATGTTTTGAAACGGTTATAGCCCTGACATAGCTCTACACAGTCGGCTGGGCTTTAAACAAACAAACAAAACAACAACAACAACAACAACAACAACAATAACAGTCCTGATATGAACGGAAAGGGTTTGAGTCTGGCTCATGAAAACCTGTTTGTGTATGGTCTCAAGTTCATCCAGCTGTGAACGAGATACTCTCTAGGGTTGGGAAAGGTAAAGCAGCGGAGGAGATGAGATGGGCATCATCCTCAACGCTGGCCCTAAGAAAAGTTAACCCCTTTGACTCCCGCACCCTATCCACCAACTGCAAAAACAACCCTTTGACTACCTCACACTGTCCACCAGCTTCTTGCAGGAAGCTGGTGGATAGGTCGAGGGAGTCAAATGGTTAAGTTTTTTTGCTGTGCTAACGTGGTTGACAATTCAGGATGCTGGTGGACAGGGTGCGGGAGTCAAAGGGTTTAGGTCTCTACCCACCCCCTCTCCAATTAATTCACCTTTGACCTCTGGGTTATGGAGAACTTCTGCGATATCGGGTGACGGTCAGTCTTCTGCGATTACGAGAGTAGTTGTTGTTTTTGTTGAGGTCTCTTCCACCTCACCCTTCTACGACCTCAGGTTATAGGACAACCATTACCTTTACCTCGACTCTTTGTAAGAGGGCGAGTGATCGATCCGCACAGTGACGAAACGTGATATCAATTTTGCCCTTAGGATGTCTGTGGTTTTGCCCACAGGCTAAATTTAGAACGACTACGTATACAAGCTAAATTTAGAACATCTACGTAAGCTGGCTGGCCTGCATGACTGCGACAAACCACTGCTAAACAGTGATCCTCTAATACACACGCTGGGGAGCTGATGTGACGTACAGGTACGTGTATTGCTTTTCTTTTCATGTATGTATTGAATGTTTCGCTGCATCACTTGATGATGACGTTATGAACATGTATGAACCGTAATACATGCAACGTGAAAAAAAGTTATAAAAATGATTTATGATGAAAATACCGACGCCTGGACGATCAGCAAGCAAAGTCAGAACAGGATTGTTGAGGCAGCTCAGATGTGGTTTCTGAGAAGATTGTTAAGAGTTCCATGGATAGCAAAGAAAACGAACGAAACAGTCTTGAAAGAAGCAAACACATTAAGAACATTAATGAAGAAGTTTACGAAAAGACAAGCAACATTTATAGGACATTTTATGAGGCAAGAGAAATTTGAGCACCCAGTCAAAACACGAAAGTTAGAGGGAAGAAGAGAGCCAGACATACTCAGGGAGGAAACATTAATTTTGCAGAGTCGATGAGAACAGAAAGGGTAGGAGATATATTTGTCGCGACAAAAAATAGGTTGGTATGGAGGGCCATGATCGCCAACGGCATGCAGCATGACATGATGGTGATGATCGACTACCTATGTCATTCGATCGATTGCATTACAAAATCATGAGATAAGGGCAGGTACATGTAATACAAATGCACGTCAAACCCTAGCAATAAGAATAATAACAACAACAATAGTAGCAGCAGTAATAATATAACAACAGTGGTTGTAGTAGTAGTAATGGTGACGGCAACTTGTTAAAATCATAATATTACGAATGACGAATGCACACACACACGCACACACCACACACACACACACACACACATTAATGAAGAAGATTAAGAACAGACAAGCAACATTTATAGAAATATATATATATATATATATATATATATATATATATATATATATAGACAGATAGAAAGATAGATAGAAAGACCAGGCAGGCAAACAGATACATAGGTAGGGAGAGAGAGAGAGGAGAGAGAGAGAGAGAGAGAGAGAGAGAGAGAGAGAGAGAGAGAGAACCATTTAAAAATTATTCGTCTTTCACCTTTGCCGTATGAGAGCCGTTAGACATTGGTATGGCACGACTACCTGGGCTCGATTGCACAGCTGATCTTAGATGGTAAGCTTGCTTTGGGCTTGAGCTGACTTAGAAAAGACGAGAGCTTTGTGCGTGTACATTAAGAAGGTAAGCAAGCATATGCTGGCCGATTTTCTCCCTTAAAGAAAAGGTTTTCTGATAAGCACACTTACGGCGCTCTAAAATCCGTTGTGCAATCATGTCCAACTGTGGTTGTGTGTGTGTGTGTGTGTGTGTGTGTGTGTGTGTTTGTTTGTGGGTGTGTATTTGTGTGTTTGTGTGTGTGTGCGTGTGTGTGTATTTGTGTGTGTGTGTGTGTGTGTGAGTGTGTGTGTCGTGCGTGCGTGCGTGCGCGCGTGTGGTGTGTGTGTGTGTGAGTGAGTGTGTGCGTGCGTGCGTGTGTGTGTGCGTGTGTGTGTGTGTGTGTGTGTGAGTGAGTGTGTGCGTGCGTGTGTGTGTATATGTGTGTGAGTGTGTGTGTGTGTGTGTGTGTGTGCGTGCGTGCGTGTGTGTGTTTGTGTGTGTGTGTGTATGTGTGTGTGAGTGTGTGTATGTGTGTGTGAGTGTGTGTGTGTGTATGTGTGTGTGTGTATGTGTGTGTGTATGTGTGTGTATGTGTGTGTGAGTGTGTGTGTGTGTGTGTGTGTGTGTGTGTGTGTGTGTGTGTGTGTGTTTATGCTATTCCGTCTGTCGTCTTTGCAATGTGAGGAACTTCGAGAGTAATTCCTGACCAGCTTTCTGTTCGTCATCTCATCTGTTTTTTCGTATGTACGTACGTGTGTGTATGTGTGCGTGCACTTCCATACGTTAGGTAGGACCTCAAGACCTTGCCAACACATAGGGCTTATGTCATGATCATTTTGGATCTTTCTCCATCACATGGTATCAATGGCCTTCATGAGTATGGAATTCCTTCCGAGTGCCGTGGAGACATTATCCGTAGAAACTAAAACTGAAATGTGTGTGTACGTGTGCATGTCCGTGTTTGTGAGTACGTGCGCGTGTGTGCCCCGTTGTGTACGTGTGCATATGTATATACCTGTTCATATTTTTTTTTATTGATTGATTTGGTTCAGTTTTTACGTCGGCACCCACCTCTGGTGATATGGCCGACGGGGATAACCATCCCAGGGAAGTGGGGAAAGGGGGACCTATCTAATCCTATACTGACTCCACCAGAACAACAATGATGTTAAGATGGGACAGCGAGAAGGCCAGTTTTAATGTAGAACACCCCGGGATTCCAACCCACAACCATTAGCATGTGAATCCAACGCTCAAACCAACTGAACTACTGAGGCCCGTTGTTCATATTATTATGAATCCTGCTTTTATAGCCCTATTGTCCAGGCTTATCTGGATTCACTGCACATTACGCATAATCACACTTTTTTGTGGGGTACGGAGCACTCCAGCTGTTGGGCAAGCTAACGACGTTCCACTGTAGTGTTGCACCGTGTACACCTTTGGCGGGTGTTTGTGCTGGGCGTTTCCGTGTTTCCATAAGCCAGTCACTTATACAATACTCAAAGCTGTGTATTTATTATTGTACATGCGTATAATGTAGCGCTATCAGATATGTATAATTATGTGTTGATATGAAAGATGGGAAAACTCTCCAGCCTACTCAAAACTGTATTTATTATTGTGCATGCGTATATAATCAAAGGAAGTGCAGCGCTATCAGATATGCGTATATGTTGATATGAAAGATAGGAAACTCTCCACCCTCCACACATCAAATGGAAGTGTTTAGTCGGATGGAACCTAGGCCTTTCCGATTGGAAGTCGGACGTTTACCTACTTGGCTGTCGCACGCTTTC
>JAPXFY010000017.1:18214460-18216960 GCA_030674185.1 Monoplex corrugatus | reverse complement strand
TAAAGTTTTTCAAAGTTTTACATACTTTCTCTTAGGATCGATAATTGGGTATTTGTGTTGAGTGCATATTTGGTTCTAGAGATATGAGATATGCGGAAGCAATTTTAGGTAATTTAGGCCTGTTTTTATATTTGTTTTAGTGTCCTAATTTATGTTTAAATATGTATTCAAGTATGTTTTTGAATCCCCATTTGAGATGAATTGGAATGGTCAACGCCAGGGGCATCTCCTTAGATTATAATTATGCGCGAATGCATTGATATATGTATTTAATTTTCTTTTCCTTTTTTCCTGTTGAAGTAGTGTGTATGTTCATGGTTATAGCTCTGATATGGCTCTACGCAGTCGGCGGGGCTTTAAACAACAATAACACATAACAGTGGAATATTGGGGAACCAAGCTGATAGATAAGCTGACCATATTATACTATGTTGTTTGCACAAACTGCATCTCTGGTAGGCGTGCATGCCGGGTGTGTCCATGTTACCATGAACCTTTCACTGCCGCACCCTATCTAGCGGCATTCTGCATTGTCAACCATGCTGGCAAAGCAAAAACTTAACCCTTTGATTCCCTCACCCTATCCAGCAAGCTGGTGGGTATGGTAAGGAGTCAAAAAGTTAAGTTTTTGCAGATGGTGGATACGGTAAGGAAGTCAAAGGGTTAAGTTTTTGCAGATGGTGGATAGGGTAAGGAAGTCAAAGGGTTAAATTTTTGCAGATAGTGGATATGGTAAGGAATTCAAAGGGTTAAGTTTTTGCAGATGGTGGATAGGGTAAGGAAGTCAAAGGGTTAAGTTTTTGCAGTTGGTGAACAGGGTTTGGGGGTCAACGGGATAAGCCAGGCACTGACTTAAATTACAGGATCTTTTGGTGTGCATACCTGATATTCTGTGTGTTGTGTATATACACACGGAGGGGGGTTTAGGCACCTGCGGGGCTGCACACATGTTGACCAGAGAGATTGGGGGGGGAATCTCCACATTTTACCCTCCAAGCGGATATGGATAGGCAGATCGAACCCAGGACTTCCAATTAGAAATCCGACATTAATCCACCTGACCACGGCACATTTCCTTTATTATTCCTCTTTTTTCCTCGTTGCTGTAGCGACGGTCACTGCCACTGTAGCTTCTCTTACTGCTGCTGCCTTTGTTGCTTCTATTGTTGCTACTGCTGCTGCCGATACTACTACTATTACTGCTTTTTTTGCTTCTTCATTTTAATGGGATTCGTTTGCGTGCATGTTTATGGAGTTATTCTTTCCTTTTTTTTCTCCCCATGTCTTTGTCCTTCCCTTTTTGTTTTGTAAGATGCACACACCAACACTCACGCATACACACACCATACCGTCCCAGCCGAGCAGACACAATTAAGGTGTCATCTTTCGCCTGACAGCTTTAATGGGTTTGGAACTACGCTAACGCTTTGAGCAAATGCTAGGTTTTTTTTCCCTGTCTCCCCCCCCCCCCCACCCCACCCCAACGAACAGGGAATAAATGATCGACTCGGTTTAACAGAGGGGGAGTTTATTTCACTCAAGAGTAAATCCTGTGTGTGTGTGTGTGTGTGTGTGTGTGTGTGTGTGTGTGTGTGTGTGTGTGTGTGTGTGTGTGTGTGTGTCTGTGTGTGTGTGTTGTGTGTGTGTGTGTGTGTGTGTGTGGGGCGTGTGTGTGTGTGTGTGTGTGTGTGTGTGTGGTGGGTGGGTGGGTGGTGGACGGATGTGTATGGGTGTGAGTGTGCGTTAGTATGCGCTTGTGCACATGTGTGCTGGTGCCTGCTTTGTGTGTGTGTGTGTATGTGTGTGTGTGTGTGTGTGCGCTTGCTTGCTTGCTTGCGTGCGTGCGTGCGTGCGCGCGTGCGTATGTATCACGAATCAGACCAAATCTTCTAGTTGTATTTAGTGTGTTCCTGAGTCGTTCGTTTAACTTTCAGCGAAATATTCCAGTCAGTAACAGACTTCAGAAATGTGACAGGTATGACTGAAGGACAAATGTGCATTACATCACTTATTTTAGTGCCTACAGCGAGTACAGGTAACGGATGTTACAAATGTGACTCACCACGTCACTTATTTGAGTACCTATGTATAACTGGCTGACTTTACAACTCTTGACACATCAGATCACGTCATTTATGTTTTGTGTCTGAAACGAGTACAGATAACGGACGTAACAACTGTGACGCATTACGTTACTTATATTTGTGTCTACAACGTGTATAAGTAACGGACGTTACAAGAGTGACGCTTATATAACGTCACGTCCAGTCACGTCGCGTCACTTATGTTTGTCTCTACAACGAGTGTAGATAACATGCGTTAGAAACGTGACACATCACGTCACCTATGTTTGTATCTATACGAGTGTAGATAACGGACGTTACAAAAGTGACGCATCACGTCACGTCACTTATGTTTGTATCCACGAGTGTAGATAACGGACGTTACAAAAGTGACGCATCACGTCACGTCACTTATGTTTGTATCCACGAGTGTAGAT
>JAPXFY010000017.1:18199460-18204460 GCA_030674185.1 Monoplex corrugatus | reverse complement strand
TGTGTGTGTGTGTGTATTGGTGTGGCGTGTGTGTGGTGTGTTGTGTGTGTTGTGCGGTGCGTATGTGTGTGCGTGCGTGCGTTTGTGTGTGTGTTTTGTGTGTGTGTGTGTTTAGGTAGCTCATCTGATATCTCATTTCTTGGAATCCCAAAGTAAGCAAAAAATCCACTGGAAATCTACTTTTCTATTTCTTCTGATCTGCTCGAAGGCATTGTTCAGGTAGGAGGGAGGGAGAGCTTGTCATTCTTCAAGGCCGCCTGGAGAACAAAGAGTGCATCTGAGAGGAAGACCACATGGTGGCACGTGTCATCTGTATTATAAATCATAGAGACTGCTTGCACGAGTGTGCCTCTGTCTCTGTTCAGTAAAATAAACAAACGATACAGGAAATACCAGAAAGAAAACATACAGCTATTCCGTACGACTTGACGGGCTAAATTACTAATCATGCGCGTACGACTTGAATAGCTAAATTACTAATTATGTGCGTATGAATAGACTGGCTAACTTATTAATTATGTGCGTATGACTTGACTGGCTAAATTGTTAATTAAGTGCGTACGACTTGACTGGCTGTATTACTAATCATGTGCGTACGAAGTGATTGGCTAAATTACAAATGATATGCGTACGACTTGACTGGCTATATTGCTAATTATGTGCTTACGACTTGACTGGCTATAATATTAATCATGTGCGTAGACTAGACTGGCTAAATTACTAATTATGTGCGTACGACTTGACTGGCTATGATACTAATTATGTACGTATGACTTGACTGGCTAGATTTCTAATTACATGATGTGTGTACGACTTGACTGACTATATTACTAATTATGTGCGTACGACTTGACTGGCTATATTACTAATTATATGCGTACGACTTGACTGGCTATATTGCTAATTATGTGCTTACGACTTGACTGGCTATGATACTAATCATGTGCGTAGACTAGACTGGCTAAATTACTAATTATGTGCGTACGACTTGACTGGCTATGATACTAATTATGTACGTATGACTTGACTGGCTATGATACTAATTATGTACGTATGACTTGACTGGCTAGATTATTCATTATGTGCGTACGACTTGACTGACTATATTACTAATCATGTGCGTACGACTTGACTGGCTATATCACTATGTGTGTACGACTTGACTGGCTATATCACTATGTGTGTACGACTTGACTGGCTATATCACTATGTGTGTGTACGACTTGACTGGCTATATCACTATGTGTGTGTACGACTTGACTGGCTCTATCACTATGTGTACGACTTGACTGGCTATATCACTATGTGTGTGTACGACTTGACTGGCTATATCACTATGTGTGTACGACTTGACTGACTATATCACTATGTGTGTACGATTTGACTGGCTATATTACTGTGTGTGTACGACTTGACTGGCTATATCACTATGTGTGTACGACTTGACTGGCTATATCACTATGTTTGTACGACTTGACTGGCTATATCACTATGTGTGTGTACGATTTGACTGGCTATATCACTATGTGTGTACGACTTGACTGGCTATATCACTATGTGTGTACGACTTGACTGGCTATATCACTATGTGTGTACGACTTGACTGGCTATATCACTATGTGTGTACGACTTGACTGGCTGTATCACTATGTGTGTGTATGACTTGACTGGCTATATCACTATGTGTGTACGACTTGACTGGCTATATCACTATGTGTGTACGACTTGACTGGCTCTATCACTATGTGTGTACGACTTGACTGGCTATATCACTATGTGTGTACGACTTGACTGGCTATATCACTATGTGTGTACGACTTGACTGGCTCTATCACTGTGTGTGTACGACTTGACTGGCTCTATCACTATGTGTGTACGACTTGACTGGCTATATCACTATGTGTGTACGACTTGACTGGCTCTATCACTATGTGTGTACGACTTGACTGGCTATATCACTATGTGTGTACGACTTGACTGGCTATATCACTATGTGTGTACGACTTGACTGGCTCTATCACTGTGTGTGTACGACTTGACTGGCTCTATCACTATGTGTGTACGACTTGACTGGCTATATCACTATGTGTGTACGACTTGACTGGCTCTATCACTATGTGTGTACGACTTGACTGGCTATATCACTATGTGTGTACGACTTGACTGGCTATATCACTATGTGTGTACGACTTGACTGGCTATATCACTATATGTGTACGACTTGACTGGCTATATCACTATGTGTGTGTACGACTTGACTGGCTATATCACTATGTGTGTGTACGACTTGACTGGCTATATCACTATGTGTGTGTACGACTTGACTGGCTATATCACTATGTGTGTGTACGACTTGACTGGCTATATCACTATGTGTGTACGACTTGACTGGCTATATCACTATGTGTGTACGACTTGACTGGCTCTATCACTATGTGTGTACGACTTGACTGGCTATATCACTATGTGTGTACGACTTGACTGGCTCTATCACTATGGTGTGTACGACTTGACTGGCTATATCACTATGTGTGTGTACGACTTGACTGGCTCTATCACTATGTGTGTACGACTTGACTGGCTATATCACTATGTGTGTACGACTTGACTGGCTCTATCACTATGTGTGTACGACTTGACTGGCTATATCACTATGTGTGTACGACTTGACTGGCTCTATCACTATGTGTGTGTACGACTTGACTGGCTATATCACTATGTGTGTACGACTTGACTGGCTATATCACTATGTGTGTACGACTTGACTGGCTATATCACTATGTGTGTGTACGACTTGACTGGCTATATCACTATGTGTGTGTACGACTTGACTGGCTATATCACTATGTGTGTACGATTTGACTGGCTATATCACTATGTGTGTACGACTTGACTGGCTATATCACTATGTGTGTGTACGACTTGACTGGCTATATCACTATGTGTGTACGACTTGACTGGCTATATCACTATGTGTGTACGACTTGACTGGCTATATCACTATGTGTGTGTACGACTTGACTGGCTATATCACTATGTGTGTACGACTTGACTGGCCATATCATTATGTGTGTACGACTTGACTGGCTATATCACTATGTGTGTACGACTTGACTGGCTATATCACTATGTGTGTACGACTTGACTGGCTCTATCACTATGTGTGTGTACGACTTGACTGGCTATATCACTATGTGTGTACGACTTGACTGGCTATATCACTATGTGTGTGTACGACTTGACTGGCTATATCACTATGTGTGTACGACTTGACTGGCCATATCATTATGTGTGTACGACTTGACTGGCTATATCACTATGTGTGTACGACTTGATTGGCTATATTACTAAGTATGTGCCTACGACTTGACTGGCTTAATCACTAGTTATGTGACTTGGATTTTGCCATAGCAGAGAATTTGGCTCTGACGTGAAAAGGAGGATCGTCGGTATGGCCGGACGATGCTGTTGCCAGAAGGGTGGAGGAGGATGGACGGGAGGAGGGGATAGGGAAAGAAAGGAGATAAACGCTGAGCAATGGGGGGTATACTCCGTTGGAAAACTAACGGCGATCCCAACCATTGTGGCGACATTGGGAATGACCGTACTGACACTCGCTAAAAAGGATATTATGTTTATATGTATTGTCTGCCTCTGTGGCTGTTTTTCTGTCTCTGTCTCTCTTTCTCTCACTCTGTCTGCCTGTCTGTCTGTCTTTTGTCCTCTTTGTTTGTCTTCTGTCTGTCTGTCTGTCTTGTCGCTTCTTTTCTTTGTCTCTTTGTCTGCTCTCTTTCTCTCCTCTTTCTTTTCTCTTTTTTCTTTCTTTCTCTCTTTGTCTTCTCTCTCTTTCTGTCTGTCTGTCCTCTCTCTCTTTCTCTGTCTGTCTGTCTCTCTTTGTCTCTGTGTCTCTCTCCCTCTCTTCTCTCTCTTGTCTCTGTCTCTTCTCTCCTCTCTCTGTCTCCCTTTCTCTCTCTTTGTCTATGTCTGTGTGTCTGTCTGTCTGTGTGTCTCTCTCCTAAATTTTAATTCTTTTTCAGTGGTTTTGGTAGTGATGTTTGTGTTTTTAACATTTTTGTTCTGTTGTTGATAAAAAGACAACTAGAGTAGCAACGGCATATGTGATAGTTGGCCTCTTTGCTAAAACCTGTACCTTTCAAAAATGAAAGGTTCCTTCTATTCCATTTTTCTCTTAATGTCTGTGTCCTTTTTTTTAGCTTTTATTCCTGCTGTGTTTACACGTTGATTTTTGCTTTGTCAAGTGCTATTTTCTGTTGATTTGATATAAGTAGGTTAGCGATGGGAGATATGTTAATTTGACCTGTGTTGTGGTAATAGTAACTGTACTGTGGGAAAATAACAGTTGTTTTCGTTTTATTTGCTCTGTCTGTATTCATTATATTCTTCTCTTTTTTGTTTTTGTTTTGTTTTTTGTTGTTGTCTGTTCTAAATGTTCTGAGTTCGCTCTCTATTTCTGTTATATTTCTCTGTCTTCTTATCTCTTCTCCTTCACACTACACACACGTACTCTCTCTCTCTCTCTCTCTCACCACACACACACACACACACACACACACACACACACACCACTCTCTCTCTCTCTCTCTCTCCCCACACAAACACACACACACACGAACACACACACACACACACACACACACACGCACGCACGCATACACAGAGAGAAAATAGAGACAGACAGACAGACAGACAGAGATGGTGAATGGGGGAAAGGGGTAGGGGAACGGCTGAACACAGAGTAAAGAATCAACTGGGACATGTGTTTCTTCTTATTAGCGTCATTTATTGTTTTAGTGTGTGTGTGTGTGTGTGTGTGTGTGTGTGTGTGTGTGTGTGTGTGTGTGTGTGTGTGTGTGAAAGTGAAAGAGAGAGAGAGATGGAGAGTGAGATGGAGAGAGAGAGAGAGAGAGAGAGAGAGAGAGAGAGAGAGAGAGAGAGAGAGAGAGAGAGAGCACCTGTAACATTCAGCACCCTCGTGTTAC
>JAPXFY010000017.1:18176960-18194460 GCA_030674185.1 Monoplex corrugatus | reverse complement strand
TCTTTGTCTTTCTCTCGCTCTCTTTCTCTCTCTGTCCTTGTCTGTCTGTCTCTCTCGCTCTCTTTCTCTCTCTGTCTCTGTCTGTGTCTCTCGCTCTCTTTCTCTTTCTGTCTTTGTCTTTCTCTCGCTCTCTTTCTCTCTCTGTCCTTGTCTGTCTGTCTCTCTCGCTCTCTTTCTCTCTCTGTCTCTGTCTGTCTGTCTCTCTCGCTCTCTTTCTCTCTCTGTCTCTGTCTGTCTGTGTCTCTCGCTCTCTTTCTCTTTCTGTCTTTGTCTTTCTCTCGCTCTCTTTTTCTCTCTGTCTCTGTCTGTGTCTCTCGCTCTCTTTCTCTCTCTGTCTCTCGCTCTCTTTCTCTCTCTGTCTCTCGCTCTCTTTCTCTCTCTGTCTCTGTCTGTCTGTCTCTGTCTCTCTCTCTTTCTCTCACGTTCTCTCTTTTTCACTCTTTCTCTCTTTCTTTCTTTCTCTCTCTCAGTCTTCCAGAGAAGGACAGTATTCTTTGGATTGAATATCTTTGTCAGGGTCTCTGAGTAGGAAATGGAGTTTATTTTTTAGTCCGCGAAAGTTTGCAATTTTTTGCGAGATTGTATACATCAGACATAATACGTTCAAACGTTTTCATCTGATTTCCTTGATATTTGGCACACATATAGCAGGTACAGGTACCTATAGCCGGTAGTAAAATCGTGCAGTTCTGCTGGAAAGAAACATTTTTATCAAAAGTTGTATTATAATTTTTTTTATTAAAATTATTCTAAAAATTGGTGTGATGATTGTACAGAAAACATTGATAGTAGAGCTAAGATTTTACTACATATACATGCCATACATACTATACAGATGTGTTTGCTCACTAAATGTCAAACTCCTAACATAAATATATGTATAGTTATAAATGTCACAGTATGTACTATATTTTTTCATTTTCGTGAGAACATTTTTTAATTAATTAATTTTTGTCAATTTTTCATAACTCACAGACCCCAACAAAGATATTCAATCCAAAGTATACTGTCTGAGGTATCTTCTTGCCAAATATCATGGTGACTGGTTCATTAGAACTGAAACACTGAACATCACAATCTTGGTACCCAAATCTGGGTAGGTCTGCCCCCTTAAATTTGTACAAATGTTACGAAAGACTGAAAGACTGTCACCTAAACCAAACACTTAAAATCTAATGGGGGGTGGTGGTGGTGGTGGAGGTGAAGGGGACTCCCTGTCCGATTCGTGATTCGAACTCAAGTCTTTCTCGAGTCCTGTGTTTGTGCTTCAGCCACCCAGTCATGCGATTTATGATAGCCAGAACAAAACATAAACAGTAACCATAAACTCAGTATAGTATGCTACAGTTCAGTACGACACGACATGATTCAGTACTGTGCAGTAAGATTTATTTCATTACGTTCCAGTTTAAAACATTTCAGTGGTGTGGGTTGGTTTACCCCTGTCATTAATTTTTGCTTCGTTGACTTGTCCCCAGCAGAGCCTACGTAGTAATACAATATAATACGATACAATACAATACAGTACAATACAACACAACACAGCACAACACAATACACTGTTGTACAGTATTGCACAATACAATACAATGAATACAATACAATACAATGCAGTACAATACAATACAGTACAATACAATACAACACAACGCTATGCAATGCAATGCAATGCAATACCACACAAAACTATCCAATTATTCATTCTGGCTAACATTGTTATTTCGAGCTTCATTGATTTCTTTACCTGTATTCTGAATTCGTGTGTGTGTGTGTGTGTGTGTGTGTGTGTGTGTGTGTGTGTGTTTGTGTTTGTGTGTGTGTGTGTGTGTGTGTGTGTGTGTGCGTATGCGTGTGTGTGTGTGTGTGTGTGTGTGTGTGTGTGTTTGTGTGTGTGTGTGTGTGTGAACGGGGAGGGGGAATGAAAGGGGGAAGCAGACTTTTTTGTCCTTGTCTCTGAGGGGTGGTGAAAGGGTATCATCTGAAGGATACCTTATACGAACCATTGTTGAAAAACTAATGAACAATCAGTTCAGCTTGCGCTGTGTGTGAAACCATATACATGAATATTAACGTGGATCAGCAGCAAGGCAACAAACATTCAGCCTGTGATAGTCTCACCATCGATTTCTACTTTCCCCCACCGTTACAGGTTTTCTTGAATACATGTCATCATCATCATCAAGTGCCCTGCCGCATGGCATTGGCGATCATGGCCGTCCATATATATTTATCCCTTGTTGCCGCAAGCACATCTTCCACCCTCTCTGTCCTCAGCCACCCTGCAAGTCCGTCCAATATCTTCTCCCTGGGTCTACCTTGTGGTCTCTTTCTCTCCAGCTTTCCTGTTGTGACCAGGTGCTCTAATTCCCTTTCCTCATGAAATGGCCTATAAATGTTGCCTGTCTTTTCCTAATCTTCCTTATGAATGATCTTCTTGTGTCTGCCTCCATCAAGACTGTCTTGTTTGTTTTCTTTGCTGTCCATGGAACTCTCAACATTCTTCTTAGAAACCATTTCCCGGCTGTCTCGATCTTGTTCTGGCTTTGCTTGTTGACTGTCAACGCCTCTCAACCGTATAACATTATCGCTTCTGTATAACATTCAAGAACTCTTCCTGATGTTAATTGATAGGCGTTTGTTGGTAAGAATGCTTTTCATCTTCTTGAATGCTGTTTTGGCTTGGCCGATTCTGCTGGCTGTTTCTGATGTGCATTTGCCGTCTGGTGATATGATGGTTCCCAGATATTTAAACTTATCAACCTGAATGCATGTATGTACGTTGTTCAGCGCACACTCTGTTGTACAGGCAGTGTGGGACTGCACAAGTCTGCATACTTTGTGTTTGGTGGGCGTGTGTGCTGGGTATTTTCATGTTTCCGTAAGCTACCGGACGCTGACGTGACTTACAGGATCTTTATAGTACAGCTTTGATGTTCTGCGTGTGTACATGTGTACACCACAAGATGAGGGCTTAGAGAGGGTTTAGGCATTAACAGAACTGTACACATGTTGATCAGGGGGATCGGAAAGATCACCAGCATTTACCCACCAGATATACATGGGGTATACAGTTATGAAAAAAGAAAACACGTACAATACTCATTGCATTTATTATTCAAACAAATGAATATTGCATATATATGTAATAACCAGCACAACCTTAATCCCTGATAGTCAAACTGCTTGCCGTCGGTATTCACACACTCCTCTAATCGAGAGCAGAATTAAGCATTATAAAATGATGTGATACTTACTGTATACCTACTTTTGCACCCCCCTGTATATATATATATATACATGGGAGATAATTCTCAAGAGTTACGTCATTTGACATAATATATATATATTAATATATATATATATATATATATATATATATATATATATATATATATATAATATAATTATGTATATGTATTGTGTGTGTGTGTGTGTGGAAAAGAAAGTGAGCACAAAGAAAATTACCCGAGTGTGATGATATCAATGGGAAAACGATGCAACAAAATTGAATTGAAACCAGTTGATCGATACAACAATGGTTCGTAATGGCACAACAACATTTTTATTACACAATAACATTATAATGGCAAAACAATATTATAATGGCACAAAAAGATTTTAATGACAGCGTTGTTATGGCACAAAATGATTATGGCACAACATTATTATTATGGCACAAAACATTGCAGTGGAACAACGACATTGTAATAGCACAACAACATCATTATGGCACAACAACATTGTAATTGCACAACAGCATTGTTATGGCACAACGACATTAGTATGGCACAACAACTTTAGTATGGCACAACAACATTAGCATGACACAACATTATTATGGCGCAACAATATTCTTATGGCACATTATGTGCTCTACAAACTGGCGAGCCCCGTTGTAAAGTCAAGCGATCATCCATTACTAAGAGCGGGACGGAGCTGGTTGCCTGTCTCGCTGTGCCATACATATATATATCTATGGTACTGTAATGATCGAATGGTCTGCAAGACTCAGAGACAGTCAGACGAGCGGCGTGAACAAATTAACGCCAGGTCACTACCTGTCTGATGACCCTTTGCACCTGCCTCGTTCAGGTAGATCAAAGGGGCCGCTCATTGCAGGTGGATGCAGGCGGGTGGACACAGGTCTGGTGTGTGCTGGCCAGCTGCGTTCCTCTGATGCCACGCAAATGACTGCGCTGTCTGTCTGTCTGGCGCCTGGCTCTCTTTTCCGATACACAGACACACACGATCACTTACGTGACTATGCTTAGATTATTTGTCTGTTCATCCGTCTGCCTGTCTGCCTGCCTGCCTGCCTGCCTGCCTACCTGTCTGTCTGTCTGTCTGTGTCTGCCTCTCTCACTCTCTCTCATTCTCTCTGTCTGTCTGTCTGTCTCTGTCTCTCTCTCCCTCTCCCCCCCCCCCTCCCTTTACGCGAAGTCACGTACGCACTCACACACGACCACGATCTCTCTGTTACACACACACACACACACACACACACACACACACACACACACATACACACACACACACACACACACACACACACACACACACACACACCCGCAGGCACGCATGCACGCACCCACGCACGCGGGCACGCACGCACGCACACGCGCGCGCACACACACACACACAAAGACAGACAGACAGGCAGACAGACAGACAGACACACGGGGCTTGATCTCTTTATTTCACATACTTGCACAGACACCATACCTACATGCACTTGCGCTCGTGCGCGCGCATGCACACACACACACACATACACGTGCAGGCGCTCACACGCACGCACGCATGCGCTCGCACGCGCGGCCGTGTTCTGTGCCTCATTTTTACCACAGTTGATCGAAAGATGACTGTGCACCCATCACATTATGCATGATAATATAAATCATATTATTACATGCTTTACATGATTACATACATTATATAGTTTTGTCTTTACCTGATTACATGCATGATATGACTACATTAATTCATTATTACATGTGCTATGTACATTACATTACTTTGTAGCACATTGCCTTTATTGTTATTGTTGTTGTTGTTTAACGTCCAGCCGACTGCGTAGAGCCATATCAGGGATATGACCTCTTCGAAACGTACAAAACTTCAACAGGAAAAAGAAAAAAGAAAAAAACCCAGAAAATCATGTACTCATATCAATGCACTCGCGCACATAATCTAAGGACATGCCCCCGGCGTTGACCACTCCATCCAATTTATCGCACAGGGGATTTAAAAAAAACACACCTGAATACAAATTTAAGCATACCTAAGGACACCAAAACATATATAAAAACACGCCTAAATTACCTAGAATTGCTTCCGCATATCTCACCTCCCTAGAGCCAAAAATGCACTTACATGTAATACTTGTACCCAGTTATCAATTCTTAGAAAAAGTACGTAAGATTTTATCGAACACATACAGGTGAATGGACCATCAAGGCAGAAAATGATAGGTAGAAATGACAGAAAGCAAAAGAACAAGGCAGAAACAAAGAGAGTGATAGAAAAGAGGAAATTTCTAGCGCAGAATTTCGAGAAGATGGGGATACTATTTATACTGGAAGAGCCCTGGGATCCCCCATGGTGGGAAGCACATTGCCCACAGTTGTTAAAGTGCTAAGATGTCAGGAAAAAAAAAACTGATAAAACTCACATGTAATATTACGATTTCCTTCGTCTGTAAGATTGCCTTAAGTCAGTAAGTCTTACTTTGTCAATACGCTTTACAAAGTTAAAGAAATTGATCAGTCGGTTGATGTGCATGATTTTACATAAACATTGAAATCGCTTATGTTTTTTTTCCGTAAGCTGATGGAGTCTGAGATAACAGATATCAGATTGGGTGGAGCGCATTGCAGTAGAGTCGTGAATTCAAGATTTTATGTGTCAAGCCTTAACCCAGCCTACGATATAAAATCTGACCTGTTCGCTGCCCATCTTAATGCATGCTCCTGTCATCCTGCTGGTGTCAGCTTAGTGCTCTAATCATGATGGGGTTTGCGCAGGCTCAAGGAGTCTGCTAGATAACGGATAGGTTGGTTGAGCACACATGGAATTGCCTGAGTGCGATGAATCCCTTTTAACCCTTTGACTCCCGCAACCTGTCCACCAGCATCCTGTATTGTTAACCACGGTAGCAGAGCAAAACTAACCGACTCCCTCACCCTATCCACCAGCTTCGTGCAGGAAGCTGGTGGACAGGGTGAGGAAGTCAAAGGGTTAAATTTTTTGCAGTTGGTGGATAAAGTGTGGGAGTCAAAGGATTAAATAAACTCAAGAACCCATAACGCCTCAACTCTATGACTGCATGTCAGTTGAGCTTTACAACCATTCTTTGCTAACATCTTATATTTGTACGTCATTAGCCGTCTCACGACACACACTGTCCAAGCTCAACGATTCTCATTTTCTGTTCCTAAAACAACAGGTACTGACAAGACAAAAGAAGAACAAGAAGAAGAAGAAGAACAACAACACAACAAGTAGGAGAAGAAAATCCATCTCCGATTCTTCCAGTTCCCCAACAATGTCTCGCCCGGTCAGCATGGACATGGCCGACTGGCAGGCCCAGCTGTCTGCCTTAGAGTGCAACCACTACATGTTTGAACACCAGATCCACTGCGACGTCCACTTCAGGGTGGGAGCCGGGGGCCAGGTGCTGGGCGCCCATCGCTACGTCTTGGAGTCCCGCAGTGACGTCTTCACCGTCATGTTCCACGGGCCTCTGGCTGAGAAGGACGTCGTGGACGTTCCGGAGGTGGAGCTGGACGATTTTAAGGAGTTTCTTAGGTGAGTGAGTAAATTAGTGACTGTGTTTGTGATGTGTTTGTGTTGTGTTGTGTTGTGTTTGTGTGTTTATGTGTATGTTTCTGTGTGGAGGTAGTGTGTGTGTTTTGTGTATAGGTATGTGTATGTGTGTGAACATATGTATGTGTGAGTGAGAGAGGAGGGGGAGATTGACACACGCAGGCGAACAGACACACAGCATATAAGTTGTGTGTGTGTGTGTGTGTGGTGTGTGTGTGTGTGTGTGTGTGTGTGTGTGTGTGTGTGTGTGTGTGGTTCATGATCATTCGTTTAATGTCTGTTCATTTAACTGATTTTAGACTTTGGAATAAAAGGAAAATGTGGATGGGGGTGGGGTGGTAGTGAAGTAAGGGCAAAAGGGCTCACTTCTGCATAGACAGTCTTGGGAAAGAAGGAAGGAAAAGCAACTGGAAGAAGGGAGCCTGGAAAAAGTGTGTTTCTATGTTCTGGGTCGGCAAACAGTCACAACTCTGTCTGTCTGTCTATCTATCTGTCTGTCTGTCTGTCTGTCTGTCTGTCTCTCTTTCTATCTGTCTGTCAATCGATCATTTTTGATCTGTTACCATAAAACTACTTTTTCTTCAGTTCCACAGTTCTGTCGAAACCCTTTACTGACGTTATGACAAGGGATATTGGACAAAGTCATTAGAATCCGTTAAGTGTTGAGTCTTCAGTCTTATTGTATCGTATGAAGAATGACAGACTCTCCCGCCTGACCACCAAGGCCCTCCAGCAAGTCAGAACAGCCAAAAGAATGTTCTCCAGTGGATCCCCATTCACAGAGGGATACCAGGAAACGAGACCGTAGATGAGCTGCGAAAAGAGGAACCCAAGAAGACCAACCAGGCAATAGCTTCACCTACAGCGAGAAGAGACGCACCATCAGATCACTCCTTAAGCCTCGGACAGAACAGGGCGACTACCACTTTCTGTACAAAGAGCAGCAAGTGATCCTGATGAGGCCACAACCGGCTCAACGCCCATATGAACGCAAGCTCAAACCGATGCTTTCACCATCCTGAGACTGCAGTCAACAGGACCAGACGGCTGAACACACATTACAGCGATGTCGCCTTTATCAAGTGGAGCGACAGGAGACATGGCCGACTACATCTCCTCTGACTACCACACGCCATGGCAGTCAGCAGGAACAGGGAAAAAGGCCACGTTTATTGCCAGATATGTCCTGATCATGTAGACAGCGCATGAAGGAAGAATTTATCATTCTCACTCGTCTGTCCTTTCCCCTTCTTCCCCTGTGACACTCGTCCACCTCTGCGGTATCTGACTTCACCTTCTGTATTAATCCTATGATTCCCGTACCCAATCCACCAGCAGCAAAAACTTAACCCTTTGATTCCCTCACCCTGTCCACCAACTTTCTGCAGGAAGCTGGTTGGCAGGGTGAGGGAGTCGAAGGGTTAAGTTTTTGCTTTGCTTGCCTGGCTGCAATACAGGATGCTGGTGAACGGGGGGGGGGGGGGGGGAGGGGGGGTGTGTGTGAGGGAATCAAAGGGTTAAACCTGGTTTACTGTCGATGTTCCAGATTCCTGTACACAGACGACGGGCCGATAGACGCGGACAGCGTGTTGGTGCTGCTGTATCTGGCCAAGAAGTACAACGTGGACACGCTGGTCAAGCGCTGTGTCGCCTTCCTCCTGGAAAACCTGTGCATAGACACCGCCTGCTTTCTCATGGAGCAGGGCCACATCTTCAACGAGCCGGGCCTCAAGCAGCAGGCCCTGGCCTTCATCCAGGAGCACGCCCGCAAGGTTCTGGGAGGACCTCACGTGCACGACCTCTGCAAGGAGTGTCTGGTGGCCGTGCTGCGATGCGACCAGCTGAAAGCCCCCGAGAAGGAGATCTACGAGAGCGCGCTGCGGTGGGCCTCTGCAGAATGCGAGCGGAGAGGGAGGAGCGATTCTGGCTGGGACCGGAGGGTGGTGCTGGGGTCTGCTTTTTGCCATGTACGCTTTCCTCTCCTCCCTCCACGCTATTTTCTGGACCACGTCATGCGTTACGACATCCTGACGCTGCGCGAGAAGCTGGAGCTGACGCGGTTTTTCCTGGACAGCGACAAGTACCCTCTGCAAACCTTCATGGCCCGTCGCCGAGCTTACAAGGAACCGCCGCCACAGCCCAAACGGCAGCCGTCCACCAAACTTTCGGACAGTGGGCGGGCGGCCGTGCAAGCAGGGGCCGGGGAGGTCGGGGAGGCAGAGGCTCAGTTCCTGTCCGGTTCTGTCAGCGAGGTTCGTCAGAGACTGACGTCACGACAGCGATCCGCCATTCCTCGCAGGATGAGTTTCGCTGCCAGACTGTACCTGTTTGAAAGTTTATGATGTGTATGTGTTTGTGTTCGTGTCAAGGTTTGAAAAGGTTTTATGATAACGTGCTCGTTTCACGGTTTGAAAAGGTTATGGCATATATGCTTTGTGTCATATACCCTTAGTCTGAAAGTTCAGAAAACGTATGTGTTGCTGTTTGAAAGTTTAATGACTTACGTGTGTGCTGTAGGATGCCCAGGCTGTGTCTAGCCTTTCCAGTCGTTTTACACAGATTGTGACTTGTTTCTACATGGTCACAGTTTTCACACAAACTGCAAACGACCATCATTGATAAATGCCGTGGATTGTTTATCAAGTGAAATCAAACATAACATTGTGATACTACATTCTTTATCAGCCTGCGTGCGGTTTACGTAGAGAGTAAATCTACTTTGGAGATTTTCGTCAAGATACCAGATGGAGAAGATAAAGCCGGTGTCACATGAACCCTATTCTTGGGATGTATAACTTACTGGGGAGACGGCCAAACAGACGGTGAACATACTGACTGCGCTACTCTGCCAAACGGATGCTGTCCAAAATCTCTAGAGGTGCCTAAAAAAGTACATTGATGCCTGATTGATGTAGTTTCTTGAGGTATATATACCCCAGTACAATATTGTGCAGGATTTGCCTCATCTGGGGTGTCCCCAAATTCAGAATGTTCCAGCTTGTGGAGTGTGATGGTGAACTCGATATGATGATCTGATGTATGCGTGGATATGTCTACATGTGTGTATGAGCAGTTGAAAAAGATAGATGAAGTATCGTCCCTGAATATCTGGTATATTACCATGCTAAGAAGAGAGATACAGAAGCCTCATCGTTCAGTATTGAACGTGTTATCCTGCTAAACTTGGAGTGGAGGAGAACTGATTTCTTGTGCCTGCAGTTGTTTGTTCAGACGATAAACAGATCGACTAACAGAATAGAACGAAAAAAACGACAGAAAAAAATCGTCCTTTTGTATATTGCAAAGGGGGAGATAAAAGATCAACAAACAGTTGACTGGTTAGTATCTTGTGGTCCCCAGGGAACACTTAACGAGGAAAAAGGAGTTGAACTGTAACATGGACCTTTCCAGTCCACTAGTTCATGATTGTTCACAGTCATTATCTTTTCTCTGTTCTTTGTGCTTTCGTTCGGTGGTTTCATTCTGCTTGTTGATGATTTGTCAAAGTTGAATTCTGTGTGCTTGCTGTGGCTCATGTTATTCTTTTCCTTGGTCGGCCACGTTGGTGTCAGTGTCAGCTGTCACGACATGTTTTTCTTTTGTTTCTTTGCCAAATTAAAAATTGGCTGCTGGTATTCTGGTAAAGCCGTGGACTCATAATCTGATATCTTCAGTTTAACCATTTGACTCCTGCACCCTGTCCACCGGCTGGAAAAAACGTAACTCTTTGATTCCCTTATCCTATCCACCAGCTTCCTGCAGGGAGCTGGTGGATAGGGTGAGGATCAACGGGTTAACGTTTTTGCTTTTCTAGCATAGTTGACGATGCAGGATGCTGGTGGACAGGGTGCGGGAGTCAAAGAGTTAAAGCCAGCCCGCAGTATTAAAGAACTGGCCTGTTCGCTGTCCGTCTTAATGCTTCCATCATTCTGGTGACTTCAGCTCATTTTCCCATAGGCCTGTCTCCCCCATCTCATACCCATTTCAAGGTTTTGCCAATGCATAAGATTTGCACAGGCTCAAGTAATCTGCCAGATAATTACTGGCAGGTTTTGGTTGAGCGCATGTGGACATGTCCGAGCTCCATGAATCCCTCTTGAACAAAAACAACCCAAACTCGAATAGTAAGGAGACATAGATCGACACGTGACTAGTGCGTGTGTGGTGGTGAGAATATGATATTGTCTGTGTGTGTGTGTGTGTGTGTGTGTGTGTGTGTGTGTGTGTGTGTGTGTGTGTGTGTGTGTGTGTGTGTGTGTGTGTGTGTGGTGTGTGCGTGTGTGTGTGTGTGAATGAATAAATAAAGTAGGTAACTTTACAATTTCATAACAGTCTATAGTTGGATGCTGACCAAATTTGAGCTATTCATGAAAAAAAACCAACACAGAGATCTAAACAGAAATAACTTGATAAGCATTTTTGTTTGAAAAGAAATATGTGATTTGGGAAGCAATGCCGGGAAATGTATGTAAAAAAAAATCCTAGAACTATTTTTCTGTGCGGGTTCTGTCTACTTTTGGGGGCTAACACTTACTTTACCTTATCAGAAGATCTGCCACTGTTGTATTCATTTTCCATTTGAAGGCCATGTTTTTAATTGCGAGAAACACAAGAAAAGGGAGAATTTTGTTATGGCTTGACTGTTTAGATTTTTCCTTTCTTTCCCCCCCCCCCCCCCCCCTACTTTTCTTCCTTGCTTTCGTTTTTTTTCCTGCTTCATTGTTTTTATTTCTTCTGTATGTGTTTTTTTTTCTCTTTCTTTGCCCTATTGTATTAAAAAGAAGAAACATGAAAACTGAATGAAAACGTGTATTAGTTGACAAAACAAGAGAGACAGAGAGAGAGAGAGAGAGAGAGAGAGAGAGAGAGAGAGAGAGAGAGAGAGAGAGAGAGTGAGTGAGTGAGTGAGTGAGTGAGTGAGTGAGTAGTGAGTGTGTGTGTGTGTGTGTGTGTGTGTGTGTGTGTGTGTGTGTGTGTGTGTGTGTGTGTTGTGTATGTGTGTGTGTGTGCTAGTTAAGCTAGTAGGCCTACGCATGCAGAAAATCCCCCCACACGAACCATCAGTATTTTTTTTATGTCAAGTTGATGTGTGTGTGTGTGTGTGTGTGTGTGTGTGTGTGTGTGTGCGTGTGTGTGCATGTTGGCTAGGTGATAACACTTTTCTACACCAAAAAATGTTCGTGTCATTATATATATTGATATATATATATATATATATATAAAATCTGAAGAAAATCGCTCTCTCACTCACACACATGCACATTAACTCCCATTATGCCAGCCATTCACGAGTGGGGCAGCAACAAAGGTTTTCCACGTTGGCCTGTGCTGGGCCAGTCTCTGTGTAGTACCCAAAGAGTGTTTCAGGGGCTTAATGTAATGTCTCCATCTATACATTATTCACATGCAGACGCACACTGTCTTAATCACATACTGTGAAAATACCAGACATTGGGTTTCACAGACCCATGCTTGCACACACACCCCCACCCACCCCCCACCCCCCCCCCCCACACACATGCATGCTCACTTGCACATGCCGCGCACACACACACACACATATATACACAGAGATAGAGAGAGAGAGAGAGAGAGAGAAAAAGAGAGAGAGAGAGCACATTTTAATTATTTCAACGGATGTTTACTTTTGAGTCAACACATTTGCATTTCGTGACCCAAACAATACAACAACAAAAATGCACCGCGCACACACACACACACACACACACACACAAACAACAATTGTCATTTCTCCCCTTAGCTCAAGTACAAGTGTGCAAGATTTCCAGTATCCTGTCCTTTAAACGTGAACGAATGTCATTGAGTGTAAGTAAACAAGGAACGACATCAACTTGGGCCACAAAACACCTTGATCTCATGTGTGTGTGTGTGTGTCTGTGTGTGTGTGTGTGTGTGTGCGTGTGTGTGTTTGTGTGTGTGTGTGTGTGTGCGTGTGTGTGTCTGTGTGTGTGTGTGTGTGTGCGTGTGTGTGTCTGTGTGTGTGTGTGTGTGCGTGTGTGTGTCTGTGTGTGTGTGTGTCTGTGTGTGTGTGTGCGTGTGTATGTCTGTGTGTGTGTGTGTGTGGATATTTTGTTGGCGTCCCTGGAAAAGAAAAGAAAAAATTATATTGTCTTGTGTTTTTATGTGGCAATTTATTTGTTTGTTTGATTTGTTCGCTTGGCTTGGCTGACTCGCTTTTGTTATGAAAATATTTTTTGGGAAATTGTGGTCTGAATTCAATGTCTAAGTTTTGATATGTTTCGTTTGACTTCGCTGTTGGATGTTTGGGAAAATAGTGATTTGACTCAGTGTCCAATTTTTCTTCATATATTTAGTTAAATCTTAGTCGATGAATGTTTGGAGAAACAATACTTTGAATCATTGTCCATTTTCTTCTCTTTTATGCATGTTTCGTTTAACCCCTTGACTCTCTCACCCTGTCCACCATTTTCCTGCAATGTCAGGTCTATTAGCAAAGCAAAATCGTAACCCTTTGACTCCCTCACCCTGCAGGAAGCTGTGTGGATAGGGTGAGGGAGTCGAAGGGTGAAGTTTTTGCAATTGGTGGATATGGCGCAGAGATCAAAGGGTTAAGCTTGGTTGATGAATATGTAGGAACATTGTGCTTTGAATTCATTTTGGCATGTTTCGTTGATTCTTAATTGATGAATGTTTGGAAATATTGTGCTTTGAATCAATGCCCCAAGTTTTGTTTAATCTTTTAAAAGACGAATGTTTGAGAAGTTAAAGTTGTGCTTTGAGTTCAGCTCTTGTTTTATTTTTGGCTTTTTTGTTGTTGTTTTTTTGCCTAATCTTTAATTAATGAATGTTTGGGAAAATTGTGCTTTGAATCAGTGTCCCAATTTTTGGTATGTTTCGTTTAAGTCTTTTGTTGATGTCGTTTTGACGTTTCGTTTTTCTCACACCGAAGTGCGTCATAGAATGTGTGTGAAAATTCGTTTTATTAATGTAATGCCTTTTTTCTTTGCTCATTTTCCGCCAGTTTTCGGCATGTTTCAGTGCCGGTTTATTTTTTCATTTTCTATCACAGTCTCATCAAATCGATTTATTTCGTTGTGTATTACACGTATTACTGCAAAGTTCAGCTGGATTCTGTGGTTTATCGTGAACTAGTGTATTTTGGAAGTGTATGGTATATATGTGTGTCGGTCAGATATGTAAGGTTCGGCTTAAAAAAGTGTCTTTTTATGATGATTAAATTTGTCGATCAGTATTTTGATTCTTTTCTTCAACTTACATGATTTGCTTGTTATGGATTCTGTTGCTGAGTTGGACGTTTTAAGATTCGTTTTAAACAGAATGTTCTTCTTGTGGTTAATTGCGTTTTTTTTGTGGAATAATATGTGTATTCAGCATCCAGTGTGTGTGTGTGTGTGTGTGTTTGTGTGTGTGTGTGATTATTTGTGCATGCGTGTGTACGTAGGTACGTGTGTGTGTGTGAGAGTGAGAGAGAGAGAAAGAGAGAGAGAGAGAGAGAGGTGTACGTGCACAAACAATACATATTATTCTGCAACAATGATAAATACGTCAACAAAACAACTAATATCAACCAAAAAAAAAAAGAGAGAAAAGAGACAGTATCTAGTGAAAGCACACACACACATATACACACACACACACTCTCTCTCTCTCTCTCTCTCTCTCTCACGCACACACACACACACACACACACACACATAGGCGAGCGCGCACACACACACACACACACACACACACACACACACACACACACACACACACACGTGTGTGTGTGTGCATACATGTCATATCATAAATCGTCTTGTATTCCGCTGTTCTCTAAACTCTACGTCGCTCAAGTGCGCATTGCATATTGCAGCATAATCAGACTTCTCTGTGGAGTCATGACAGAGAACTCACAACTCTCAGGCTAGATGACCACATTCCTCTATGTTGTTGCACAGTCTGCATCTTTGGTGGGTTTGCATGCTGGTTTTTTTTTTTCAGGTTTCTATAATCCAGCTATAGATATGACTTACAGGATCTTCAAATGTGCATATTTGATATTTTGAATGCGTATACGAATGGGGTTCAGGCACTGATAGGCTTGCACACATGTTGACCCGGGAGATGGGAAGAATCTCCAATCTATACCCACCAGCCGGAGGTGTCTAGGTGGATCAAACCCTGGACCATCTGACTGGAAGTCCAACTTAACCACCGTGCCCGTTTATTTCTCTCTCTCTCTTTGTTTGTCTGTCTGTCTGTGTATCTCTCTAGCTCTCTATCTATCTATCTGTCTGTCTGTATGTCTGTCTGTCTGTCTTTCTTTCCATCTGTCTGTCTCCCTCCCTCTCCCTCGGACTGGAAGTCCAACTTAACCACCGTGCCCGTTTATTTCTCTCTCTCTCTCTCTCTCTCTCTCTCTCTCTCTCTCTCTTTGTTTGTTTGTCTGTCTGTCTGTCTGTGTATCTCTCTAGCTCTCTATCTATCTATCTATCTATCTGTATGTCTGTCTGTCTTTCTTTCCATCTGTCTGTCTCCCTCCCTCTCCCTCGCCTGGCCTTCTCTCTCTCTCCCTTTATATAGATATACATACATGTACATACATATACATACATACATACATACAATTACATACATACATATATACATATACATATTATAAACTGACATATAATTGGATATGTATGAATATAAACTGACGCACATATATACATCATAAACTGATGTACTGACGCATACTCCACATTCTTACACAAACCACTGATTTCTCGTTGCATTTCCACTGATTTAGGGTTGGCAGTCTGCATCGATACAGCTGTGGATTCAAGATTTCATGTCTCCCATTCAATCCCAACCTGCTGCATAAAAAAACTGGCCTGTTCACTACTACCCATCTTAAATAACGCTCCATCCAGTCATTATGCTGGTGTCAGCTTACTCTTTCATAAATTCCCTTCTCACCCTTCGCCTCTCCATTTCAAGACCTTGCCCATGATAGTGGTTTTCCGCAAGCTTGGGATGTCTGCCAGATATTTACTGGCAGACTTGGGTGGAGCGCATGTGGAATTGTCCGAGTTTGACGAATCTCTCTTGATTGATCCTTTGACTCCCGCACCCTATCCACCAATTTCAAAAACATAACCCTTTGACTCCCGCACCCTATCCACCAATTGCAAAAACTTAACCCTTTGACTCCTTCACTCTATCCACCAATTTCAAAATCATAACCCTTTGACTCCCGCACTCTATCCACCAATTGCAAAAACATAACCCTCCTCCTCCCTCATTCTACCCAGCAATTGCAAAAACATAACCCTTTGACTCCCGCACTCTATCCACCAATTGCAAAAACATAACCCTTTGACTCCCGCACCCTATCCACCAATTGCAAAAACATAACCCTTTGACTCCCTCACCATATCCATCAATTGCAAAAACATAACCCTTTGACTCCTGCACCCTATCCACCAATTGCAAAAACATAACCCCTTGACTCCCGCACCCTATCCACCAATTGCAAAAACATAACCCCTTGACTCCCGCACCATATCCATCAATTGCAAAAACATAACCCTTTGACTCCCTCACTCTATCCACCAATTGCAAAAACATAACCCTTTGACTCCCTCACTCTATCTACCAGCTTTCTGCCTCACCCTATCCATCATCTTCTTGCAGAAAGCTGGTGGATAGGGTGAGGGAATTCACAGGGTTAGTTTTTTGCTTTGCTAGTATGGTTGACAATGCTGAGTGGTGGTGGGACAGGGTGCCGGAGTCAAAGAGTTAAACTCCAAAGTCGCTTTCAGTTCCCAGGTTGTGTAGGTCAGATCACTTTCCAAGGTCACGAGGGGTGGGGGAGGAGGGGAGGGAAACAGGGAGGGGGTGAGTTGGATCGGAAAGGGGGAAGGGGGAAGGAGGGAGAAAAAACATTTAATGGTCACAACTTGTTCGTGCCAAGGGACCAACATTCCAGGTGTGCTGTGCAAACACTACCTGTGTTTCTTGTCCACAAAACCTCCCCCGCTCCTTTAATCAATGTGCCAGGATTTCGGGTTCAAACCTGTTGATAATCATGTGTCCATTCAATTTGCCCAGGCGTTCAGAGCCCGATGACAGGGTTAGTTTTGTTGATACAACTCTGGATGGAAGGCTCTGGATTGAAGGCCATCTTTTTTTTTTTTTTTAATTGTTTTTTATCACACGTTTTAACTCGCTTTTTCCCTCTGTGGGAATGCCGAGGTGTCTTTCAGTATAAACAGTATCCCCCACCTTCTGGAAATTCTGTGCTAGAAATTTCCTCTTTGCTGTCACTCTCTTTGTTTATGTCTTCCACCTTTGCTTTCTGTCATTTCTTCCTGTCGTTTTCTGCCTTGCTGGTCCATTCATCTGTTTGTTTTTATAAAGTTTTACGTACTTTCTCTTAGGATTGATAAATGGGTGCGTGTATTAAAGCGCAGTTTTGGCTCTAGGGAATTGAGATATGCGGAAGCAATTTTAGATAATCTGGGCCCGTTTTTACATACGTTTTAGTGTCCTTAGTTATGTTTAAATTTGTATTCAGGTATATCTTAAAAATCCCCTCTGTGATAAATTGGATCGAGTGATCAACACCAGGGACATGCCCTTAGATTATGTGCGTGAATGGATTGATATGTGCTCGTGATTTTCTTTTCCTTTTTTTTTTCCTTGT
>JAPXFY010000017.1:18166960-18169460 GCA_030674185.1 Monoplex corrugatus | reverse complement strand
TTTGTCTGTCCCATGTTCCACATAATCATTAAAAACCATGAAGTCCCCTCATGCAAAATAACAGCAAACGGCACAACCTTGAGACAGGTTGATAAGTTTAAATATCTGGGAACGATCATCTCACCAGACGGCAGATGCGCATCGGAAATAGCCAGCAGAATTGGTCAAGCCAAAACAGCATTCAAGAAAATGAAAGGCATTTTTACCAACAAATGCCTATCAATTAACATCAGGAAGATAGTTCTTGAATGTTGTATAGAACCGATAATGTTATCCGGTTGTCAGGCGTTGACAGTCAACAAGCAAAGCCAGAACAAGATTGAGGCAGCCGAGATGTGGTTTCTAAGAAGAATGTTGAGAGTTCCATGGACAGCAAAGAAAACAAACGAGACAGCCTTGATGAAGGCAGACACTAAAAGATCAATCATAGGGAAGATCAGGAAAAGACATGTAACATTTATAGGCCATTTCATGAGGAAAGGGGAATTAGAGCACTTGGTCACAATAGGAAAGGCGGAGGGAAAGAAAGCACCAGGTAGACCCAGGGAGAAAATATTGGACAGATTTGCAAGGTGGCTGGGGACGGAGAGTGTGGAAGATGTGCTTGCGGCAGCAAGGGATAGATACATATGGAGGATCATGATCGCCAACGTCATGTGGCAGGGCACTTGATGATGATGATGATGATGATGATGATGTTCCATATCAACATTAATGATCACAAAAGCTAAAACAGTTTTTCACAATGCTACGATGAAGATGACTATGGTAATGATAATGACGATGTTATGGAATTCAATCCTGGGTTGAAGCTGCATGAATGGGTTATATTCTACGCTTACTTTCATAATATGTCCTAATGTTAACAAAGTCCAAGAGATACAGACACCTGCAGTGTTGGTCAACAATATTTGAGCAATACCGTCTGTGACGCATCCATCAAATGGATGAGACTCGGAAAGTGTGATCCCAGTGTTCCCAGTGAACTCATAGCACACTCAACTCTGGGTAGGAGTTTGTCGGGTAAGAAAAATCCCACACTGAACTTGACGTGAATGATAGGATTCGAAGTCACAACCTTCTAGTCTTTAATCCAAATCAAGTATGACCGCCAGTGTTCAAGCAAACAGGAATAAGAAAAAGCAAAACAAAACAAAACAAAACAAAAACCCAACAAGATAAAAAAAACAACAACAAAACAAACAAACAAACAAACAAACAAACAACAACAACAACAAAACGAAAAAAGAATCAGAACGCGTATTTAACACAACCAGACAGGCGCAACTTTTCGGCCAACTGGCCTTTGACAAGCGTAGACGTAAGGTCACAAACAAACACCAAATATAAAAATTAGGAGAAAAAGACTGAAACTTCTCTGCTGCTTCGTCCATTTGAGAAACACCCTCAATGACGAAGACTCCAATGTGTGATCCCAGTCTTCCCAGTGAGCTCAAAGCACATTCATCTGTGGGTAAGAGTTTGTTGGAGACGTTAAATCCCACACTGGACAAAGCAGCAGGGACGTTTGTCTTTTTCTCCTAATTCTTATATTTGGTGTTTGTTCGTTTGTGATCTCACGTCGACGCTTGACAAAGGCCAGTTAGCCGAAAATTTGCGCCTATCTCGTCTGGTTGTATTAGATACGCATTTTCATTCTTTTTTCGTGTTTTTTCTGGTTCCGTCCAGTCTTTAGTCAATTGCACTAACCATTGTATCATGGCGACGAGTAGGTTTCAACACATTATAGAGCTATCATTTATTACTTTTTTTTTAATTGTTTGTTATCAAAATGAAGTTTACCCATAACCGCTCTATGTTTCCACCGAATCATGTTGGAATTCAAAAGATAGCCTACGCTTAAGAGGGATTCGTCATATTGACGTTTTCATAAATTATGTTCCTCACCCCAAACTAGAAACAATGAACTTGTACACCCTATGCGCTTGCGCGAAACCCAATCTGCGAGAAACATGATTAAAGGGAGGTAACTGATGACGGGATTAAACCTGGAAGAGTAGTATCCCTTATATCACACGAGTTAAGCGGATGTATTTGGAAATGCTTCTCTTTGTAGATGACACACATGTTTGACGTTATTTGCCTACGTTCTAATCATCATCTGAAAACGTCACAAGTGTTTGACGTCATCTGTACACGTTACTGTTATTGTCACTTTTGTTTATAGCCCAGCCGACTGCGTAGAGCCACATGGGGACTATAACCCTTTCAAAACATACACAATACTTCAACAGGAAAAAAAGGAAAAGAAAATTAGGTACACATATCAATGCATACGCGCACATAATCCAAAGAGATTCCCCTGGTGTTGACCACTCAGTCCAATTATCATACAAGGGACCCAAAAACACACACCTGAATACAAATTTAAACATAACTAAGGACACCAAAACGTGTATAAAAATGGGTCCAAATTACCCAAAATTGCTTCCACATATCTCATTTTCCTAGAGTCAAAAATGCGCTGAATACGTATATA
>JAPXFY010000017.1:18109460-18131960 GCA_030674185.1 Monoplex corrugatus | reverse complement strand
ACTCCTCTATAATTATCTGGATTATTCACATCTCCTTTTTTATGAATTGGGATTATTATGGACTTTGCCCATTCTGACGGAAAAATGCCATTATCAAAAAGCTTGTTACATAAATGGACAAGGAAATCAATTACATTAGCATTTGCATGTTTTAACATTTCGCTGATTATTTGATCTGGTCCTGCGCTCTTTCCTGCTTTCAAATGCCTGATACTCGCAGTCACTTCTTCTTTAGTTATAGGCTCATTGAAAAGGGGCTCAAAATTATTTTCTTCCTCTTACTATATTACTCTCTTGTGCAGTATTTCCCCCGATATCATTGAAAACACTGCAGAAATGATTGTACCATTGTTCAATAGAGATTTCATTGTACACAAAGGCCTTTCTATTAACAGATCTTATTATTGACCAGAATGTCCTGGAGTCATTGATGGAATCTTTGAGTGTTCTTATTTTCTTATCTTCGTATTCCCTTTCTTTCGTTTTCCTTAGTTTAACATACTCTTTTCGTGATATGACATATGCTTCTCTTTTTTCTTTTTTTTCTTTTTCTGTTTTGCATCTCTGGAATCTTTTCAGTAGCCTCTTAACTTCTTGTTTCTTTCTTTCACATTCCTTATCAAACCAATCATTCTGTTTCTTTTGTCCTTGTCTCACTGTTCGTACCATACACGCAGCTGCCCCGCATAAAGCCTTAGTAAACTGCTCCGAACTGTCATTCACATTATAATCTAACAAACCAAAAGCTGTCTGTAGACAATTGTTGAACTCAGAACCATCAAGCTCTTGTACAAATAAACTTGCTAATTCTTCAGACCATACAATTTTTTCTTCCCCTTGTTGTCTTGCACTTTCTACATATGTATGATTATTTCCCCTTTTCCATATTACCTCAACAGGTAGATGCCATGAATCAACACAGTTACCTACCCGTAAATCAAAGCATGAGACCAGATTATATGGAACAAGAAAATAGTCAATCACACTACACCCGTTTGGAGACACAAAAGTGTATTCACCCTCTGTATCTCCATCACAAAAACCATTCAAAATAACCATATCCAACATGAAACATAAGTTCAACAATGTTTTGCCAAAACTATTCACAGTTTCATCTTTAGAACAACGTACATCACATTCATTATACATCCTGTCATACTCAATGTCTTCCAAATAAGTAGTCATGTCTTCAGGCGCAAACTGTTCGTGACCTGTTCTAGCATTGAGATCTCCCATAATTATAAAATGTGTTTTTTCTTTTTCAAACTGTTGTAGCATTAATTCTTCCAGCATCAAGATCCCATCTTTAATTAATGTTTCGTTATATCTAGGGCTTCCTTCTGGCGCAACATAGCATGCAATCAAAATCAGATCTTTGTCTAAATCAAATACATTTTTGTTTACTCTGATGGCAATGGTGTTATCATAATCTAACATTATTTGAAAGAAAGAGAGAGAGAGAGAGAGAGAGAGAGAGAGAGAGAGAGAGAGAGAGAGAGAGGTATCGTCTTAGCACTTTTCAAAAAAAAAAAAAAAGAAAAACCAAACAATCAATTGAAATTCCAAAAACGAACAAACAAAAGCAAGCAAACAAAAAATAACAAACAAACAAGCAGACAGACAAAAAAACAACCCAAAAAACAAACCAAACAATACCCATTAAATAACACGATCAAGCAACACTCTGCAATCTCCCTTTCTCACAGAACCTTTGGCACTTTCAGCTTCAGTTGAAATTCTGAATTAAATAAACCAAACTTAAGGCAAGCTTTCATGTCACAGCACCCGGCTGCACCGATTTATCCGTTTCAATTTTAACCGAAAATCTGCCAATGAAAAACAAAACACAATCATTTCAAAACATTTTCACAGTTAGATGTGTTCTTGGCTATACAATGTGTTTCGCCTATTCAAAACTTTGCTCATTTTCGGCTTTCTGTACAAAACCAATGACCTTTTGCCAACAGATTCTGAATTGGAGTTTCTTTGAAGTTTTTAAAGAGCGATACATCAGACAATTCCTTATGGGCTCCAGCCAAATCTTCCAGAAAGTGTCTGGAAGACTCCCTGAACCCGTTTAAATCTCTGTGCTATGGCTTGAAATGGAGACTGGAGGTTGGGTTGGAATAAGCACTTATTACACATTGAGGTGACACCAATAGGATGACTCACACACACACGCACGAGCACACACACACACACACACACACACTGACACCAATAGGATGACTCACACACACAACACACACACACACACACACACACACACACACACACACACACACACACACACACACACACACATACACACACACACAAACACACACACACACACATACACACACACACACATACACACACACACACACATACACACACACACACACAGGGGCGCACTCGCGCACACACATTTACTATACACAGCTTTATTGTTCAGTGTTTGGATTGTTCAAAACGAATTATTATAATCTTCTAAAGACTTGTGCCAATTATTTACAATCTTTCGTGCAGAGAAAGTTCATCTTTTTTGTTCGTTCGATTGTCACAAGTTTTCTCCCTTCTTCAAGATGGCAGGCATTGTTTGTGCCTTAAAGTTTCAGGATGTGGAGGACACTTGTCGGCTCATGATCGCGAAATGACACAGTTCTGTCACGGAAGAAAGGCGTGATTGTTGCAATGGCACGGAACTTGCATCCACGCAGCGATGCCTGTTGGAAGAAGGGCCTGGGTTTGGCAAGGATCTGAAAAGTTGTTAATAAGATGTCATAGTCCTTCTGATGGAAAATATTCTTTAATGTCTCAATCTTTTATTCTGCATGTAACTGGACTTGTTGTTACGCCGGCGCAGAACAAGGAGCTGCTTTGTCTTTGCGAATTGGCGATTTTTTGTTTTTGTTTTTTTTGGTGTTCCGATTTTTCTATATACGTGTATATATACGTCGTTTTGTCCACACTGTGCGGGCGGTCTGTTGCTGTGCATTCCGTATACTCCTGTCTTTAGTGGGAGTGCATGCTGGTGTTGTCATGTTACCTAAAGCCACCTCACACTGACATGACTTACGTGTATACTAAATGTTCTGCGAGCACATATACGTTTCATTCAAGAAGATGGAAAGCATTCTTACCAATAAATGCCCATCAATTAACATCAGGAAGAGAGTTCTTGAATGTTATGTAGAACCGATAATCTTATACGGTTGTGAGGCGTGGACAGTCAACACGCAAAGCCAGAACAAGATTGAGGCAGCCGAGATGTTTTTTTCTAAGAAGAATGTTGAGAGTTCCAAGGACAGCAAGCAACATTTATAGGACAGTTTATGAGGAAAGGGGAATTAGAGTACCTGGTCATAACAGGAAACCTGGAGGGAAAGAGAACACCAGAAAGACCCAGAGAAAAAATATTGGACGGATTTGCTTGGTGGCTGAGAACAAAAAGGGTGGTAGATGTGCTCGTGGTGAAAAGGGACAGATGCATATGGAGGGCCATGATCGCCAATGCCATGCAGCAGGGCACCTGATGATGATGATGATATACGTTGACACCATTAGAACGATGGAAACATTACAATGAGCAAGAACAATATATACCTTGATTTCATTAGAACGATGGAAACATTACAATGAGCAGAGAACAATATATACGTTGATGTCATTAGAACGATGGAAACATTACAATGAGCAAAAACAATATATACGTTGATGTCATTAGAACGATGGAAACATTACAATGAGCAAGAACAATATATACGTTGATGTCATTAGAACGATGGAAACATTACAATGAGCAAGAACAATATATACGTTGATGTCATTAGAACGATGGAAACATTACAATGAGCAAGAACAATATATACGTTGATGTCATTAGAACGATGGAAACATTTACATTGATGTCATTAGAACGATGGAAACATTACAATGAGCAAAAACAATATATACGCTGATGTCATTAGAACGATGGAAACATTAC
Organism: Monoplex corrugatus; assembly: GCA_030674185.1. Taxonomy (NCBI): domain Eukaryota; kingdom Metazoa; phylum Mollusca; class Gastropoda; order Littorinimorpha; family Ranellidae; genus Monoplex; species Monoplex corrugatus. Next base: position 18,127,990 of record JAPXFY010000017.1, on the reverse strand, counting down.
AATGAGCAAGAACAATATATACGTTGATGTCATTAGAACGATGGAAACATTACAATGAGCAGAGAACAATATATACGCTGATGTCATTAGAACGATGGAAACATTACAATGAGCAGAGAACAATATATACGTTGATGTCATTAGAACGATGGAAACATTACAATGAGCAGCAAATGACAAACATATACCTTGACGTCATTAGAATGAGGGAAATATTACAATAAACAGCAAGCAATATGTATGTTGAAGTCATCAGAATGAGGGAAACATTACAATAAGCTGTAAGCAATATGTATGTTGAAGTCATCAGAATGAGGGAAACATTACAATAAGCTATAAGCAATATGTATGTTGAAGTCATCAGAATGAGGGAAACATTACAATAAGCTGTAAGCAATATGTATGTTGAAGTCATCAGAATGAGGGAAACATTACAATAAGCTGTAAGCAATATGTATGTTGAAGTCATCAGAATGAGGGAAACATTACAATAAGCTGTAAGCAATATGTATGTTGAAGTCATCAGAATGATGGAAACATTACAATGAGCAGCAAATGACAAACATATACGTTGACGTGATTAGAATGAGGGAAATATTATAATAAACAGCAAGCAATATGTATGTTGAAGTCATCAGAATGAGGGAAATATTACAATAAGCAGCAAGCAATATGTATGTTGAAGTCATCAGAATGATGGAAACATTACAATAAGCAGCAAGCAATATGTATGTTGAAGTCATCAGAATGAGGGAAATATTACAATAAGCAGCAAGCAATATGTATGTTGAAGTCATCAGAATGATGGAAACATTACAATAAGCAGCAAGCAATATGTATGTTGAAGTCATCAGAATGATGGAAACATTACAATAAGCTGTAAGCAATATGTATGTTGAAGTCATCAGAATGAGGGAAACATTACAATAAGCAGCAAGCAATATGTATGTTGAAGTCATCAGAATGAGGGAAACATTACAATAAGCTGTAAGCAATATGTATGTTGAAGTCATCAGAATGAGGGAAACATTGCAATAAGCAGCAAGCAATATGTATGTTGAAGTCATCAGAATGATGGAAACATTACAATAAGCAGCAAGCAATATGTATGTTGAAGTCATCAGAATGAGGGAAACATTACAATAAGCTGTAAGCAATATGTATGTTGAAGTCATCAGAATGAGGGAAACATTACAATAAGCAGCAAGCAATATGTATGTTGAAGTCATCAGAATGAGGGAAACATTACAATAAGCAGCAAGCAATATGTATGTTGAAGTCATCAGAATGAGGGAAACATTACAATAAGCAGCAAGCAATATGTATGTTGAAGTCATCAGAATGAGGGAAACATTACAATAAGCAGCAAGCAATATGTATGTTGAAGTCATCAGAATGAGGGAAACATTACAATAAGCAGCAAGCAATATGTATGTTGAAGTCATCAGAATGAGGGAAACATTACAATAAGCAGCAAGCAATATGTATGTTGAAGTCATCAGAATGATGGAAACATTACAATAAGCAGCAAGCAATATGTATGTTGAAGTCATCAGAATGAGGGAAACATTACAATAAGCTGTAAGCAATATGTATGTTGAAGTCATCAGAATGAGGGAAACATTACAATAAGCAGCAAGCAATATGTATGTTGAAGTCATCAGAATGAGGGAAACATTACAATAAGCTGTAAGCAATATGTATGTTGAAGTCATCAGAATGAGGGAAACATTACAATAAGCTGTAAGCAATATGTATGTTGAAGTCATCAGAATGAGGGAAATATTACAATAAGCAGCAAGCAATATGTATGTTGAAGTCATCAGAATGAGGGAAACATTACAATAAGCAGCAAGCAATATGTATGTTGAAGTCATCAGAATGAGGGAAACATTACAATAAGCAGCAAGCAATATGTATGTTGAAGTCATCAGAATGAGGGAAACATTACAATAAGCAGCAAGCAATATGTATGTTGAAGTCATCAGAATGATGGAAACATTACAATAAGCAGCAAGCAATATGTATGTTGAAGTCATCAGAATGAGGGAAACATTACAATAAGCAGCAAGCAATATGTATGTTGAAGTCATCAGAATGAGGGAAACATTACAATAAGCAGCAAGCAATATGTATGTTGAAGTCATCAGAATGAGGGAAACATTACAATAAGCAGCAAGCAATATGTATGTTGAAGTCATCAGAATGAGGGAAACATTACCACACTCAACCCCCCACCTCCCCCTCTGCAGCCTGTCTCCGCTCGGAGGGAATCACATGGTTATAATATATAATTGTATATGCTATGCTCTCTATAATTTTCCATTGCTTTTATTCTTGCTTTTATTGCTTTTATTCTTTCTCCCCATTTATAGCCATGCGTGTGTGTGTGTGTGTGTGTGTGTGTGTGTGTGTGTGTGTGTGTGTGTGTGTGTGCGTGCGTGCGGTGTGTGTGCGTGCGTGCGTGCGTGCTTGCGTGTGTGTCTGCTTCAGCGCTTAGATTTGATTTTATCAAGATTTTGCGCTATATAAATATTGTAATTAATTAAATTACAATAAGCAGCAAGCAATATGTATGTTGACGTCATTAGAACGATGGAAATATTACAATGAGCAGCGAACAATATATACGTTGACGTCATTAGAATGATGGAAACATTACAACGTGCAGCGAACAACATATACGTTGACGTCATTAGTACGATGGAAACATTACAATGAGCAGCGAGCAAGACATACGCTGACGTCGTTAGAACGATGGAAACATTACGATGAGCAGAGAACAATATATACCCTGACGTCATTAGAATGATGAAAAAAAAATTACAATGAGCAGCGAACAATACATATACATATGTTGACGTCATCAGAATGATGAAAACATCACAATGACCAGCGAACAGACCAGTTTTTAGAATTGTCAACTCGGACTGAAGTCGAGATATTAGGTCTTGTGTCCATGGCTGTCAAAATAACCAACCAGCCCGCGTATTGAACTCTTGTCAACCATCATTAAAACAGCCAGAATACCTTCAAATACCTATCGTTTATGTTTTGGACTACTCCCTTCAAGGATTGGATTACATTCTGCTTAAATTTAATACATTTTTTCACGGCTGCTCAGTCAAAGGTACACACAAACTTGACAATAAAGCTGCTTGGTCAAACAGCTTCAAGTCTACACAGATACATTTTCTGTACTCACGCACACACACAGGTACACACTGCCTCCCATTAATCGGTATAAAATACGGCTGTAGTCTCCCCTATTTGAAAAGGCGATAGAATCGAACGCTCTGTGTTTGAAGACGTATTTGAAAAAGTTCGTTATTTCGTTTAACCAGTTAAAAAAACAACAACACACAAAACAAAACAAAAACCCCAACTATTTCTGTCTCTATGTCTCTGTCTCATTCTCTGTTGTATATGTTAATTGTGTAAAATATTTCTTAAACCCTAGAATCCAGAAAACTATTCTTCCACATACATGTCCAATTATCAGTAAATTGACTGACTATGCATCTACATCTTTAGGATTCAGCCAGTGGTAACGTTCTCAGAGCTCTCGTTGTTAGCCTACATAAACGAGCTTCAAGACTACTCATATTATCAACATAAACCGGTAATTGTCAGGTTAACATAAAAGCTGGCCTTCGAAACAAACTTTCTCAAAAACCGTTAGCATTTTTAGACCAAAGTATATGGAATTAAACATTTTACCACCAAGCAGACTTTGAAATAATAAAAGAATAGTTATGCACACAATAATGGACATGCTCTAGACAAGCTAACTTATACCTTTCAAATAAATCTCAAACTCGACAGAAGAAAAACAAAATCCCACCCTAAGAACTGACCTCTTTAAGTCCAGTCTTATACATTCAGGAACAAGTCTCTGGAACACACCACCAGAAAACATTGCAAGAACGTTTCAAAATATTTAAGATGTGCTATACAATGCATCTCATGAATTAGGTAGTTCTTCTATTACATATAAAGCAGACCAATTACCAACACATTTGACTAATGATTAAGTTACTTAGCATTGAAATTTTAAAGTCTAATTTTTTTTTCAAAATGATATTGTTTGCATTGTTGATACATTTCGGTCAATTCATCTATAATTTATGTGTACATGTAGTGTAGACCCTCTCTGGGCAAAGGCGGAATGTAAACAAGCACATACATTGCTTATTTCACGCCCTTGCAAATAAAACTTATTTTCACTCTTGTTCTGTCTGTCTGTCTGTCTGCCTCTCTTTGACTTTGCATGCGTTATGGTTACCTGTTTTCATTACAGTTGACATGTTTTAGCCCTCCATTGTTTATACGTAATGCTTCCTTTTTTATTCTTATCATTTGATTCTATGTTTGTAATTACATATAACTTTTTAGTTACAAAACGAAAATGTTTACATTATTGAAGCTATGAACGGTTTCGTGTTATAATGGTTTTGGTTTTCATCGTTACTGGTTGACAAACCTTACATTACGCGTGTCTTTGTCTCTGGTTCCTTTTGGAAAGTACTTGACCAGTTAACATGTGCAAGTCAGTAATTTATCACAATTCATGTCTATGACTTTTTTTTCACCTTGTCTGTGTTACGGTTCATCTGCTTTTAATATGCTTATACTATGTGTGTAGAGTAGCAGGAACTGGCTGTCATACAGATCCAATGGGACCTAGTGCTACTCTCCTTGTGTAAAACCGTGCTTTGAAGTTTGAACACAAACACACACACACACACACACACCTCTCTCTCTCTCTCCCTCACAGACACACACACACACACACACACACACACCACACACACACACACACACACACACACACACACACACACACACAGCTCGTGAGCACAGAGAGAGAGAGAATCTTATGCTCATAAGAATCTTTATTTTTTGCAAGAGAGAAAGCAAATATGATAATGTAATATGAAATTGGAGAAAAAAAAACAGAGAAAAGGCGAAAAAGCCCACGCACACGATGCCACAGCGACAGTAGCTGTTGTAGTTAACATAATAATACATTAACAATGACAACCAGCGACAATGTATTAATAAAGCATTAACAAGATTAACATTATCTCCATTCCATGTTTATATCATTTGCCTTATAAGAACGAAAATCTGAAAATTATCGCTCGGTTGAGACATATGAAGAAATCGCAAACTAAACGCGTACTAGATCTATAAAGTTAAAAAAAAAAGTGGTAGAACTCTAAACACGAAATAAACAAAATGATTAACACAAAGCACTCAAAGACACCAGTATTACCATTCTTAGGAGAAAAATGCAAAACATTTTAGAACAACAAATCCGAATACATTCCTTCACATTATACAGACACACCCACACACACACGCACGCATACATTTAATTATACATGTATGTTCACTTAAATGTAGTGATGGTGAAATTTTCTATGTTACCTCTTATCTCTGGTGGTATGATTTTCGTTTTTTTCTTTGATCTTAAAATTCTCTTGTAGTATTTTACTTCCCTATTTTCTTTTGTTTTTATGTAATGTAGAATGGCAACGGCAATTATTTAAGATGGCTTGTGTGCTAATATCTGTACCATTGGAAAATGAAAATTCAGTTCATTTTCATTTCATTTCATTACATTGCATTTCGTCTCTCTCTCTCTCTGTCTGTCTCTCTCTGTCACCTCAAAACACACACACATCCGCATGTGCACGTGATCTGATGCACATTATGTGTGTGTGTGTGTGCGCAAGCACGTGTGTATATATATATATATATATATATATATATATATACACACGTGTGGTGTGTGTGTGTGAGAGAGAGAGAGGAGAGAGAGAGAGAGAGACAGACAGACAGACAGAGAGAGACAGACAGACAGAGAGAATGATATGCTACAGAATATACAATGCATTATTTTGCGCATTACGAAAAAGGGTTGTGAGCGTACAACCTCGGCAACGTCTTTCCGTTTGACAATAACTCAAATGTGGTGGCCTATAGCGCATTTGTTGTGAGCTTAAAAAGGTGTGATGCACAAGTAATTATCTGCCACAACATACTTCCTGATCATTAACACTTTTCCATTCAGTTACATTCCTCAGGATGCTAGCAGCCAGAGAGTACTAAGAACTTATGACATAAACGGATACCACTGCGCCTCTCTGCTTTTCCTATCCTCTCCCACTACACAGTGCTTACCACACACTAGCATCTCACAGCAGACATTTTGTTTACTTGTCACCCACCCTCCCTTCCTGCCACAGGGTACTAAGCGCGCCTAACCCTAATCAGCATCTTGCAGGCGCGATGGACACCACTAGCCCCGCCTGCTTATTGATTCTGTTGAGTAAAAGTACTTTCCACCAGGCGACTGAGGGCAGAAAAGAAGGGTTGTGAATGAGTGCCAGATAGTAACCAACTAACACCAACATAAAATAATGTTTTTTGCATAAAAACAGCAACAGCCCTGGACTTCATTTCATTTTTTTCTATTAGATATATGGAAAGTAAACACATACTCACGGTATCAACTTCGTGCAACTTAAATATTTCTTCTTTAGGTACCTAACTTCCAAATGCCATTTTCTCAAAACTTACCACCAGAACGATAGTACCTTCTAGCAGGGACCCCTCGATTTTATCGTTAATACATAAAAGAAACAGTACGAAAGAGTCGAAGAGAGTGTACGTGCGTGTTCTTACGTGCATACGTGTATAATATTGCTTTGGAACACATGTGTATTGGCTACACTACAAAAGGCTGTCCCTGGTGTACGCTCACGCGTGTACGCGCAAACACACACACCACACGCACACACACATATGCACACACACACACGCACGCACGCGCGCACACACACACACACACACACACACACACGCGCACGCACGCACGCACACACACACACACACACACACACACACACAGAGCGAGTGAAAACACTGAAGCACACACAGATGGTGACAAAACAATTACAGCCACTACGACATAGAAACAAGGCGTTGAGCGCCCAGTGGTTGCTACATCTTGCCAACAACGTCTGTCTTTGTCTCTCTAAACGTAGGGCGGACAGGGACATACTGTGATTGGGGGCGTGGTGGGAGGAGGGGGGCAGATCTTGAAGGCAATTGCAGTGTCAACAAAATCCACAGTATCAGCAAAATCCATATCCAGTCTTGGCAAAATCCAGACATCTCAGCGATGCTGCAGCCGCCATCAGCAGTTTACTTTGACGCCTTAGCTCCTTGCGCTTTCGGTAGCGAGGCCTCCTCCTCCTCGTCCTCCTCCTCGTCCTCCTCCTCGTCCTCCTCTTCCTCCTCGGACGTTTCCACTAACGAAGCCTCAGCTAGCTTTCCCGACGCCTTTGGCTGAGGTTTCAGCCTGGCTTCCATGATCTTAAAGGGCTGTCGCTGGCACAAGGTCTTGGCCAGCTCGTATCCTTGGGGTATGGTCTCCAGCTGAGCTTTGCACAGATCTGGGAAGATGTCAGGAAAGTAATCCAGCGTCTCATTCGCGTCCATCACCTGCACGGCGACCTTCATCATCATCTGCAGCACCAAGGCGGTGATCTCGTTCACTTTGACACTCTCCAGGGTCTTGTGCAGGGCGTCGAAATAATCTTTCAGCTTGCTGTGCTGACTCGGCGCGTAGACACGACTCTGTTCAGATTCCTCTGTCTTTGCTTCCGATCTTCCTTGTCCTCCGGTTCTTGCCTGGCTGGCATCAGTGTTCTGTTCGTCAGCTGACCCGGTCTGGTCCGTCTCTCTGTCTCTCTCTGCGCTTTGGCCGTGGGTTTTGATGCTCGACTGGCTCTGGCTGTCTAGTACAGCTTTCTCTTGACCCCCCTGGTTTCCTGCGGCAGAATTTGCCGGACTACCCTGTCCTTCCGTAGGGTCTTGTGGATGAGCTGCACCAGAGGCGACATCCTCACTCTCACTTGTGCTGCTCACGCTCTGATGAAGTTGCAGTTCTTGAACCACCCTTTGCACGGCCTTCTCGCCCAAAATTTCATCGTTGTTGATGTCGTCGAAGACACACAGGTGGATGTCACGGATCCGAGGCCTGATGCCGTACTGGTCGTGCAAGATGGGACTGTTCTTGAGTATATCTGTCAGGTTAGTCTCCGCCGTTTTCACTCTATACTTTCTCCTGTGCAACTGGCTTTGAACGTGTCTATAGTAATCTCTTTCGCTGCGGTTTTTGAAGGTCTCTTCACAGATATCACAATAATTCATATTTTCATGTGGCTCTGCATCCCCCTCGGACGTCTTACTCTGTTTCCTCGGACGCATGGTGGTTCAGCTACACGGACAAAATTCAAAGCATAAATAGTCAGAGTCAGCCACATTTTGTTTATTTTTAGAATCTAAAATTGTCTGAACTATGTTAAATGCTGATACATGTATATTATTATCATTATTATTATTATAGCCTCGAGACAGGTAAAAGAGGGTCGTTTCTGTTGCAACTGTACAAGCAGAAAGAGAAATAAACATAAAAGGGTTTTTCTACACGATAAAAAAAAACTGCTTGGTGTATAAAAATAACACACACAACAAAATTGAAAACCTTTGAAGACGACAACGCAAGGAAATTAAAAAGAAAAAGAGAAAAACTGGGGGGTTGGGGAGGGGAGGGGGTGGCCCTGGAGCGCTCCGTCAGGATTTTAGGTCCTTCAAAGGGAAGGTCCTATGCTCCCAAGATCAGGTTCCGTATAGAACTCATCAAACCTGCTGCCAGGGACAGCAAGAGCAGAGAGGCATCCACTCAGTGCGAGCCACCCAAACTTTTCAGTAGCAGAACTCCACAGATTCTAATGTAGAGAAAGCACCCCGGGGCAAGTAACAGAACACTCGGTGAGGGTAAAAGAAAGAAGATGGAAGAAATGTTATGGGAAAAGTATTCTTCAAACTATTCAAACTAAAGAAACAACCTTGTGTGGTTCAATATCTATACTGAGGAGGAGAAAAAAAAAGATTGACCGCCAGGGACTAACTGCCAAGAAAATCGCCAAGAAAAGTATAAGGTGCATTGTACGTCAGCTCCTAAAACTGCGAACCATGCAAAGGGCCCACGAACGGATCATGATGGGAATCACCTGGAAGGACCGAAAAACGGCGGCATGGGTAAGAGGAAAAACGAAGGTCCAAGACACAATAGACACAGCTTGTGAACGAAAGTGGAACTGGGCTGGTCATGTCATTAGATCTGACAACAGATGGACCACCAAAATGACGCACTGGATCCCTTGAAGCCAAAAAAGTAACAGAGGTCACCAGAGAACCAGATGGCGAGACGATGTAGAAAAGTTCGACAAACGATGGACCAGAACAGCAGTTAACTGGCAACGTGGCGTGCGATGAGGAAGGCTTATGTCAAACAACGGACGGAAACAAGCTGAAATGAGATGAGGTGAGGTACATCGTTATAGTCCCAAGAAAGGTATATGTAGGTACATTGTCATAGTCCCAAGAAAGAAAAATGCGGGCTGTCTCCTTCACAATGGCGCTAAAAGACAAACAAATTACAGGCAGACAGTGAAGACCTTTTACACAACGAAATAAACTGTTTACTCTATTGTTGTTTTATTTTTGTTTAAAGCCCAGCCGACTGCGTAGAGCCATATCAGGGCTATAACCATTTCAACACACACACACACACACACACACACACACACACACACACACACACACCACACACACACACACACACACCACACACCACACACACACACACACACACACACACACACACACCTTCAACGAGAAAAAAGGGGAAACAAAATTAAGTACACATATCGATGCATTCGCGCAAATAATCTAAGGAAATGCGCCTGACGTTGACCACTCCGTCCAACTTATCGCACAGGAGATTTCAAAACATACCTGAATACAAATTTAAACATAAGGACTCTAAAACATATATAAAACAGGCCTAAATTACCTAAAATTGCTTCCGCATATCTAATTTCCCTGGAGCCAAAAGTGAACTTAATACATGTACCCAATTATCAATTCTAAGAGAAAGTAGGTAAGACTTTATCGAACACATTCACACATTCAGGTGAATGGACCAGCAAGACAGATAATGATAGACAGAAACGACAGAGAGCAAAGGAACAAGGCAGAAACAGAGTGACAGAAAAGAGAACATTTCTAGCACAGAATTTCCAGAAGGTGGGGATACTATTTGTATCCTACAGAAAGAGTCCCCGGCATCCCGGGGGGTGACGGATGGGATTTGAACCGGCTACTTTCCAGTCGTTACTCCATTGCATTGAGCTGTGAGATAACATGTGTAAAAGATGTCACTATTGCCTACAAATTTTGACTATTTTTAGTTCGGATATCTCTTAACATTTTCCACTTCTATAGTGTTTATGCTTGTGCTTTTTGCTACGTACGAACCAAGTCCAAGATGTTCACGTACCGTTTAAATACATTACAAATTGAATCATTCGAGAAAAAAACCTTCTTACTTGTAATCCTGACGAACTGCTGACAGATTTGAAAAAGCGCCCGATTCAACACACAGTTAGCGTTGTCAAATGAACAGGCTAAAAAGACCGTTCAGTTTTCGTGCGGCGTCTGTCTTTTTCTCTGACGTGGAACCTTTCTGAGTGTTAAGGGAGATACGAGATGCACGTGCAAAACACGTAAATGGCTGGAAGACTTATGGTTCGAGCGGCAGCCTAGGACTTGAGAAATCACGGGTTCAATTCCCAAACTGGACAAGTAATTTTCTTGCCTCTCAAGATTCTCCATCCCTTCCCATCCCCATTTTTTTTCTTTTTAAAAACTGATATGGAATTCATTTAGTCGAAGTCCCAGTACCAGGAAGCCCACGGAAGCAAGAGATGTCAAGTCGCCATGAGGCTACCCACTACAGGATACCCTGCACTGCTGCTGGGCCATTTAGCGCTGAGGTTCAAAAGAGACTATTTTGATCCAACTTATCAAGGACACTATCTACTCACGCCCCCCCCCCCCCCCCAATGACGATATTAAACGCATAGTCTTAGAACCAGACCAGTGAGAGATCCCTTGGTGAGGAGACCACCACGACAGCCCTCCATCAATAGCCCCTATGAACTACTGAGACAAAACACCCCAACTTCAATTCACCTCAGACATGGAAAAAAAAGTAATCGAAAACAAGTGTGACTGCCCGCGTTCAAGCATACAGGAAAAAGATTCAGAACGCGTATCTAATACAACCAGACAAGACAGACGCAAGTTTTCGGACAACTGGCCTTTGTCAAGCGTAGACGTAATATCACAAACGAACAAACATCAAATACAAAAATTAGGAGAAAAAGACTGAAACTTCTCCATCCCTCCCCCCTTTATATGTATATGTATATATATTAATTTTTAAGGATCATCGCACTAAGGGAGGTTACCTGTGTGCTAACCTCTTTTTTCCCTTCCCATTTTCTACGCCACCTTAATGGCCACAGAAGCTGGGGCAGAAATTTTTACATTGTGATGATGAGACTGGAATGAGACTGCGTGACAGGGCTGTACTCTACGCTTACTATCATGATATATCATGGCGTCAACCAGGCCTGATATATACAGACACCTGCGGTGCTGGTGAGAAGATTTGAGCAACACCCTCAATGATGCATCCGTGAAGTGGATGAGACTCGACTGTGTGGTCCCAGTCTTCCCAATGAGCCCATAGCACGCCCAACTTTAGGTAGGAGACGGTTAGAGCTGAAAAATCCCGCAACGATGAGGGGATTCGAACCCACTATCTTCCAGTCGGTAGTCCGTTGCGCTAACCACTACACCACGGCGACTGGTCCCATTTTTTTTTTTCCTTTTTAAAACCGACATGGAATTCATTCACAAAGTCCAGGAATTCATTCACAAAGTCCCAGGGCGAAGCGGCAGGCCTAAATTGAAGGACCCTGCCAGATTACTGTTGACAGATTTTAAGTGGAGCGTATATGGAACTGAGCGAGTGCGCAGAATCCTTACTAAACAAGCTTCCGACTCTTAAACAACCGAAACAGTACGTATTATACGACACGCGTTCACCATTGTACTGGGTAGTTTCAGTTTCAGTTTCTCAAGATGACGTCTCCGGGGCCTTTTGGCTCAGCTGGTAGGGTGCCATGATCATAACGTAGAGGGTGTGAGTTCGATCCTGTACTGGGTAGGAGAAGAACAATGATGCAAACGAAGAAAGGGAGAGTACAAGTTAACAGCAGCGCGTTTCTCTCGTAACACTAGTCAAGAGTTGCTTTCCTTTTACATGACCGTCCGCTTCACTCGTACAAGTAACCTTCCGAAAACTTGAGTTACAAGGGCTGATCTATTTCTGAACATTCATTGTAAATACTTTTAGTTCGTATTGGGACACTTTTTTTTTTCAGAACCTCTACGCTAACAATATGCATAAAATCACAACAGTGCCGTATTTAGTTTAATTATATGACGTGATTGAAATATGACGTAACTAACAGTGCGTCCCCCCCACCACACACACACACACACACACACACACAAAGGATCCCAGCATGGAGATCAGCTCAAAAGAAGCCTTGTGAAAACCCCAGTAACTCGAATATGACCAGGTTTAAATTCAACTGATATTTACATAATCAGCAAAGAAAACAAACAAGACAGTCTTGATGGAGGCAGACAAAAGAGAAGAACTTTGATAAAGAAGATTACGAAAAGACAAGCAATATTCATAGGCCATTTTTTGAGGAAAGGGGAATTAGAGCACCCGGTCACAACAGGAAAGCTGGAGGGAAAGAGAACACCAGGTAGACCCAGGGAGAAAATATTGGACTGACTTGCAGAGTGGCTGAGGACAGAGAGGATGGAAGATGTACAGGCAGCAACAAGGGATAAATGCATATGGAGGACCATGATCGCCAACGCCATGCGGCAGGGCTCATGATGATGATGATGATGACTCACGTAATCAGAGTATCAATTCATTCATGTCACACACTCCACAACAACATTAATCATTTCCCGACAGTACCTACACGATTGGCTTTGTTCAAGATTAGGGAAGGTAAGGCACCAAGGAGTAGGAGATGGGTATCACAAGTCACAAGGCTGGCCCTCGTGTTTTAGTGGTTAACGCAACGTACTACCGACTGGAAGGTTGTGGGTTCGAATCCGCATCACTCTCTTCAAAATAATTGAGGGATTATTCGGCTCTAACGGCTCCTATACGGAGTTGGGTGTGCTGTGGGCTCATTGGGAAGACTGGGACCACACAGTCGAGTCTCATCCACTTCACGGATGCGTCACTGAGGGTGTTGCTCAAATCTTCTGACCAGCACCGCAGGTGTCTGTATTCTCGGATTTGGTTGACGCCAGGATATATCATAATAGTAAGCGTAGAGTACAATCCTGCAACGCAGTCTCAATCCTGGATGGAACTCCATAGCATCATGATTAACATCCTCATCGACATCATCATCATCGTATTGTAAGAAATTTGTCCCAGCTTCTGTGGCCATTAAAGTGGTGTAGAAAATGGGGTAACTCCCCAAAAACAACAACAACAAACCCAACAACAACAACAACAACAAAAAGAAGAAAAGAAAAGAAAAAATGAGCACAATGGTAACCTCCCTGAGTGTGATGATCCTAAAGAAAAAAAAAAAGTTAAGGTCTGTACACTGTTGTTTTTATCCAACGACCTCGATGTTATTGGACAACCTTTCCCTTTTCGTAAATGATGTCAGCAAGGATATATAAATAAAGAAAAGAAAAATTCACTTGGAAAGAAAAGACAATGAGTATAAGTGGATAATATAATAAAGAAATGACCTATGAAAAAATACAAAAAATCTTATAAGTGAATGACCTCAAGAAAATAGAAACACACATTTCTAAAACAAACAAAACAAAACAAAATAAAACAACAAGAACAAAATAAAACAAACAAACAAACAAACAAACAAGCAAACAAACAAACAAACAAAACAAAACAAACAAATACAGTTAAATCTGATAGATGAATGACCTAATGAAAAATTAAACATGAATTTCTCGAATTCACACACACACACACACACACACACACACACACACACACACACACACACACACACACACACACACACACACACACACACACAACACACACACACACACACACATGAATAAAAAAACAAACATGCATACAAATAAAAACAAACAAAATGCAGAACCAAAAACAAAGCCCAAGTCAAATGATTAATCATGAAACAAAGAGAACAATTTTTTTAATACTATGAAAAAGATTGTAATTTTTTTAAAATAAGAAAACAGCAATATTAATGTCACTAAAATATGGAGTATCACGGATATGCTGACGTTTTATGATTCAGAGCGCAGAATGCCGTCTTCAGTATCTATAATAAAAACTAAAACTTTACCAGAAAAAACAAAAACACAAAAAATTTAAGACCTATGATGGGTCTGACATGAAAGGGGATCTTTAAGACCTGAACTGAATTTTGACATTACAGGGGAGCTTTAAGACCTGAACATTGTTTGGACATTAAAGGGTGAGCTTTAAAGACCAAATTGTATTGACATTAAAGGGGATCTTTAAGACCTAGAATTGTTTTTCGACATTACAGGGGAGCTTTTAAGACCGAACTTTATTTCGACATTTCAGGAGACATTTTAAGACCTGAACTGTATTTTGCCGTTACAGGGGAGCTATTAAGACCTGAACTGTATTTCGACATTACAGGGAGCTTTAAGACCTGAACTGTATTCGACATTAAGGGGACTTTAAGACCTGAACTGTTTTGACATTACAGGGGAGCTTTAAGACCTGAACTGTTTGACATTTCAGGGGAGCTTTAAGACCTGAACTTATTTGACATTAAGGGAGCTTTAAGACCTGAACTGTATTTCGACATTACAGGGGAGCTTTAAGACCTGAACTGTATTTTGACATTACAGGAGAGCTTTAAGACCTGAACTGTATTTCGACATCAGGGGAGCTTTAAGACCTGAACTGTATTTCGACATTACAGGGGAGCTTTAAGACCTGAACTGTATTTCGACATTACAGGGGAGCTTTAAGACCTAACTGTATTTCGACATTACAGGGAGCTTTAAGACCTGAACTGTATTTCGACATTACAGGGGAGCTTTAAGACCTGAACTGTATTTCGACATTACAGGGAGCTTTAAGACCTGAACTGTATTTGACATTAAGGGGAGCTTTAAGACCTGAATCGTATTTGACATTGAAGGGAGCTTTAAGACCTGAACTGTATTTGACATTAAGGGGAGCTTTAAGACCTGAACTGTATTTGACATTAAAGGGGATCTTTAAGACCTGACATGTATTTCGACATTACATGGGAGCTTTAAGACCTGAACAGTGTTTGGACATTAAAGGGGAACTTTAAGACCTGAACAGTATTTGACATTAAAGGGAGCTTTAAGATCTGACAGTATTTGACATTATAGGGAGCTTTAAGACCTAACTGTGTCTGACATGAAAGGAGAGCTTTAGATCCTGAACAGTATTTGACATTGAAGGGAGCTTTAAGACCTGAACAGTATTTGACATTAAAGGGAGCTTTAAGACCTGAATGAACCGTATTTCGACATTAAAGGGAGTTTTAAGACCTGAACTGTATTTGACATTAAAGGGAGCTTTAAAACCTGAATGAACCGTATTTCGACATTAAAGGGGAGTTTTAAGACCTGAACGTATTTGACATTAAAGGGGAGTTTTAAGACCTGAACTGTATTTGACATTAAAGGGGAGCTTTAAGACCTGAACTGTATTTGACATTAAAGGGGAGTTTTAAGACCTGAACTGTATTTGACATTAAAGGGGAGTTTAAGACCTGAACTGTATTTGACATTAAAGGGAGTTTTAAGACCTGAACTGTATTTGACATTAAAGGGGAGTTTTAAGACCTGAACTGTATTTGACATTAAAGGGAGCTTTAAGACCTGAACTGTATTTGACATTAAAGGGAGTTTTAAGACCTGAACTGTATTTGACATTAAAGGGGAGCTTTAAGACCTGAACTGTATTTCGACATTAAAGGGGAGTTTAAGACCTGAACTGTGTTTGACATTAAAGGGGAGCTTTAAAACCTGAACTGTGTTTCGACATTAAAGGGGAGTTTTAAGACCTGAACTGTATTTGACATTAAAGGGAGCTTTAAGACCTGAATTGTGTTTGACATTAAAGGGGAGTTTAAGACCTGAACTGTGTTTGACATTAAAGGGGAGCTTTTAAGACCTGAACTGTGTTTGACATTAAAGGGGAGTTTTAAGACCTAAATGTGTTTGACATTAAAGGGGAGTTTTAAGACCTGAACTGTGTTTGACATTAAAGGGAGCTTTAAGACCTGAACTGTGTTTGACATTAAAGGGTGACTATTTGAAAAACACTGAACTGTATTTGACATTAAAGGGGAGTTTTAAGACCTGAACTGTATTTGACATTAAAGGGGAGCTTTAAGACCTGAACTGTAATTGACATTAAAGGGGAGTTTTAAGACCTGAACTGTATTTGACATTAAAGGGGAGTTTTAAGACCTGAACTGTATTTGACATTAAAGGGGAGTTTTAAGACCTGAACTGTATTTGACATTAAAGGGGAGCTTTAAGACCTGAACTGTATTTGACATTAAAGGGGAGCTTTAAGACCTGAACTGTATTTGACATTAAAGGGGAGCTTTAAAACCTGAACTGTGTTCAGTATGTTCCCTGTTATACACGTCCAGATTTTGCTTGACCTCGTCATACTCCATCTACCTGCAGTGCGTGCAAAGAACACCGTGAACGAAGAGCAGCAAGCTGTGACTCTACACCGTGTCAGACTAAAGAAAATAAACAACGGAAAATCATCAGTTTCCCACAGCGAGCTTTCCTGGATGCAGCTGAACTGTGGTGAAGACGATAGAAGTTGGAGTACTCAAACCATATAAAGACCATACAACTTAGTCACAGAAAATTTGCATAACGTCTACTTCTGACGCATCTGCAGCATCGCTTATATAATTGAGTGAAAATGGACAAACTAAGCTGTCACTTTTGTGGTGAACTGATAGGAGACGGAAACAAAGATCTGTATGATCTTCTAATTGATTCCTTAAAGAAACGCGTCTCTGACCAAAAGAGCGGGAAGAGGGCAATGACAAAGACAGCAAGATATCCTGTTAATCTGAGACGCATTCAGGAGCAACATTACCAGAGGCCGGTGACAGAGACAGCAAGATCTGGTGGTGAACAGAAACACGTTAAGGAACAACATTACCAGAGGCCGGTGACAGAGACAGCAAGATCTGGTGGTGAACAGAAACACGTTAAGGAACAACATTACCAGAGGCCGGTGACAGAGACAGCAAGATCTGGTGGTGAACAGAAACACGTTAAAAAGGAACAACATTACCAGAGGCTGGTGACAGAGACAGCAAGATCTGGTGGTGAACAGAAACACGTTAATAAGGAACAACATTACCAGAGGCCGGTGACAGAGACAGCAAGATCTGGTGGTGAACAGAAACACGTTAATAAGGAACAACATTACCAGAGGCCGGTGACAGAGACAGCAAGATGTGGTGTTGAACAGAAACGCGTTAAGGAACAACATTACCAGAGGCCGGTGACAGAGACAGCAAGATGTGGTGTTGAACAGAAACGCGTTAAGGAACAACATTACCAGAGGCCGGTGACAGAGACAGCAAGATGTGGTGTTGAACAGAAACGCGTTAAGGAACAACATTACCAGAGGCCGGTGACAGAGACAGCAAGATGTGGTGTTGAACAGAAACGCGTTATAAGGAACAACATTACCAGAGGCCGGTGACAGAGACAGCAAGATGTGGTGTTGAACAGAAACACGTTAATAAGGAACAACATTACCAGAGGCCGGTGACAGAGACAGCAAGATGTGGTGTTGAACAGAAACGCGTTAAGGAACAACATTACCAGAGGCCGGTGACAGAGACAGCAAGATGTGGTGTTGAACAGAAACGCGTTAAGGAACAACATTACCAGAGGCCGGTGACAGAGACAGCAAGATGTGGTGTTGAACAGAAACGCGTTAAGGAACAACATTACCAGAGGCCGGTGACAGAGACAGCAAGATGTGGTGTTGAACAGAAACGCGTTAAGGAACAACATTACCAGAGGCCGGTGACAGAGACAGCAAGATGTGGTGTTGAACAGAAACGCGTTAAGGAACAACATTACCAGAGGCCGGTGACAGAGACAGCAAGATGTGTTTGAACAGAACGCGTTAAGGAACAACATTACCAGAGGCCGGTGACAGAGACAGCAAGATGTGGTGGTGAACAGAAACACGTTAAGGAACAACATTACCAGAAACGTTCAAAAAATGAAAAGAAGGCACAGGGAAAATTTCAAGAACGCGAAAATCACACAATTGAGCCTTCCACAGGCACATTATCAGAATCAGAGCGAGAAATCTCAGCAACTCATCGTAGTTTTTGCATGTATTTGTTACTACGTATGCACGTCTCACCCGAGACCATTCGCCGTATGATTGAAATAGCACGTTCCCAAGAATGTAAACC
>JAPXFY010000017.1:18021960-18099460 GCA_030674185.1 Monoplex corrugatus | reverse complement strand
TACTGTATTTCTCAGTATTGCTGAATGTTTTTGATCCAAAATAGGCACCGCAATTGCAGTCAGTGAGCAAAGTCTTTCAACGAACTGCTTTAATTCGGAAGATTGGAAAAACATCGGAAGTGAAAGAATATATGTATGTCCTGAATGTTTCAATCTCTTCATTCTTATCTCATATGCAGGATTGAGTTTAACATGTGACGTAACGCGCATGCACTTTTTTCACTGTCAATTTATTTTAGATAACAGCAGACGACAGGCGCAGGCTAGGCCTAACACGAATGCACCTGACATGATGATGAAAGTGGGGGCGCCTTTACTTACTTGTTTTCCATCACGCTTGCTTTGTGAGACAACCAAGCGTTCGGTCAGTATGTTTGTTAACAATTTGACGTTGTAAATTTTAAAAGTATGACCAACCGGTTATTCCGCCTCTGCGGGTTTGCGGCAGAATTGGTTCCATTTGGTTGACCTGGCTTACCGTGACTCGGAAGTAGTGTAAACTTGTGTAGACAGAAAGGGGGGAAGACCCACGCTTATTTTTAAGAACACGTTAGGCCTATTCATGACGTCTGCTTCCCGATCCGGCGATCGAGCTTCTGCAATCGACCATGAGTTGTGTCTGTCAAGTGTTTCTGCCGGTGTTTGTGACAAAAATGCTTTTCCACAGCCATTTCTAGATGGTTTTTAAACTCTTAGCCAAATTTGCGTCAAGAGTGGCAAGTGCTTAAGTTTAGAAGTCACAGTGCCAAGGACAAGGTCAAGATGATAGTGACTAACAGCATTTTTTTCATAAACTTATGACTATTTACTATTTATGATATATTGTTTTCACTGTTGTTCCGTTAGTCTATCATTGTCCTTGTTTCACGTATCAGCTTAATTATTCGCAGTCACCGCGAGAAGTATGAAGTCATGATTTTTTGGTAATATTTGTTTGTATAAAAAGGGAGATTGTTACAATAACTTGAACAGGAGATTGTTAGGATAATCATGACTTGTTTTCTGTTGTACGTGTCTACCATTGTCGCGAATAATAGCTCCAATTTTAGGGCCTATAATATCTAGACTAGATCTACACCCATTACTAAGTTAGATGTAAATTTCTAGATCTGATCGCTCCTATAATATCTAGACTAGATCTACACCCATCACTAAGTTAGATGTAAATTTCTAGATCTGATCGCACCTATATAATATCTAAACTAGATCTACACCCATTAGGCTACTAAGTTAGATGTAAATTTCTAGATCTGATCGCACCTATAATATCTAAACTAGATCTACACCCATTACTAAGTTAGATGTATATTTCTAGATCTCATCGCACTGAGTCCTGACATAAAATAAATATAACATCCGTATAACACATATAACACAGTCTGAAAGTGGCAACAATTTGTGACTGAGGGTCAAAGATCCCAAATCCTTTCCTAAACGAGTAGCTCCAAGTCCAGTTTCTGTGAAAAAGTTTCTGCTACTATTGCAGCCACAACTACAATTGTTTCAGGGAAGATGAAGCAAGTATGGAGAGGAAATGAGCACCATTTTGTTCAAAATGGACTAGAACTCATCCCACTCACACAGTGCCATATGCGCTTCACTCAGAGGTCATCGATTATCTGCTAGACTCTCAGATTTTATCGAACTTTTAAATTTACATAAGGGTAAAAAAAAAAAAAAAAATTAAAAAAACAAACATGATCAAGCTCAGAAAGCCATTGTTTTCTTTATTGCAGACAGCCAGAAATCAAGATTTGCCTGTCAGTGTTGTTTTTAACTTATATAATATTACTGCTGTCTGTACGTATGTAACTGTATGGGTGTGAATTATGGGGGTGTGAAGAACCTGCTTGAGAAATTGCATCATAAATTTTGAGGCATTTGTTGAACTTACTGAGAACTTACTGTGACTGAGATGGTGTATGGTGAAATGGAGTTGTATTCAGTTTCAGTGCTGGTTAATTCCAAAGCGATTGATTTTTGGTGTAGCCTTTTATCATGACAACGCACAGAAATCCTCTGTTAAATTATACAAACTTCTCTTATGATCTCTTGATTCATATGTAAAAGACATACTGTTCAGACTGGATAGGTCATATGCAGAAAATATCGATTAACATGGGTTTCAAGTTTGCTTGGAATCTCGTAGTCAAAGGTTTGGAAACAAATACACATTTTGTAAAAACATTCTACATTGGATAATTACCAGCAAGTCTGGAAGAGAACTTTGGAAACCAGCAGTAAATGCATATTATATATATCAAAATTTCAAAACCGAATTTCGAATAGAGAAATAGATGACACAGTTGCCAGATATTTGTGTTTTTCCTTTGATTAAATTTCAGTGCCGCTGTCATCAGCTTGAGACTGAATTAGGTAGACGGAAAGGGGTAAACATACAAATCCAATATGTAAATTGCGATGTGTTTCACTTTAGTTCGAATTTGTAACTCCCATGATTTTGAACTTTATCCCAAAAATGTCTGTTGGTCAAATCATGTTCTTACCGTCATAACTTCACTTCTTGAAGGGAAAAATAACATTGAAAACAGCAAATTCTCATTTTTCTAGAACACTTGGTATTTTTACATGACATTTCAGATTATTTTCCTGTTGAACGAGGTCCCTTTCTGGTTCTGTTATATGATGACCAAACTGGATTTTCGTTTATTTGCGTTGCTCTTGTCCCAATTGGGTAAAGGCCTGTTAGATAAAATGGTTATATTGTATAATGAGCTTGCGCAAGCCTTTGGAGGAAAGGTCTTGAAATGGGAGAGATTGGAGAGAACTACACACCAAAATGATGGAAAACATTAGGTGGTGTGAACAGAATTTGGTTTGCAGCAGATTGAACTCGAGATCGATATTTGTTAACAGCTAGTCAGAAGAACTAACCAGCAGCATTCATCATGAGGGTGTCCAGAGAATGTTGTAGTCCTGTAATGTATCCTTTTCCTCACGAATTTCACCTTTCCTAACTGTGCTACAATGAGGGAAATCGGTTTATCTGAATTTGTGGGGCTGGACGTTTGTGGCAATGTGGACTGTGGTTTGTTGACTACCACGGGTGGGCTTGTTAACACGTTGACAATCATGATAGTCAGACGCGCTAGGAATGTACCGGCTTAAATGTTCTACTTCTAGAACTTGCCCCACGTAGGGTTTTGTCGTCAACGGGCCTTGGTTGTCAGCTATTGAATTTGCTGCGTCTGGTTGAAATGAAAGCATGTCCAGGTTCATAACAGTGTCGGTGTTGAGTTAGTTTTGTTTTGATTTTTGTTTTTATCGGGTAAAGGTTTGCATTCTTGGGACTGTTTATCCATCTATGATATGTCAGTCATACAGTAAACACACTTAGGTGAGACAGATACGTCCACCATCACCTTCATGCCATCTTCACGATGATTCCATAGGACTGTTTCATTAATGACTGCTAGTCATCTTTCAGTGGATCTTTTCCTTTTTGTTCCTGACTGGAATGTGTTTCTGAAACTATCTGTTTCATTGGTTGATATGTTTTAGTGTTCTTGACTCTGTGTGCGCTTATTTCTTCTTTGTTGTTCTACACAGGATGTCATTGCCCTCTTCTTGTTCTGCTCATCATAACCGTCATGCAATGTATGAGTACCAGCAGGTATAGGAACGTCTGCACATGCAGCTTTAAAAAAAAATTGTTTTCGTCTACTACAGGCCCATCACAGACGTTTTACCCGTTTGATTCAGTTCATCAGCGAATCTGTGAATCCGTTAAAAAGCTCCCGTATTTTTAAAATTGCGCAACATTTTAAACCTTGCGCATTTATGCCATGTTTATTTGGTTTGGGCTTTATGTGTAATGTTTTAATCTTCCCAAGAATGTATGTTGACCAGAGAGAGAGAAAAAAATCTCTCCCCCTTTCCCCTCCCCTTTTACCAACTAGATGGAGGTGCCCAGACACATCAAATCCAGGATCTTCCGGTTGGAAGTCAGACGTTTACCCATTTTACTATAACGCTAGAGAGAGAGAGAGAAACAGAGAGAGAGAGGAGGGGGAAGAGAGAGAGAGAGAGAGAGAGAGAGAGAGAGAGAGAGAGAGTGAGTCAGACAAACACGGCAGGCGTGATAGTCAACCAGGTAAAACATGGGACATTTAATTGGAAGGTTTGGGTTTGATCCTGCCGGCCGGGTACCTCCCAACAGGTGGGACGTGTAACATGTTATTTTCTGATTCCTCAGGGTAGCATGTGCGCAGCAGACCTCTTAGTGCCTGAGCTCTCCACTCCCAGTCCCACCCCCCTCCCATGTGTGTGTACACAGGCAGAGTATGAAAATTGTGGTAAATATCTAGTAAGTCATGTCAGTGCACGGTGGCTTCTGGAAACAAATTCAACCATTCACGTCCATCAAAGACGTGCAGACTGTGCACCAACGTACCGCGTGCGCAGTGTGCGAAAACAACGTGCATACAGGCATCCGACAAAATCAGAACGGTTAACACACACACACCACGCACGCACACACAGCACGCAGCACGCACACACACACACACACACCACACACACACACACACCGCACACCGACACGCACGCGCGCGCCGCGCACACGCACATATATCCACACACACACACACACACACACACGCACATATATCCACACAACATGCGCACAGACACACACACAGACACACCACACACACACACACAACACACACAAACAAAATACAACACACACATATCCACACACAAGACACACACACACACACACATACACAAACACACACGCCCGTGCGCGCACGCACACACAAACACACACACACACAACACACACACACACACACACACACACACACACATATACACACACACTCACAGCAAACAGTTGTATCGTTTGAAAAAAACAACAACAAAGAAACCAAAGCTGGCCAAATACATAAATCCAGTCATCCTGATTACGTGTTACTCGCCTGCCTGTCTGCACAGCTACAGTCTCCGACCTTTTAACTGCATG
This sequence comes from Monoplex corrugatus, assembly GCA_030674185.1. NCBI lineage: Eukaryota > Metazoa > Mollusca > Gastropoda > Littorinimorpha > Ranellidae > Monoplex > Monoplex corrugatus. The sequence goes on along the minus strand of JAPXFY010000017.1, from coordinate 18,094,473 downwards.
CCCACTGCTCAGGTCCAGTTACCTAGGACACGTCAGGAACAATTTGACCGTTAGAGACGTTATACATACATATATGGTGGACTGTCGTGGTCGATAAAGTCTATTTTAGCACCTTATTTGTGTACCCTCATGTGGGATCTCACTTCAGGTCAAAGTCTGATGCACATAGGAGGCTGCATACTGGACACTCAGTGGAACGCTCTGCAGGGTTGGTTGTGGGCTTTATGGCTGCATGTTTTTTCCACTTGGCTGCTTCGTCTTTCATTTTCATAAGCTTCTGTTCCCTTGCAAATAGCTTGCCTCAATTCAGGCCTATTTGTGACCATGATTTCCCATAATACATAAAATATATATATAATATATATATATATATATATATATATATATATTATATATATATATACATACATACATTGTATATATATATGTATGTATGTATGCATGTATATATATATGTATACGCATATATATGTATATCATATATATGTATATGTCATCTATATCTATCTATCTATCTATCTATATACAACAATGTGTGTGTGTGTGTCTGTGTGTGCGAGAGAGAGAGAGAGAGAGAGAGAGAGAGAGAGAGAGAGAGAGAGAGAGAGAGAGAGAGAGGATATTTCTTAAAGGAACTGTGCCAGCTGCACCATGCCACATCATGTATTTCCAAAACGATTTTCTGAGAAAGTATGCTTCTGCGATCACCTATACGTCATACATCATTTTCATGTAGCGTTATTCTCCGAACTGCTTTGTACTCACTGGGCATTACACAGACTTTTTAGATACAGCACGGGAGAACTCATGCCGTCAAGCGAGCTGACTATATTCCGCTATGTTGTTGCACAGAATGTGGGTGTGCCTTATGAGTGTTTTTATGTTTCCAAAAGCCAGCCACTGACATGACTTACAGGACATGTACCTTGTATAGATTAGATATTCTACATGTGTATACGCACGAAGGGAATTTAGACGCTGGCAGGTCCACACATATGCTGACCTGGGAGATTGGGAAAACTATCAATCACGCACCAAGTACGCGGAAGTGTCCAGCGTCAACCCACTTGACTGCGATGCCCGCCAAGGATGCAGAATCTTTTTCTTTATAACGAACCATGTCTGTCAAGGATGCAGAATCCTTTTCTTTATAACAAGCTATGCCTGTCAAGGATGCAGAATCGTTGTCTTTATAACAAGCTATGCCTGTCAAAAGGATGCAGAATCCTTGCCTTTATAACGAACCATGTCTGTCAAGGATGCAGAATCCTTTTCTTTATAACAAGCTATGCCTGTCAAGGCTGCAGAATCCTTTTCTTTATAACGAGCTATGCCTGTCAAGGCTGCAGAATCCTTTTCTTTATAACGAGCTATGCCTGTCAAGGATGCAGAATCGTTGTCTTTATAACAAGCTATGCCTGTCAAAAGGATGCAGAATCCTTTTCTTTATAACAAGCTATGCCTGTCAAGGCTGCAGAATCCTTTTCTTTATAACAAGCTATGCCTGTCAAGGATGCAGAATCGTTGTCTTTATAACAAGCTATGCCTGTCAAAAGGATGCAGAATCCTTTTCTTTATAACGAACCATGTCTGTCAAGGATGCAGAATCCTTTTCTTTATAACGAGCTATGCCTGTCAAGGCTGCAGAATCCTTTTCTTTATAACGAGCTATGCCTGTCAAGGCTGCAGAATCCTTTTCTTTATAACGAGCTATGCCTGTCAAGGCTGCAGAATCGTTGTCTTTATAACAAGCTATGCCTGTCAAGGCTGCAGAATCGTTGTCTTTATAACAAGCTATGCCTGTCAAGGCTGCAGAATCCTTTTCTTTATAACGAGCTATGCCTGTCATGGCTGCAGAATCCTTTTCTTTATAACAAGCTATGCCTGTCAAGGATGCAGAATCCTTTTCTTTATAACAAGCTATGCCTGTCAGGGCTGCAGAATCCTTTTCTTTATAACGAGCTATGCCTGTCAAGGCTGCAGAATCGTTGTCTTTATAACAAGCTATGCCTGTCAAGGCTGCAGAATCGTTGTCTTTATAACAAGCTATGCATGTCAAGGCTGCAGAATCGTTGTCTTTATAACAAGCTATGCCTGTCAAAGCTGCAGAATCGTTGTCTTTATAACAAGCTATGCCTGTCAAGGCTGCAGAATCGTTGTCTTTATAACAAGCTATGCCTGTCAAGGCTGCAGAATCGTTGTCTTTATAACGAGCTATGCCTGTCAAGGCTGCAGAATCGTTGTCTTTATAACAAGCTATGCCTGTCAAGGCTGCAGAATCGTTGTCTTTATAACAAGCTATGCATGTCAAGGCTGCAGAATCGTTGTCTTTATAACAAGCTATGCCTGTCAAGGCTGCAGAATCGTTGTCTTTATAACAAGCTATGCCTGTCAAGGCTGCAGAATCGTTGTCTTTATAACAAGCTATGCCTGTCAAGGCTGCAGAATCGTTGTCTTTATAACGAGCTATGCCTGTCAAGGCTGCAGAATCGTTGTCTTTATAACAAGCTATGCCTGTCAAGGCTGCAGAATCGTTGTCTTTATAACGAGCTATGCCTGTCAAGGCTGCAGAATCGTTGTCTTTATAACGAGCTATGCCTGTCAAGGCTGCAGAATCGTTGTCTTTATAACAAGCTATGCCTGTCAAGGCTGCAGAATCGTTGTCTTTATAACAAGCTATGCCTGTCAAGGCTGCAGAATCGTTGTCTTTATAACAAGCTATGCCTGTCAAGGCTGCAGAATCGTTGTCTTTATAACGAGCTATGCCTGTCAAGGCTGCAGAATCGTTGTCTTTATAACGAGCTATGCCTGTCAAGGCTGCAGAATCGTTGTCTTTATAACAAGCTATGCCTGTCAAGGCTGCAGAATCGTTGTCTTTATAACAAGCTATGCCTGTCAAGGCTGCAGAATCGTTGTCTTTATAACAAGCTATGCCTGTCAAGGCTGCAGAATCGTTGTCTTTATAACAAGCTATGCCTGTCAAGGCTGCAGAATCGTTGTCTTTATAACGAGCTATGCCTGTCAAGGCTGCAGAATCGTTGTCTTTATAACGAGCTATGCCTGTCAAGGCTGCAGAATCGTTGTCTTTATAACGAGCTATACCTGTCAAGGCTGCAGAATCGTTGTCTTTATAACAAGCTATGCCTGTCAAGGCTGCAGAATCGTTGTCTTAATAACAAGCTATGCCTGTCAAGGATGCAGAATCGTTGTCTTTATAACAAGCTATGCCTGTCAAAAGGATGCAGAATCCTTTTCTTTATAACGAACCATGTATGTCAAGGCTGCAAAATCCTTTTCTTTATAACGAGATATGCCTGTCAAGGCTGCAGAATCCTTTTCTTTATAACGAACCATGCCTGTCAAGGATGCAGAATCCTTTTTCCTTTTTAAAAATTTTTTTTTTTATAACAAGCCATGTCTCTCACATGTATATCCATGTACACACATATGTAATACATATTTCGCATAATATGCGACATGCATAATCACACGCGCGCGCGCGCGCACACACACACACACACACACACACACGACAGATTCCTACGCCAAGATGGCGGCTTACTAACTGAACATTTTCAGAGAGGGATCAAGTGGGCTGAAAAATGACACGCTCAAAACGTTGTGTCACAAAAGAGAAAACCAAGACGACCACCAACAGGAAAGGCAACAACAAGACAGAGACACCATCACCTACGAACACTCCAGATGACGACAATCGTCAAAAAAATCAGAGCTCCGCTCCGACAGGTTTACCATCACCAAGTCGGCCATCGGCTCCACAACCACGGTCAGTAGGCCTAACATCATGTGGTTGTCACTGTCAAGAGGCATGTCAAGAGGCGGTCAGAGAAATAGACATTTTAAAATATACTATTCACCAAATGTCAGAACAAATCAGCCGCCTCACAGACACGCTTCTATCTGACAGAAAACAACATCTCGATAATACCAAAATCATACAAGAGCTGCGCGAAGTCAAAAAGTGCACGAAAACTACCACCACAGCGTGCCAGACTGATTCCGCAGTCCACGGTGACTTTTCCACCACATCACCGATGGACAAATTTTCAACATACGCGGAATGCGCAGCTCAACCGCCCAAAGTAGAAGATCAGGCAAACGTTGATCTTGGACGGAGAACTACCATCAAGCGAAAGCATGACGTCTTTACCAAACCAAAACGTGACGTCAAAACTACTGTATCAACTCGTCCCAGATCTAAGTCCAGTGATCTCCCACGTGTCCTCATTATTCATGACTCCGTCTTGAATAAAGTGGAGGGACAGAGATTAGGATCGTCCTACGGTTTCCAGGTGGCGACGAGAAAGATACGTAACATCGAGGACTGTAAACGAGCTATTGAAAAATCTAAAAAAGAGCTGACACCTGAACCTGACTGCGTTCTTTTACACGTCGGTATAACTGATCTAAAAACAAGAGAGCCAAAAGAATGTACTACCAATCTAGACGTCTGTGTAAAATCAATTAACACCCACTTTCCAAAAGCCAAGGTAGTGTTAAGTCAGGTCGCTCCCGTAAGGAACAAGCACCTGAACGTGAAAAGGGAGCTCCATAATGTCCTGACCAAAGAGAAACTCCTCAACGCAGCAAATGTCAACTACATCAGCCACGATAATCTGCAAACACGCAGCTTCACCCAAGTCAGCCAGGACGACGTACATCCCACCTCCAGAGGGGCGAGCGTTCTGGCCAGAAACATAGGGAGGCATGTCCATCAGCTTTTCTGGGAAAAACCGAGGAGGAGATCAACCCATCAACGCCATCAATCAAGACCCGGCTTTCACCCTCAGTTTTTCTTCCCTCCCTGGTCATTTTAGATTCAGCCCATATTCAGTTCCTCTCTGTTCAGTTACTCATATATATTGTTTTACTTAGATACTTGTTTGCTTACTTATGATAAATTTTACATCAACGTTACAGTTATTGATTATCTAATTGTCTAAATGTAGGATATCACTCCAAGCTTATTCAACCGTTCATCATGAAAAAGTGTGTAGTTAGTGACATGAACATTGTTCAGTGGAACGCACGTTCCATTGTTAAAAATATTCCCTATTTGAGTAACTATCTATCTTCTAGAAACATCCAAGTCTTGCTTCTACAATCGTTGAATACCACCAAAACCAACATACCTAAAATATCGGGGTTTTATTATCCACCAGTATATGACTCTATCAGTGACGGTGGCCGAATACAAACAGCTATATATGTTCGTGAAGGACTGAACTACTGCGAAAGATCATCGCCAGTACCAAAATCGTCCTCATCTATTTCTTCATGTGCAATCATTATAAAATGTTCATCATCATTAGTTCTGAATTTGGCCTCTGTTTATCTACCAAGAGGTCCCGATTCTGTGAATACTGAGTGGCTGAAACATTTTCATGACCAATGTGACAAGTGGATAGTTGGTGGTGATTTTAATGCACATGCCCCATTTTGGGACAAGAATTGTAAAAACATAACTAGCAACAGGTTGATTGAAAATATTATAGATTCCAATTTATACTTACTAAACAATGGACGCGTGACCCGTGTCCCTGATATACCAACCCACGGACCCACAGCTATCGACCTTACCTTAATCTCACCATCGCTAGCACCAAATGCCACATGGCAAACAGAGGATGACTTGTTGGGATCAGATCACATCCCCATACTTCTTACCCTTAACCTGATCACTGAGTTTGATGCAATACCACAAGATAGTTTACCCAGGTTTAACTATAAATACGCAGATTGGGCCAGTTTTAAAGCTTTCCTACGAAATACAAGAACAGATCTATCTGAAACAACGACCTTAAACGATATGTACGCAGATTTCTGTAAGTCACTCTTAAGGGCTGCAAAAATTTCAATTCCAGAACTTAAAGCATCAAAAACAGGAAAACATCATGGAAAAGTCTGGTGGAATAAAGATTGTGAAAAGGCAGTCAACGAAAAGAAAGAAAAATACAAACAATATATAGCTAATAGGTCACCTCAAAATCATACGGCAATGAAAAGTGCGAACATAAACTGTAACAGAGTCATAGAACAAGCTAAAGAACAATATTGGACATCTTTTTGTACATATGAAGTAAGTGACCACAAAGATATGCAAAAGATTTGGGAAAAACTGAAAACAATGAAAAATGGGATCAAGTTGCCATCAATTCCAGTAAAGCTAGAAAACAACCCTTTACCTAGCTCACAGGAGAAAGCAGAAGCTTTTGCAGACATGTTTGCTGAGGTCTGTCGAGTAGAAGGACTTCCTGCCTCTAGTAGAAATTATAGGGTACAGGAAGAAAAGACCGACGCATACAAGGATCCTGTCCCAGATAATACGCACTATGTAAATGCACCAATCACGCTCCAAGAATTAAAAGATGCCATTAAATCAATTCCAAATAAAAAGACATCAGTAGGATTTGATGCAATTTCCAATGAGATGTTGAAAAATTTACCAGAAAATTTTTTAATCTTGCTACATAATATGTTTAAAAAATGCTGGAATAGCGGCAAACTGCCCGACTATTGGAAACAATCAATAGTGGTTCCTGTACTAAAAGCAGGTAAATGCAATATTGACTTGAAAAACTATAGGCCAATTGCATTAACATCGCACGTATGTAAACTTATGGAGAAAATAATTCTAAAGAGAATGATGTACTACTGTGAAAAGAACAACATATTACCAGTGAATCAGGCAGGGTTTAGAAAAGGCAGGTCACCAGTGGAACTCCTAACAAAGCTAACCACTAATATCAAACAACAATTTGCCAGACGCCAATGTGTTTTAGCTACATTTTTTGATATAACTAAAGCATACGACCAGGTATGGCACTCCCGATTATTACTCAAATTGAAAAATATTGGGCTAACAGGTCACATTTTTGATTATGTCCAATGCTTCTTAGAAGACCGTGTAATTCAAACGAGGATCGAAAATGTGTATTCTTCAAAACGATTTCTTCAAATGGGTATCCCTCAGGGATCCGTTATTGCTCCCCTTCTCTTCATGATATTATTGCATGACTTACCCAGTAAAATTTCTAAACATGTAACTTTAGCTCAATATGCTGATGATTTATGCATGTGGATGCAGGTAAATATGAAAAGAAAAACTCCTTTGCGCTGTCTTAATTATACGCGTAAATGTTATCAATTAGAACTCGATAAAATAGCACGATATATGGTAGAAAATGGACTGCATCTATCCGTGGAAAAAACAAAGATAGTTTTGTTTAACAGTGGAGCTAACCCAGCAAATGTTCCCACGTTCAAACTGGGAGATACTCTTCTTCAGTATAATGAGTCAATTAAATTCTTAGGGGTTTTCCTTACAGCCAAATTATCTTGGAATCAGCATATTGAATACTTATTAACAAAAGCTCAAAAAAGTTTAAATTTCTTGAAAATAGTTCGCAAACAGATATGGGGACAAGATGCATCAACACTTGTTCATCTCAGTAAATCGCTTATTAGATCTAAATTAACCTATGCCCAAGAAATATTCTTCAGTGCACCAAAACACTTACTCACAAAACTGCAGAGCATAGATTGTAAAGGTTTCAAACTTGCGCTGGGTCTTCCAATGCATGCCTGTTGCCATCGCACATACAATGCAATCAAATTGTTGCCACTTGATGAACAAAGGAAAGTCGCTTCTACTAAATTTCTGTTAAGAAACACTACCATAGAAAATAGCATCAAAACAGAGACAAAAGTAAGATCAGATACTGACTTTCCAAAAAGAGCTAAATCAATATCCTCACAGGTCACGCTTGCAACATTTACAGCTGAAGTTATGAAAGGCTCTGGAATTGATTTAGACACAGGTCCTGTAACTTTAAGACCTTCGTTTTCACCAGTACCCAGTTGGGAACTCCAAAGAGCACGATTTGACATACACCACACTGACTTAAAAAAAGAAGATAATATCAACTTACTGGCAAGTCATGTTAAATGTCATATAGAAGACTTTTATTCCGATCACTTGAAAGTTTACACTGATGGTTCAATAATTGAAAGACAAGCAGGCTCAGCGTTTTTAATACCTGCTCTCAAAATTGAGAAATCTTTCTATATAGGACTTAATAAATCTGTCTTTACTGCAGAACTCTTTGCAATCTTAATGGCTTTGAATTATATGATAAATCTTCCTAGGACAATTCCCCAGATACTTTTTTGCGTTGATTCAAAATCTGTACTTCAAGCTCTTGAATTATCAAAATTACAAACAAGATCTGAAATGATATTGGAAATTACTCACTTGATTAATAGTTTATCCTTAAGAGGCACTGATATTACTTTCTGCTGGATACCATCTCATAGTTCTTTTCATTACAATGATATGGTTGATAGGGCTGCCAAACGGGGGGCAAAGAGCTCACCAGATTCAAAACATATACAACTTTCCCTCTCATTGCATGAGTGTTATACCTTAGTGGACGCCTACGTATGGAAGCAGTTTCAAGATAAACAGAAAAAGTATGAAAAGTGTTACATGAATTTTGAAATTAGCAAAACACCTAAGCGGTTCCCTGCCAGTAGAAGTATACAATCTCTTATGTATAGGTGGAAACTTGATGCTTTCAGAACAAAATACACCAGGAATGTGGTGTGCCTGTGTGGAAAGAAGATTACACATAGTCATATTCTTTCATGCGTTCGAGTAAAACAACATATACCTACGTTATCAAAGAAGACAGTTTCTGACATATTTGCCTTACCATCCTTAACATATGAATTTTTTGTTAGCCTGTCAAAAAGTCCTATAGCGAATTATCTTTAACGTTTACTTCTCATGTTCAGTGTTATGGTTAGCTAAGTTTACTGTTTCAATCGTTATTTATGATAACGTCATTTGTGAATTTTTCTTTCTTGTCTTGTTTTTCTTGTTCATTTCTTTTTCCTGAAAATTAACCATTTCCAAGTGGGTTTTTTTTTTGTTGTTGTTGTTGTTGTTGTTGTCTAAAATCACTTTAGTGAATAGACATTAAATCAAAGACCACCACACACACACACACACACACACACACACACACCACACACACACACACACACCACACTATCACTCAGAGGACACTTGTGACCGACACGCACAATGTAAGTATTTCGGTAATCATGAGTGGACACACTAAAAGAAATTGCTTAACTGTTTTTCTTTTTTTTTCCAGTTTCTCTATCTGCATAGACTTTCGAATATGTGTACCGACTGACGTGTCCTATCGTGACAGAACGGAAGTGTTGTGGCATAAAAAAAATAGGTAATTCTGACTGAGCTGGTTTGTATTTTATGATTAAGCGTATGTGTAGCACGTGTGCCTCAATATTTAAAAATCTGACAGTCAAAATAATTCTGTTGTATCTGCATTGAAGTTTGGTGTTTATAAAGGATTCAAGGCAAAATTCGTGTCAAATGGACTGATGATATGACTTCACCAAGTTTATTATTTTGCTTGAAGTATGAATCTTGGTGAAAACTAAACAATGACCATGTTTGTTTTAAAATGAACTTTAGTAAGGTATACATATATTGCTGGGAAGAAGTATCACTTATTCTTGTTTTTTGTTTTGTTTTGTTTTTTTTGTATTACAGATATTAGCTGATAAGTAAAACAAATGAATCTGATAGTGCATTGCTAAATGGTTAGCTGGGCTATAAACAATATACTATTTCGATTTCAGAGATGACAAACGTCGCCATCAGTGTAGGCGTGCTCATATCAGCTAGTTGAGTACACAGGCCAACGATTAAAGATCGCTGTATGTGTATTGATAAAAACGACCCAAAAAAAAAAAAAAAAAAAAAAATAGCCAATGTTCTTTCCCTGCAGCTGACGTCTCCCCACGAGCAATCCTTGATTTTCAAGCGACCCTCAAACTACATGTAATGGCTATCAAACTGATCCTTTTAAAACTAACGGTTATCAAATTAATTCGTTCTGTTGAGAACACTCCAGCCACCGGCGAGCATTTAGAGTCACAGATCCTGAACCCTGGCCCTTTTACTGCTTGAAGATTCCAGCCTCAAACCATGCAGACAGCTCTACGGCCACATTGTCCACGCACTTGCTGTCTTAGTGACCAAAGGTGACAGATGGCAGCCACCTTCTGTCATATCAACAAGCAGCTACCCAAGTACAGGGATACCAGGGTAATGAACGATAGCGCTAAAAATGGGTCCGCTTTTCTGCATCTCAGAAGGACAAACACTAGACCATGTTCAGTGTGTGAACTGGACTTCCAATGTTCACATGGTGGGGGAGGGGGGGGGGAGAACGACGGTCAGCTCTGCGTGAACTCCACGCAACATATACCTTTGGACTCTGTTAATTACAAACATCATTTGTCAATGTATCAAATCACCAGCTGCAGATTACCACATCACCATTGAATGTCCCAACAGTAAACAAAGTGTAGTCTTCACGACTGAGTATTCACTACAAGTACGCAGACTGGCAAAGCCACATGTGAGACTGGCAAAGCCACATGTGAGACTGGCAAAGCCACATGTGTATTGCTTAAAAAATGCTAAAATTTGAAAACATCACTGATCTTTAATAAATAATCATTTGCAAAGTATGTTCCGTGGGCATTCTCGTTGTAGAGCTGTTTACTTAATTTTTTTTTACTCAATAAGCGTTGATTTCATATTGGTCACAATTTTTTTTTCCGGAGTGATTCTTGCCAGATGCTCAGAATTCCTGACAAATATGATTGGCACTACCAGCATGCAAATTCTTGGGTAAACAGATCTGCTGCCATATCCCGCCAGATCTTAATCACCACAAATGGATGACAAATACAGTCGTTACAGAAAATAGATATGTAGATTTAATACAAAACACATCACCAGGCATATACACACGCGCTCATGCATACCACACTAAGACAGCGTCATGCGTTTTTTCAGTAGTTTAATATTACCATGGAATATTATTGTGTGCTATACAAACTAAAATGAGAGACCATGTAACAATAAGACATCACCAGCCGGCATCACTCGTAATGGACTCGAGTGTAGGACCCTGTGTTTCGGGTCACCAGCTTTCAGCAATCAAAATAGACTCCTGTGAAAAATGCTGTAAGATATGACCAGCCTGGACTATTTCTAATTAATAAGCTTTCGTGATTACACAACAAATTCTGCTCTTTTACCATGGTTACCATCATAACCCTGTAACTAAGTTTAATACTGGCCTTATCTTAAACAACTTGTTTCAAAACAGGGCAACGGAAATGAATTCGTTAACGTAAATTCACAAATATTTAATCGTGAGAACCAACAGTTTCCCTCCTCAGCTGTCAGACGAATAACTTATCTTCCCTATAGGACAATGGCTCATTAAACACACTTTGAAACAAGGCGTACGGAAGGCGTCTTACTTATTCAGGCAGAGTTAGGTATTCAGGTAGTGTTAGCTGTTCAGGTAGTGTTAGCAATTCAGGTATAACTCAGTCCACAGGGCATAGCAGGGGGCTGGCTGACTTCTTCATCGACTGTGTACAAGGGATCATCATCATCATCATCATCATCATCATCATCATCATGTGCCCTGCCGCATGGCGTTGGCGATCATGGCCTCCATATGTATCTATCCCTTGTTGCCGCAAGCACATCTTCCACCCTCTCTGTCCTCATTCACCCTGCAAGTTCGTCCAGTATTTTCTCCTTGGGTCTACCCGGCGCTCTCTTTCCCTCCAGCTTTCCTGTTGTGACCAGGTGCTCTAATTCCTCATAAAATGGCCTATAAATGTTGCCTGTCTTTTCCTAATCTTCCTTATCAATGATCTTCTTGTGTCTGCCGCCATCAAGACTGTCTCGTTTCTCATTTGTGTGTTGTTTTTTTTTGCTGTCCATGGAACTCTCAACATTCTTCTTTGTTCTGGCTTTGCGTGTTGACTGTCCACGCCTCACAACCGTATAACATTATCGGTTCTATATAACATTCAAGAACTCTCTTCCTGATGCTACTTGACAAGGGCTAGCGGAGTTTTTCATTCACTGTGTACAGGCACAGTTTTTCTCTTCAAATACAGTGTGACCTCTAACCTTTGGTGCATAGAATGTCCTGACCACATTGGGTATCGAGTGACACAGATTCGTGAAAGAAACCGTTGTAGAGAAGGTCCTTAATAGAGTCACCATCTTTGTAAATAAGCGCATAGTCTCAGTATGGCTTTCGTGGTGGAAGAGGCGTAAGTACTATGGTGTTTGCCATAAGCCAGCTGCTGAAGAAATGTCACCAACAAAACTAGCTCAATATGGTATTGGCAGATCTGACCAAAGCTAAAAACGCTGTTAATTTTCGTGTATGAAATAACCCGTTCGTGCATGTGCCTGATGGAATTGCATAGTCAAACTAATAGACAAAAATAGCTCACTAACTCACTCACTCACTCACTAAATCGTAACGTACAACACAGTCGCTTCAAGTTATTAAAACCCTCGTTGGAAATTGAGCGAACTGAACAGTGCAACTTTCGTTCAGTTACTCGATTCACAATTTTGATATTCTTTACTGATACCCAGTAAACACGCTGAGTTGCATTTATTCATATATTTATATACATATGCAATACCACTCCCCATCTCCCCCTACTCTGCAGTCGCAAACACGTCTGCTTCCCGGCATGACGTCAGTTTGGCATGAGAAGGTGAAAACCCATTGTCAACCTTCCTATAATTATTTGCAGAGACAGCTAACAGAGAAGGCTTGAGCTCACAACCAGCTCCTATACAGTCTATTGTGGGGCATGACGAGTTTGTCCTTCGTTAGCTTCTCTGTTCGATAATTTCATCTCGCAGATGTAGCTTCAACGAAGAAGAGTAGTCGTGTTTTGAACTGCATTGCTTGCTCACTGTTGAAGAAATATATATATATATATATATATATAATATAAAGAATGAGAGAAAAAAAAAGGGGGGAGGGGGACGTATTCAAGTGCATCAATTTGACAGTTTTCAACAGCCTATTTCGGCCAGTTCAACAGAAAATGTACTACAGTTCTTTTGCTTTTAGTGTTGTTTTTTTTTCTTCTTACAAGTAAGTACAAATTTTGAATTAACAGAATCAACATTGACCTGGAAAATAATGCTGTGTGTCGTTCTGTGTGTCTTTCTATTAATTTTACGGTAATGTTTGTAGGGTGTAGGACTAACCAACATTTGTTTAAAACAATAAGGTATTACAAACCTGTCAGCATTTTATTTCTTTACAGTCGTTTTCATAATGCTCTTGACTAAACTGGTGAGTATTATGCTCTTGAGTAAACTGGTGAATATTTCTGTAGCGCCCAGTGTAAGTGTGGCCGTTAATCTGTGAAAGTGTGGAGTGCTGAAAATGTCGAAATATAACTGAGGAATCGTAAGCCATCGTTCTTTTGAAGTAATCAAATGATACTTCTTTACTTGTTACACTATACCCAACCAGTTTCAGTTTCACTTTCAGTCTACTCACAATGGCGTTTCCACGTCCGGAAAATTCTGTAGGCACTAAGTCTGTAGATGTCACGTGATTGAAAAGGGTGTAAAAAAAAAAGATCACGATATATCCTAAATAAGCCTAGTGCGATGATAGACCAGAACACGCGCTGGCAAGGCCTTGAGGCTCTACGTGACTTGCTGATTCTATATGTTATTGTTATGAGGGAGGAGAGAGAGGGGAAGAGAGGGAGAGAGAGAGAGAGAGAGAGAGAGAGAGAGAGAAATCACTTGAACACACCAGGAAAAAAAAAAAAGAAAAGGAGAGAGAAATCTTTTGTCAGGAAAACTTTTAAAAAAACCAACAACAATAAACAAATACATTTTATAGATAGATAAATAAATAAATAAATAAATAAATAAATAAATAAATAAATAAGTAAAAATAAAAATAAAAGCTGATTCCGACTGTATCGTTTAATTAATGATAAAAGTCTACCTACGCGTTGGCAAAGCCTTGACAGACCGCTTACTGTAAGCGCTGTTTGCTTTTCATTAAAATACACCTTCGTCCATCAATCACGCATGCCTCAAACTGTCTACCCTTCATCTGTGCACTTCACAACGTTGTGTCACATCAATCCATGCTGTACCATACCTCATCATACCACACCACGCTAAACCACACCATGTGAACATTTTTTTTATCACCTTTTGCCTTTCTTGCGAAATGTAAAGCGCTGGTGAGCATGTTTTTATATGGAATATGCGCTATACAAATAAACATTATTATTATTATTATTATTATATCACAGCACTTTGCACCGCACCAACCACGCCGCATCACCTCACGACAACACACAATCCTATAGCATATCACAGCACACTGCATCACATCACACCATTCTGCTCCATGCCATACACGTCACAGCACACCACATCAGACGACACCACATTACACCACACTGCTCCTCGTCACACCATATTACAGCACACAACACCACACCACACTGCTGTATACCATACTACAATACATCACACGACACCACATGATACCACACCACACTGCAGCACAAACACCACATCACACTGCTGTACACCACGTCACACCACACTGCTGTACACCACATCACACCACACTGCTGTACTACACATCACACACACTACAGCAATAACCACATCCACACACTGCTGTACAACACACATCACACACACTGCTGTACACCACATCACACCACACTCTGTACACCAATCACACACACCCACACATAACACCACATCACACCACACTGCTGTACACCACATTACACCACACTGCAGCACACAAACCACATCACACCACACCACAGCACATAACACACAATCACATACTGCTACACCACACTACACCGCAGTACACATACACCACATCACACCACACTGCAGCACACACACCACATCACACCACACTGCCTACACCACACCAAACTAGAGCTACACACTACACACCATATGCTGTACACCACACACATTACAGCACACAACACCACATCACTACCACATTGCTGTACACACCCACAACACAGCACATACAACACCACATCTACACACACACGCAGCAGACAACGCCACATCACACCACACTCGCTCTACACCACACCAGACTACAGCACAACAACACCAACATCACACCATACTGCTGTACACTACCCATATTACAGCTCACAACACCACATCATACCACATTGCTGTACACCCCACCACACTGCAGCACAACACATCACACACACACTGCTCTACACCACACCACATCACAGCACACAAACCACATCACACACCATACTGCTGTACATCACATCCACACCACTCACAGCACAACCACCACATACAGCACACAACATCTCATCAGACCACAACTGCTCTACATACACTACATTACAGCACACAACACCCCATCAGACCACACTGCTCTACATCACACTACATTACAGCAACACACAACCACCTCATCTAGACCACACTGCTCTATATCACATACATTACAGCACACAACAGCTCATCAGACCACACTGCTCTACATCACACTACATTACAGTACACACAACCTCATCAGACCACACTGCTCTACATCACACTACATTACAGCACACAACACCACATCACATGCTCTACTAATACATTACATTACAGTACATAACATCATCATCAGACACACTGCTCTACATCACATTACATTAAGCACACAACACCACATCAGACCACACTGCTCTACATACATACATTACATAGCACACAACACCTCATCAGACCACACTGCTCTACATCACACTACATTACAGCACACAACACCTCATCAGACCACACTGCTTACATCACACTCACATCACAGCACACAACACACATCACAACCATACTGCTGTACATTCACATACATTACAGCACACAACACCTCATCAGACCAACTGCTCTACATCACATTACATTACAGCACACAACACCACATTACACATCAACACACTGCTCTATCATCACATTACATTAAGCACACAACACCACATCAGACCACAACTGCTCTACATCACATTACATTAAGCACACAACACCTCATCAGACCACACTGCTCTACATCACACTACATTACAGCACACAACACCCATCAATCCACACTGCTCTACATCACATACATTACAGCACACAACACCACACCACATCTGCTCTACATCTACATCTACATTACAGCACACAACACACATCAGACACATCAACTGCTCTACATTACATTATGTACGTACACAACATCACATCACACACTGCTCTACATTACATTACATTACAGCACACAACACACACACACACTGCTCTACATTACATTACATTACAGCACACACCACATCACACTGCCTAATACATTACATTACAGCACACAACACCACATCACACTGCTCTACATTACATTACATTACAGCACACAACACCACAACACACTGCTCTACATCACATTACATTACAGCACACAACACCACATCACACTGCTCTACATTACATTACATTACAGCACACAACACCACATCATACTGCTCTACATCACACTACATTACAGTACATAACATCACATCAGACCACACTGCTCTACATCACATTATAGCACACAACATCAGACCACACTGCTCTACATTACATTACATTAGAGCACACAACACATCAGACCACACTGCTGTTCATCACACCACATCACAGCACACAACACCACATCACACCATACTGCTGTACATTACATTACATTAGAGCACACAATACCTCATCAGACCACAACTGCTCTACATCACATTATGTTACAGCACACAACACCACACCACACCACACTGCTCTACATCACATTACATTAGAGCACACAACACCACATCAGACCACAACTGCTCTACATCACATTACATTACAGCACACAACACCTCATCAGACCACACTGCTCTACATCACATTATGTTACAGCACACAACACCACATCACACCACACTGCTCTACATCACATTACATTAGAGCACACAACACCACATCAGACCACAACTGCTCTACATCACATTACATTAGAGCACACAACACCTCATCAGACCACACTGCTCTACATCACACTACATTACAGCACACAACACCTCATCAGACCACAACTGCTCTACATCACACTACATTAGAGCACACAACACCTCATCAGACCACAACTGCTCTACATCACACTACATTACAGCACACAACACCTCATCAGACCACACTGCTCTACATCACACTACATTACAGCACACAACACCTCATCTGACCACAACTGCTCTACATCACACTACATTACAGCACACTACACCTCATCAGATCACACTGCTCATAACTACATTACACAACACACATACCAGCTCCATCACACATCACACATCAGTACAACACACTGCTCTACATCACACCATATACAGCACACAAAACACCTCATCAGACCACACTGCTCTACATCACACTACATTACAGCACACAACACCACATCACACTGCTCTACATTACATTACATTACATTACAGCACACAAACACCATATCACACTGCTCTACATCACACTACATTACAGCACACAACACCACATCAGACCACACTGCTCTACATCACATTATAGCACACAACACATCAGACCACACTGCTCTACATTACATTACATTAGAGCACACAACACATCACTGCACGTGAACTCTAACCTGCCTTTTGTAAATGGACCACACATTCCTTTCTCGCCGCAACCTGACTTGACCCTTGACCCTTGATCTTTGACCCCTCAAGCAGCTTCAACACTCGCTCCTCTCCATAATGCTGCTACACGCGTGATCAGTTGTTAGCTGAAAACACCGGTACAGGCGCCCGCCTCGACTCTGCTCTTTCTGCGCACTTGAAGTCCCTTGGAATAGGCTGCCACCTGCCTAGGACGCGATCCAGCCGTGGGGGGAGAAGGAAGTGCCGCATGATCGGCGTCGTCTGTGGCACCGCCCATGCCGCCCCTGTTTCTGCAGAGAGAGGACCCGGTCTGCCGACTGCTACATCAGACGACTTTTACCACCCACGTCGTCACGGCACCGACCTCTCCAATCTCATAACCATCCCCCTGCAGGCTTCTGCTGCCCTCCCTGATCAGCTGTCAGTGGGGGTTTTCAACGCCCATTCGGTCGACTGCCAAACAGCGCGACGCTCAGCCATCTCTGATTTCATCGTGGAGCACGACTTGGACATCATGATGCTAACGGAAACGTGGCTCCGCCCCGGTGACGATGCCAAGTGCCAGGACTTGACACCGCCCGGCTACACCATGCTCTCCTTTCCCAGGACTCTCACCTCCTCTGTGCGACGTGGTGGAGGCATCGGCTTTATCCTAAAGGACTGCCTTGCCAAACACTGCACTGCCTCAACTGACTTCCCTTTTCCTCATCTGTCATTTGAAGTCGCCCAAGTCAATCTGACAAAAATCGATCCTCGTTATGTATTTTGTTGAAAATGTGTTCTCCCCTCCCATTTCACCACTTTACTCCTCCTTTTCAAATTTGTGAAGCGCTTTGAGTCCATAGAAAGCGCTATAAAAATCTCCATACTTACTTACTTACATCAGACCACACTGCTGTTCATCACACCACATCACAGCACACAACACCACATCACACCATACTGCTGTACTTTACATTACATTACATTAGAGCACACAACACCTCATCAGACCACACTGCTCTACATCACACTATGTTACAGTACACAACACCTCATCAGACCACACTGCTCTACATCACACTATGTTACAGCACACAACACCTCATCAGACCACACTGCTCTACATCACACTATGTTACAGTACACAACACCTCATCAGACCACAACTGCTCTACATCACATTATGTTACAGTACACAACACCACATCACACCACACTGCTCTACATCACATTATGTTACAGTACACAACACCTCATCAGACCACAACTGCTCTACATCACATTATGTTACAGTACACAACACTCATGAGACCACACTCCCCTACACAACATCACACCACACTGCTCTTCATCATACCACATTACATTATACCACACTGCTCTCCACCACATCACCACAACACTCAATCAACACCACATCACACTGCTCAACACCACACCACACCACACCACATCACACAACATCACATCACACTACACTGCTCTACATCACATTAGATTACCACAGCAACAGCACCACATTACACCACAACTGCTCCCCACCACACCACACTACACTACAGCACTCAACATCACATCACATCACACTACAGCACACCACATCACCACAGCACCACATCACACTACACTACTCCACAGCACACAACATTGCACCACGCCACACTACACGACATCACATCAAAGTCCTTCGCACCATGCCACACCACAGATCACCACACAGTAGGTACCACATTAAACTGCATCACACCACACTGCTGCACCTCACACCAAATCACACTACACACAGCGATCGCGCTAGATTTTTTCCCAGCCGGTACTAGCTACGGCAATTATAACATGTCAAAAATACAACCGGTACAGACAAAAAAAAATCAGTAGGCTTGTTCTATCAATTTTAATTGCCCTTCCTATAACAGCGCAACAGTCCCAGGCTATGGTTTTTGTCACGCAGCAAGTGCCTTTTGATCCGCCGCACGCACGAGAGGAAAGGGGACTAGGCCTACGGGAAGGAGGGAGGCTGGGGAAAGGGGGGAGGATGGGGATGGAATGGGCACTAGCCGCGCTAATAGAAAGGGAGAAGGAGGGGAACAAACTGGTAGACTACCGGAAACCGGTTGAGTGATTCATGTCACTATGCGGAACATGGGACTAGGCCGGGAGAAAAAAGGTCAATGAAGCAACCGGTAATATGAATTTTTTTTCGGTTTTGTGTAAGGACAGGTTAAATCACAGTCGGTATTCAGTGTTTTGAATCGGTAAAATACGGACTGTAGTCGGTTACCGCGGTTGCTGACACATCACACCACACTGCTCCACACAACAGTTCATCACATGGCACCACATCACACCGTCCCACCCAACACCATCCCAGATCACACCACATCGCACTAAAGCACCACATCATTGCACCGCACCAAACCTACCACACTGCATCACACCACACCGCACCACACCACACCATATCTAGACAACACCACACCATCTGACCCCACCTGACATCACATTCCAACTGCACCACACCACTCCGCACAAAACAGCATCACACAGCACAACATGACTACACAACATCAGGTCCCACCACACTATACCACACTGTATCAGACCACGCCACATCACACCACATTGCACCTCGCCACAGTGCACCACATCAAAACCACATTATACCACATCATATTAAACTGCACCACACTACGGGTGTGCATGGGTAATGCGCTTGAGTCTGGAGGATGAGCGACTATAACACCTGGACTGGAATCTCTGTGCCAGAATGCCTGTGATCAGATTGACCATTGTCAGAATGATATTGGCCAACATGTCCATCATTCTACTACACTATGCTACTGGCACACATCACTACACACAGTGAGTGCCTCATGTCAACACAGCACACTTCATGTCACCATACCGTGTCACACCGCACTGCTCTACACTACGCCCCACCACACAGCATCATATCATTCCAAATCATCACATTACATTGCACATCACACACCATAACGTGACTAATCTGTCTGTGTGTGAATGTGTGTGTTTATGAGGGAAAAAGACTGAAATTCATTTAAGGATGCATTTACACTTTTAAAATTTTTTTTTTTTTTTACAGTTTCTGGTATCTGTTTTTGGTGTTACTGTTTATTATTTGTTACTGTTACTTGTCAGTGGCCTACAGACTGGAAGCTCCAAGAATTTGTCATGTTACATAAGAGTGGAAATGTCAAAGACTGCAACAATTATAGAACAATTGCACTGATCAGTCATGCCAGTAAAATACTGCTGATAATAATTTTAAACAGGTTAAAGCCAAAAGTAGAGGAAGAGCTATCCGACTGTCAGGCAGGCTATAGGAAAAACAGGGGAACAATAGATATGCTGTTTGTACTCCAGATATTGATAGAAAAGATTAGAAACACAGACCAAGAGATGTTCATCGTTTTCATTGACTACAGCAAAGCATTTGATAGCGTGATTCACCAAAGTCTTTTCCACTTCATGATCAAAATGGGTTTTCCAAGACATCTGGTTTCCCTCATAGCTTCATTATATAATGATCAAAAAGCAACAATCAGATGGAATAATCAAAACTGCAAATTTTTTAACATCACTAAAGGGGTAAGGCAAGGTTGCATCCTGTCTCCACATCTCTTCAGCATATACACTGAACATATCATGAGAGAAGCAGACATAGAAGACATGGGAGTAAATATTGGTGGTAGAAACCTGTCAAATTTACGCTACGCAGATGACACAGGATTACTGGCAGACAACATTACAGGCTCTAGGAGGATCCTGTACAGGGTAGACCGGGTTGGAAAGGCAGCTGGGCTGGACTTAAATTCAAAGAAGACAAAGGTTATGCATGTTGCAGGCAAATATAACACTAGACAGGACCAGATCATGCTAAACCAAGTCCCTCTAGAAAATGTCAAGGACTTTAGATATTTAGGTTCAGTCAAGACACACGATGGAACATGCTCAAAAGACATAAAGATGAGAATTGGAATGGCCAAGAACAGTATGGTTCAATTGAACAATATTTGGAAAGACCACAGCATAACAGCAGACCTTAAGATAAAACTCTTAAAATGTCTTGTCTGGCCAGTGATGTTATACGGCTGCGAGGCATGGACAATGAAGAAAGAGGATGAAAGACGAGTGGAAGCAGCAGAGCTGTGGTTTTACCGAAGACTGCTGAGGGTCAAATGGACGGATAGGCGCTCAAATGAAAGCATACTGAATGAGTTGGGTACTACACGCAAGCTTCTAGTACTCATACAACGGAGGAAACTGAAATATGTTGGACACGCAATCCGTAATGAGAGAACAGACTTGATGTCCACTGTCCTCCAAGGTAAAGTGGAAGGAAAGAGAAACAGAGGACGGCCACCTGCATCACTTGCTAGAAACATCACAAACATCAGTGGCAAGAAACTCCAGGAGGTGGTCAGACTTAGCCAAGATCGAGAGTGCTGGAGGCAACTTGTGAGGACATCATGTGCAGCGGCCAACACTGTTCCCGGTGACGCCGACAGGTGAGACAGGTGAGGTTTATTATTATTCTTGGTTAGCTGTATTTTAAAATGTTGGGTGAAGAATTGGACGGAATGGTCAACGCCAGAGGCATATCCTCAGATCTCAGATTATGTGCGCGGATGAATTGATACGTACACTTTAATTTTCTTTTCCAGGTCTTTTTTCTTTGACTCCCACACCCTGTCAGCATCTTGCATAGTCGACCATGCTGGCAAAGCAAAAACTTACCATTTGATTCTTTCACCCTATCACACCACACTGCTCCACACAACAGTTCATCACATGACACCACACCACACCGTCCCACCCAACACCATCCCACATCACACCATATCGCACTAAAGCACCACATCATTGCACCGCACCAAACCTACCACACTGCATCACACCACACCGCACCACACCACACCAAATCTAGACAACACCACACCATCTGACCCCACCTGACATCACATACCAACTGCACCACACCACTCCGCACAAAACAGCATCACACAGCACAACATGACTACACAACATCAGGTCCCACCACACTATACCACACTGTATCAGACCACGCCACATCACATCACATTGCACCTCGCCACAGTGCACCACATCAAGACCACATTACACCACATCATATTAAACTGCACCACACTACGGGTGTGCATGGCTTGGGTAAAGCGCTTGAGTCTGGAGGATAAGCGACTAGAACACTTGGACTGGAATCTCTGTGCCAGAATGCCTGTGATCAGAATGACCATTGTCAGAATGATATTGGCCAACATGTCCATCATTCTACTACACTATGCTACTGGCACACATCACTACACACAGTGAGTGCCTCATGTCAACACAGCACACTTCATGTCACCATACCATGTCACACCGCACTGCTCTACACTACGCCCCACCACACAGCATCATATCATTCCAAATCATCACATTACATTGCACATTACACACCATAACGTGACTAATCTGTCTGTGTGTGAATGTGTGTGTTTATGAGGGAAAAAGACTGAAATTCATTTAAAGATGCATTTACACTTTTTTTTTCTTTTTTACAGTTTCTGGTATCTGTTTTTGGTGTTACTATTTATTATTATTCTTGGTTAGCTGTATTTTAAAATGTGTGAAGAATTGGACGGAATGGTCAACGCCAGAGGCATATCCTCAGATTATGTGCGTGGATGAATTGATACCTACACTTTAATTTTCTTTTCCAGGTCTTTTTTCTTTGACTCCCACACCCTGTCCACCAGCATCTTGCATAGTCGACCATGCTGGCAAAGCAAAAACTTACCATTTGATTCTTTCACCCTATCACACCACACTGCTCCACACAACAGTTCATCACATGACACCACACCACACCGTCCCACCCAACACCATCCCACATCACACCATATCGCACTAAAGCACCACATCATTGCACCGCACCAAACCTACCACACTGCATCACACCACACCGCACAACACCACACCAAATCTAGACAACACCACACTGTCTGACCCCACCTGACATCACATACCAACTGCACCACACCACTCCGCACAAAACAGCATCACACAGCACAACATGACTACACAACATCAGGTCCCACCACACTATACCACACTGTATCAGACCACGCCACATCACACCACATTGCACCTCGCCACAGTGCACCACATCAAAACCACATTACACCACATCATATTAAACTGCACCACACTACGGGTGTGCATGGCCTGGGTAATGCGCTTGAGTCTGGAGGATGAGCGACTAGAACACTTGGACTGGAATCTCTGTGCCAGAATGCCTGTGATCAGAATGACCATTGTCAGAATGATATTGGCCAACATGTCCATCATTCTACTACACTATGCTACTGGCACACATCACTACACACAGTGAGTGCCTCATGTCAACACAGCACACTTCATGTCACCATACCGTGTCACACCGCACTGCTCTACACTACGCCCCACCACACAGCATCATATCATTCCAAATCATCACCACATTACATTTCACATCACACACCATAACGTGACTGATCTCTGTGTGTGTGTGAATGTGTGTGTTTGTGAGGGAAAAAGACTGAAATTCATTTAAGGATGCATTTACACTTTTTTTTTTTTTTTTTACAGTTTCTGGTATCTGTTTTTGGTGTTACTGTTTATTATTATTCTTGGTTGGCTGTATTTTAAAATGTGTGAAGAATTGGACGGAATGGTCAACGCCGGAGGCATATCCTCAGATTATGTGCGTGGATGAATTGATACCTACACTTTAATTTTCTTTTCCAGGTCTTTTTTCTTTGACTCCCACACCCTGTCCACCAGCATCTTGCATTGTCAACCATGCTGGCAAAGCAAAAACTTAACATTTGATTCTTTCACCCTATCCACCAGCTTCCTGCAGGAATGTATGTATAAAATTATATGGTTCCTTGTGTTGTCATTGAGTGAAATTGAAATCATATCCCTTGGTATGTAAAGTGCACAGTGTAAATTACAAGAAGCATGCTTTTGATATGGACAAAGGAAAATGCAGAACAAATGAAAATATCATTATTGTTATTATTGGAGAATGACTATGAATGACTGAGAAAATGGGTTTGGTAACGACAGAACTTGATGTGCGTGAAAGCAACAGCAGTTTCAATACACTTTCGTCATTTTTCTCGTTAAATAAAGGTTTTAAGAAATTGGGTCGCGAGATGAGATGAGACGCATTTCTGTGATGTGGTCACTTTCGATTCTTCCGGATTGACCTGTTGACTCACGCGTATTGACAGTTTATCGGGAAACCCCCGTGCATACAGATAATTTTAGAAGACCATCTCCTACAGACGTTGCTCGGTTTCAGCGCAAAGCGCAGGGATGGGAATAAACAGTGTCTAGTGTATCGATCACTGAGCTTGAGCAGGCAGGTAATGATGTTACGGTTGATTGTATTCCTTCATCAGTTTTAGTGGGTTTTTTGTTGTTGTAAGTCTACCTTCATCACTCCTTGATAACAGAAAATTGATTGTTTGTGAATATGTTAAGGGACTGGGCCGTCTGTTCGTTGTCTGCTGGCGTGAATTCTCTCCTCGTTCGACGTCAACAGGGTTAGGTGGACAGCAGCTATGAATGTAGCCTTGTTGTTGTTGTTGTTTTCCTTTTTCTTTTCTTGTCTTTTTATTTTTTTCCCCAGGTCTTGCCAGCTACCATCAGCTAGATGCTCAGATGAGTTGTAGTCAGCCATGTTTACCGTGAAGTATTTTGTGCATCTGCCTGACCATTGTTTCGTCTCAGGCGTGGCTGGTGGGTTGCGGTGTGTGTGAAAATTTCTGTCTGACTATGTACAGGTAAACTTTACAACTGATGGGATGTGTTTTGTGTGTGTGTGTGTGTGTGTGTGTGTGTGTACTCGCTCGCGCGGTCGCACTTTCTTTACATTGATTCTTTATGTGCCCACTTTTAGTTTTATTTTGTAATATATAATATCTCCTTGTCATGAAGTTTGTTTCTCTTTGTCACAACTGTGTGTCTCTCATATTTCGTACTACTGCCCCTTCTCATTTCCACCTGGCTGACAGGTGATTGATGAGTAAGAAAACAGATGTTGTATTTTGAGATGACTCCCACGTAACTGCAGTGCCTAAGAAAGATTTAGTTGTGTAAATACTGTCTCTTTGCTGTACGATCCTTAGTCATTAGCGAGAACAAGGTTAGCTTGATTTTTTTTTTTTTCGAGTGAGAACATCAAAAGTAATGTGGTCTTTGTTTATATTGATTGATTGATTGGTTGGTAGGTTGACTGGTTGGTTGGTTAACACATAAATAATAAAAAAAGTGTTTAATCATTCATTTCATTTGTTTTCTTTTTCTTTCTTTATATACCTGTATCTGTATGTCTGTCTGTCTATCTATCTATCTATCTATCTATCTGTCTATCTATATATCTATCTATCTATCTATATATCTATCTATCTATCTATCTATCTATCTATCTATCTATCTATCTATTTCTTTCTTTCTTTCTTTCTTTATTCATTACCCAGTGTGCGATACAAACATTCAGTCAAAACACTGAACACAGCTTTGTTGCCCTTGCTTGACTCAGAATGTCATGAAAGGACTTTAAATCAACATAACAGTAAACATAAGATAATACTCTGCTATATCAATACCTTCTCATTTAAAAACAAACAACTAACACCCTTCTTCCCCCATCCCAGATAAAAAAACCCAACCCCAGCAACTTAATATTCTTATGAGCTTCAAGTCTTGCTTTGTGGGAGCCAATTTTTGATTTGTTTTGTGACTCATCCTTCTATGCAATAACTGTGTTAATTTGGGGAGTAAGCAGGTGGGGATAAAGTGTGTATGTGCTATAACTGCAATTGATGTAGTTTATTATGTTCTTTCTATATGGTGTGTTTGTTGTTAGTGTTTCTTTCTTTTTTCTTTCTTTCTTTGTTTCTTTGTTTCTTTCTTTCTTTCTTTCTTTCTGCTCAGTTTGGAGATTGAGAGATGTGCAGTTTATTGATTTAATCAGCTAGCGAGGAATTAATTAAGCTGAAGAGTTAAAACTTGTTTCCTTTGTAAATATCATCATTAAAAAAAATATAGCAGTACGACATCATCAGATACCAGCAAGAAAATTATCGGTGGATTTTGAGTTTTCATGCAAGTTATGTGCAATGTTAAGTGTTCATGCTAGATGGGATATATTTATGAATAATGACCCATCATTGAGGAACATGAAATTCTCATTTGACAGCAATATAAAGGAAAAGGCAAACCAAACCAAACCAAACCAAACCAAAAAGCAAAACAAACAAACAAAAAACAGACCACACACACACACACACACACACACAGAGAGAGAGAGAGAGAGAGAGAGAGAGAGAGAGAGAGAGAGAGAGAGCACCCAACTCCCTCTTCACCCCCACCTTTCTTTACAAAACAATTTAAAACAAAACAAAACAAAACAATATGAAAAGAAGATAGAAAGACTTAAAGCAAAATCCCGCCACCAATAACGGCAATAAAATCTGCATATTGTACCGTATCTGGCTCTGAAAAAAAAAAAGCGAAAAAAAAAAAAAAAAAAAAAGATAGAACACAGTATATATTCGGAAGAAAACCATGATTGTTGGCAAATGACACAACAGTGTGGATGCCGGGGGCTCTTTCAGTATAAATAGTATTCCCGCTTTCTGGCAATTCTGTGCTAGAAATTTCATCTTTTCTGTCACGCATTTTGCTTCTGCCCTTGTTTTTTGTTTTGTGTTGTTGTTGTTGTTGTTGTTTTGGGGTGGGGTGGGGGGTTGTGTCATTTATTCCTATCATTTTCGGCCTTGCTGGTCCATTCACCTGCATGTGTTCAATATGGTCTTACATACTTTCTTTTAGGACTGAGAATTGGCTACATGTATTAAGTTCATTTTTGGCTCTATGGAAATGTGATTTGCAGAAGCAGTTTTAGGTAATTCAGACCCGTTTTTAGGTATGTTTTAGTGCCTTATGTTTTGATTTTTATTCAGGTTTGTTTTTCTAAATCCACTGTGTGATAAATTGGACGGATTGGTCAACGCCAGGGGCATATCCCAAGATTATGTGAGCAAATGCATTGATGTGTGTACTTATTTCCCTGTTGAAGTATTGTGT
Organism: Monoplex corrugatus; assembly: GCA_030674185.1. NCBI lineage: Eukaryota > Metazoa > Mollusca > Gastropoda > Littorinimorpha > Ranellidae > Monoplex > Monoplex corrugatus. The sequence goes on along the minus strand of JAPXFY010000017.1, from coordinate 18,066,675 downwards.
GTGTTTTGAACTGATTATAGCCCTGATATGGCTCTATGCAGGGCTTTCAACAAAAATAACAATTACAACAGTGGAATCAGCTGTTGTCTGTCTCAGTACTTTAACTTAATAATATAGACGTTATGGTGAAACAATCTAGCAGAAATCCCTAGGACTCCATGTAGTTTTTTGTCTATCTTGTTTGTTTGTTTATTTATTGTTGTGTTAACTGATAGATTAATTTATCCATTTGATTTACTTTATTTATTTCATGTATTCATTTCAGTTTATTGTACTTATTTGCTTTTTATATATTTCTATTTGTGTGTTCACAACCGACTCTGTATTCGCTTTACGCGTGTGCCTATTTATTCTTTTGCGTCACATTAATCTGATTTGATGACAACATTATTGTTGTACTCGTCAGCAGGCAATCGCTTCTTGTCTGACAGTTGCAATCCGTGTCCTGTGTGTGGTAGTGCCAACGTAGAAGCCGTTATTCCTGGTATTTGGCATTCAGTGGTTCCCGTTCTTTCTAAAACTAAAGATACAGAGAAATCGGTAATAGAACTTTGTCTGCTTTGTCTGTCCATACATATAGATAATGTAATGCATTATGTAGAGTAAGTAGAATTATGATACATAGATAATGTAATGCATTATGTAGAGTAAGTAGAATTATGAATCTAATAAAAATGTAATGCATTATGTAAACTAAGTAGAATTGTGAATTTAATAGTGTAGTGGCATTATGTAAGTTGAATTATGAATGTGATAACTAACATCAGTTCATTGAGTGATGATTGATGTTATTATTGACACAGCAAAAAATAATTTATGACAGAATGCAATTTGCGCATAAACTGCCCTCTGGAGGACAAAAAATCAAGTTGTGACATAACGATTATTGTGGATATAATTTTTTCCATAGGCCTAATGTTCTGTGTGAATATTCATTTTAAAACAAAACTGGCAAACTGATTCGTATTTCACACGAACTTAGCAAAGCCATGTAACGCCAGAAGTTTTGACGTGATCATCAACTCTAAAGCGAAACAAATGAATAACCCAGCAGTTCTCAATGAGGACAAAATAATTAACAACGATTTCTCGGAAAATTGCCTTACTATGGATTCTGCCGGGCTGTTTCGTTACATATAGGTAGGTCTGTACTCACACGCCACTCCGAACATAACATATTATGTATACCGGATTATTTTGACAAGAGTATATTGACAAGAGTATACTTACCACGCACTCAGAATGGTCTTGGCTGGTACATTTTCTCAGAAAATCGTTTCAGAAAATCAGTACCGGTACTGGATGCCGCTGGCACAGTGCCTTTAGGGAATACCCACACTTGTTTTCTTTGGTGCCATGTTTCAGGATGTCTTCCATGTTGCAAGACAAGATCCAGGATTCAAGGTTCTGTCTTACGCGTCTTCTCTATATCAGCGAGGAGATTTGGTTTCCAGACATGTGGAATCATATCGTGTTACACACACACACGCTCACACACACACACCACACACACACACACACACACGCACACGCACACGCACACACACGCACACGCACACGCACACACACACACACACACACACACACACACACACACACACACGCGCGCGCACACACGCACATTCTCTCTCTCTCTTTGTCTCTCTCTCATAACCAGTCAAAAGACATAAAAGTTAAAACTTTTCTTTTCGTGTTATTTACATCATTAGGTCCCTTTCGGTGTTTTATTTCATGAACATTGTGAACTTAGAAGATAACTAATTCATACATTAGGCTAGTATTATATTTTCCACTTTACACGCCAGTAACATCTTCGTTTTATATCTTCTGTTTCATCAGTTCAGTTCTGGTGATGTGTTTTTTCTTAATGTTGTTGTCATTACGATAATAGTTAAATTAATCTTGCAGTAATTAGTCGTCGTGTTTGACATATGGATTTGAATAACTAATAAAAATGTATCAATGCATGAATAAATGAAAAGAAAAATTAGCAAAAACACATCAGTCAATCAATCGATCAATCAATCAATCAATCAGTCTATCAATCAATCAGTTTTGTTAGTGCTGTTGTCGGTACGACATGAGTTAATCTGTTGATGAATAAACATATTTGTGGAATTTAAATTATGAATTTGGATAAATGAACAAATGAATAGATAAATAAATGAATACATGAATAAATAAACGAATAAATCAGTAAATAAATAAATGAATGAATAAATAAATAAATAAATAAATAAATAATCATTTAAACAAAATAAAGAATCAAATAGCTGGATAGATAAATAAATAATAAATAAATAAATAAATAAATAAATAAATAAATAAATAAATAAGAGCACCAGAAAGACAGCAACATACATAATGTCAGAAATCTCTTTTTGTTCACATTAACTTCTTCCTTGTCCTCACGTTTTATTTCGCTGTCACTTTGACAGAAATGGGAATCGTAAATGAAATTATTTGTGACTCTTGTTTGGAAACAAAGGACAGTGCTGATCAAATGCTTTGGAAATGTTTGCAAGTCAAAATATTGTGGTGAAGGATCGATTGCTGAAATCAAAATCTGCAAAATTCACATTATTTGAAAACATAATCTTATTTGGAAATCTTTTCAGGAAGAATATGTGTTTATAAATGCAAACTAGAAACGGCCAAACTCTACGGAAATCGCTTCTTTACCACAGAATACCACATAGAAGAATGTAGCATAAAATTAACGTGAAACTTGCCCGCTGCCGAATCTCCCTTTGATTTCAGACAAAGTTTAATGTTATCTCTTGTTTACTCATGATGTGCAGTTTGATTGTTTTCTCATTACTTTAATTAACCGTACATATCTCTTACCTTTCTTTGGATATTGATGACAGTCCATACACGTATCTTACTCCGTTGTAAAACAGGTCCAGCGTCACCATCCTTGAGTAACAGTGTTTTGAAGTTTTAAAAGTTTAAGATGCATGATTGTCTTGCATGTATGTTGAATTTGAATTTTTTTTTTATACAACTGATCTTCTGTCTAACAGTACTGGCAGGGCAAGGGCAAGGGCAAGGGCAAGGGTCTGATGTGTTCTAGGTCACTCAACAGGGCAGCAGATGTGTGCTCACAGTGGTCCACTGGTTGTGGCCTGTTCAGGTGAGCACACACGTGATCGTGATGACTTGCTATGTGTAACTGGTCCGGCTTCTTTGTAAACAGTGATGCTGTGTTTTGTGTGTTCGGACGTCCTCTCTTCAGCTCCTTGACCGATAAACTTTCGTTTGCCTGTCTCGTCGTCTCTGCGTGTATAGTGGATAGGGTTCAACTGTGTGTGTGTGTGTGTGTGTGTGTGTGTGTGTGTGTGTGTGTGTGTGTGTGTGTGTGTGTGTGTGTGTGTTTGGATGAGGTTCAACTGTGAGTGTGTGTGTGTGTGTTGTCTCTGTGTGTATAGTGGATGAGGTTCAATTCTGTGTGTGTGTGTGTGTGTGTGTGTATATGTCTTGTCGTCTATGTGTGTATAGTGGATCAGATTCCGCTCTCTCTCTCTCTCTCCCCCCCCCCCCCAGTCTTTTTTTTTTTTACATGTACATTGATTTTGCCCAAATTATGAGGTCGGTGTTGGGACAGAATTTACCTTGAATAAAATATATGAAAATAAAAAAAATAAAAAAAAAGTGGGGGGGGGGGGGGGGGGGGAACAGAGGGTAAGGATTTGTGGTTCACAATCCTGCAAGTTTTATTCAGTTCGTGAAAGTAACTTATGCAGAATATTAATTATTCAGAAGGATTTATCGGCCATTTATAGATAGGTTTTGACCAAGATTTTGGATAGGTTTTGACCAAAGTTTGGGTCACATACGATATCCAGTCTTATTCGTGGTCCCAAATCCATAAGTTTCAAATAAACAATTCTATATTTGGACTGTTAATGTGAAACTGTGAGAAAATGGTATAATTTGTATTTATATGTCGACTACTTTTTAATCATTCAAGTCAAATTTTAGTCGTATGTTCAATGATGTTAGGCTGATTGCAGAAAACTCCCCCCCCCCCCCCCCCCCCCCCCCCAAGATTGCAGAAAACTCCCCCCCCCCCCCCCCCACTGATATCAGTTGATGATTTCTAAATACAATTCGCACAAGCGTGTCGCAGAGTGAATCCAATCCCTTCCCCTCTGAACTGGAAAAACTGCTCATTTGGCTAACTTTTTTTCCCCATTGGTTGAAGAAATATAGAAACATATTCGGGAAAAGTACTAACATCCTGTGGAGGACCTAAACAGAAAGCGCTCTGCGAGATATTGTGGAACGATACCCAGCCAGGTCTTGTGGACTGTAACCAGCCATCAGCAATCTTTCCTTTTTTTTGGTAATTTTTTTTGTAATTTTAGGATAATCGCACTCAGGGAGGTTACGGTACCTTTGTGCTCACCTTTTTTTTCGTCCCATTTTCTACATCACCTTAATAGCCACATAAGCTGGCACAAATTTTATAATGCCATGATGATGATGTTGATGAGGATGATAATCATGATGCTATGGAGATCCATCCGGGAATGAGACTGCATGACAGGGCTGTGCTCTGCGCTTACTGTCGTAATATATCCTGGCCTCAACCAGGCCCGAGAGATACAGATACCTGCGGTGCTGGTGAGAAGATTTGAGCAAACCCTCAATGACGCATTCCTGAAGTGGATGAGATTCGACTGTGTGTTCCCAGTCTTCCCAATGAGACCACAGCACGCTCAACTCTGGCTAAGAGCCGGTTAGAGCCGAAAAATCCCACAATGATTTTTGAAGGGATTGATGGGGATTCGAACCCACAACCTTCCAGTGGGTATTCCGTTGCACTAACCACTACATCACGGCCAGTTTTTTTTTTTTTTTTTTTTCCCCCCTTCGTAGTCACCTTCAAAAGTTTCGTTTCGTTTTGCGTTTCAGACCAGACAGTCTGTTCTGTCAAGTAGGAGATCTGTTTCGTCTGTTTGTTTGTTCTAACCTTGGCAAGGGAGATTACCCTTCTCTCCCTGTCTTGGGGCTATAGTCTGTAGTGGCCACCGATATCTACACTTGGTTTACTTGGCAGTTGGTCCCAAGTAGTCGTCTTCTGTTTTTACGATCATTACAATGGCAGTTTGACATTATGTCCCAGGTAGTCATCCTATTTTTACAATCATTACAATGGCTGTTTGACATTGTTGTAGGGCCATTGGCATTGTTGTTGAGCCAGCCAATTCTGCATGGTAAGATTTGCGCTATATAAATATTGTAATTATTATGTATGCATGTGCGTACGTATGTATGTATACGCTTAGATTTATGTATGTATGTATGTATGCATGTATACGCTCAGCTTAGATTTATATATGTAAGTATGTAAGCATGTATGTATGCATGTATACGCTCATATGTATGTAGGTATGTATGCATGTATACGCTCAGCGCTTAGATTTGATTTTATCAAGATTTTGCGCTATATAAATAAAATATATTATTATTTTATTATTAAGGTTGAAGGATAAGTAGGCTATAATCTTGAAGGGCGTCTACGTAGCCTACTACTTGACTTTATCAACAAGATTAACGAGAAGTGACGAGGCTGAGTAAGGAAGTCATACCACTGTCGGTAGTAGCCTACTTCTCCGTTGCATTGGCAAAGGTTGAGATGCTCCATAACTATTCGACCAAGGTTGCATCCTGAGACAGACGGCGGTATGATGCACCTATCTATCTGTCTCTGTCTGTCTATCTATCTATTTATCTGTTTATCTATCTATCTATCTATCTATCTATCTATCTATCTTATCTATCTATCTGTCTGTGCCTATCAGTCTATATTTATGTCTACCTGTCTGTCTGTCTGTCTATCTATTTATCTGTTTATCTATCTATCTATCTATCTATCTATCTATCTGTCTGTCTGTGCCTATCAGTCTATATTTATGTCTGTCTGTCTGTCGATCTATCTGTCTATGTATCTATATTTATTGCACAAGGTCGACGTATTGGGGGTGACTTGCTGTCCCTGGAGAGGTGAGTGCAACGCATTGCACGTAGAAAAACAACAACAACAACAACAACAAAAAACCACACCTAAATTATAAAAGTACACACAGATAACAGAACGAATGCGGTTTTGGTCTAGGCTTGAAGGCTGCATGGCTAGGATGTGGCCACTTGGGGAAGGGAGGTATTCCATCCTTTGTGACTGCAGGAAAACAAAAATCATGGCTACTTCATTTGCTAATGGAAAATACACGTTATCATAGCTCAGGGGAAGTAAAGGGGGGGGGGGGGGAGAGAGAGGGGTGAAGTTGTTATGAAATAATATGGACACACACACTCGCACACAAATCTCTCTTTCCTCTATCTCTCTCTCTTACCCCCCCCCCCCCCTCCCCACCCCCGGTAGTGACCACCGCAGGAAATCGGGGAATTCCCGATATGAGGTAAACTGACCACTGATAAACAAGGAGTCCGGCTGTTCATGGCAAAAGGCACACCGTCATCTGACTTGTGTTATTCAATTCTCTCTCTAGTGATGTAACGTAAGGTTGTCGGACTTTCTCCTTTCAATTGGACACTGGTTCGGTTCTCGGAATGGGTAATTTTTAACGATCGCTGTGAAACGAAATGATCCGCATGCCAGATCTACCCCAGGACTTTTTTTTTCTTCTGCTTTATCTTCTGCATCGTTTTAATGACGTCTGTCCCGCGTTGCTCATTTATACAGATCTACGTAAAATACGTCACATTTTGGTAATCGCTGCCATCTGGAACATGCGGCACAGAGATTCATCAGCCTCATGACAAAGACAAGCTCGCAGATCTAGTAAAGAAAAAAAGAAGTGTAGATTCTATACTTCTGCACACACAGTCAATGGCTGGAAAAAAAATTCAAACTCAAAATTAACCCAAGACTAACATGTACTCACAATGGATGTCAACAGTACACACATAGAGCGAAAAGCATTCACCTGATTTCGACTCAGCGCTGTAAACCAAACGAGCTGAATATTAAAAGCCAGCAGCAATTTAAATCAAGTAGGCTACATGTATAGGCCAACAACACAAAGGCGGGATCTTCTTTCTGTCCGATTACTATAGGTACACTGGATCATGTAGTCTCTGGAGTAGTTTTGGTACACTACACTGTTTGACTGTTAATGCCTGAACGAGGCAAACAGGAATAAAAGTTAATAAATAATGAAAACAGCAACAACAACAACAACAGAACAATATTAGTGAGAGACTTTCATCCTTTCGTAGATAGCACTGGAGGTCTGTGCCACAGAGAAATGGTAGCCTACATGTTACATGCTCATGTTTTCTTGTCTATATAGCCAGTCCTGCTGCATTGTTATAAACTCATTGCAGCTGCTGGCAAGACCAGAATTTCTATATATCGCAGTGAAGTTATCAGAAATAGTCAAATGTATGCCAGACATAGTCAAATGTACGCCAGGTGCGAGTCTCATGAGGCAGATTTTAGTTCACATGGATTTTACTTAATTGGCGCTGTACGAATTTGTAATAATTGTCATGTACAGACAGCGTGACTTTTATCTTGCGTGGATACATCTTTGTCCCTTTGGTCTGGTTTATCTTGCATGGATACATCTTTGTCCCTTTGGTCTGGTTCTTGTCTGGTTCGTTCCTGCGAATGCCTTTGTGATTTATTGTAGGTTTTAATTAAATCCTTATCGTTTAAGGCCAATCTAAAGGAAACGCGCTACACGCCTTCTGTTGCCACAGTTGGCAAAAGAAAACGTGCGAGTGTCAAATAATGGACACATCTCGACATGTCTGGCCTGCTTGCTTGCTGCACACAGAACCACGGATGTAAGATCTGGTTCGCTGCATCCTGTCTGTTCCTTTAGTGATCACTCTGGTTTTGAGAGTTGGTGATCAAGATGATGAACATCCCACGCTCATCATGAATGTTCTGGAGCTTGTAAGGTGTATGAACCGTTCCTTCCTGCTGGTTCTTGAGTAGTGTCTTCAATGAAGTAAAAACGCAACATAAAAGTAAGGCAAGGCAGAGACAACTAGGACTCCAGGAAGGTCAATAGGCTGAAGAAGAGGGAAGAAACAGGAAGCTGCAGAATGAAGGACGAATCGTTAATTCATCCCTCACTCACTCAGAGTTGAGCACTCATAGTGTCTTGCTTTGAGAGAGGCATATTAATAATTTTTCGTATGGAAAACATCTTGTGAGGTTGGGGCATGTATGTCATATACATGGATTTTACCACATCTACCCGGTGGGGAATCTCCAGTTATCGTGCACACGTCGCACTTGCACGCCCGCCAACACACACACGCGCACACACACACACACATGACATAAACATAAAAAGGTCCGGGGTTGATCTGACGTATAGCCATTTCTAAATCGTCACACATAGTGACGATCCGGAGCAAAGGATGGCGCTGAAGGAACACTGGTCAAAGCGGTTAATCACTGAATTCTATTTATAACGTCTTTGCTGGTCGGTCATTTACAACGTCTGTGATACGATGGGCCAATGGGATATGGGATATCACTAAGAGAATCGACAACCAGCATCTAGATCTACACAAAGTTGACTTTAAATTAAGTAAGTTTTCATATTTTTTGACATGTTTAGAAATTATAGATTCAAGGGTCCACCGTCTGCTGTTGTGTCTGCGCAATTCACAAGATGCGGTTGTGTGATGAAAATACTTTGTGAGTTTCTAAACGAAGGAATGCGTTGGGGTTTCGAGTACGTTAATTTAAAGATGGAGTCATTGTGCTCTCTTGAACAATTCCACGCTGCACCCAGATCTGGTGCAGTTAACTGGCAAATCTGGGTGCAGTTAACTGGCAGGGAGGTACCCGTAAAGTCGACAGCCCATTGCGTCGACAGCTCATTGCGATATTAGCTCTTCCACTATCACCAGCGAATGTGACTGTGACTGGTTGCATGAATTTAATGAAAGTGCAGGACCAGGTAATATCACCAAATCATCAAGTGAGTGTGATTTTTCTTGTTAGTAGTTTTTTAGTACTTCGTAGTAAAATCCTATTTGGGGTGTTGAAATCCTATTTGGGATGTGCCTGAATCCTATTTCAGCTTTTAACGGGTAGGCAGGTCTGTATTATTTAAGTGTATTGGCATTGTTTTTTTGCGAAATGAGAATATTTCCGACATTTTTTTTATTTCTCGGAGATCATTAGAATGAATGTTCAGCCGTTGATGTAGGCATGTTTTATCATGACGATTTGGGCATAGAATAGATCAATATTAAATTAAGAAAAAAATTGAATCTTAATTAAGCACTTACATTTATATCTCTGTCCTTGTTCTATTTCCATTTTTGAAAAGGTGGATTTTGTCCTCCAATTGTAAATTCTTATTTGTGCTATGTTCACTTTTGGAATGCTGAATGGTGACAAACGTCCTTCATTATTGACCACATCCTCTACACAACATCCTGTATCTATGCTTAGACTACATCCTCTAAACTACATCCTGTATCTATAGCCAGACTGCATCCTCTAAACTACATCCTGTATCTATACCCTGACTATATCCTCTAAACTACATCCTGTATATCCAGACTACATCCTCTACACAGTATCCTGTATCTATACCCAGACTACATCCTCTACACATCCTGTCCACGCAACGAGCTGTCCACGCAACGAGAACGAGCTGTCCACGCAACGAGCTGTCCACGCAACGAGCTGTCCACGCAATGAGCTGTCGACGCAATGAGCTGTCGACGCAATGACATGGACCCAACTGGCAAACTACTTGAGCCTGTGCAAAGCCCTATGCTGTATGCACTGGTAAAATCTTGAAATGGGAAAGATGCCGGGGAGGGATGGACCTACGAAACACTCTGCTTACAACACCCGAACAGGCCATTTTCAGTGTTGCAGGCTTGTATTGAACAGGGTATATCAGATCTTGAGTCCATGGCTCTATCAAATGAATGTGTTAGGCCTACTTAACGGCCATGTGGCATGTAACGGTAGGCCTCGATGTGTTCTGAACGGGTTTCAGATGTGTTTGTTAAGGGCATGATCATTTTGTGTTGTTGTTGTTGTTAAGCTGGGTCAGAGTCTGTCTTACATTACTAGTCATAATGTTTTGGTTGTTAGGCTCAAATAGCTTGAGCCAGGTTGGAGTCAGTCTTATTGAACATTATCAGCCACAGTTTCTTGGTCGCTAGTGCTAGATCTCTATATGCTGAGCCGGGTTGGAGTCAGCCTTACTACACATTATCAGTCATGATTTCAGGTTGATATGGTTGGATACTCAGTCCTTACTAATATTGGGATCAGTGAGGTAAGCAGGAATGTAAGTTTACATAGGCACAACAATGAATAATTTTCTTTATATTTTTCTTTGTGAATAGGATTGGCACATACTTTTTTTTACCAAAACAGGCATGGCACTCGCTTTTTTTTTTTCTTAAAGAAGTGGGTGTGTGTGTGTGTGTGTGTGTGTGTGTGTGTGTGTGTGTGTGTGTGTGTGTGTTCGTTCTTTGATTTAACGTCTTTTCACTATAACTTAGTGATATTAGACGGGTGAGGGGGGGGGGGGGGAAGGAATAAATATAATAAAATGTAGAATGATAGTTAAGCGGGTTGGATTGGGGCAGAGGGGAGATAGAGTAAAAAGACATAAATAGGTGGGAGAACAGGAAAATGGAACGAAAACTTAACTCTAACAATTAACTTCAACAATATGAAGGGAAATTGTAACACTAATACACAAACCGCATAAAGTTGAAGTAATGTGTTAACAGGACTGTGAACTAATGATTCTGAAATTTTAACTAATAAAGATTGATCTGATGTAACTTTTTGGAAATCAGTTTCAGAATACTTTTCTTGAGTAAACAGTTTTGGTAAAAAGGAACGTAGCATTTTGCAGTAGAATAAGCAGTGGAACAGTGTGAACTGTTCGCCGCAAATACACTTGACATTTTTACAATATTTTGTTTTCAACGCGTTTAGCTGAATACGAAAACGAACAGCAACAATCGATCTCAAATGATACATGGAAGAAGACTGCAATTTTTTACATACGTTTTGAACGGTAAGTTTTATCATTTGTTGTGACACAAACTGTTCATTTAAATGTTCATAAAATCGAGACCATGAGGTTGATTCGAGCAAGTTGCAAGCTTCTTTTACGGAAGTACGAACATGTAATTCTATAGAATTATCAGAATTCTGCACGCCTTGCTTAGCTGCTCTGTCAACTACTTCGTTGCCATGAAGACCAACATGAGAAGGCACCCAGCATAAACTGATATATCTGTACCTTTGACCCTTAAACGATGTATAAGATGATTTGCCTCAGTAATTAAATCAGGTCTTGCATCGGTATCAAAAGAACGTAAAGCATATAAAACAGATTTTGAGTCAACAAAGAGAACTTCTTTGAAAGGCATGGGTTTATGATTTACTAGATAATGTAATGCTTGTATAATAGCGACTAATTCTGCTATAAAGATAGATATGTTTGCCCCTACGAAAAATGACTTTTTTGCTTTAAATTTTGGAACATAAAATGCTGCTCCAGCACATTTATTTTCTAAGACTGATCCATCGGTAAAAATATGAAGGTGGGCACAGTATTTTTCATCGATGTGTTCTCTTGCTGTGGATATCGAAATGTTGACGTTTTCAGATTTCTTAGCGTCTGTATAATCAATATCAAAAGAGGCTTTTAGCATTTCCCATGTAGGGATAGGCGTTGTTGATGGTCTCTCAGCTATTTCATCCATATTTATGTTAGATTGTTTGACCAAGTCAGATATGTAAGTTGCAACAGTCATTTGTGATGAAATGCTTTTTGCTCGCTTTGGAAAGTCAACATCAGATCTGATTTCAATTTCCTTACAAAATTATCCATTTGTGAAGTAGTTCTAACTGCAAATTTTGCTGTCGATAGCTCACGATAGTTGTTCAGAGGCAGAATTCCAGCAACTTTGTACGTTTCCAGATTAGAAGCATGAGTAGGGACACCTAGAGCAATTTTAATACTTTTGCAGTCTGAGCTTTGTATCTTCTTTAATAGATATTTTGGTGCACTGAAGAACACTTCTTGTGCATAGGATAATTTAGATCGTACAAGTGCTGTTGATAGATGAAGTAGTATGTTTGTATCCATTCCCAAGGTAGTCTGCTTATTATAAAATTTAAGGCTTTTCTTGCTTTTGTTGAAATATAATCAAAATGGACATTCCAGTTTAATTTCAATTCATAAAGACTCCCAGAAATTTTACAACCTGTTTGTAATGTAACACTTCACCAAGCAATCTGAAAGTAGGTAAATTACTTAAAGTACCACCAGGATTAAATAGCATCATGTTAGTTTTTTCCGCTGACAAAGACAGACCATTTTCTAACATATAGTTTCCAAGATTATCAAGATCAGATTGATACAACTTCCTAATGTAATTCTGCGCTCTCTGTGGAGTTGTTTTTGTTAAAGTAATATTCATCCAAATACATATATCATCAGCGTACTGTGCCAAAACAACACGATCTGGGAGTGCTTTACGAAGATCCTGTATAAGGATATTAAATAAAAGCGGTGCTATCACTGAACCTTGTGGAATTCCCATATCAAGATGTCGTAAAGTAGAATAACTAGTTCCCACTCTTGCCTGAATAGTTCTATTGGCTAAAAAAGACTTAATGTAATTATACATATTGCCAGATAAACCAATAGATTTCAGCTTGTACAATAAACGCGTATGCCAAACTTGATCGTAAGCTTTTTTCACATAAAAAAAAGTAGCTAAAACTAGTAAAAGACTTTTTCTGCGGGCAAACTGTTTCTTGATGTGAGTTGTAAGTTTAACCAGGTGCTCAACTGTGGATCTCCCTTTTCTAAAACCTGCCTGATTTACTGGAATAACATTATTTTTATCACAGTAATGTACAAGTCTGTTTAATACCAATTTTTCCATTAGTTTGCTCGTATGGGACATCAACGCAATAGGTCTGTAACTATTTTTATTGTTTCTAATTCTAGGCTTTCCTGCTTTTAATACTGGTATAACAATAGACTTTTGCCATAATTGTGGTATAGTTCCACTAACCCAGCATTTCTGAAAAATTTTGTGTAAGAAAATAATATAGTTTTCTGGAAGATGTTTAATCATTTCAGTTGAAACTGCATCAACACCTACCGAACTCCTTTTGTTGTGTAGAGACAAGATGGTGTTTTTTAGCTCTTCTAAGGTGATTAGAGAAATAAACCAGCGATCATTCTGAGGTATGGGATCAGTGTAGATAGGGTTGTTAGCTGCCATTTCTCTGTAGTGTTTGCAGGTAGGAGACAAACCATAGAGATCTACTTTACTATTTTCGGCAAAAAGTTCCACAAAAGTTTCAGCTTTGTCCATGTCGGAAAGAAATTTGTGACATGTGTCAGTCATTATTGGACACCTAGGTTAGGTAAGTCAGTTCCATTTTTCATATGATTCATTTTTGTCCAGACTTTATGGAAATCCTTGAAATCTGAAATTTCTTTAGTGCAGTATGATGCCCAATAATTTTTCTTTGCTTCAGCGATGATTTTATTACACTGGGTGTTAGCTTTTTTCATTTCCATATGATCTTCAGGTTTTCTGCTTTTGATGTAGAGTTTGTATTTCTCTTTTTTATTCTGAACAGCTTGCTCACATGCCTCCGTCCACCAAACATTACCCAAACGGTTATTGGACTTAAAAGTTTTGAGTTTCGGGATGGATAGGTCTGCAGCATCTAGAACTGTCTCCTGGAATTTAGAAAACATAACGTCAACATTTTCACGTTCATGATGTGTGTAATCTTGATTGGTAAGAGCAGTCTGAAACAAGGACCAATCAGCGCGTGTGTAATTATATTTTGGTATAATATCAGGAGTGCTGTTTTTCATCCTGATATTTTCGTTAGTGTTATGAGGATAGGTAAGTGATCACTTCCTAAAGTATCTCTGTGAGTGTCCCAGGTACAGCAAAGTACTAATTCTGGTGAAATTAAAGACAGGTCTATGGCTGTTGCCCGATGTTTGGAAACATCAGGAATTCTAGTGACACTCCCATCATTCAAAAGGTAAAGTGCACTGTCAACTATATTTTCTACCAACCGATTGCTTGTAACAGTACAACAATCTTTTTCCCAAAACGGGGAGTGGGAATTAAAGTCTCCACCTATTAGCCATTTACCGTGCTGCAGATCCGAAATCGTGTGCAGCCATTCTGTGTTGTGGTCATTTGGACCTGTTGGCAGGTAGATTGACATAACGTTCAGGATAAAAGAATTACCGAATTGTACTGCGGCGGCACAAGCGTGTAAGTCTTCAGTTGATGTTAAAACTGGGGAAGTAATTATGTGATACTATAACTTTTTAAGTATATATATTGCAGTGTGTGTGTGTGTGTGTGTGTGTGTGTGTGTGTGTGTGTGTGTGTGTGTGTGTGTGTGTGTGTGTGTGTGTGTGTGTGTGTGTGTGTGTGCGCGTGCACGCGCACACGCAAAGTGAGAGCAAAATATTTATTTTATTCATTTAGTTAATACTGGATATTGTGCTATTTTTATGAATTCAGTATTTTGCTATATCACAAAGATGGAACTGTAATCAGAGGAACATGACAGGTTTAGAACCTAGTGACAGCAAACACTGACAAATGTAAGAAACCTTACCAGCAAATTGCCTGCTCACTGAACAAACAGCTAACAGCTGTGTTTGTATATTTACTAAAGACACATAGCCTACCTGTCATCACATACATAACAACACATAGTAGTCACAGAGTAGTCAGGTAGTCACCTGTCATCACATATAGTGATATACAACCTTTTGCACCTAAATCTTGTCATATAGAAGGATGCAGGCTTCGCTTTGACAAAGGTAGGATGATATGAATGGTATAGGATGGTATGAAATGGTACTGACACTCAAACTTTAAGGAATGTTGAGCAGATTTCTTAATGGGGATATATTGAAATTGCTCAAGAGGGATTTATAGCTCTTGGACAAGTCCTGTCAACCTCATGATACTTTGATAGTTAATTAATCTAGTTCTTGCATTCAGTCTAAGTGCATTTTAGACCTGCAAGGTTAACGGTGAGCATGGGTTTTAACTGTTGTCTTTTACCTCAACCGGGTTGTTGTTTTTGACCTGGTGTTAGCTCTGATGTGGCTCTAGTAGTTGGCTGGACTATAAGTATAACTGGTATAAGCAATATGAACTGAACTTTACTGCATCCTGTCTTGTCAGCTGTGTAGTGTGTTTCAGGCTTAGGGCTGTTTCCAAAAATTGGTTTCAGGCTCCAGGACTCCTGCCAACTTGCGTCCTTGTATCCACAAAGCCTTGTTGTGACAGAGTGGTGATTCAGACAACAACAAACCAGCAGAAACTGTCCTGTGACAGTGGTTAAGCGCTGAAACCGGAAAAATACAGTATATTGGCCACAAACATTTTACCAGTCCCAGCTAGCAAAATAGAATTGGACCCTGGGACTGGCAGCTCCAAAAAAGTCTAATATTCTGGTTTTGTGTACACCACATCACCACATCACACCACATCGCACCATGCCACACCCCACCATATCACACCATGCCACATCACACCACACACCATACCACACCACAATTCCATACTATGACAACAACAAAAACTACAACACAAAACACGGCACAGCACAAATCAACACTACACCAAATAAACACAATGGCAACACAGAAACCACACAACATACCACACCACAACACAGCATAACACCACACACCACAAGACACCACACGACACCGTATCACAAAACAAGTAACACAAACACAGCACCACACCATACCACACCATAGCAACCACTACCACCACCGTAACACACCACATCACACCATACCACAAATCGCACAACACAAACCACAGCGCAACACATGTCACACACCATACCACACTATAATAACAGCTACCACCACACCACACCACAGCATACCACAGCACAAAACAACACCACACTACACCATACCACACTTCACAACACCACACCACACATTACAAGATGCCAAAATACAATACAGCACCGAGTGGGCAGTAAGGTAAAAGATTATCTGTCCACAGACTCTGAGGATGTTGGGGGAATGATCTGGTAGCCCTATGTTTCTCAGGGCCAGCATTAAGAGAATGGTGCATATCTCCTCTCCACTTACTGCTTTATGTTCCCCATCCATTACTGAGGTTAGGTACCCAGTTACAGGCAGGTGGGTACAGTTAATATAATACAATATAATTATATAGTCAGTATGGTGAGGTGGATAGCACAATGGACAACTGACTGGGAGATTGTGGGTTTGAATCCTTATCCGTCCATAAAAGCATTGTGATATTTTTCAGCTCAGATCAAGTCGTACCCAGAGTTGAGCATGCTGAGGGCTCATTCAGTCACTGGCAAGACTTGTACCACACATTTGATTCTCATCCATTTTATGAATGCATCTTTTATGGCGTTACTTTCTTGATCAACACTGCAGGTGTCTGTATCTCTCAGGCCTGGTTGAGTACAGCTCTGTCATGCAGTCTTTGTCTGAGAACAAAACTCCATAGCATCATCACTATCAGCCATTTCTCATCATCATGATATTGTGAAAAAATGAAATTCTCAGGCCCTTGATGCCCTGCACTCATGGTGACTTGTGTTTTGGTGGGTTTGGAGTTGTAGGCCTACTGGACAGCAGAAATGAGCATTGTGTGGGTGGTGATACCAAAGGGATGCAGAAGAGGGGGCAGGAAAGAACCCAAACACACAAACAAAAATATTCAGCGATACAACACAATACAATCCAAAGTTCTGTGACCAAGACAAATAACTATGCATAGATGTTGTTATTAAGACAAATAACTATGCATAGATTTTGTTATTAAGACAAATAACTGTGCATAGATTTTGTTATTAAGACAAATAACTGTGCATAGATTTTGTTATTAAGACAAATAACTGTGCATAGATTTTGTTATTAAGACAAATAACTGTGCATAGATGTTGTTATTAAGACAAATAACTGTGCATAGATGTTGTTATTAAGACAAATAACTGTGCATAGATTTTGTTATTAAGACAAATAACTGTGCATAGATGTTGTTATTAAGACAAATAACTGTGCATAGATGTTGTTATTAAGACAAATAACTGTGCACAGATATTGTTATTAAGATAAATAACTGTGCATAGATGTTGTTATTAAGACAAATAAGTGCATAGATTTTGTTATTAAGACAAACAACTAAGCATAGATTTTGTTATTAAGACAAATAACTGTGCATAGATGTTGTTATTAAGACAAATAACTAAGCATAGATTTTGTTATTAAGACAAATAACAGTGCATAGATGTTGTTATTAAGACAAATAACTGTGCATAGATGTTGTTATTAAGACAAATAACTGTGCATAGATGTTGTTATTAAGACAAATAACTGTGCATAGATTTTGTTATTAAGACAAATAACTGTGCATAGATTTTGTTATTAAGACAAATAACTGTGCATAGATGTTATTAAGACAAATAACTAAGCATAGATTTTGTTATTAGGACAAATAACTATGCATTGATTTTGTTATTAAGACAAATAACTGTGCATAGATTTTGTTGTTAAAACAAATAACTGTGCATAGATTTTGTTATTTAAGGTTAGGGTAATGATTTTTCCCTAACCCTGAGGTCATAGGAGAGTGAGGTGGTACATACCTCGACCTTTCCTTGCGGTTGACATTACGACAGCAGTGCCCATATCTTCAACATGGATTGCTGCTTTACCTTCCCCAAAGTGAGAAGAACATTGGGTATCCATTCACAGCTGGGTTGACTGGAGGCAGCATAATGAAGTTCCCCTGCATGATTCGCACCATGTAAACTTGTGCATACTGATTGGAAGGTAACTGCTCTACATCCGTCTGTGCTAACCAGGCCTTTCAAGGTCTGTAACCAAGGAGGAAAACTGCATAATACCTGATCTTATAGGACAGAAAATTGGCTTGTTCACTGCCCATCTTAATACTCTGATGATATCAGCTTCGTGTTTCATGGGTCTCCCCTCCCTCCTCCATTTTAAGACCTTGTCAGTGCGTAGTGTTTTGTGCAGGCATATGGGGTTTACTTGATTGTTGTTATTGCTATTGTTGTTTAAAGCCCAGCCAACTGCATATAGCCATATCAGGGCTATATAACCACTTCAAAACACACAACTTCAAAAGGAAAAAAAAAAAGAAAAGAAAATTAAGTACACATATCAGTGCTTTCGCACACATAATCTAAGGACATGCCCCTGGCATTGACCATTCCATCCAATTTATCGCACAAAGGATTTAAAAAAACATACTTGAATACAAATTTAAGCATACCTAAGGACACCATAGCATAATATACAAAAACGGGCACAAATTACCTAAAATTGCTTTCACACATCTTACCTCCCTAGAGCCAAAAATGCAGTAAATACATGTACCCAATTATAAAAAAATCCTGAGAAAAAGTGTGTAAGACTTTATTGAACACATACAGGTGAATGGACCAGCAAGATAGAAAATGATCGGAAGAAATGACAGAAAGCAAAGGAGGAAGAAGGAAACAAAGAGAATGACAGGAAAGAGGGAATTTCTCACACAGAATTTCCAGAAGGTGGGGATACTATTTATGCTGAAAGAGCCCCCGGCATCCCATGGGGGAAAGGTTTACTAGATAAAAGATGGCAGATCAGGTGGAGCCCATACGAAATTGATTGTAATTTGCAATGAATTCCTCTTGAAAAAAACAACAACCAACCAACCTGATAAATTGTATGACTGACTTCAAATAATCTGTGCATAAATGTTTAGTTTATATCACTTTTACGTGAACATTCCATAGTGGGAATTCATACAGTTTTGGATTTTTTTCAGCCTCGCACCTCACTGTTTGCACAATGATATTTATAAGCTAAAAATTGTGTCACTGACCTCGCCACTGTTGAATACAACCAATCAGTGCAGGGTTAAAAGTTGTTTGTCTGTTTTATGGTGTTTCCCACCCAAATTGTTAAGACTCATTTGATGTCACCAGTGGTGCTGAATGTTACTAGGCAAAGCAGACAATAACAGCAGATTTCATTGTTGTTAATCCTTGCAAAAAGACAAAAATGCAAAATTTGGGGAAACTTGTTTTGATAGATTCATACGACTTAGTCTTCAAACTGTTTTTTTCTTTTGAAACTTCAAGACATCATTTTTATTCAAGGATAGTACCATTAGGTTTCACTGGTCCTGGCCTCAGCTAGACTTTGCTACTTGGCACATACGACATAAGCATTAAAAACATAAAACTTAAAAGTGAAATACATTAATTAAACAATTCAATAAAACTGAGAGCTGTAACTGACCTCATCCATCTCCCCAGTAAATTGCAAATTTAGAAACAACCCCCCCCCCCCCCCCTAGTATATTACAAACATAGAAACAGTGGAAAAGAAACATGTAAATTACATGGAAACAAGGGAAAAGAAACATGTAAATTACATGGAAACAAGGAAAAGAAACATGTAAATTACATGGAAACAAGTGAAAAGAAACATGTAAATTACATGGAAACAAGGGAAAAGAAACATGTAAATTACAAACATAGAAATAAAGGAAAAAAAAACAACACCATGACATTCATTTCTTTTGTTTTATTTCTGTTTGTAATTTACATGTAAATGAATGTCAATTACAAACATAGAAACAAAGGAAAAGAAACAGTAAATTATAAATATAGAAACAAAGGAAAAGAAACAGTAAATTATAAATATAGAAACAAAGGAAAAGAAACAGTAAATTATAAATATAGAAACAAAGGAAAAGAAACAGTAAATCACAAACGTAGAAACAAAGGAAAAGAGGAAATCACAAACACAGAAACAAAGGAAAGATACAGTAAATTACAAACGTAGAAAGAAACAAAGGAAAAGAAACAGGAAATCACACACAGAAACAAAGGAAAGATACAGTAAATTACAAACATAGAAAGAAACAAAGGAAAAGAAACAGGAAATCACAAACACAGAAACAAAGAAGAAGAAGAAAGTAATTGATACATTAAAGACAAATGAGGGGGGGGGGGGGTGCATGTCAGCTCTAATGCTAGGATAAACACAGATGAACTGCAACACACAGAGTGTCAAGAAAGTCATAACACTGAATCATAACAGAACATCTACTTCCATTTATCAATCAGTGAACTGTTTTGCAAATGCATCATGCAAGACAAAGGCAGACACAGGGAAAACAAATGTTGAACCTATAATAGTAACAACAAAAACAACAGTTATGTTTTTATGCATAGTTTCCAGTCAGTCATTCCAGTCAGTCAGTTCAAAGTATGGGGGAAGCAACCGTTTCTATAGCTGATAGATATTCCATGAATTTTAACACGAAGAAAAAGTAATAAGCTGACATAAAAAAAAAAAAAAAAATGCAGCATTGTATGTATTTAAACTGGGTGCATGCTTGACAATGTTGGAGTTTGGAAAAGAAAAAATCCTAACAAAATGCAACAACAACAACAACAACAACGTATCCCGGATAATGATAGTCAACATGATGTTAATAACTCAATATCAAAATCAGCGAGGAGACAATAATTACGTTGCCCCATGCTTTTTACAGTAAGCCATAATGTCACCGGCAGTGAAATAATAGGTTCTCCCTCGATGCCTGCCGCCACAAAGTTGACCACGCCTACCTTTTGTCATGGCACTTGTCGACAGTAAAAATAGTCGTTCAGATATAATTATCTTCGTCTGTTGCCGGTTCTGGGTCTTCTTCTTCTTCTTTCATCTGCCGCTGGTGCCCTTCGGCGTCTCGGGGAGACACAGACGTCTGTCTGCAGCAAGGCGGGAGGCTTGATAGAGTGACAGGTCATGGGCTCGCAGGGTGTCAGCCACGGAGTCGCTCCATCGTCTCCGTGGTCTACCTCTGGCTTTCCAGCCAGTGTATCTGGTGGTGTATGCCCGTAGGGCCGGTTGGTCGGGCGGCATTCTGGTGAGGTGACCAAACCACCTGATCCTTTGTTGTTCGACATGGTGGAGAATTGGTGTTAGTCCGACCATGTTTCTGATCACCTCATTCTTGATCTTGTCGCGTCTGGTCTTGTTGACAGCTTTTCTCAGGCAGCGCATTTCACATGTGACCAATTTTCTCTCTAAGGCTTTTGTTAGGGCCCATGTCTGACACTGGTATGTGAGTGTTGGAACGAAGATGGCGTTGATGAGTTTTGCCTTGGTGCTCACTGGGATGCTGGGATATTTCAGAAGGGGGGCGAGTTGGTAACTGACTGCGTTTGCTTTCTGGCATCTTGTTTCTATCTCTCTGTCCAATTTTCCATCTTCAGTGAAGAGGCTGCCAAGGTATTTAAATTCTTTGGTCTGTTTCAGCTGGGTGCCGTTGATGTTGATGTCCAGCTTTCCTGGATTTCTGCTGACAGACATAACTTCTGTTTTGTTGATACTGATCTTCATATCATACTTCTCGCAGCATGTGTTGAGTTGGTCTGTGTGTTCTTGAAGAGCTGCTTTGTTCTGATTCATCAAGGACTGGTCGTCAGCAAATAATAGTTCATTCAGGGCCTCCAGATCTGGATTGGCTTCCTTTGTAATCTGGTCCATGTAGATCACGAAGAGAAGGGGAGAGAGTACGCAGCCTTGCCTGACCCCTGATGTAACCGGGAACCAGTCCGATGTTCCACTGGCTGTTCGGACTGCGCTCCTACTGTTGGCATAGATTGCTCTGATGTTATCAAGCAACTGCCCCTTCACGTCGTACTGCTCCAGGATCTTCCAGAGCTTGTCTCTGTTGACTCGGTCAAAAGCTTTTTCTTGATCAACGAATACTGTATGCAGGTCTTGGTTGTATTCGATGGCTCTTTCACACAGCTGTCGGAGTGCGAAAATGGCATCTGTGCACCCTCTTCCTTTCCGAAAGCCAAACTGGGCATTGCTCAGTAGGTGTTCTGCTTTGGCTCTTGTGCGCTGTTCCAGAATCTTTGCATACATTTTCCCTACATGGCTGAGAAGTGAAATGCCTCTGTATGTGCTGCAGTCTTTCTTGCTGCCCTTCTTCTTCCAAATTGGCACCACTATTGCATTTTGCCAGTCCATTGGTACTTTCCTCTCTTCCCATGCTTTCTGGAAGATGATGGTGAGCCACTTAACTCCCGTTTCTCCGCATGCAAGGATGGCTTCAGTTGTTATGCCATCATTGCCTGCTGCTTTGCCCTTTGGGCTGGTCTTAATTGCTTTTCGTGTTTCTGCTTCAAGGATTTGGGGCTCTAACTGGTCTTTATAGCGTGGTGAGAACTGGGAGCTGGAAGCCTGGACTCCAGATGGGTTTAAAAGGTCTTTAAAATAGTCTTCCCATCTTTTCAGAATTTCCTCTTCTTTGTGTAGTGCCTCTCCATTTGCATCATTCACTACTGTTGTTGGGTTGAATGGCTCATCTCTTACTCTCATCGTCTTCACACTTTTGAAAAATTCTCTTGGGGAGTTCTTGCAAATTTCACTTAACTTCTCTCCATAGGTCGCCCAAGATTTTTCTTTGGAGGCTTTCACAACACGTTTACTATGTCTTCTTGCGATTCTGTACTTGACGTAGTCCTCTTCTATCTTGGTCTTGACCCAAGCTTTATATAGCTGCTTCTTTTTCTTGATGGCTTCCTTCACCTCTTGGTTCCACCAGGCTGTAGCTTTCCTGTTTTTACCTCTACATTTCTTTGTCCCGCAAACTTCCCTTAAGGTGTTCAAGAGAGCTGGCTTGAAGGTGTCCCAGGCTTGTTCCATGATGAGGGGGGTTGTATCAATGGGGTCAAGTTTCACCTTGATAGCACTTTCAATCTGTTCTTGCACTTCTTTCTCTTCCAGTTTGAGGAGGTTGATCTTTTCAGGCTGGTTCTTCCTAGCAGTTGTTATTTTTTCCTTCTGAGTACTGGAGGCCAGAATGACAGGCCTGTGGTCAGTGTCAAGGTTGGCATTGGGGATGGCTTTTGAGTCTTTGATGGCGTAACGTGTTCTAGATCTTGCAAGTATGAAGTCGATTTGAGACGAGATGCTGAGGTCGTTCCATTTGTACCAGGTGTAAATTTGGGAGGCTCGATGTTGGAAAAAGGTGTTGGTGATGATCAGATCATGCTCTGCACATAGTTCCAGCACGTGGTTCCCGTTGTAATTGCAAGGTGTTCTGTGGTCACTGTGGGGTCCAAGATGTTTTGTCCACGGGTTTCTTCTCTCACCAACTCTGCCGTTGAAATCCCCCATGACATACAGGTCCTCTTTGTCAGGGGTGCTGTTGATGAGGTCGGAGAGCTCTTGATAGAATGAGTCTTTCTCCTCTTCTGAGTACGAATCGTTACACGGTGCATATGCTTGGATATAGTAGACGATTTTGTTGGACTTTCTTACACCGATTTTAATCAATCTTTCTGATATGTATTCTGTACTCATGAGATTCTTTGCTATGTCTGGGTGTAGGATGAATCCCACACCATGCGTTGCTCTCTGGTCTTTCCTGACACCACTCCAGATGAGAACAAAGTTTGAATGGATTTCTTTCGTTCCTTCTCCTTTCTTCCTAGTGTCTGAAATGCCCAGGATGGAGATCTTTCTTTTGGTCATGAATTCCACAATTTCTGGTTCCTTGTCTGTTAGGCCGCAGATGTTCCATGTTCCAGTGTAGTCGCTATTCCTATCTCGATGTCCGTTTCCATTGCGAGGTCTTTTTCCGTTGGTATCCGTCCGTTTGTATCTCCTTTTAGTTTTCTTAGCGGTTGAAGAATCCACTGTCGGCTTGCTAGGCCAGTCACAGCTTCACCAGAGCCCGTTAGCCAGCTTGACCTGTTTCCGTCTCCCACGACGTGGACGAGGGGTTGGACTTTGGGTCACCAAATAAATATCTCACACTTGCGGACTTGTTTCCTACATCTCTGAAGCCGAAAGCATCGAACAGTACTCGTTAGGGTCGGATCACAACGCCTTTTTAAATTGATACGGGCGGGGTAGGGGATAAAACCTGTGCATTAAAACCGTCGGAGGATCGCAGTTCCTCCCACCTTACATCTAGTCGGCATGCACGCCGCGATCTTCTTTGCGATGAATATAAATATTTATGAGCTTAAAGTCATGTGATAGGTATTCCGCTGACGTGATACGTTATTTTTAGAGCCGTGACCTCTGAACCGCATCAGAATCGCTTCTGCTACTGCAAGTAAAAGTACATGCAAGCATAGGAACGATACACTAGATGGTTACACACTGAATGTTCGAACAATGGACAGGTGGGCCTAGGATGAACACAGCAGCAATGCCAGTGAATATAACATTAGGTAGAAAGAAACTCTAGGGAGAGCTAGACAACAGAAGGTCTTCAGAGAAGTAACCCCCTTTAGACAAGTGTTTCGGCCCTGAATTCCTTACACTCTCGGGGGGCCGGGCCACATCCAGGTCATGACTCCTGGATGCCCTTCTGCTGTTGTCTATTTTTTTTTTCCCACGCCGGGGATCGAACCTGGGCGATTCTGCGCTTCAGAACTGCGGTACGCGGTTTTACCAATGTGCTAACGGGGCACACATCATCTGTAGGGAATTTAATCCTTATGAAGTTCACTTTTTTGGTTCCTCCTTGCCCAGATCCAGCTTGAGCTCCTTTCTGCTGCCTCTGCCATCGCTTTAAGGGCTCTAGTCCTCTTCTTCCCAGAAATGGCGAGTTGTTTCATGAGATCATAAGCGGAGGTGCCCACAAACCCTCTTGCCCCGACCTCTATGGCGAAGATTTTGACCCGCAGACCTGCTTTCTTCAGGGTGCTGGCAAGACCGGCGTATTTTTCGGTCTTGTAGATATGTGCTTCTTCCATTCTGCTTTCGTATGGCACAGTGAGTTCTATCAGAATCACTTGTTTCGTGGAGTCAGAGTGGAGAGCGATGTCTGGTCTCATGCCTGTCTTGCTGATGACATCTGGGTAATTTCTCCACTCTGGGAGGTCTGCTGTACACTCCCAGTCGACTGCTCCATCCAGAAGACCCTTTGGCAATGTGCTGGTTGTCATAGCCCTTTCGGGCCAGACCTGTTTCCCTCCTGCTTTGTAGAACGTTGTCATAGCAATTGGTGCGTTTGGGGTCATGGTTTTTTTTTTTTTTTTTTCGCTAACCACATCTGTGATCACTTTCAGAACTTGGTTGTGCCTCCATGTATACCTTCCTTGGGCTAGCGCTACTTTGCAAGAGCTTAGGACATGTTCCACTGTTTGTTTCTTCTGACAGAGCGGACATGCTGGGTCGTCTGCTTTCCCCCATTTCACTAAGTTTGCATTCGAGGGGAGCAGGTCATATACAGATCTGAGGAGGAAGCTTATCCTTAGAGGAGCCATGTGCCACATATCGTTCCAGCTGAGACTTCTTTGAAGTGCACTGTCCCATGTTGTCCATTGCCCCTGTTGACCTTGCTGGACTGCCTTCTGCACTCTTTTGACATCTTCTTCTTTCTTCAACTCCTGTATGATCATGTCTCTTTTTTCCTTCCCTTTGGCTTTGGACCACCACTGCATTTTTGTTGCTCCCAGTCCCTGTCTGTTGGTTTGCGTGTGTCCAATTATTTCTTTGATGCTGAGGTTTCTCTTGGCATTGTTTACAGCCTCTTGGACTTTCCACTTTCTGCCAGTTCTCAGCTTTGGATGAACTGCTCTCACGATATTGTCCTCCGATTCCTCCAGCATGCTCAACAGTCTTGCTTTTCCAACTTTGTATTCCTCCACTATGGATTTCAGAGGTAGCTTCAGCATTGCTTGACGACAGTAGAATGCAACATCAGTGAGACCAGGTGGGACACCGAGCCATTTTCTTGTGTATTTGTTGATTTTGGCTTCCATTGCTTCGACTGTGCTGGTGCAAATGTCATAGATTAGCAGTGGCCACAGCAGCTTTGGTATCAGCATGAACTGTAGACACCAGACTTTGTATTTGCCTGGCAGTCCGCAGTTATCTATTTTCTTCAGGCCTTCTTCTGCTGTTTGCTTGGTTTCACATCCCCTTTGTGTGTCTTTCAGGGAGTCATCATACCATCTTCCGAGACTTTTTACTGGCTCTTCTGTGACAGTGGGGATGGCTTGGTTGGCTACCATGAATTTGACTGAATCTGCCACTTTTCCTTTTCGCAGTGAGAGACTTCGGGATTTCTTAGGTTTGAACCTCATTCTTGAAGAGGCCACCAGCTCATCCAGCTGCTTTAAGATTTGGTGTGTCTCTTCCTCATCCGTGGACAAGACTGTTGTGTCATCCATGAAAGCTTTCAGAGGAGGCATCTGGTATCCATCTCCCAGATTCACTGGACCTGAACTCTTCATTGCAGCTTTCAAGATGACTTCCATTGCCAACACGAACAGTATGGGAGAGATTGCACAGCCCATTGCAATGCCCACCTCTAGGTCTATCCAGTCCGTGGTGTATTCTTTGGTAGAGAACCGCATTGAGAACCCTTGGAAATACTTCCTCAGCATTGTTCGGATGTTTTCTGGGATGTGATACATTTCAAGAGCCAGCTGGGCCTAGGATGAACACAGCAGCAATGCCAGTGAATATAACATTACAATAGACCAGTCCGACACAGATAGCAAGACAAGCGGGCTCGTGAGATGGGAAAGTAGAAGAGTTTTCTACATGGTCCACCAATTCAACTAAAATCTTGAGATAGAAATATCAATATTTTCATACATATTGGGTAGGCATAAGAACTAGAAGA
Source organism: Monoplex corrugatus (assembly GCA_030674185.1). NCBI lineage: Eukaryota > Metazoa > Mollusca > Gastropoda > Littorinimorpha > Ranellidae > Monoplex > Monoplex corrugatus. The sequence continues at coordinate 18,039,927 of JAPXFY010000017.1, read as the reverse complement.
GACAAATCAAAACGGTGATTTTTCCGACTTGGTGAATTGTATTTTTACATGTTTTAATGATAATATGAATTACCGCACGGCACGTTAACTGTAACCCGTGCAGAACACTGCATGTAGAAATGAATGTCGGAATTAAGTCATGAAATAAGTGGCAGCGGCTCTTGGGCGAAGGGGAATAATTTTATTAGCATTTCGGTGATAACATGATAACAGAGTTGCTTACCTTGCGTTAGAAATGCTTCATATTTGGTTGCGCAATCCCTGCTTTGCTCTCGTAAACTCCTCTCTCTCTCTCTTGAGCTCCATTCTCCCTCTCTCTCTCTGCACCCCTCTCTTCTGTCTCTTTCTGAGTAAGTGGATGTGAGCTATCATGAAGTTTGTTTGATACATCACAGGTAACGTACACATAAAGACACATTGGCACACACGCTACTTGCTCGGTGAACCACAAAATCACGTGTTCTTGGGGGTGGGGGTGGGGGACAAAGGAGAAAAACAACAACAAAAAGAGAAAAACAACTGGCGTAAAAAAAAAAAAAAAGAAAGAAAAAGAAAAAAACCTACACTATTGGCGATGCTGAGAAATGAAAAGAAAACGTTTTAAAACGACAAACCACAATAGTAATACAGCAAAAGTAAAATTATTTGTAAAAACCACACAGTCGGAGATGAGAACTGTGCGCAAGTGTACCCCTACCCAATCCGATAGAGGGGAGGGGGGGGGAGAGCTCAGTTTGGGGATCCTTATCTAGACATAACTTCTGCGTAAAGCAGACGTGCAGTAGAGTTGACTATAATAGAGGTGAGCACTTTTTTTCATCATCGGTAAACTAGTATTCAAGCTACAAGTCTTGCACCATCACATTGAAATTAGTGTCTTGTCAAATAAAATAGTTCATTTGTAGCCTGGACGTTGTTGTGAGCGCACCGGTCGTAGACGGAGAGGTAATATTTAACTTGTAAGCTAGCGAAGCAGTGAATTTTTCAATTATAGGGGACAAAAAAGCATGAATTGTGTCACTATATTAAAAATGTACGAATCAACAGTCAGTAGGAGTATTATTTTATGTTACCCAGGAAAGGTGTGTGTGTGTGTGTGTGTGTGTGTGTGTGTGTGTGTGTGTGTGTGTGTGTGTGTGTGTGTGTGTGTGTGTGTTACCAAAAGATATTCGCAACTGGATTTCCTCAGTTTCTGAATGAATATTGGTCAAAGGTATGGACTGTTAGTAATAGTATTAGCAGTTAAAGTATTAGAGTTATTATTATTATTATTATTATTATTATTATTATTAGTAGTAGTAGTAGTAGTAGTAGTAGGCCTCCGTCAGTCGGTGTTGACTATGGATGATACGTTCAGGTGTCATGTCGAGTCGAGCCGAGGCCTCTGGAGCAGCATTGGCTGTGACTGACAAGGTCGATGCGGGAAAGGCAGTCTCTGTGACATTGATTACATATGCTGGCCATCGGATTGTCTTAACAGGAGATTGCTTTCCGCCTGACTCTTTTCCTCAGCTAAGGTCTGGATTCTCTTTTCCCCCGACCTGAGGGTTTTATTTTTTTTGTTTTTTTTGTTTCGTTTATTTATTTATCTTTTTTTTTTTTTATTGAAGCACACTGCGCCATCTGTTATGGTCGGCTTCTGTGTCATCCCAGCTATCTATGTTGATGTCCAGAGCTTTCATATTGCACTTGCAGACGTTTTTGTATCGTGACAGCATCGTCCTTCTCTCTGATTCTGTCAAGAACCTGGGTGTGACCTTGGACAAAACTCTTTCTATTCAGAAGTTTCTAACGCAGACCTGCCAGTCGTGCCACTATCAGATTCGGTGCATTGGTTACATTCGAAGATGTCTTTCAACTGTGGCTACATCAAAGCTTGTGACATCTCTTATTTTGTCTCGTCTTGATAACTGTAGCGCTGTCTTTTCTAGACTACCAGCTTCTTCTCTCTTGTCTGCAACGTGTACAAAACGCAGCTGCTTGTCTTGTCCTCAAAGAGAAAAAGGTTGATCATGTCAGTCCTCTCCGTCGCTCTCTGCACTGGTTGCCTATTTTGAACAGAATTGAATGTAAGCTGGATACATTGTGTTACAAATCTGTTAATCAATCTGCCTCATCATACATTTGTGACACATTAACATTTATAAACCAACTTGCACCAAGCACTCAGTTTCAGACACTCTTTCCCTTCAGGTTCCCAGATTTAAACTATCAACTGTCGACCAGCATTATTTTCCTCTTTAAGGACCATCTGTTTGGAATAAACTTCCATTCTACCTTCGTCTGTCACCTACCCTTTCTGCTTTTAAATCCAATTTAAAAACCCACGTCTTTTCCCGACAACGAATTCTGCAACTGCTTCTTTCTATCAGTTTGTTCCGGCTGTTTTCGTTTGCGTGTTTGGCAAGTTCATGGTTGATTGGTTGGAGGTTTTATACTCCTAAACAGTATGAATCGATTTCAATTGCATCACATAGTACGAACATTTATTTTGGCTGCATTAGATTTGTCAAGTAGGTACTTACCTATCACTAGTATCAGTGCATCACTATCGTGTACATATTTGCCTCCCCTGCTTCTGAATTGCAACACCTAACATACACTTTAAGATTTGATATCAGTTCAAATTCTTATTGCTTATAGCCCAGCCAACTACCAGAGCCATATCAGGGCTAACACCACGTCAAAAATGACAACCCGGTTAAGATATATAACAATTAAAGGCGAAACATTATTGGGAAGTGTTGCTGTTTTCCCCGTGATTTTCCGTTTGTTCTCTGTTGGCTGTTATTCAGTTTTTTGTTGTTGTTGTTGTTGTCTTACGTTTACTCTTGACAATTGCCAGTTGGCCGACAATTGACCCCTGTCTTGTCTTGTTATATTAAAGACGCGTTCTGGCTCTATTTTCGTCTTTTTTCTAGTTCCTAAGTTGGGACTGTTGCTCTGTCATATTGTTAGCCATTAGATCAGTTGTGAGAGCACCCTGCTGATAGCGCAGGGGTTGTGGTTCAACCCTTTGGCAGGCCATGTTTTATTTTACATGGGTCGATTAATTCTTTTGATATGGCCATGGACTCAGAATCTGAAATCTCAAGTTTATTCCCAGCTCACAAAATTAAAATCTGGCCCGTGGTCAGTGCCCATACTTACGTTTGGCTATTATCATTCTGATGATGTGAGCTTAGTGTTTCGTAGGTCTCTTGTACCCCCGCCCCCCCCCCCCCTTCCCCCTCTTCATTACAAGACCTTGCCAGTGCAGAGGGTTTCCTGTAGGCTGAGGAAGTCTGTCAGTTCATTGCTGGCAAATTTGATAGAGCCACATATGATCTGAGTGCAATGAATCCGTCCTGAACAAACCCCAGACAACCCCCAGACTCATAATAGCCCCTGATCGGCGTACAGATCTTGTCTTAAAGTCCGATTGCGGGATGATCGACATTGACTCGGGCAAAGAAACTTTGTTGCCTGCTTGTGGTTTCCGCAACTGTGGATAAATACCTGACCCTGTTCTGGATTAGTGAAAAGTAGAGCAGTGAGTGTTTAAGGTTAGTGAATGTAAAGCAGTGAGTTTTTAGACGCAGTGAATGTAAAGCAGCGAGTGTTTAGACGTAGTGAGTGTAAAGCACTGAGTGTTTAGACATTGAATGTTAAACAGCGAGTGTTTAGACGTAGTGAATGTAAAGCAGTGAGTGTTCAGACGTAGTGAATGTAAAACAGCGAGTGTTTAGACGTAGTGAATGTAAAGCACTGAGTGTTCAGACGTAGTGAATGTAAAGCAGTGAGTATTCAGACGTAGTGAATGTAAAGCAGTGAGTGTTCAGACGTAGTGAATGTAAAGCAGTGAGTGTTCAGACGTAGTGAATGTAAAGCAGTGAGTTTTTAGATGTAGTGAGTGTAAAGCAGTGAGTTTTTAGTTGTAGGGAATGTAAAGCAGTGAGTTTTTAGTTGTAGTGAATGTAAAGCAGTGAGTTTTTAGTTGTAGTGAATGTAAAGCAGTGAGTTTTTAGACGTAGTGAATGTAAAGCAGTGAGTTTTTAGACGTAGTGAGTGTAAAGCAGTGAGTTTTTAGACGTAGTGAATGTAAAGCAGTGAGTTTTTAGTTGTAGTGAATGTAAAGCAGTGAGTTTTTAGACGTAGTGAGTGTAAAGCAGTGAGTTTTTAGACGTAGTGATTGTAAAGCAGTGAGTTTTTAGACGTAGTGAGTGTAAAGCAGTGAGTTTTTAGACGTAGTGAATGTAAAGCAGTGAGTTTTTAGACGTAGTGAATGTAAAGCAGTGAGTTTTTAGACGTAGTGAGTGTAAAGCAGTGAGTTTTTAGACGTAGTGAGTGTAAAGCAGTGAGTTTTTAGACGTAGTGAATGTAAAGCAGTGAGTTTTTAGTTGTAGTGAATGTAAAGCAGTGAGTTTTTAGACGTAGTGAGTGTAAAGCAGTGAGTTTTTAGACGTAGTGAATGTAAAGCAGTGAGTTTTTAGACGTAGTGAATGTAAAGCAGTGAGTTTTTAGTTGTAGTGAATGTAAAGCAGTGAGTTTTTAGACGTAGTGAGTGTAAAGCAGTGAGTTTTTAGTTGTAGTGAATGTAAAGCATTGAGTTTTTAGACGTAGTGAGTGTAAAGCAGTGAGTTTTTAGACGTAGGGAATATAAAACAGCGAGTGTTCAGGATTTGTGAATGTAAAGCAGTAAGACAGAAGAGACTGGTATCACTGATAATACCGGCCCCGAGAAAAGATGAAGTTCCTGCAAATTCATTCTCTTACTACCTTGAGGTTAAATGGCACTCCTGTATATTTTTCCCTTATTCATTTTCTCAATTTAAATCCTTGTTAATGTATGTTGAGAACTTTGCAGCAGATTATACAGACGATGAGCACAAACGGTCTGTTCTTATGATGTTCATCAATTGTGCACTAAGTGCTGTTATTGTTTAATGCCATGTTTATCTGTTTCAGTGAGTTTGAATCGAAAAGAGAATGGGAAAAGATAGAAAAGATTTGCTCTAGTTGGTCACCATAATCACAAGTTTTGATCTGAGTGCTGAAGGTTGTGCTTGAAGTCAGCATCTGAAGCCATCAACGCAAGACTTGTATTCAAAAATTGACACACGTCTTTTCAAGAATTCTGCACTATCACCATGGTTGTCGTCATCTCTGAGGTCTTCAGCGTCATGATTGTCCTCCTAATCTTGTCCATGCGTGTATCAGCAGCGGATGATGATCAGACAGGTAATGATGAAACTGGTAATGATGAGACGGTAAAGTGCTGGTTTGGTGCGTCCTTTTTGTGTGAGCAAATTTGTGGGCTTGCAGTACCAGCCAATACATCCCATGCGAGTGATCCCACATCTTTATCTAGGCCTCACTTCCAAGGTAGACTTACGATTTGTTGCACGTCCGCAGAGATGACTGATGTGTGTGAAACTTCTGCTTTGCATATCCTGATTGGATGGGACTTTGAACACTGTTTTCGGTCATCCACTGAAACTTATTTCAGTGGAGAGAAACTTAGTGTCCAGGCCACGGTGATGTCTGCACATTCAGTTAGAACACGCAGCTCTGAAGGCGATGATCATGCTTTTGCAGCATTTATGGTTGAACCTGACCTTGCCATTGCCAGCTCTGCACAAACGGCCACCTTTGTGTTGTGTCAGGTGTGGTCAGTGTGCATATTCTGTCATCTTGATTTCCTGGCGCAAGGGAGTTGCCATTGGCGCGGTGGTGAAGCTTTATGCAAGTACAACAGGTCAGCGGTAAATGAGGACGTCTACAAACTGATGATGTTAATGGAGCTGGCAGATACGTGTGGGGATACTGGTGAGATCCCTGATTGCTTGCCGTCCACCTGGGTCCTTCAGCTTCACTATCTGCAAGCTGTTAACATCAATACCTCTGCCTTCGACGAAAACAAATTAAACAACACAAGAAAACCGAACAGGATTCTAAAAACAACCCACGCAGAACTGCATGCTTTGAAAAGGCAAAAGAAGAGTGGTAAACGAGATCTTGGTTCAGTGTCTGACGCTTTCATGTCAAGAAATACGTTTCCCTGCAATGCAAGAGAATGTCATGCTCACAGACTCGCACTGTATTCGCACATACAAGTGTTTTGTCTGCTTGTTCTGATAATTGTAAGAAGTTTACTCTGTAGCTCTGATGAAAGTGAGAAAAAGAAGCAAAACTGTCGATGGGTTGCCTCCTTGAACTTTCGCTGGAATCTGCCCTTTGATTGTGTAAGGTTAGGTAATGGCCACTCCTGCATAACCCGTGAAGCTAGACACAAAGATGACACCTTCTTGAGGCATAGTTCCATCCAGTTTGATACATCTTTTCCGTGGCCATTGAAGGCAGATACTGACACGGCCAGACCGTGCTGGGAAGGATCAAAGAAGACAGGTGTAACAGACATGTCAGATTGTGCACCGGTCAGTTATTTTTTTTTCAGTATGACCCGCAGGCGACGTATGGGTCCAGAAGTCATTGAGGTCAGGCCTCAGACCAGATTCTTGCCGGACGCCACCAGGGACCCCAGCATTGACATGGCTGCTACGGGTTACCGACTGGCCACTCTTAGCATCCTGCCCGCTTCTTTTCCCGTTTCCAGAATCAAACTGGCGGCAGCAGGGTTCTATTCCCGAGGTCATGGTGACCAGTTGATCTGCTACAGCTGTGGATTCCAACACTCCGGCTGGGAAAAAAAAGATAACCCCTTTGATATCCATCGACGTTCGTCACTGCAGTGTGAACACGTTCTGGAGACGGACAGGCACATAGCTGCGTATGGAGGTGAACAACAGCAGAGCCAGGCATCTGGTAGTCAGCAACAGGCACCTACCTCAGCCGCTCCGCCACAGGAACAGGCACAGGCACAGGCACAGGCCTCCACTGATCAGCGGCGACCAAGTGCTTCCAGCAGTCAGCCAGCCGAAGGTGACAGAGAAACTCGCCAGTCTTCTAGTCCATCTCGGATGCCGCAACCTCAGGCCTCTGTTGCCACAGCCTCTCCCACCAGCGCCAGCTTTCAGATTGGTAGCAGCAGTGTGACTGCCGCAAGCTCATCCTGGACTCCAGGTTCCAGGCTAGAAATGGGTTTGGCGGTGTACCCCAATATGTCCGTGCTACAGCACAGGCGGGACACCTTTTCCAGATGGGATGAATCCCAATGTCCTCCTTTGGATCAGGTTCTCTTGTCTGGATTCTTCTACGCTGGTGAGTTTTTCATTTTGAGGGAGTGTGCATTGCGTCAATTTTCATTGATAATTGCATAGGAAATTGTTTTCTTGTACAGAAATTTAACAACAACAACAACAACAACAACGAAAATGATAAGTGAAATAAAATGCCACTTTGTAGCAGAGCCATTAAAACCAACCAAAAACAAAAGCAGAAAACTACATCAAAACGCATACCGCACCCCCAATAAAATTATAGCATCAAAACCAACCTGCTCCCCTCACCTTAATTTTGTTCTGACTTTGCTTCTTGACTGTCTTTGCTTCACAGCCATACAACAGTATTAGCTCTATATAAAACTCAAGAGACGTCTTCTTGATATTAATCGACAGGCAATTTGTTGGAACGAACGCGTTACATCTTCTTGAAAGCTGATTCTGCTTGCTGTTTCTGATGCGCATCTGCCGTCTGGTGAGATGACCGTTCCCAGATATTTAAACTATCAACCAATCTCAATGTTGTGCCATTTGCTGTTATTTTGCATAAGGGGATTTCATGTTTTTATGGATTACCATGACTTTAGTCTTCTTGCTATTTAGCTCCAGCCCTTTATTTTTGCATTCTGCTTCTATTGTATCCACCAGATTTTGTAGGTCTTTTTCATTTTCTGCTATTAACACGATGTCATCTGCGTAACGAATCTATCTTGTTTATCACTTTTCCTCCAGCCTTTATCCCAGGCGTTCTTCTAGGTTTTTGGTGATAGTTTTGCAGTAAAGTGAAAACAAATCTGGTGACAGAATACAATCCTGCCTAACCCCTCTTTTGATATTTTGGAAAGAGCTTACATCGTTTTCTATTCTCATTACTACTGTTTGTTCCTAATACATATTTCTGATTATTTTGAGATCTTTTCCATCAATATTGAGCCATTCTAACCTGATCGAAAGCCTTGGTATAATCAGCAAAGCATAAATATAAATCCTTTTCAGCTCAACTGATCTCTCTGTGATATTCTTACGAGTGGGTTTTCCTACATAGGTTCAGCAGGGATAGTCCCTTTGTCGCTGTGGGTTGTTTTACGTATACTACGTACAAACTGCACATGGGACTTCAGTTTTGTTTCATCTGAAAGGAGTAGCGCTGGGATCAATACTCAGAGTCTAAAGGAAGGAAAGAAACATCTGTTCAATTGGGCATTGGACTCTTCGGATCCTCTCTTAGCCCAGGCAAGTGCTTTTAACCAATAGGCAATTACTCCATGATTATCATTATTATTATTATTATTATTGTTGTTATTATTATTATCATTGTTATTAGTGTTATGTGTGTGTGTGCGCACGTGTGTATGTATGAATGTACATGTGTGTGTATGTATGTGTGTATGTATGTACATGTGTGTGTGTGTGTGTGTGTGTGTGTGTGTGCGTGTATGTGCATGCGTGTGCGTGTGCGCGTGCGCGTGCGCGTGCGCGTGTGTGTGTGTCTACAGGGTACTCGGACTGCGTAAGATGCTTCTATTGCGGGGTAGGCCTGAAGAATTGGTCAGGAGGTGATGACATATGGCAAGAGCACGTGCGCTGGCGGCCCATGTGCGGTTACCTGAGGGCCATCAAAAGCGATGCCTACATCCAAGACGTGCAGAGAAGGCTTGGGATTGTTCCGCAGGTAACTCACTCAGAGCAATGTTAGGATTTAGCTGCAGATATCAAGGAGGGTTTGGGTTTGACTTGCTACAATGCAAAGAGGGCTTGGACATAAGCTGCAGATAACTTGCAAAGAAAGCTTGATTCTGTGCTGTGAGTATGCAAAGAAAATTTTTAAGGTTGAGCCATAGGTATGCAAAGAAAGCTTTGGACTGAGCCGCAGGCAGCTGTGTAAAGACGCTTGAGTCTAAGCCACATCTGTGTCAGAAGACTTGTTTGAGCCGCAGCTATGTAAGAAGACTTGAGTTTGAGCTACAGCTATGTAAGAAGACTTGAGTTTGAGCTACAGCTTTGTAAGAAAACTTGTTTGAGCCACAGCTATGTAAAAAGATTTGAGTTTGAGCTACAACTATGTAAGAAGACTTGTTTGAGTGACAGCTATGTAAGAAGACTTGTTTGAGTGACAGCTTTATAAGAAGACTTGTTTTTGCCACAGCTATGTAAAAAGACTTGAGTTTGAGTCACAGCTATGTAAGAAGATTTGAATTTGAGCCACAGAGATGAAAGAAGACTTGAGTTTGAGCCATAGCTATGTAAGAATACTTGAGTTTGAGCAGCAGATATGAAAGAAGACACGAGTTTGAGTCACAGATATGTGAGAAGACTTGAGTTTGAGCCACAGCTATGTAAGAAGACTTGAATTTGAGCCATGGCTATGTTAGAAGACTTGAGTTTGAGCCACAGCTATGTTAGAAGACTTGAGTTTGAATCACAGCTATGTTAGAAGACTTGAGTTTGAGTCACAGCTATGTAAGAAGACTTGAGTTTGAGCCACAGCTATGTAAGAAGACTTGTTTGAGTCACAGCTGTGTTAGAAGACTTGAGTTTGAGCCACAGCTATGTAAGAAGACTTGAGTTTGAGTCACAGCTATGTAAGAAGACTTGAGTTTGAGCCACAGCTATGTAAGAAGACTTGAGTTTGAGCCACAGCTATGTAAGAAGACTTGAGTTTGAGTCACAGCTATGTAAGAAGACCTGAGTTTGAGTCACAGCTATGTAAGAAGACTTGAGTTTGAGTCACAGGTATGTAAGAAGATTTGTTTGAATGACAGCTATGTAAGAAAACTTGTTTGAGTGACAGCTTTATAAGAAGACTTGAATTTGAGCCACAGAGATGAAAGAAGACTTGAGTTTGAGCCATAGCTGTGTAAGAATACTTGAGTTTGAGTCAGATATGTAAGAAGACTTGAGTTTGAGCCACAGCTAGCTATGTAAGAAGACTTGAGTTTGAGCCACAGCTATGTTAGAAGATTTGAGTTTGAGTGACAGCTATGTTAGAAGACTTGAGATTTAGCCACAGCTATGTAAGAAGACTTGAGTTTGAGTCACAGCTATGTAAGAAGACTTGAGTTTGAGCCACAGCTATGTAAGAAGACTTGTTTGAGTCACAGCTATGTTAGAAGACTTGAGTTTGAGTCAGATATGTAAGAAGACGAGTTTGAGCCACAGCTAGCTATGTAAGAAGACTTGAGTTTGAGTCACAGCTATGTAAGAAGACTTGAGTTTGAGTCACAGGTATGTAAGAAGATTTGTTTGAATGACAGCTATGTAAGAAAACTTGTTTGAGTGACAGCTTTATAAGAAGACTTGAATTTGAGCCACAGAGATGAAAGAAGACTTGAGTTTGAGCCATAGCTGTGTAAGAATACTTGAGTTTGAGTCAGATATGTAAGAAGACTTGAGTTTGAGCCACAGCTAGCTATGTAAGAAGACTTGAGTTTGAGCCACAGCTATGTTAGAAGATTTGAGTTTGAGTGACAGCTATGTTAGAAGACTTGAGATTTAGCCACAGCTATGTAAGAAGACTTGAGTTTGAGTCACAGCTATGTAAGAAGACTTGAGTTTGAGCCACAGCTATGTAAGAAGACTTGTTTGAGTCATAGCTATGTTAGAAGACTTGAGTTTGAGTCAGATATGTAAGAAGACGAGTTTGAGCCACAGCTAGCTATGTAAGAAGACTTGAGTTTGAGCCACAGCTATGTAAGAGGACTTGAGTTTGAGCCACATCTATGTAAGAAGACTTGTTTGAGCCACAGCTATGTAAGAAGACTTGTTTGAGCCACAGCTATGTAAAAAGACTTGAGTTTGAGCCACATCCCTTTAAAAACAGGCGGTAAGTTGTTAAAATACTTGAGACTGAGACATAAAGTATTCCATGAAAGGAGACACAATAGCCATTTCAAGTGAGACAAACGTTGGTACCATCTCAGAAGTAACGCTATACAGACTCCTGTAGTTGATAATGGAGTTTGGGCTGTCACTGAAACAGAGATAAAAGAAGTTTGTACAAAATAATGGAAAAGACAGTGGAAGGAATGATGAAGGGGAACGTGGTGGGAAAAATGGTTCAGGGGCTGGTTATTTTGTTTTTCTTCGTTGTATGTTCTGCATTGTCTTGTTTTTTTTATCTCGTGGTGGTGTGTGTGTGTGTGTGTGTGTTTCTCTGTCTCTCTCTCTTTCTCGCTCTCTCTCTCTCTCGCTCTCTCTCTCTCTCTGTTTCTCTGTGTGTGTGTGTGTGTGTGTGTGTTTCTGTGTGTGTGTGTGTTTGTGTGTTTCTGTGTGTGTGTGTGTGTTTCCGTGTGTGTGTGTGTTTATATGTGTGTGTGTGTGTGTGTGTTCTCTCTCTCCCTCTCTCTCTCTCCCCTCTCTCTCTTTCTCTGTGTATGTGTGTGTGTGTGCGTGCGCGCGTGATAAGGGAGACGGTACTTTAATCATGTTGGTGAGTAGCCTAGATCTGTCCATTGATAAACTTTAACAAAAATAAGATATAAAATGAGATATGCACAGAGGCTGGCAGGCGAGCAGGCAGGCGCGCGCACACACACCACACACACACACACAACACACACACACACACACACACACACACACACACACACACACACACACACACACACACACACACACACACTACACACACACACACACACACACACACACACAACAACACACACACACACACACACACAACACACACACACACACACACACACACACACACACCACACACACAACACACACACACACCACACACACACACACACACACCACATACACCACACACACCAGCACACTACACACACACACCACACACTTGCACACACACACACATACATGCTCACTACACACACACACTACACCCACACATAACTCACACATCCACACCACAACTCCACACATACATGCCACACACACTACACACCACACATACACACACACACATCACACTACACACACATGCACACTACACACACACACCGATCACATACAATACACTCACACACACTCACACCACACACACAGCACACACACACACACACACACAAAGACACGCACGACACACAGCACAGAGAGAGCAGAGGAGAGAGAAGAGAGAGAGAAGAGAGAGAAGAGAGGAGAGAGAGAGAGAGGAGAGAGAGAGAGGCAAGATGAAAAACAAACGAACCAAGAAAAACCAGCAGCAAAACCAGACACACACAGAGACTAAAATGTTCCTCTATCATAACGCAGACTACCCAACCCTCTGCGGGCCCGAACCAGCCGCCAGCCCCCTCCGCTGCTGCTGCAGCCACATCAACCACACCGCCAACCCCAGGCACCACCAGTTCTACACAGAGAACACCGGCGACAACTGCACAAGGCAGAACGACTGCCACCACCACCACCACCACCACCACCACCATCAGTGCCCCCTCGTCCTCAAGAACCTGTTCGTCAGCGACGTCCCAGTCTCCATCGAGAAGTCAGGCTGATGGAGGCGTGACTGTTGCTCTTGTGGGCGAGTATTTGATTGTAGTTTGGCTGTTTGTGCTCGTTCTGGTGTTTTGTCTTGTGTTTTTGTTTATTTGTTGGGGTTTTTTGTTTTTTTTTGGTAACCATGGATTGTACCATGTGAAAATTTTGGGCTGCTTTCTCCGGAACAGCACGACTTCAATGGCTAAAAAAAAACAACCCCAAAATAAAACAAAACAAACAATTAAAACAAAAAAAATACCCCAAACAAACAAACAACAACAACAACAAAAAAGAAAGAAAAGCAAGCAAGCAAGCATGCGTTCAGAATTTTAGAATTTTCTCAGCTTTTCATTTTTTTTTTTTCAAAAACCAAGTTTTCGTTAAAGATGTAGACGTTTAAGGAATCGCGAAAGAGTAGTTTAAGACAATAATGCGCCAAGGTCAAGGTCCCACGGGCCAAAATAGTGCCTAAAATCAGCATTTTTCGAGGAAGATGTGAGAACAGCACTTCCTTCAGAATTTCTGACAATGTTTAAAGTCTGTTTTCGCTGTTGTAACAGTCTGCTATTGCTCTCAATGCATATCAAGTTTTTTTTTCTTTGTAATATGAAGAGCCTTCAGTGTAACTAATAGTGACTGATCCTCTAGATTGCTTTTATCTTCGACATTGCGGTGTCTAAAATTCCCTTTTTCTCATAGATGAATATACAACATCTGAATAATAATAATAATACAGTACTGGTTGTTTTAGTTTTAGTTTCTTAGCTTCACGGAAATCTGTAATGAGAAACAAGTGTGTTAGAAAAGAACGTTTTTTCCTTTTTTTTGGAGGGGGGGGGGGGGGCAAATTTACATAAAAGAAGGGAGATAATAGAATGGCTTAATAACGTTGTTTTTCATTTAATTATTTATTTATTTGTTTATGTATCTATTCCGTAATCAGTTAACTTATTTGTTTATATTAATTAATTAAATAATTAATTCATTCATTTATTCATTCGTTTATTCATTTGTTCATCATTTATTGTTTGTTTGTTTTAACTAATAAATGTATTTACTTATTATTTGTTTATCAATTTATTTGTTTGTTTCACTTATTAATCTTTGTATTTATTAATCTCATCTCATTCCGTTTTCAGGTGCCTCAGACCGTGAGGTATTAGCGGGTCTTGAGATGGAGAACCGACGGCTACAACAAAGGTTTGAGTGTCGAATTTGCCGACAGGCCCGGGTGGATACCCTCTTTTTGCCATGTGGGCATGTGATCTGCTGCGAGCCTTGTGCAAGCACAGTACGTGAATGTCTTATGTGTCAGGAAACCATTCGTGCCACTGCTCGCATTTATATGAACTGAGTCAGGGCAAGCGACATCCCGTTTTGTCTTTTTCCCTTTTCGGTTTTTTCCCCCATTTGGTCTGAGCCTTTTGGTATGAAAAGGGATTTGTTTTAATTGGTCCTAATTTACGTTACATGCATTGACTTGTACACAAGCTTATTTTCACGCATACAGCGACATAGACACTAAGTGATAAAAATTTGAATGAATGAGAATTGATTTTTTTTATTCCTTTCTCCCTATGTTTCCTTTTCTTACAGACATGCATTCCCACTTTCTTTTAGTTTTTATCTTCTTCTTCCTCTTCTTTTCTGCTGAGCTTAGGACGTAAATAAGGCAAAATGGCTCACGTACGTAAGGCAAAACAGTACCTTTGCTCAGTCCAGAGTGCTCAGGTGAAAATGAATCATTTTCATTGAAAAAGATGAAACGGGAAAAGGCAAACCAGCATGTCACCCTGAGCCTCGGGGGTTGTTAGTTTGAGATTTTGTTCTTGTTTTGTGTGGGTTCTTCAGAAACACATGTTTAGTCTGGTTGCTTTTGTGTGTGTGCGTGGGCTGGTTGGTAGGCCCTACTTTTGCCAGAACAGTGAACTCACGATCTGACTTCTTGATGAAAACTGGCAGGTTTGCTGTCCAATGTAATGTCTCCATTATTCTGATGGTGTCAGCTTTGTGTTTTATAGATTATGTCTCACCCCCAGCCTGTAACGTTAAAAACTGGCCTGTTTGCTGTCCAACGTAATGTCTCTATTATTCTGATGGTGTCATCTTTGTGTTTTGTAGATTGTGTCTCTCCACATCCCCCATTACGAGACCTTGTCGGATTATGGTTTTGGGCAGGCTCAGGGAGTCTGTCAGTCAAATACTGGAAGATTTGGGTGAAGCGCATATGGAGTTGTACTAATGTAGTGAATTCCACTGGAACAAGTTCCAAATTTTTTTTTTCGTTTCTTTCTTGTCATAACGCGTTTACCTCGGGAAATTTGCGATACAGATTTCCTGATGAAGGTTCTGGTATTAAGCTTTAACATAATTATGTATACACATGTATATAAGCCATTATATGTCAGTGTCATCTTTTTTCCATAAATGACCGGTATTTGGTTGTGTGATCATGTTTAGTTAGATGATCTGCTGAACATATTGGGGTTTTGGATATGTGTGTGTATGTATGTATCAGTATATGTGTGTGTCTGTGCCACGTATGTGTATGAATATGTGCGTTTTCTTTGTTCATACGTTCTGGCAGAAAGCTGGGAAAAATTCACATTTTTGACAATTGGTTTTTTTTTTTTCCCTTGTTGATTTGATGATAGTGATGTTCAGAGTGCCTGAAATTGAAAAAAAAAATCCCCCAAAACAAAAAACAAAACAAAACAAAATAACAAACTAAAAAAATCCATCATTTTTCATGACTGTCAGGTTGGCGTGGGGTTTATTTCTTTAAATTTGATATGAAATATATGTTCATTTGTTTTCACCAGAAGCTTTTTATGCGGTTTGCAATGGCTTTATTATGTTCATCAGCTTTCATTTATAACAACATTTCCAACTGTTTAGTTCTGATTCCTGAAAAAGTCAGGACTTAAGACTTTTTGAAATGTTAATTCTCAAGACAGCGTTGATAGCGTCTGTGTTATCCTTAAACTTTCACCTTTTACTAGACAGACTTTTTTTTGGGATAAATTTCAATCCTGTTTTGTTTTGAATCTATCTCAAAGACTATTTTTTAACAGTCGTTTTCACGACCGTTCAAGTTATGTATTTCTTAATCCCCAAATCTGTATTCAAAACTTTACCAACTATCACCAACTATCACTCCTAATGCTTCATGCTGTATTGCCCGTTTTTTATTTTTACACTGACAGTTTAATTTTTGATTTATATCTGCCTTGTCCTGATGCGAACACTTGACAACAGTTTATTAATCTAACCTTCGTGCTTGCTGAACCCAAAACTCTTTGTTATTGTCGTAGACAATAAAGAGGATTTCTGACCAGAATGCTGTTTTTGCCTTCTTTATTCCTTTTGAGATAAATCATTCTTGTATTTCTGCCTCTTTCATTTTTCGAGATGGATCATTTTGGCAGGTAGCCTGTTAAATACTGGCAGGTAGCCTGTTGAATACTGGCAGGTAGCCTGTTAAACACTGGCAGGTAGCCTGTTGAATACTGGCAGGTAGCCTGTTAAATACTGGCAGGTAGTCTGTCACTGGCTGGTAGTCTTTTGAATACTGGCAGATAGCCTGTCACTGGCTGGTAGCCTGTTGAATACTGGCAGGTAGCCTGTTAAATACTGCAGGTAGCCTGTCACTGGCTGGTAGCCTGTTGAATACTGGCAGGTAGCCTGTTAAATACTGGCAGGTAGCCGTTAAACGCTGGCAGGTAGCCTGTTAAACCTGGCAGGTAGCCTGTTAAACACTGGCAGGTAGCCTGTTAAACACTGGCAAGTAGCCTGTTAAACACTGGCAGGTAGCCTGTTAAATACTGGCTGGTAGCCTGTTAAACACTGGCAGGTAGCCTGTTAAATACTGGCAGGTAGCCTGTTAAATACTGGCAGGTAGCCTGTTAAATACTGGCAGGTAGCCAGTTAAATACTGGCAGGAGCCTGTTAAATACTGGCAGTAGCCTGTTAAACACTGGCAGGTAGCCTGTTAAACACTGGCAGGTAGCCTGTTAAATACTGGCAGGTAGCCTGTTAAATACTGGCAGGTAGCCTGTTAAATACTGGCAGGTAGCCTGTTAAACACTGGCAGGTAGCCTGTTAAATACTGGCAGGTAACCTGTTAATACTGGCAGGTAGCCTGTTAAATACTGGCAGGTAGCCTGTTAATACTGGCAGGTAGCCTGTTAAATACTGGTATGTAGCCTGTTAAATACTGGCAGGTAGCCTGTTAAATACTCTGTTGTACAGGTCCTGTACTGGTGTCACAAATTTAACACATGTTGTTGTGTTTGCTTTTGTTGATTTCGCCATTTTCGTGTATTGTCTCATACTGATGATACGAGGATATTTTTTGGTCTAAAATCCCTGTTTAACTAGTAAACTGATGAGTTGAGAGGGTTACCCTCCTTAAATAACTGTTGAACAATAGGCCTACACTTTTGAGATGTGAGGATTTTTCCCCCTTAAATTCCTGTTTAGCTGGTATACTTATGAGTTAAGAGGATTTAGTCCCCTTAAATCCTTGTATAACTAGTATACCTACGAAATGTTAGGATTTTTTTCTTAAATCCCTGTTTAACTAACATACTTATGAGATATACGATTCCCCTTCCCCCCTTAAATCCCTGTTTAACCAATATAGTTATGAGATACAAGGATTTTCTCCCTTAGATCTCCGCTTCATTGTTACAGACATACGAAGGCATTTACCCAAGGCTTTTGGCACTTGGTGGATTTGAAATCAAAGTTGTCCATTTTCTAGATTGACTGCCTTGCCAGGGCTAACGAGTTTCTTTTACTCGGGTTTGATCCTTTCTGTAAGCTTAGTACGAACTTGGTGGCATCTGTCTCCTTTCCTTCTTCTTCTTCTTGGCGTACGCTGCTACACAATCATCTGAGTCTGGGCGATGAATGCAGCCGTCTTTTCCAGCTCCTGTCTGCAGCCATGGAGTTTGGTTGTCAGCGGAGTGTCTGTCGGCCACACATCCTGTCTTGCCACCTGGTGAAGGGGACATCTTTGGAGTATATGCTCCGTTTGGTCTTCTTGACTGCAGGGACAGGTTGGGGAGGGCGCCAGCTTCAGTTTGCGGTACATGTGGCTGTTCAGCCTATTGTGACCAGTGTGCAACCTCACCAGGGCAACTTGCTGCTCTCTAGACAACAGGTGGTAGTCATCCCTGTGTCGTCTCGGCATGGAAAGCGCCCTGATGATGCTCCTTTTCTCACTGTAGCTGACGCTGTTGTTAGGTTGTTCTTCTCTGGCTCCCTCCTTAGCAAGCATATCAGCTCGCTCATTCCTGGAGACTCCGCAGTGGGCTGGGATCCACTGCAGAACTGCTCTTCTGGTTGTGGCAACCTG